>CM056831.1:8832355-9432355 GCA_029853015.1 Chelidonichthys spinosus
GACTTTAACCTCGATGGCCGATAATCTTTGTAGCAATTGTTAGCTGAGTTCAATAGTGAGGTAACAGTGAGACACGTGGGGAAATGTTTGTATCCACACGCTAGTGCCACCAATGTTTGAAAAATATGTAAAATAAAATGTTAAATAAAAGACCGTATGTTTTTTGATTCATTTTGATCATGGACTTCGTTTTAAATCGTTACAGTTTGCAAAGACTAGCAATTAGCCGTTTAGCTGGATTTTTATTGATGATTATTCATGATTGGAACCTGAAGGTTTGGTTTTGGACTGAGGGTCTATTGTGTCAGAGTGTGTTACTGTCACGCCTTGTCTGATGTTTGTTTGTGTGCTTATCAGCGTGCTTGATCAGACTGCTGCTGAGGAGACAATATGCCCTCATAAAACCACTGGAGACCACTTTGCTTGCATAATAAGATACAGTTAATAAATAAAGTCTAATAACCTTCTTTTGATGTGACTGCTTATCATGTTGGCTACTCCAGAAACCACGGTTGGCAAACTTAATTTATGAATCAATCAATGATCAGAAATGATCATATTGTGGGGACAATTTAAGTATTAACAGTGTATGTTTTACCGATATTCGATGTGATAATTTTATCCTTGTATTGATTAAAAAATACACTCAAAACTAATCAACGGAGGCTTATTAGTTGTCAAAGAATTAGACTTCCCCAATAGGGGGCGCCACCCCTGAGAAAAACACCTGATTTAACATGGAATTTACATGTTGCATTTAGGGAGATCTATTGGCATAAATGGAATATAACATTCATTTCTTTTGTGTATAAACACCTATAAATAAGAATCGTAGTGTTTTTGTTGTAGAATGAGCCGTTTATATCTACATACACACTGGCCCTTTTAATACAAATACTAAAATTATTCCGGCCTTTAAAGCAGCTTTACCATAAACATGTTTGTCTATCTAAACTTCCAATCTGCTGTGTTTACAATGCTAACACAATCTGTCCATTGATGCCTCCTGAGGCTCGAGGACAATCTTTTCTGAGTAGTGCTCTTGTTGTGGCAGTGGCCTCCAGCGTCGTTTAAACCTCCGCTCACAGTTGGGGAGAAGAAAGACGCTTTTGCAACACAAACTGTCATTCAGGGCACTAAACAAGACAAATGAAGAGTCAGCCTGTGGCTCAAAGTAAACAGTGAACCCTCACCTCAGGCCCATAAAGCTATTAGTGCACCGGGGGAGAAGTAAGAGGTAATCTCCGCTCCGTATACTGTACTTTGTTTCAGTCAGGAAAGACGAGCTGCTGCCAGGGAGTCCACTTTGATTTGCAAGTCGAAGCTACTCGAAAGGTGTGACTCGTCTTCTCTGGACTCATTTTGAAACATTCACGCAAGGATCAAGGAGAGAGACAAATTCAGCCACTTCGAATCCAGACGATAGCCACATTTGCAAGTTAATGCAAATAATTGTAAATCTTTGAGCAGCCAGTGTTTAGGAAGGTGAACCTTGATGGAAAAAGATAAAAAACGACCACAATTAATTTAACCAGGCGCCCATTTACGCCAGCGGTTTGCAACATTCATCATCACCCAGGTTTCTCGTTGCTTCTCATT
This sequence comes from Chelidonichthys spinosus, assembly GCA_029853015.1. Taxonomy (NCBI): domain Eukaryota; kingdom Metazoa; phylum Chordata; class Actinopteri; order Perciformes; family Triglidae; genus Chelidonichthys; species Chelidonichthys spinosus. The sequence continues at coordinate 8,833,955 of CM056831.1, forward strand.
TCGAGGTTCTTCTTGGTGTATCCCGAAAAAAAAAGGTCTTGATTTTGTGACTTATACAAACATCTTCTCCACCTGCTGAGCTTTTGCTAAATAATTTGCCAGTCTAAACACTCATGTAAATGCTATGGAAAAACGCTCTGTATTGCATTGTTACCCAAAGAAAATATCAGGATTGTCTGCACTACTGTCACACGTGGGCCGCGCTCCCTTATTACAAATGTTATTCCTGTCAGGATTGTTGTCTTTGCTGCCTTCTGCAGTAAAATCTCAGAGTTTATTCACAGCACTTTGTAGCTACAGCACGAGGGGGGCAGCTGTCGCAGCACCAACACCACTGCACGTAGAGGTCGGTGCAGCTGTAATTCTATAGTGATAAATGACCACCGCACCTGGCTGACACTAACTAGAGTAAACACTGCGATTGCTCAGGTTAACACTTAAAAGCTCTGATTTGCATACAACCTAAAAGAGTGTATTCAAATGTACACTCCCTGTATACGGCCTCCCATCAGGCAAACAGAAGGTCTGTGTTTAGACAGAGCCGTACTTATTGTCTTTAACTGCTGAGGCAAAAAAAAAAAAAAAAAAACGGCTAACAAGGAAGTGAAAAATGATGTGTTTAATTTTTACTTCATTTATCGTATGAAAAGATACAAGAACTTTGTTGAAAACTGCACCATATAGTTGATTATTTTTTGGTTTTAAGACATATTTGTTTAGACAGGCTTTTGGTCAAACTGTATGGACCAGATCTGCACTATTTGTATTTATTATGTGAAGTATTGTGTATTCTGTGTTTTTACATAGTTTTTTTCAGCACTTTTTAAAGACATGACCGTTGGACGGTCACTGCAACTTCCATGAATTGCTTATTGTATATAAATGCGACTTAAACCATTCTGTTACGCAATGCAGTCGGCTGTGTGTGTAGCTCTGTTAGCTGTTAGTCGAACACGCCGTCCAAAAAACAAATACAAGTGTGCAAACTGTTTTTTGTCATGACTGAGTCACTGTAACCATAAGAGGTCCTTGAACATGCAGCCATGAATGAGAATCCAAAAATATTGTGCAGTTAAGTGCAGAAGTATACGAGATTAGCCGTGGACAGACACGGAGATGCACGCATACACAAACACACACTCATGCACATAATCTCCTGGCCGAGATAATAATCAGTGTCCTCATCTTCACCAGGCTTTCATAATGACTCTATTTCCTGTTTAAGATGAAGGATGATGAAGGTTTATTCCCAGCATCTTCCCAGTTCAGCACGTTGTCCCATCACGTCACACATCCAGCTGTCTCTGCAGTACAGTGTGTATTTCCACATTTGAAAGATGGATTTAATAATCTGTCCTCAAACCAGCAGTCAAACTCCAGACTGGAACTTCCTGTGTCTGCATGGGCAGAGTGGGACACTTTTACTGGTCCATCTGGAGGAGCTAATGGAGCTACACATGTGTGAATGGAGGGGTGACACCAGCGGTGCGACTATTAACACTATAGTTCCTACTGATGTGTGTCCCCACTACAGGGGCTGATTAGACATCCATCAGCAATGTTTAGAGTCAATGCAGGAGGTTTGCTGTCGATATCATGTGGCATAAAATAATAACACGAGAACAAATTAAAGCATCTTATTAATGGTTTTTAGATCCCCTCAGATCCACACATCTATAGCTGCTTTCAGCTCATTGTGTGTTTCTGCAAATGTGATATCAGGCTGATATGAAACATATTCAATAAACATATTTTTGGTTTCCGAATCGTCAACATTCAATAGATTGTAGTTTGCAAAAACGTGCTATGGCAGAAACATTTCCGGCTGGGTTGTTCCATCCATGTTTCCTGCTTGTAGGCTTCTTCCTCTTCATCATTCATCGCTGCATTTCTTGGGACCTGAAGGTTTGTAACGTGCAACAAACATCCCCTGATAAAATCATTGTGCTACGAGTACTCAAAACGCCCTGAACTTCACTGTAAGGAACACACACACACACACACACACACACACACACACACACACACACACACACAGGTGTTTTCACTTATTTAGCCTGATTAGACTGCGTATACACAGTCTGTGCTTGGCTTACATGACTCCTCTGTCTCTTGCACACGTTTGAAGTGTTTCACTTTTGATTGCTCCTATTGTTGCATTGACCTTGGTGACCTGACCGTTCAGGATTCAGCACAGCTTGGCCTAGTTTTGACCCAAGATAGAGGTCTGCGCAGCCACAACTCAACACACCTGCGTGGGCGTGCGGGTCCGTCCCCACTGTCCTGAAACAAACAGAGCACTGAACGTTCAATATGTAGCTTTTGATTGTGTTGTTTGCTGCCAATGTTGCCAAAAGTGATGCATCCTTCCACTGAGTTGCTTCATTGATGTTAATTTAAAATGTTGATCCAGTGAAGAGTTTCGTCGGCTTTCTCCCGTGAATGTTACCTGAACAACATTTGACGTCAGAGCACACCTGCTGACCCCCTGAAGGTCTCAGGGCGAGGCTTTAACCTTGGAGTTGGTCTGACAAAACCTGTTGCCACTGTGACACATTGGCCCTGTTTAGTCAACACGGCCTGTGCTATTCTCTCTGTTTTCACATCAACACATTTTGTCTTCTGTACAATACAGTGAGAAGAAACTGGTTTCCATTTCCCCCCCCGCCGGTGCTTGAAGAGGCTGTTTATGCTGTCGTAGGATGTCTCACTAGTGTTCAGACAGGCGTCTTTTTGTGGATTGCTCTTATCTGATCAATCCAGCGGTCATGTGCTTTGGCTTATCTAACACCTGAATAAGTCAGAATCTGATACCCGAGAGACGGTGTGATCTGTTACGTAAACACACTTTATAACAATAAGGGTTTAAACATAAGCAAGTTTCCCATCTTTAGTTGATGAACATTTTGATTTTGTCGGCTTAAATGACGATGACCGCCAGAGTTTATCAAGCCAGCTAGCCAGTTATAATTATTATACAGTATATGTTATAGACTTTTATGTGATTTTTGAATTACTTTTATTTGAATTTATTTGTATTGTTTTAATCTCTACTACCGCTCTTATCTTTCTTTGTCTTGCTGTTGTTTTGTTATATTTAAGCGGTGATTGATGGGTGGATGGATAATTTAGCAAAATCCTCCTCAGCTATACCAGTCCTCAAGTTAGTCACAGTAGGAGAGACGGAGCGAGTCCGTTAAAAAGGAAATCCAAAGCCTGGAGATGAAAAAAAAACCTGCCGTATATTTGATTCCACCTGTACATTTTTACAGGACTTTTTTTTCTTTTTTCTTTTTACGGGGCTACATGAAAGTGTTTTATGGGGAGGCTGCGTGACATGGGGGGGATACCACCTCTGAAGTAGAGTTTGGACACTTGACTCATCCAATACATCACCTGTAAGTCTATCTTTGGGAGAGACAGCCAAGCTGCCTTTGATCAGGGCGACTGCAAAGTCAGTGGCTTCAGTTTCGGGGGGAGATGGGGGGTTCTTCTGTACTCTACTGTACGAAGCCCATGTGTCACATGTTAGTGAAAGTTTGACCTCACTCTAAAAATAATAGATACTTATAAACCTTCTGGATGGAAGTACAATGTGATAATCAGGATTTTCATCAGAGTAGATGTATGAAGTAGAATAACATGGAAGTACTCCAGTGAGGTACCTAGTTTACCTGTACTTAAGTGCAATACTTGAGTAGATGTACTTCGATAAAATCCTGAACAAAAAAGACTACTGGGACATAGCTGGCTGTCTATTTTTGCAGTGCTGTGTAACTGAAAGTGTCATTTCATATTTCACTTTTTTGTAATGGAAAACACTCCTGATAAAGAAAACCCTTAACACACACACACACACACATACACACACACGCACGCACACACACACACACACACACACACACACACACTGCTTTAAGCAGTCACCACAATGCAGAATATTAACACTGAAACAGGATCTTCAGTTTCCTGTCCAGCTCAATGTTTAACAGGCGGTTTGATGTGGATCTACGCTGCAGAACTCATTATCAAGAACCAACGAGGCTGAAAATATTCTCACCTCGTGACAACTTTAACTCATTTTCCCGCAGTACAAAGAAACGTTTCCCCCCCTTTCGGGTGTATATCGCCCCTGTGAGATTGAACAGCGGATGTATGGAGATGAAAGAAAAGAAGCTAACGAGGAAAAAGAAAATGACACAGAAACATCATTTGTGCCCCACAAATACACCGGAGCGGGGGTCAGGGTAAACATCATGTTTATGTTGACTCTCTAAAAAACCATATCGTGTACGTTTGAGTGCTGCTCGGTCTGCAGGACATTCATCAAGAGGGTCTTTGGAGGTCTTCAACATGTGCTACTCAGCTGCTCGCCTTATAGAGGAAAACCTGCTGCACACGTTACAATAATGGAAGGCAAGATTTACGCCCCTGTTCGGACGGGGAAAAAGTCACAAATCCTACGGGGTGATTATTGCTCCAAGTGTATTATATTCACCGATGTAACCGTATATATGTGTAATACTAATGACTCTTGTGGTTTGCGTGTGGAACAACTTCCCGATGTCCTGAACTTCTCAGGTAGCAGAAACCTGCTGCTGCGGTGAACATATTGCTGTGTCGCTTGTCCTCCATCATAAGTAATACATGTGTGTAAAGAACAAAAACCTATGGCAGGAAAAAAGCTCCACTTCCTGTGGGCCGGAGAGGGAAGTGTCGACAGCTGAAGTCCTCATGTGTTTCGTTGCTTTTACTCCACAAGTGAGGGACATAAAAAGCCCTCTGAGGTATAAATATGTAGGTTTGAAAAATGCTATTAGGTGACCGTGTGTTGATACGGTTAATAATTCATCGTCTTTTAGATCGGTTTAGAAAGGTCCGGAATAAAAATTAAGCGTTTCGTCCTTTTCCTTCTTTTTTTTTTCATTCTTCCCTCTTGCTCTTCAAAACACAGAGTATTGGATGCAGGATGTAATATGGGAACATGGATAGCATGCTGAAAGACGGCATGCCAAAGATGTGTTTTCTGGCCTCTGGTTGTGTTTTTCACATTGTGCGGATTATCGTACAGTCAGTGTCTCTTGTACTCTATTCAACCCCCGACCTTAAGGCCCTGATCACACAGACGCGTTGCAAAACCGCTTCAAAGGAGCGGGGGTGCGTAGGCAAACAGGCGAACAAAAGTGGATTCAAACGTTTGCAGTTGCTCCGCTGTTGGATGAGGACGAGGAGAAAAAAAGGCCATAAACAGAAGGTTTTGGGTTCACAACATCCAAAACAATACATACCGGTAGCTCACTGTGATCAAATACTGCTAATATCAACATTTTTCTGCATTTGACTTTGCCCGATCCGACCACATCTACCAGCATCTAAAAACAGGGAGGAAATGGTGAAGTAGAAAAAGCATTGAAAAAAGGTTGAGAATATTTTAACTTGTGTTTTTCTTAAAAAACAATTGAAGTGCACAACAGGTACTAAGACAGCTATGGTAACAATGGGACAGAAAGCAGACCTGAACCAGTCGGCCTGAGAGGTCTGGACGGTTCATGAGATCAGAAATAAAAGTTTCCGTCCTAATGAGGGATGCAATCCACTTCCTCGTAGTAAAATATCTACTCCTTCTTCACCAGCGATGGTCATTTTGTTGGTTGCAGTACTGCAGTCGGCCACTGAGACTTAACATTATATTAATACATCCATGACAGCCAGCTCCTGTTGCAGCAGTGATTACTGTGTTCTGCTGAATAAGGGGGTCAAAATCAAACAAGGCTTCGACGCTGAGAATTATAAAGATTTTTACTCCTCGAGTTACTCGACGTCTTTAAGTTATCATTTCAGCCTAGACGGATTTCTTATCTTTGCCCACCTGCACCTGTTACATTTATTAAAACCTTCCATGTTTCCATGCCATATGAGACTGGAAATGTTTAATATAATTTAGCAATATGGCTCCAGCCGACCAGTTTGAGAGGCTGAGGAGCTCTGATTTCCACTCTATAAGCATTACCTTAATGCCTACACTTTCCCCTGCTGAACCGCAGGTGAGCTGAGCTGGGCTCTACAGCCATGTCCCGCCTCCACCGCACACTCGCAACAGCTGCAGGTCTCATATACGAACACTTGATATGAAAAGGGAAATAATCTGATCTTGACCGCCATCAGCAAAATCCCCATCAGTGCAGTAAAGACTCCCAACAGTGGAACCACGAAGATTTATCTGCATTAGAAATGAACTGTAGTGGAATTAATATTAGTCTACAGTAGCACATGTGTTGTGTCAGCCCTGTGATTTTTAGTCATGATAAATACATTATTTAAAACGATTATCCTGGAGGACTTTAAGAAGTACTCCTAAGTAAAAGTTCCAATACCAAAAATGTAGAAGTACTGCATTCAAAATCCTAGTTTCTACTTCATGTATCAAAAGTTAAAGTACTAGTTCTGCAGTGAAATGCCCCCTGTGACTGATATATATTATTATTATACATGACATGATTATTGTTAATACTGATGCATCAGTGTGTAAACTGTTTTAGCTGCTCCATGTGGAGCTCGTTCTCACTATTTTAAATACAGTTTGAGGGATATGTTCCTTCCAAACAGCCACTGGGTGAATCTGGGTTTTTTTGTTCTTTTGAAATTTTTCTCTGATCTCTGATTTATTTTTTTATGACACTGAATAATTTGATCTCTTTGGGCCTCTGAAAAGTTATTTGAATGAAAAAGAAGGCAAATTGTGCCATCTTGCATCATTACAACTGAAACTACCACAATGAGTACATAAAGCATACTATAATAGTGGTGGAATGTTACTAAGTACATACATGGTAAGGTGATGCTAGAGGTGTGTAGGGCAGTGTAGTTTGAAGCTTTATGACCAAGCTGCATCATCTGATACATTGCAGTTAGAATGTGTTGTATTTGGCAGCATCTAGTGGTGAGGTTGCAGATTGCAACCAACTGAAACTTCTCTTGTGTGCCGGCCGTGTAGGAGGACTAGTGGCTAACACTAAAACCACAATAATCGTATGCAAACAAAAACACAGCTGTATGTTTTCAGATGCTTAGACACTAAAGAAAAACATACTCATAATATGAATGGACTTTAACTTGTCTGTCGATCGATGGGAAAGCCAGACATCATGTGCAATGTTTTACTGAGAGCTGCTCTTCTGTTTTCTCTCGCTGAAAAAAATCCATGAAACACACATTTTGAGCTGCCAGGCCGACCAGGAAAGGGGGCTATATAGGCTATAGCATGACATGTGTAAGCAGATCTAGCGGCATTTGAAGTTTTAAAAGCTTCTGCCTGAAAGATTTAGTATTAAGAGAGGGGGGACTGTATGTGACACCCTTGCAGGACCCCTTATAAATTGGAATAAATTTTTCAAAGGAAATCATAAAATCCCTTTCCCTTTCCCCCTCGTTGCCGTGCCATGCTGATGGCTCCATTTAAAGTGGCCCGTCCACATTCTTTCACCATTACTGCTAAGTATCCGCCACAAGCTTTACCTTCACCGACAGAGCTGAGGTTAGACTCAGAGTTTAACGGCCCAATTTGAGCCATTTTTACATTACATCAGGATATGTTGTGGTATTGTTTGGTGGAAAAAAGAAAAAAGGAACGACACAGGGCTGGGGAGAACGACAAATCCAGTTACTTCCCAACCCAGCTGATGATGAGAAAAGCAAAGTAAAGGCTCTCAAAAGCTCCCATATGTTTAAAGAGGATGGTTTCTAGTTTTAGCTTGTAACAAAAAAAGGGCGGTGAGGCGGGGAGGGGGCTCTCCCCGGAGGTATCGGTGACGCAAGTGGCTCCCGTTCGCTCTTCATCCCCAGTCACTGCAGCTTTCATCAAGATCCACAAAGTTCACCCAGTAACGGCCTAATAACGTTTATCGCTCTGGTTTATTGTTTCGGCTATTCCTTGTTGAGAAACTGTCACAGGCCGTGTAAAACTCTCACATGAAAGGGAGGCTTTGGAGCACAGACGACCCCTTCAATGTGCTTCAGTTTCAGTGGGCTCGCCCAGTTCCCTTCTTCAACGTGTAAAACACTCGTCCATCTCTGGTTGGGACATCCCAAAGTATTACAGGCCCACGTCAAAGTACCAGCTGGACTGCACGAATGATATTTAAAACACAAGTCTGCAACATCGGTAAGGATTTTAGTTGATGAGGACAGTAAGAAGTACTCAATACCTTTATATTACGTTGGTAAAAGTATAAATATCATGGTGAAAATGAGTTAAAGTCAGAAATTCAAAATGATGCTTCAGTAAAAGTTCTCACATGGCTCTTATTATTATTATATTATTCTGATTCATCACTCATGAATATTTGTAAGAGCATTTGAATGTTTTAGTTTGACAACGTGGAGCCAACTTTAGAGGAGTACCGTGTAGTATTCTGCTGGTTCATTTAATAGCATAGTATCATTTCATATCAGCTGATATCATGTTTTTTTCTATGTAAAAACAACTAGTGGAATATGGTTTAAGTAACTGTAGTGGAGTAAAAAATACCACATTTCCCTCATAAATGTGATGGACTAGAGTATAAAGAAGTATGTCAAAGAGTACAGAACTTGCAAAGTTACTACAGTCATAATAATCAATATATCATAGATCATCATTTTCCATATTTATTTAGAGCAGATGACAGAAAATGGCTTCAGTACTTGGAAAAAAGTCTGTCCTCTCCGTGTTGCACCTCATTCTCCTCGTTCCCTCAGGGACGTAACGGTGAAACGAGGCAGACGATGAGCTTCACCTCCCTGTAAAGTGGGTTAGTGGAGGACTTGAGGGTGGTCCCTGGAGGGCCCTTGTAAAGACGAAGACCTCCCCATCTGTGCGCCGCCCTCTTCTGGGTCTGGTGGGGCCCGGCTCACTTTTTAGCTTGATGACCCACCCAGCTGGAGCTCCAAACACTCATCGTGTTAACGTGTATCATGGAAAGTCCGGAGAGGGAACATTCTCACAACTTTCTCACGGTGCTCTCACGTTATCGCTGAGTCTGGAACATTTTCCCAATTTCAGGTAATTCTGAAGAGATTTCATGTGAAACAAGTGGTGCCAATTTAGTAACAGTTTAGTCCTCTAACCATTGTGTTCGGTATCGAACCAAGCACATGTTTCAAGAAATGACAGACTGAGGGGTGAGGCATCACGACAAAAAAACTGTCAAATACTATCCAACTTTCTGACACAACCATGTACCAATAATAAAGTCAACATTTACGTTTGACGTGACATGGTACATGGACAGCAGTCTGCTGGGTGAAGGTCCTGTGTTTGTTTGAATCACCCGCCCCAATGCGAAAACTACAATTACCACCTTGCTGTTGCTTGTCTGTCTGTCAGGCAAATCGCAGTCTGGCCAAAAATGTGTTTTTTTAGGTCACAGTCACCATGACCTTTGACCCTTGACCAACAAAACGTAATAAGTTCATCCTTGAGTCCATTCCACCGACAACCCAAAACACACAATGGCTCTGTTCTTGACTAGTGCTGACTTGGAGGCATAAAAAAAGAAAACCCATGTTTTTTGCAGGAGAGCCGGGCAACCCCAACCTTGGGATGTCTGCATGTTAGATATCTGATATGGGTTTCACTGGGTTTGTGTATTATACAAGCTTGCATGGTGACTAATTGGTCAAATGTAGTGAAGTTGAGCAGAATATTATAATAATACTTGTTTCCCTGCAGCTGTGATTTGAAAACCCTCCAACATTCACTCTTCCTCTCTCCTCCTCCTCCTTTCTCTCAGACTCACATACTTTCCAGTGTGACTCCCTGGGGTGCCCAGCATGGTTCCACAGATTTGACCAGTATGGACTAATGGTAACCAGACCTCAGTCTCTTTTCCTCTCTCTCTGTATCACATCTGTCAGTTCTGCTCATCCCTCAGTCTTTTCTGTCTCAATTCAACCATCCGTCTTCCTCCAGCTTTCTAGCCACGGCTTTTAAAAGAGATAATGTTCTTCCACTCTCGTCTCTTCTTTGATGCTCCGTTTCTGTAGCTCAGACTTCTCCTGCCGAGCAATGTTCTCACTTCTCCTTTGGAGTATTATTATATTATATATTATTATATGAGTCAACAGAGGCTGAAAAAAAATGTAAATCAGACACATAAAAACTGAGCGAAACATCATATTTAAATAAACCTGTCTCTGTGTAACCTCTGGCCTGGCAGCTTACTTTTACCCAACATCCTCTTCTTCAGTGGTGTTGTGTATCACTCACCCTCTGAGCCTGTGTGTGCGTGTGTGTGTGTGTGTGTGTGTGTGTGTGTGTGTGCTGATCTGTTACTCTGCAGCTCACTTGAAGCTGTGTCCACCAGCTGCTGTGTAAACACGGCTGACCAGACGCATGCAGTCCTGGCAGGTCAGTGAATCACTCGCAGTCCTGCAGCCTGCTGGGAAGCTGACCACATAATCGCTGCTGGACGGCCAGCGACATGGTATCCTATGCAGGGGTTAAGAAGGTTAAGAAAAAAAATGCATTTAAAGAGAGGAAAACATACCTTCTTTAACACCTGCAGCCGGTTACCACGGCACCCAAAAAGCATTAGTTTAAGATACGATGCTACGTTGTTGATCCTCTGGGGAGAGACTCCAGTGTGGCAGCAGCAGAAGGACAGAAATAAATATGTCTGACCATTTATGAAAATTAAAAAAATAAAAATAAAAAACGATAAAAGACCTTTTCTGTTTAGTCGACTCAAAATTACAAAAAATGTACTGATCTTTATTCTGTTTTAAGACTAATAAACACTGAGCATCATATATACAATAGAAATGTATTATAAAATATATGACTTTTTAAAAATATATATATTCTTTTTTTTAAATGAGAGAAAGAGGATGGAAAAATATTGACAAAAGAATATGCAAATGTTCACAGAATAAATTATGAAAGAATATGTACAATTTGCAAATATAATGTGTTAACATAACCCTTTTTACTCATGTGTTGTTATAGAAATACTCTCATTCAAGAGTTATTTAATGAATATATCCAACAGACATTTATTTCCCTGTCGATCTTTATCCTGGTATTAGTTCTTTGATAATATAACAAGAACATTTATCAAATAAAGAAGCTCAAAAATCATCTCAATCGATTCTCTAACTCAACACACAAATACATGTTTAGATATTTGTTAAATGAACCCATTTCAGGTGGAAAAGTATTGTAAATATTTGTTTTTCTCCAGTTAAATGTTTGGAACGCCTCTGAGTGTAATCAGTGCCTTCAGCTGCACACAGAGTGAATTCAGCTGTGCAGGGGAGGTGCTGAGGTGGTAAATAGGACGCAAAATGCAACGCACTGAACTCACTCAGTGTCATGAAGGCAAGAAGAAGTGTGTGTAGATCTCCTTTAGTGTGTGTAGATCTCCTTTAGTGTGTGTAGATCTCCTTTAGTGTGTGTAGATCTCCTTTAGTGTGTGAGGGTGACTGGATGTGCAAGTCGTTTTCCTCTCAGCTGCCAGTTTTTCAGTTCATCGAGATAACAGGAATGCAGCTGAATACAACAAATCTGCTGTAAATCAGACCTTCAGGCTGCAGTTGGTTATTAAACCTACCCTCTTTGACTTAAATGAGGTTGACAAAATAATAGAAACATGTGTGAACAGCGCTGCATGCCTGCAAAATGACCATGCATTTTAATCAGTGCCAGAACCAACACTTGCAGAAACACGGATTCATTCAATCTGAGATTCTAGAAACCAAGAAACCAGATTTAAAATCAAGCAGAGCTCTATTGCACAACTCAAAATAAATCCATTAAAACACACACACACACACACACACATTTTACATTTTTTACCCACATTTTAATGATTAAATAAATCTGCATGCTGTCAGGACAAAAGGATGGGATGATGTCAGATTTTAAACCACATCAAGATGAAAAATCAAATAACAGTTGATTGTGAATTTCTATCATAGTAGTGAGAAATAGAACTTGATTTAAATAATATTGAAAGAAAAGTCTTTCCAATATGTATAAGTGCCATTTTAAGAGTTTTAAGCATATTTTCATCTTTCAATTCTATATTCTTTAACAAAATGTAACCGTATTTGCAGAGCAGTGAACCTGTTCTCAACACCCAAGCATCAACTAAAGCCACTTGGTCAGAACTCCTCAGCATCTGACACCGACGCTCGTTTGGCGTGTGAGCGCTTGTTTTTGATGCAGGCAAGCAGCATTATTTGACACCTTGGATTGAGACGCAGTAACATAGCTCATCATGACACAGCAGAGAGGCCCTCACTTCTTCTACCTGGGAAACAACGGGTCATAGAGTCTCAGAGCCACCAGAAGTGGCTCAGCTGCATTTATTTCACCGCCGTGTTTCACAGCTGGTCCAATCGTTCTGCTCGGCTCCATACGTTTCCTTGTTGAACTCAGAACGCAGAATTGTAAAACTCCCTTAACTATCTTTGAGGAACTTGATTATTTTTGCTCAAAAAGGCAACCATATCAAAAGTTAATCCTCCTGTGTGTAACTTTAAAGTTATTAGACTGGATCAGGTTTTAAATTGGAGTTTAAAGAATTCAATTTAATTAGAATGAAAATTAAACCGATGTTTCAATTGAATCTTAATTTAAAGGTTGAGTAGGTGATTCTATTGGTGCAATATGATGGAAAGTAAAAAAAAAAAAGAAGATGCATGAATGATGAGATCCTGAGGATGACTTGATTATAATCTCTTAACAACTTTTCAACAGTATTTGTAATGTGCAAAAACAGCAAAAAGAGAGCTGACCACAATACGCAAGTTGTTCCTTCATAGAAAGGATGCGGCATGAGAGCTGATCTGAAGTCAGTTGGTCTGTTTTTTCCAATAGAGATGTCTAAACCATGCTTCAGATGAGGCTCATGACTGAGGTTGATCAGATCAGGATGAAGGCCACAGATTCTGGTCCACAAACGGAGCCAATGGTCAGTTAAATCTGAGGTCTGTGGAATAGAGACGGAGCTCATATTTTTAGCCCGGAGAACGCTGGCTGCAGGGTAAAAACAGACCTGAAGTCACTAACCACTGAATAAAAACTGCGAAACCATCGCTAGAATAATAAAAAATAAAAACGGCAGTGTTAAAATACTCAAAGCGATTCGTGCCAAGAGCCGAACAGCAGAGAGAGCGGCTCCGGACGGGACAAAACAAGATACATTTCCATCTGACACATGTGTCCCTTCAACCCGACATAAAAGAAAGGTGTAAGTCAATGTGCATGACCTTGCATAAACACTTGCCATAAAAGTTAACACAGAGGATTTGAAGTGCTTCAGCTCCTTGATGTGGGCTTGCTGATGACCTGCCCAGATCTGGTCCTTTTGGCAGAGGCCAGCTGCTCCTAGAGGGCTACTTCAAATCATCGGCCTCGGCAAGTATGACGCAGCTATTTCCGTGCAGGCAGGTTACAATAGGAACAGGAATGCTCGCAAAGCTGTAAAAGAGAGCAAACGGGATCTGGAATCTAGATTGGAACTTATAAAGAAGTGCATGAATCTTTGCTGGAGGTTTTCCGTTCGCGTTAGGAGAGACTGGCGGCCGGCGACGACCTTTGCATCTGTCCGACTCCGACAGATCCGATTTTAACGAGCTGCCTCGACCCCTCGCCGCCTCTCAGCGGCTCTGTGGGTAAGTGTCGGGAGTCGAGGCCTGTAATGGAAGAACCGTAAGATGCTTTAAAGGTGCTACATTTGATATTCAGAGTGTTAGTATAGGAGCAAACAGAGATTCGCAATGCAAAGCCATTGTTTGCTCTGTTTGTACAGTTAGCTGCTAGTGGTTGGCTCAGCCGTCGCCGTGTTGAGAGCTACGTTGCGGCAATCCCTCATCCCTCAATCACACATATGCTCTGAATTTGGAATTTAACACCTTTAAGTTTAACAGTATAACAATGTAAAAATATATAAAATATATTATATATTGCATTGTTAATACTGATGCATCAATGTGTAAAATATATTTTACAGTTAAACTAATTAGTTATGCCATATTTCCATCATGTTTCCCATGTCTTGTTTTATCCATTTGAAGTTTGTTTAGTCTGTTTACTCCGATGAACCAACTTCATTTTTGAGAAGTTTGGTTGCAATTTGTATGGATACCTGTCAGCTGTAGACTTTTGTAACAAGTACCTCAAACTTGTACTTCAAAGCAGTACTTGAGTAAATGAGCTTTCGTCCCTGGTGGAGTGGGTGGGGTGAGAATCTGGAGGGTGATGTGATCTACTGTGATCTACTGAACCAATCTTGTTCTCGGACACACAAGCCCTGAAGCTTTGAATAAATCAGAAGAGACTCCCCTCTGGCCTCTCCTCTTCCTTCCTCCAGTCTTTTTGTTTCATCCTCCTTTTTTTTTATTCCAAAATCCCACATGTGCCCAATATATCACTTAGACTGTATCACCTTCTCCCTTTGTTTATCATCTCCTTGGATAACCATGTGGAATCCCCATCTCATCCCCTACGCCTTGTCTCCAGGATTTCCATCCGTATTTTACAAGCCACCAGTTACTGAGCCTAATGGTTTGCAGCAGCAGAGCTGGTAGCGCATATGATATCTCGAATGTAACAATCAAAGAGGCATGCAAGATTTCGGTATTTCCGCTGGCTTACAGATGTGCTGCCGGCTTCCAGCTCAAGAAGCTGTAATCTAACTTAAAGAGACGGAGGGAAAAAAACTTCAAACAAGCGAAACATCTTATTGCCATGTGTTACTATCACAGATAAACACGACAAAACAGACAGTGTATCCTTAACCTCAACAGCTTCGGCTGCCTGTTGTGATGTTAACAAAGGAAAATAGATCAGCTATAAGACGCCACTGGATAAACAATATGTCACTTCAATGTGCAAAGCAGGGCCGTACCACATGTTTTTGGGGGCGCTGAGCAAGACTTGATCCTATAAATCTTCACCTACAACTTAAAGCAGCTATTATGGATATTTTTTATAATAATATATCAGATGACAATATGTTCTACCTGAAGCTACCGCTCCCATCTGCTTTTTGGAGCTTGATAGTGAGATTCCACTCTGCAACTTTACTGTTTGGTTCACTCTGACGGCTTTCATGTCGTCGTTTTGAGTAAAACGAAAAGCCCTAAAATCCCACTGCACATTAACCGCTCAGCAGAAAACAGCAGACCGACACAGTTGAAGTGCACCGAGTGGAGTGTTCATCAGCCAAAGAGCCCTGGGAGCTGGGGGAGACCAAAAACAGAGCCAAAATTTAGCTAAAAATGTATATAGATATAAATGTTAATGTTTCTAATTTGTAATGTAATTTATGTTCTTATGGTGAAATCAAATCCCGAAATTAGGCAAAGCATCTCCAAGATCAGTTATTTATTTTGATCCAAATTTTGGTTCGTTGCGTTTGTAAAATCTGAAAGACATTTTTGGCGCCCCCTAGTGGTTGAGGCGTTATTCGTTTGCTGTGTTGCAACATGTGTCTTTAATATTAAGCATATTGTATCCTCCCTGTGTGTTGATTTCTTTCATCTGGTTCTGCAGTATCCAAGCGCTACAAGGCAGAAGTGGCACGGGGTTTTCATTATTCTATTCGGGTCCCACTGAAGCAAAAAATCAATCTTGAGTTTAATCTTACAGTCGTTCACCTGAACTCCTGGATCCTTTTTGACCCACACGTGGGAAATATTTAGTGGTGTTTAACAGCTTTTTGCCCCTCCCAGCAAATAACCTGCCTTTTGCACTGCAGCCTTTGGGAATTAACCATCTGTCCCACCCAAACATCCCGTTTCAACAGGAAATACACCAAATTAAGAGCGCCACATGTTCTCGAAATGCTGTTTCATGCTGATCGAGGGATTTTAATCTACACCCATGTGTTTCAGTTTCATTTTATGATGTTCACCTTCATTGCTGCGAGTGCTGTTTTATAACTAGAGCTTGCAACTACAAATTATCTGAAAATGATCATTTTCTCTAAAATGTTCTTTTAAAAAATTCTGCCAGAGCCAAAGTAACAGTTTCAAATGTCTTGTTTTGTTCGACCAAAATGCAACAAATTTTTGTTTACAACTATATTAAACAGGAAAAAAACATTCAGTCTTCTCTATTTGTGCCTTAAATGGGTAACAGTTAAATGTTTGAACTTGAGCTGGATTAATAAGATATTTTGACCAAAGAGAAGTGTCTGTTTTGGTTTAAGAGACAGACATGAAAAAGACATAAAGGAATAGTTCACCTAAAAACAATACCAACTGTATATGAAAACAGTTCATATTGTTTTTAGATTACCTATTGCTTTTGTTTGTTGTTCCCTCCAACGTACAGTGAGGGAAACATCACACTTTAACTTGACTTTGCCACTAACAATGATGGTATTTGACAGTTTTGTCTGCTACCCCTTTTATAGTTTAGTTTGAATATTTGTTCCTGAAAATCAGCTATGTCTTAATACTACCTGCATCATCATAATTTTTATTATCATTTTATTTTTTATATCAGTTATGATGTTGCCCATCAAGATAATTGTGACTTCATGAAAAATAAAACAGCCCAGAATGATAAAAGTGAACAAACTCAGTCTGACCGTATTATCAAAACCACTTGTTTGGAGGTGAACCCAGAACTGTCTACTATGATTTTCCATTCTGCTGTAAAACTACAGCAAGTATAGAAGGTCAAAATTGTGCAAGGAGCTCTATCTGCAAAATCTGATGGACAACTCTTGGCCATCATAACCGATAAGGGAAATGGACCAAACTACAAAAATAAGATCCAGGTTGTAAAGAAAAAGAAAAATAACAGTATGGTCCATCATTTTTCAAGTAAAAGATGGTAGAGGAAGTCATCTCACCTTTGGCCATGGCGGCCCGGCGAGCATCCAAGTGGAGAAATCGATGTCAAAAAGATTAATCATTTGTGTCAGTAAATCACGGAGCTCAAAGCGATCTGGATCAGAGTTTGGCCTGATCCCCGATGCTCAGTGGAAACCTGAGGGGTCAGTTTGACTCCCTGCCAGCCCTGACAGATAAATATGCTTTTTGCTTCCAGCATCTCGTCTACATGAAGAGATCTCTCACTGCTCTGAGTCTTTAATACTGTTCTCTAAAACCTGAAGGACGTTACATTCTGACGAGTGGAAAACAGGTTTTCTGTAAAAAAAAAAAAAGCCGGGGCTAAAGTCTTCTACATCGAAGGGAACTAAAACCACTTTAAGGGATCAAATTAAAACCCAGCAATGACAAAAAGGGACATGAAATCATGATGGAAAAGCTGATGAGACAACTAATGCACATGAGAAATGAAAAAGAAAAGGATTGTAAGTAAACCAATAAATTACAGTAAGAAAGATTTAATATGTATATATATATATATATACATATTAAATCTTTCTTACTGTAAGAACCAAACCAGTATTTCACAAGGATCCTATCTGGCAGTTTGGGATATTAAAACACAGGTGCAACAGTTGAAACAATAAGCAACATTATCAGATATTCCAATCATTATGTAACCTTCCACCAATGTCAGCAAAGTGGAAATGTCAATAAACACATTCTTAATTTAGTCCTAAATGGGCTGTGAAGTATTATTAATGCTCTTAAAGTATTAAAAGCAAAAGTACTTATTGTGCAGTACAATGTCAGTGTTTTACTATGATTTATGATGTTTCTGGATTTATATTACTGCTACATTAATGTGTATGTGTCATTAAACTGCTGTAGATGTTTACTTTTGGCTAGTTTAATATATATATAATGCATCAGATTAGATCATATGTTTTTATCTCTGAAAATCATGTTCCTGATATAATACGTTCTTATAGTAGGTAGAGTAATTTCTATTTTTCTGTTTGTTTTTCCTTTAACTTGACCTCCTCCACCACTTGGAGGTAGTTGACTCAACAAAAGCACATTGACAGATGAGTGAATTATCCTCATTTCCAAAAGTTTTCAGTCAACAGGAAGCAGCGAACAGGAGCTTTTTTATTTCTTGTTATTTGATGCAGAGCGGGCGTGTGCACAGCTTTGTTTGTTTTTGAAACAGCCGTTTCCACATCAAACTAAAAAGTCAAATGTCACACAGAACTTTGGCCCACTTCGAAACTGTGATGTCAACAATAACAATAAAGGAAATCCCGACCAACATGGTGGCGCTCTGACTTTAAACCGGGGCGCTCCTGTTGACATGTGAAACGGATGCTCCGTGATGATCTGCATGCTTGACAGATGAGTCCAAATAAGAAGATGGTGGCACCGCAGGAGGGAGTCAAAGAAGAAAGGAGGTCACACGCTACTCTCTCTGGCAAAACGTGCTAATGGAAGCAGGAAACGCATATTCATTTTAATATTTCACACGCAAATACTTCTGTACTCTCCCACCGGCTTGTGTTACTCAACGCTCAGAAGACAAAAGCCAAGCGCTTCTCATGTTTCTGACCCCAGCAGACCTCTTTTTCTCTTCTGCTTGACTTCGTGGGCAGGGAAGCTGCGCTGTGATTGGTTCAAACCTGAGCGTACTGCTCCCAGGGGACGACTTCAGCCCTGGCTTTACTGAGATGAAGTGCTCACGAGAGTGAAGCCGCGTCGCCTGCATGCACTTTTTTTCTTCTTCTTTTCTTCTTGTTTTTCAGCCGGCATCCTCCGTGTTTGGGGTGGAAACAGAGAGCGATGATGATGTTATCATGTGAGGCCGACCAGCAGGACCTGCGCTGGGATTTTCCATCAATTTGGCTACTTTTAGACTTGTTTCCACGAGACAAGCAATTCTAGTTACGGTGGAAAAATTGACAAAGTTCGTGTTGGTATTTCAAACAGCATGTGTCAGATTAGACAGTGAGTGTGTGGCTGGTTGCATAACAGCAGGTTGCTCGGCTGCTGTTTATATCCCAAGCTTTTACCTGCAAGGCTAGAGGAAGAAAGTCATTTATGAAATACATAGACATTACTCCAGTAACAGGAATGTTAAAGTTACACTTTATTTTCACACATCAATGGTTTATAAAACAACATTTTTAAATGACAACCCATCGGATGAAGAAAAATTAACAGCAATAAGTAAATGAAGGCACAATGACACATTCTCATGTGATAATTAAAATACATCTTTAATTTAAGATATTTAGTGCATGAAAAGCACAAATGATGTAAAAAGCAAATTCCTCCATTGCCAGCCTGCATCAAAATTCAACGCCATTCTTGCTTTTTTCATTTTACGCCATTTAGTCTTGACCGAAACAAACCCATCTGTGAGAATAAACTATGCTCAAAGAAAGTGACGTAACGCAAAAAGCTAAAAAATCCACATATGTTGGGCAAGACAGGCGGTGGACGGGTCTTACAAAAAAAAGACTTTCACCCAGGAGATTGGTGTTCCTGTCCCGTGTGAAACCAAAGGTCTTGTTGACTTATTTAGAGGTTACGTTTGTGACGTCTTCTGCATACTTATGTTACGTTATGTTAGTTTATGTATTTTACATGGTTCACATACTGCTTTATGCAAGTGAGAGGGAGGTTTTGTTGCCTTAACATAATCGGAATACAGTAGGTTCATATTAATGATGTGTTGAAATCACATGCGAAAAGCTTAAGATGCATAAGTGCTGTGCTATTTGTACACGCTTCCAAATATTAGATTAATTAATATATGATATTGAGATATGTGAGATATTTATTCATAAATTGTTTGGGTTTTTTTTTTTGCCTTATATTAGTGCCAGATTAGACTCTCAACATTTCACAGTGCCTGATTTCTGGACTTCTTTTTTCTTTCCTTCTTACTGCCCGACATCCAAACACATAGAGCAATATTTAGCTTGATGATCCATGAGGTAGTAAAGTGCTTATGATTCACCTGAGTTCAAATGAAATGAGAATCATCCAGAAGTAAAGATAATAAAATAATACACATAATAAAATAATATATAAGCATCTTACAGGAACAGAAAAATGAGCGAATTTTCATGAAAATATGAAGAGTAAAAAATTTTTTCGAAGACATATTTAACTTCGCTAACAGGGATGTAAACATGAACTTTGTGTGTCCTGAAGTTTTCCTGAACTTCCGAGTTGTTGTTTTCAGACAAAACACAAACCGGCCAATCACAGTTCATGCAGCCTCCATGCTGTGTGGTTACATTTTTGAGGAAATGTACTAAGGAGGCTCCGTTTCCACATTTTAACCTGTAACACAGAAGTATATATCCAGCTTTAGTCGGAGAAACAGAACCAAACGCTCAGACCCAGAAAGGCTGATTCACATTCAAACAGCTCTACTTTTCTTGCAGTAAATGATTGGACGCTTCAACACATGCTGAAATAATCCGTGTTGACTTCCAGAGCTGAATCAAAGAGACGCTGACAGTCCTCATATAACTTAATCCTGAGCAGGAGGAGGAAATAAAACCGCTCTGTGGTTTGAGAGCACTTGGTGGAGAGGAGTGACCCAACCTGGTCAAGTGTAACTGAGAAGACCATGTCTGGTAACCCCAGGTGCAATAGAGGCGTTAAATGATGTGAGGAAATAAGCAATAACTGGGGAGTGTGTGTGAGATGTGTGTGTGTGTGTGTGTGTGTGCATAGGCCTTCTCTTTTCAAAAGTGGTGTCAGGGTCAATAAGTGTCCCGCGGTAGCAGCGACCAGCTGGAAACACAGAGCGGCTCCGACTTTGGAGTGCAGCGCTGCAAAATCTGTTTCACATGCAGCAGGTTCGGGATAAAACCTGCAAATATTTATTTTTATTGCATTTTATTTTTATATATGTTTGGCAGTCGTGCAGGAGGTAACACACTGATTCCACACTGTGGAATAAAATGCTGCTTTTATATATTTTCCAGATTACACATTTAATTACTCAGGCATTAATATAAAAGCAGAATTCTGTTGTTGTAGTTGGTTGAGGTGCTCATTTTAACTAATTTAAATCAGACTGCAACTTATCATTATTTTACAAAATTATCATATTCCTTATTATTTCATTATTATATAAAATAATCTTAAAATTGGGACACCTTCACAATGTTCCCACCAACACTCCAAACCTAAAAATTATTGACATCTCTTCAGTCTACTTCTGTGTTTACTTTATAACATATTTTATAAGCTCCTCATATGTTTTGCAAAAGTCCTAACTTGTGAGGTTATAAAGACATAGTATCGTGTATTGTCAGGTTTTCTTTTTGTGAAACTTAAAATTCTGTTTAAAAAAACCCCATACACGTTCTAGAAATTATCACATCAATACTGTATCCGGTTATTTTTTTTTTTTTTTGCAAAAGCAAGTTTTTGATTTATTTCATTAAATATTTACAATACTTGTGAGGATAAATCCAAATTTTTTATTGTTTCATTTGGTAACTCATGAAAGAGATGAAATCATCGTTGGAAACAGCCTCTTGAATCCGTGCTTCGTGTCTTCACATGGTTTTCCTAGCCGGAGATGGACCTGAAAAAAGCTCATTTAATGATGCAGTTAGAGCTGAAAACAACTGAACTGAATCTCTGAATAAAACGGTTTTGCTGTTTGGACGGGAATCAACAAGGCCCTCTTAATAATGGTTCAGTATGAAGTTACACGACATCAGCCAGCCATGACTACAGCTGACTGTCGAATGGTGGAAGTAGTACACGGTGGTGTGTACGGGGTTTTACTGCTTTTTGTTTTAGCCTTTCCAAAACCAGAAACACAACAGCAAAAGTGGAGGAACACTGTTATCTGCTTCAATGTAAACCGCCATCGTTAGCATACCAGGCTAACTATTAACTACATTAGCAAGCTAATGTTATGTTCCCTCCTGTAAAAGCTGATACTAAACTATATCAGTTAGCAGCTGAAACTGGATTACACAGCTAAACTCAGCCAGTAAGTAAGTATTTCTTGCTTCCTATGTATATTTCGAATGAAATAAAGCTAATTAACTCATCTCTTTGTGCGACTAAAAAGCCAGACCAGGAGACCAGTGGTCGAACATAACTTAGAGAAAGTTGAGGTTCTCTTATCTCACTCGAGTATTTGCCATTTTATGCAGAAACCTGCGGTTCTGAAATGTGGAAGTGTCTTAAACTTGCATTCTCACTAGTGGCCATAAGGGGGCGACTCCTCTGCAAAAGAAGTTTGATTGTATAGAAGTGTATGACTTCTCAGTGAACATTATAAACGTGAGTTTTTAAACATATATATTAAATAGATGCACAATATGACTGACGTGCACCAAAGAATATGTGATCTAAACGGTTTAAAGAGGCATTTTTCATTCCAGCTCGACATAAAACACGCGGTTCACAGAGCCAACCTATTAGCTAGTGAGCTCCAGCTGCAGGAATAAGTCACGTTAGTAAGAACATATGACATATAGTTTTACCATTCTTATGGTTTTATAATGAAAGAAATGGAGCTAGATGTATTCATCCATGTCAGACGTCTTTATAGTAACTTGAGGAGAAACATCATCCTCCTAAACAGGCAGTGAGCACATTTCCCATCAGGACCTGACATACGAGTCATGACTTGGTAAAACTCTTGATTCCCTCCCTACCCCCTGGGTTTTACATGATCTCTGATGCGCCGTTGCTTTTCACACTTTTGGACATTTTATTCCATTTTATTTTTCACAACTGTGAAGTCACAGTGTGCTTCTGCCGATTGAGTAATGATTTTGGAGATGTGGTCGCGTCTCCTAAGGCAACTATGAAACTTTGCTCCCTGGATCCACTCTTAAAAAAAAACGTAAGGCTCTTTTTCAATGTAAGACGCTGCTGAGTCCCCCAGTTAAATATTCAGATTGGTAAGGATCGGCAAATTGCCTCAAACTTGGATGAGAAATTGGAACATGAGCCCCTGTTCTGCAAAAATACAATATTAAACTTTTACGGGGCAATAGCGTTTAATGACTTCCTAAGTGGTGAAACCATAGAAACTGACAAACTCAATATGAAGACACCTTTTATGACCGTTGATGTCATTTTGCAGAAAGTAGTACCACAAATTGGCAACTGCTTTTACATTGGAGGATAAAACATTCGATTTGCACAGATCTTTTTTTGCAAAGAAATCTATTAGTGGATCCAATGAGATTTCATCATTTATAAAGATGGCTGTTAGCCTTTCTTCTCCAGATATAAACTGTTAGACAGTCAACTGGATCAATTTTATAAGCTTCACAGGGCTGTAAAAATGTTGCCATGGTGGTGTTTTTAGTGCTTCGTATAAACGTATCCATGCAGACGGTTTCTCTGAACACGCTGTCAATAATGATGAAATGCTAGTAAACGAGGCGTGGACTGACAAAGAAAGTGGATGTGGTGTTAAGTACATGTATTGTCACTCCTTTATATATTATTGGGTAATTTAATCGACAGCAATGCATCATATTGAATGACATCATCATACGTTGCAATATGATGCACGCTGTCCTGTGAGAACCACATATCTTGAAAGAGAAACAACTCTTTAAAAGTGAAAAAAAGGAACATTTCTCCACATCTGGAGATGTGTGGTTTCACTGGACAGGAAGGGGATGAAAAATATATCATAAGACAATATTTGTCTCTGAGATTTAATAGAGTGGAAGTCTAAAGTAGAATATGGAAATTCTAAATAGGCTAAGTACAATTAAGTATCATGGTGTTTATCCTTTTAATGTTGCAGCTGGTAAAAGTGGAGCTTATTTTAATTTACTTTACTTGATTTATAAATGTAATTAAATAGAAAAGTATTAGGGAATTAAAAACTGTAATCTGAAAAGAAAAAGCTCTCAGACAAACGTAGAAGAGTAAAAAGTAGAATATTTGCAATGAACTAATTAATGTCTACTTAGTATTTAAGTAAATGTCCCACCACTGCCCACAGTGTGTGATTGACAGGTGCAGAAAAAAACCACACCAATAAAAATGAGGATTTTCCACTTTACAGTGATGTGGCTGTGGTATTTGGAGACACATGAGCCGTTTGTTAGATGTGTGAGAGAGAAAGTTTGCCCCCCTGCAGATGGAAAAAACATAGGAAGCAATTAAAAGCTTTGAGGTCGTCCGTCGCAAAGAGGTTTTCTCGCCCCGGCGCTCCTGGCGCTTTGAGAGCAGGAGGACGCCTGCTAAACAGATTCCCTTTTCTTCAGCTTCTGTTACACAGAGAACCCCCCCCAACCCTCCACTCCCAACCCCTCCCTGCTCAACGGATGGCTATTTATTTGCTTACACAGCTTCCCAATGAGCCCGTTCAGCCTCTAAAGGTCAACGACCAAACAACACCTGTCTCAGTCAACACTAATTGGAACAAAGTCTGCGTCTTTGTTACATTAATTCACCGGCCGCACTTCTTCTTCTTCTACTCCCGCATTCACATAATCTGTCTGCTTCCTGCAGTATTTATGGCGAGATGAGGTGGGTAGGCCCGAGGGAACCCGACACCACATTTACTGCCAATTGCTGCGGGATGATGAAGTGGCCCATTTGGTTCAGATACACTATTTGTCCAAGGCAGGCTTTTGTTCGGTGGGCCTGCAGATCCATCATGTGGAGCGGCCGGCGGGATGTCCTCCCCTCACCGTGACACATGCGCAGGTTTTCGTCAGCAGAGACCACCTGTGATGATCCGAAACGTAGACGTTGTTGATGTTGATGGAAGTGGCGTTGATTGAGTTAAATCTCGTCGATCACAACTAGTTTGTGTTGGGAATCAAACGCGTTTGTTGGGGTGTGAACGTAGGATTGTTATTGATCTGACATGTATGCATCAAGGTTTGGGGTCCCTTTGTTGATTATATCATAAGGCAAATGAATGTGTCTTAGGCTACTGTATATTTTATTTAAGCTGGCTGTTAATGTACATTATAGATGCATAGGTCTCTGGACTGTGATGATGTAGGGATGATTTTAATTTGTCACGGCAGCTATGGACACTGGAGATTTGTTTGCTATTTTTATTATTATGATATGTTATTATTTGTTTATTTGCTATTCTGACAATCTTTTTGTTTGTTTGTTTTTTGTTTGCCATATTATATCCTCTGCAAAAAGTATTTTATTCAGCATTGACCTTTATTTATATGAATAAAGGTTTTCTCTGTTCTTTAATGTAGTTTGAAATAAGATGAAGAAAGGTAGGTAGATTTATGAAATAGTAGTCATAATATCAAAATCATATTTAAGCATAATTATTTTGTGCTGGAAACTATCAAAAAATAATTGGAAATCTTCATGAAAAAAAATCCAAAACACATCTGTTGGTTTTGTGACACAACGAGAAAGTTATGTGATAAAATGCAAGCATTCATTTTTCTGAGTGTTGCCAAAAATGCCAGAAATGCTGTTTCGCTTGTTTCCCGGCTCACATAGTGAATAACTTCTCTTTTTATTATAGAGCACCCAACAACACCCAGAAGAAGTTATTACTTCTAAATCAACAGGACTGACTGAAGTTGTTCTAACTTCTGCCTGCTTCTGGTTTTTACTGCCAGACAGATTCTGGCTCTCATCTTCCCTCTACCGAGGCCTACAATCCGCACCAAATGTTTCACATTACCCAGTGTGAAAACCCTCCGATTCCTCCGATTCCCTTTTACAAGTCCACACATCCGTGGAAACTTGATATTTCATATTTCATTCTGGTTTGTGGATGTCATTGCAAGTGGACGCCGGTTCACATGCAACCGCCCGACCGCTGCCTTTGATCAGCCTGACCACGACTAATTGTGGACGGAGAACAAATGAAAGAAATATCGGGAGATTTCATGGGAATTGCCACTATGGGCTGAGCTGCCTGACGCTGCTATTAGCAGTTAAAATAGCCGGTGAGATTTGGCCTGTTTCCTCTTATGCTTACACAAAGATAATTTTGAAACGCTGCTCCGACAAACTGCCCTTCATGCTTCGAGAGGAGCGCTGGGATTTCAAGTTTTCATCATCACACTGAAGCCGTAACTTCTCCGCACATGGAAACATAACATTTACACGCCGCTTTTCAAAAAAGCTTTAACAGTGTGAGCACAAGTCAATCCAATGTTTAAATGACCTATTTCATGCGTCCTCTTTGAGTCGGTAATAAATTGCATCTAGAAACTTAATACTGCAAACCACAAAGTCCCCATATGTACTTAAAAGGTATTCACAACAGAGAGCTGAATTGTTCTGGCAAACAAAATTCATTCCACGGACCAAATATCAAGGGGAGGATGTAAAAAATTTTTTTTTTAAAGCAGCATAAATGTTCCAAATGTTTAAGAGTGGCCAGGGAATCCCGTGGGGCTCGTTTGGTATCGCTCTTTGTTCCTTGTACAGGATGTAACTTTGCAAGCTGGTTTTCATTCGCTCTCCAACTCCAAACCAACAGCTCACTCTCTCTTTAACCGTCTCAGATTTGCATGCAACAAAGAGTCTTGTCTTGAAAAAACAACTCCCACACCCACTGTTTTGGTGCACAAACGTGTCCGAAAAAGTTAAGGTATGTATCTGTCCAAGTAGCACGTTGACCCGGGAGCGTTTGTAAAAAAAGGCGGCTGATTTTCCGGTGAGGAGGGCAGGTTAGCCACGGTCTCAGCAGCAGGTGACTGGAATGAGGTCATGATGTGGTCATGGGAGGGGGGACAGCGGGCCTGTGTGTGTGTGTGTGTGTTGAAACCTTCGAACAACTGCTGTGAGGGAGGTGAAACACATCAGAGGCCGAGCTAAAGTGTTTTTCCCCTCAGCTCAAGGTGTCGTTTCACACCGCCGAGCCCTTCTGCTGTGGAATCCTCAAAATGACAGCGGCGGATTGATTTGCTCCTCCATGAAAGAGATGGACTGCTACTACGAGCCCCAGGAGATAACAGGGCAGAGGACCACAGCTCACACCGTGGAGAAAGACTCCCAACCACCTGTGTTGCATTTAGACCACTTTATCTTGTATCTTGCGGAACATCTTGGCTCTTTAATTCAGTGACGTTTTCCCAGTATTAACCCGCTGACATAACCCGGTGATCCTCCATCCTGCATTCCAAACCCCTGGGTTTAAATTTACTATTTCAATGTACTTTGAATAGGAAGCATCGTAGTTCTTAAAATGTCATTTTGGGGTTTTTCTTAGCTCCTATTTCAAAGTACTCCCAGCATGAGTGACGTAAGTGCACAGTGATTGGTTGAACACAGTCATTACAGCAATGACAACAACCCGTTAGCCATGTAAGCAACTGACAACACAAAGAACACTACAAAACATAAAAAAAGGATGGAAACACAGACTGTTAATGAGCAAACCCCTACTGAGCCACAGAACATGAGAGATGCTGCTCAGAGTTAGCACAAAGGCTAACCTTGTTTCTTTAGCACAAAGGCTAACCTTGTTACATTAGCACATCGGCTATACCAGTAACATTAGCAAAAAAGGCTAACCCAGTAACATTAGCACATCAGCTATACCAGTAACATTAGCAAAAAAGGCTAACCTAGTAACATAAGCACAGCAGCTTACCCAGTTATTTTAGCACAGCCACCTACTAGTAACATTTGTACAGCTGCTAACTAACTAACGCTATCCCAGTAATGCCAACACAACGGCTAACCCAGTCTCTCTGGGAAAGGATGACTCCCACACCCCCCTTTGGCTGAGGCCCTGAAGTATACAATGCCTGGCTCTGCCCCTGTCAACAAGGCCTGTCACATTTCTCACACTTGAAGATTTATTTTTGGTAACATTAGAATTGGTAAAGTGAGGTTAGATTCTTCCACCTGTTCTCCGTGATGTTTCCAGTGTTTCAGGATGTTTCTGTTTAGAAACAGACCAAGCTTGCAACACGTCCAGATATGTTGACTTTCTGTTAGATGTTCGGGGTCAACAAGGCCCAGAAGTCCCTTTTCGAAAGGACAGGAAACATATTATTTTCCTAGCAAAGTTTTAAGGAAACAAGGAAGTTTGCAGCATGTAGTATCCCACTGAGCTGCTGGGCCGTTGTTAAATGGAGCGTTCAGATGCTCCTCGTAAAAGTGGAAATATGATGTGGTCATGTGATATTTACCCCAAAAGGTAAAGTATTCTGACTTCAACCATTGGTGAATGTGTGAAGTTATCTGCACAGATTGAAGAATAAACAGGCAGCAGAAAAAACACATCCCTCCCTGCTCTTGGCTGATATGTGATAGCACACTTTACACCACTGTGGTGTGAAACAACACAGGTAGGTGTCCTTTTAGTGGTCACTCACCCAAAACTTGCCCACTGCTGTTGAATTTGACCCAACTTGGCTGCCCTCCTTTACGTCCAATTCAACTACAGTGTAAATAGTGTAAACAGATGGGACGCCAACTTAAACATAATTTTTAAAGTACAAATTTAAACTACTTTTCCTTTTTCTGCATCAGTTTGATTCTACTTCACTTCTTTTCATAGTAAACATCATCAGTGAACCGAGAGCACCCACAGCTGAAAGGGCAAAGGAAAACATATGTTTTTATTTAAATGTAAAATAAAAATATTGGTGGTGTATTTCCATAACAGTATTTTAAAATGTCCACAAATATATGAAGCTGAAAGGATCATTGAGTATTGGGTGGAAAATTAAAATGAATTTCTAATTTGTTCTCCTTATTCTGTCCTTTGCAACAAATATGTATCACTTTAGTATGTTGTGCTGTATGATGCTTATAGGTAAACATGGAAATGTCTGAACAGACCATTCATTCTTTCATGATGACAGAAGAAGATATCCACTAGAGTAAGAACAATATCTGAAGCAAATCAACTTTATTGTACATATAGATATAGATATCTTATGGATAGATAAAATAAATATGAATCTATAAACTAGATAAAACAAAAATGTACAAAATAAAATAAAATGAGACATGACTTTTAAAGAAAACATTAATTGTTACATAAACTATCTTGTAATCAAACACTCCCAACGGGCATCAAAATAGATTATGAACAGTTGAGTCCAGACAGACACTTTCGTTTCCATCACATCCCGACTTCATCCGTCTCCTGTCGGTCGTTACGTGTCCTCAGTTCTCAGTGAACACACTCGTTGACTCCGTCGGCCTTCCAGACAGTTTTGCATGTTTTGGCAAGTTTTCTGCAGAGATAATGTCTTCAGTGATGTATCGCCTTTCACTCCTTTTCTTTCCCGTGCCATTTGCGGTGCAGTGAGAGGCGACAAAGAGGCATAAATCTCCCGAACTACCTGTTTGATAGTTGGCCCATGGAGGCTGCAACAGGAGGGGGAACTTGTGGGGAACCGGATCTCAGTCTAGCTCCTAATGATGCCTAAACAAACTCAATCCACTTAAAGAGTATGACGAGGAGGGAGTGTAATTATTGAGAGGTCTTCAGTGGCTCCAAAATGCAACCTGTTATCTGATATGATTCATATGTGTTGAGAAAGAGTGTGAAATCTCCTCCGTTTGGCGTTCTCGGACTTCACGTCCGACAAGATGAATGAGCTTGATGAGTTCTTCAGTTTCCATCTTCGCATTTGGCCTTCACGGTTTCTTCCTCTTCCTTGCAGCGGAGCGACTTTACGGGAGCCATGAGAAATGCCGCCATCAAAGAATGACTTTGTTAGGATACTGTGAGCTGAGAGAGAGAGAGAGAGAGAGAGAGAGAGAGAGAGAAAACATTGGAAATGGATCATAAATTCCACTTTTTATGGAACGAGGTGATTTGATCTGGGTGTCAGCCCGTCTGAAATGATCGGAGCGAGCAGGGCCAGGATGTTTGTGCTCCAGATTATGTTAAAAGTGAGACGAAAGAGGACACAAAACAATTAGTCTCTGCAGACCGTACAGTACAGGCAGCATCGTGCCAAAGTCAGAAATGAGAAACTCAGATGTTGTTCGGATCCAATTGACTCATTTGTGGACCCGGTTCAAATGTGTGTACGCATCTCAGTCTGGGAAGAGCTCTGAAGTCTGTACGAGTATCCTTCATGTCTTCCCTGATCTCTTATGATTGAATGATTCAGCTCACACAAATGAAGGAGAACAAGTCGATCACAGAGAGAGAAACTCTGAAACAAGTGCATACTATATATTTAATGCTGAATTTTTATTCAAAATAACTTACATTTTGTGTTGATTTTGGTGGTCCCTGTTGACAAAAGCAGGAGTGTTTCAGAGTGGGATTTTATTTGTTGTTTTTTATATATAAGTCTAACATTGTGGAACATTGTTTTCATCAATCTCATTAAGAAAATCCTTGTCATTTTTCCACTATGAATCAATATGAGAGTGTCATTTCTTGCCAGCACATTTTTTTATGAAGAAGAATAGATACTTTACTAATCCCTAGAAGGATATTCATTTTTGTGTTGTGGTTTTTACTTGTTACATCTTATTTAATATATAATATAATTGACTTGCTTCGGCTTTCTTGTTTGGCTAACATTCTCATACAACAGGTGACAAGGGTTTGCCCACTCCTGCGCATTGTAACTTTATACAAGTTGAAGAGGAGCAATCTAATTCCCACATAATTTGTGTGCACATTAGATAATCATTTTCTGGCTTGATGCTCGTTTTTCAAAATGTTACGACCTGACTGTAGCGAAACCCTCCACGAGGAGGATATCGTATCCCTCTGAAGCCAGGAGCAAAACATCAGACGGCTCAAGAAGAGTCTCAGCAAGTGCAGCAGCCGCCACATACCACATTTTAACAAGTATCTTACCACACTCACGCTGTAACCGAGTCAAACCATATGGACAGAAGGAGGGGTGGTGGGAGGGAGGGGGGGGGGGCGTCCCATCTCAGGATCGAGCCATAAGTCATGTTGAAATACCTCCGAGAACAACAACATGTGGACAATTACCGTCCTGGAGGTGGAAAACAAAAACCAGACAGGGAGCTAACAGAGAGATAACAACTTTTTTACTTTATTGGAATAACTGGAAACAGCGTCTGGAAACTGGAGTTAAGATTTGTTATTAGAAATTTTAATCCAAAAATCCCAAACATTTCATTTTAAGTCACTTTACCATTACGTACTTGATGCCTCGTTGAAGGTCTGGGATGTCTGCACTCAAATGGAAATATTATATATATATAAACATATTTGGTATCTAACATTTAATATAAAGTTTTACTTAAAATGGCTACGTAGTTTGAAATGACTGAAGTAATTGTTCTCATTTGTCATCTTCAGACAAATTTATTTTATTAATATCGTATGTTTTGGAGCATCATTAATAGGTCACATATTAAAACACTGACTTTGATCTATTTGATCAATAAAAAGATGTTTTCACAAAATGTTGTTGTCTCCCATGAGCTGATTTCTTTTAAGATTCATCAATAAATGCTACATTTGATCTATAAATATACATTAAATAAAGTAGAACACATGTTGTAGAAAAAAGTGAAGAAGAAGAAGTATATTAAACATGATGCAACTTTTGAAAGACAATCTAAGAATTAAAAAGAAACAGTTCTGCTCTAATACATAAACAGGTAACAAAAGGCATTGCTGGAAACTTTCTAAACTCTTCAGGTCCTTGGCTTCCAAAATAAATCCACGTTCTCGCCTGGAAGAAAAGATGCAGAAAGACACAGTTGAATGTTTATATATCATATTGATTGATAAATTGTGTATGTTTGTGAAATTATAAGTTCACAAATTCAGATGTAAACTCATACAGCGTTTATAATGTATTTTCTATATTTTAGTATGAGGCCAATATTAACAAATCCAAATATCGTAAATGCTACATGCAACATTTCACTCACAAGAACATAAGTTAACACATTCTTGACTTTAAGCAGCTAAAAGTGATGGTCACTCAGATGCAGCAAAATATCATCCAGGTGGGGGAAAAAAATGATTCCCATGTTGCTTATGAAGATAAAGAATTAGTCTTGTGTGACAGCGAGCAGCTCGGTGAAAAATGGCGCCTCTGCTGACAGCTCCAGTTAAAAGTATCTGTGGCCGGAGAGTAAAAAATGACCTCGTTTTAAAATTACCCAAACATTCCTCCTACAGAGACATGCTCAACGTTTTAGTTCTACACAGCATGCACACATAACGCTCAGCCACCTGGCTCTGCTTTGTGTTTTTTTTTTTTTTTTTTTTTTTTTTTTATGTGGGAATTTCAGCCTAATTCAGCCAGGAATGTCAGATGTGTTCTCAAGATGATGCACCTGATACTAAAAAGCACTTCACAAGAGCTCCAGTACAAGACGGATGGCTCCCTGGAGACTGTTGCTCTTCTTTCCATCCTTTTTTTTTTTTTTTTTTTTACCAACAGAGACGCCTGCTGGTGCTGCAGCCTCCCGTCATGTCATTTAAATTTCAAAGGGGGTAAGAGGAGACCTCGGCCGGAGGAATCTCATATTATCAGCGGTGGAATGTATCATTTACACAAGTACTGAAGTAATTTAGCATTTCCACTTTCTGTTATACTCCACCACTATTTGGATGCTCATTTTAACAGCTTTCATTGCTTTGCAGATTCGGATTATTAAGGCAGAATATGGTCAAATAATAAATGTTTGATCCAATAACATAAGACAACATTATGAAGTGGGCCATTCAGCATAATAAGTACTTTTACTTTTGTGTTGAGAAAAGTCTCTTCAGTGACTTCTTAAGCCAAATATATTGTTTCTTTAACACTTACAGGGAACATTTTACTTAACAAAACAGTGTGTTGGTAGGGTTTTCTGTGGATGATTCTTCCACCACTGCCTCAACAGAATCTCTTTACGGTGCTCACGTTATTCTTTTGGACCCTGGAGATGATGTGCTGAGCTGGGGGGGGGGGGGGGGGGGGGGGGGGGGTTAGGGGGGTGAGTTGGTATGGGAGGGGAAGTTTTTGGCAGCAACTTCAGAGAAGACGGGACACCTCGGGATCAGGTCGATTAGGGCTTGCGTGCCCGTGTCCAGGTTTATGGTGGCTCTTCACTAGAACATAACCTCTTTGTTGGACAGAGGGGGTGAGGCAGGTGTTTTCTCCCCCCTCCTCCCCTCCTCCCCACCAGGTCCTGTAACTCCATGAGGCCAGCAGATAGACACATACACACATGGTTGAGGATGGGCCACTAGTCTTAACGCTCTATAATTTAAAACTCCAGGAGTAACTCTTCACATGTTCAGGTGTGGGAGCTTCACTTTCCTCCTGCTTGACCTTTCACCCCAATGAAGCAGAACAAAGTTTAACAGCAGCAGGTTACCACGCCGCGATGGGTAAAAAAAGGCAGTCTCACGGCAGTTTGGAAAAAGTCGTGAAATTGAAATCTAGATCACAAATTTTCCCTTTTTTTTTTTTCATGTCACTCGACATGAAAACACTGCCAATGAAAAATCAATGAGGGTGACTGATGACTTTGCTTTTGTTTTTAACTGGATGTACTTAGTTTGAGCCCAACCGTGAACTCCCCATTTTACCTTTTAATTTTACTTTTTCCAGGACCATTAGTAGTTTCTTTGTAGAGTCAGATTAATAATACAAAATATAGTCAAGTAATAGATGATGTGTTTTTATGGATAAAAGCTATAACCAGTCATGTAATAGAATCTAAAAATATAATGTACAGTATATGATTCTGAAATGGGCCATTCTGCATCAGCTTAGTTTCAGTACTTTTTACAGCAATACAGCAATGCTTTTGTACTCTTAGTGGTGGAATTCAACAAAGTACATCTACTAAAGTTCTGTGTTCAAGTACAATTTTCAGGTATTTGTACTTCCATTTTATTCTTTTTTATACTTTTACTTTACAACATTTTGGAGGCAAGTATTGCACTTTTTAGTCCACCACTACTGTATTTTGACAGCTTACTTTCAAATTATTCATAGAAAAGAAGTTCAACCAATTCTGATTTGTTTTTTGAGATACCCAGCATAAAATACAGTCGTTCATTCCAATAAGAACAATATTGAATCAATATTCATCCAAATAGTTGTTTCTGTCATGTCTGCTCCAGGGCATAACAGTGATAACAGATCTAGAAAATGTCTGTAAAAACAAAACTAAAATAAACATGATTCAGTCTCTGGTTGACTTGACAAGACGTACAGACAGGAAAGGAAATGCCGGTTTGCTTCGGGATTCCCAGTAAAAAACAGAAGCTCCGATCGTTTTTCTATCATCACTCTCAGCGACAGCAGAGAAAACCGATGAAAGCTTTTATGCAAATAGTTCAGAGACAGGAAAAACAGTGGTGCTTATCTTCTCCTGCAGTGATCCTTATGCAAAAAGTAAACAGTAGCAACGGCCCTCAGGCTTCTCCTAAGTGACCCTTTGCTTGACCTTTGACCTCAGTCGGTTATCCCAGTAGCATCAGTACAAGGCACACACACACACACACACACACACACACACAGCTACAATAAGGCCTTCATGTAAAACAGCTGTCGACAACTGTTTGTTTTAAGAACGTCTTTATTTGTCCGGGTGCATCAGTTGTTGTCCTGTGGAAATAATATCAACAACAATGTATAAATACTCGATTACAAGTACCAAGTTTAAGTGGCAATACCACAACATAAAAGTACTCATTAGAAGAAGATTGCAGAATGCCTCATTTTAGAGGGATATACTGTATATTATACAATTGTACTATTTTATGATGCCTGCTGCTTAATCGATTTAAACATTTCATAATTTCTTAGTTGATGTTTTGTATTAATAATGTGAATCTACAAAGTAACAAGTAACTGCAGCTGTGAAATACATGTAGTGTAGAGTAAAAAAGAACATTATCTCACTCTGAGATGTGAGGTATAGAAGTAAAAGTACCTGCAAATTGAGTACATAAACTGCGTTACACCCAACAATGAAACTGTTTTAACGACTTTAGATCATTATATTTGTTCAGTGACTCCCAATATGTTCAGCAACACACACACACACACACACACACACACACTCACACACATGAAAATCACAAAACCATGTACATTTGCATACACAAATATGGAACAGATATGATGCATGTTTGAGAATAATATCAAAAGACAATAAACCAAAAGAGAAAGAAAATTCATACATTTTAAAATAATATAGATAAAAGGAATAAACAGACTAAATAAAGAATAAAACGATTAAACTATGTAAATCTTAATTGATAAAGTCAGAGCTGTCAGATAAATGCAGTGAAATAAAAAGTGCTATATTTGCCTCTGCATAAGAGAAGTAAACTCCAAACTGCAGAACCAGTCCAGCATTTAAAGAAGGTAAAAAAACTCCATTTGGGTGGCCGTATGGAGAGCGAGGTGTGATCGGATCTACACATGGCTCAGACTTCCATCGCCGGAGGAGAGTGAAACAGGCTCAACACATCAAAAAAGTGTATACGTCTCTCACATGTAGAAATACCAAACCATCAGTCACACAGCAGGCAGCGGGGGCCGCCGCCACGGACACATCCTCCCCGAACATGTGTGTTCGAAATGTGTGCCACCTTTCTCTAATACACACCCGTGATTGGAAGTGCTGTTTGTGCCAGACTATAAATCATATTTAACAGACTCCTTTGTATTTTATCCTTCAAACAAGCTCCTCTTTTTTTCACTCTCCGGCCTGTAAGGAGTGATTTAGTGATTTGTCTGTCAAAAATGTGTACATGTTTGAGTAAAAATATGGTTGAACACATTTACTTTTATCATATTGAGCAAAATGTGGGGAGGAGGCATGAAAAAATGATTGAACTGAAGTGTTGGGTGGCCTCTGGGCTTCACCTGCAAAATGTCAAAAGGACACAAACCAACAAGGAAGAAATTCTAAATAACCAGAGAAATAAAAAAAAACACTACAGGCATGCAAAACATACGAAACAAATACAAACGGATGATAAGACCGAGGGACTCATGAAGAGACTCACAAGGCAAAACAACCAGAGACACTAAATAACAACAAAACGTCACAAAATGACAACAAAGAGACACAAAGCAACTACAAAAAGGGCAACTACAAAACACTTAATTTACTTAAACAGCTAATCACTGTAGTTTTCAGCAATATAACCTGAATGGGAGGATAAAATACATTTCTGGGGGACTATTTTCAGTGGTGGATTAATCTATATTTGGTGCTCTGGTTATTGCCAGATCACAAGATCACATGAAACTCCATCCAACCAGTGAGACTTCGAGTTAGCCAGAGCACAGACCAATCAGCATCCTGTGGTGAGCTAGTGGCAGCTGTGGGTGGGGCTTAGGTGTGTGATGTGACACATAGAGGCGACAACAACAAACAACAATGGAGCATCGATCTCATCAGAACTGGAGTTTCTTCACTGAAAGAAGAGTAAAGAAGGCCACTGAAGGCTTTTCACCACGCGACTCTTCTTCTGACCCCTGGCTGATCGACAGATGGTTCAACCAATCACCTGCCACGCTTTTTAGTTGCTCCTCTGATGGTTCTATGTAACAAACCATCTGGTGCATCAGGTTACACAATATGTGGCACTGAGTCAAAATAAACTGTATCTTCATGATGAAGCAATAATAACGGAGCATGTCACCCCGGGCAACAATGTGACTTATATGTTTTTAATATGGAAGTGCCATCAAGCTTTGCTTACACAAAATATGTGTTCGTTAAAATATGTATATAAGATATCAACAGCCTCTTCCTTCAAAGCAATGTATGCTGGGTGAAGATTCACAGTTTATTTGATCATAGATTAATTGTATGTAAAATATTTGGACCAATCCAGACTTTGAGGCGCGTTCCCACAAAGTCCCTTAAGGTTGTCGTTGTCAACGAAGCGCTTGAAGGCTCATTTAATAAGACTTTTATGCACACTTTGCATAAGTCCTCATATCTGTCGACTTTGTCTGATTTGACTTTGCCTCGTTTACCACGAGGTTACATGGTTGTTAAACCTGGCATATCATCAAAATATGCCTAGAACTCTTAAAATGGCACATCATACATCACTTAAAACATTTTGTTAACAACCAAGCATTTTTATTATGTCACATAAAAGACTCTTTTAAATGAAAAACATTTAAATAATCTTAAATGAAATGATCATAAATTAGTTCTCCCTGCATAAATAATGAATACATTTTAAAAATTTAATTTGAACCCTCTATTTTATCAATCAGGCTCTATTCTTCACTTCTCCATCACAATAGTGAGCTAGACAACTTTTGTCTGAATGTTTTTTTTTTATCATGATCTGCAATAAATTCCTCAATCGTCCCATCCCAGTAAGATAAAAATACAAAATTGCTCACCTGGTTTATTCATCAACCATTTCTTTTAATTTTGCTTACCAAGTAAATTAAAATTTAATGAATATATATTGTAATTACCTCTCGTTTTCTAAGGTAAGAGTCTGCGACCTTTATAAGCAAAAAAAATCCCAACCCAAGAATCGTTCATAACATGTTTTGATGTCATCAAGGCAACATGATATGCCACCATAAAGCCCATTTGTATTGATACCATTTCAAGCCGTTGCAGAAGCTCACACTCAACCATTTACCTTTAGACATTAAAACAAAGCTGACAAATGTCTTCTATCTTTCTGTTTCGCCGCGGATTGTTAAAAGATGACGTCTTTGTTTTGGGTGTCATGCTAGAAAAGCTGCACAATCTTTTTCCCCGTGAACCTGCTGAACTAACGAAACAGCCTGAAGTTAAGTCATCTTTGTGCTACTGTACCCTCCTCTA
The DNA here is from genome assembly GCA_029853015.1 of Chelidonichthys spinosus. Taxonomy (NCBI): domain Eukaryota; kingdom Metazoa; phylum Chordata; class Actinopteri; order Perciformes; family Triglidae; genus Chelidonichthys; species Chelidonichthys spinosus. The sequence goes on from CM056831.1 coordinate 8,871,533, forward strand.
CGGGCATGCAGGTGTCTGGATGACATATGATAAACGATAGTTGTAAACCACCAAGGCAGATATGATTGAGGTGACAAGAAGAATGGTTGACTGTGACCAGCGCTGATAGCAGCCCCAAACAAAAGGCCCGGCTCTGATAGAGGCGATAGCAGAGATGCAATGTGTGAAGTGGGGGGAGGGAGGGGGGGATACAATGCTTTATTTGACACGCTTACATGAGTAGAACTGTGTTAACATTTTTGATGAACGACTGCGATCTTTATCTGACTTGCAAACTATCCAAATGCCATCATCCTATCAATTTTAGCATGAGCGATAAACCGGCACGTTGATTTGCAGATGGGAAAACTCCACCCCTCCCCCCTTTGGTCAGGGTCTTTGCTTTGATCACGACCTCAGCAAAAGATGGCCCCCTCTGATTTCACGTGTTCAGCACCGACACCTGCGTCCGTGTTGTTTGGCCATGCTCCATTGGCTGTCTATCAACACCAACGCTGATAGACTGCCTGCAAAATAAATGACCAGCTTACCTGTGGGAAAAGAAGCGAGGAGGCCAGGAGAGACGCGGCCACGGTGAGAAAATATAACTCCAGTGGGAACACATGAGGGATCTGTGAATGAGATGTGTTTAACTGGTAGTATATCAAGGTCATCATAAGTCTCCGAAAACTGAAAAATGAAGTTTTAGGGGTGAAACACATCCATTAAAGAGTAACTGCACGCTTAAATGGGGTTTAAGCGAGAAACTAAATGATTTGACTGCACTGTGACGAAACCCATCAGTGCTGGGGTTAGTATTGACATTTTCGTACCAAATTTATGAAATCACCCCTCATCTTGCAAGGCCGACTTTGAGATGTTTGGGATTAGACTTGCATTCGCTCTGAGCCACCGATTCTCCAGATATTGTGATAATGACTGATGATGGCAATGTGCTCTCCAAACTGTGACAAGAGTGTGGAGGAAACAGAATTGTTTGATTTTTCTCTTTCAGCAGCTTGCTAAGTTAGATGGCTAACTTTAATTTGCTAATTCCAGTTTGACACAAAGTGTTGTCCATTGGGTTGATTAAGCCAGCTAACCAGGCTAAACTAGCATGCTACCGCTGAGAGCAACTGGTGCCAAAACATTCTGCTATAACTTGAATTGATGTTCTGCGTGTGCAAGTAGACACGAACGTTCAATATTTCACAGTTACACTGAGAAAGCTTACTGGTGCATATGGATGGATGGATGGATGGATGGATGGATGGGTGGGTGGGTGGGTGGATGGATGGATGGATGGATGGGTGAATGGATGGATGGATGGATGGATGGATGGATGGGTGGGTGGATGGATGGATGGATGGATGGATGGGTGGATGGATGGATGGATGGATGGATGGGTGGGTGGATGGATGGATGGATGGATGGATGGGTGGGATGGATGGATGGATGGATGGATGGAGGGTGGATGGATGGATGGATGGATGGTGGATGGATGGATGGGATGGGTGGATGGGATGGGTGGATGGATGGATGGGATGGATGGAGTGGATGGTGGATGGATGGATGGATGGATGGATGGATGGGTGGATGGATGGATGGAGTGGATGGATGGATGGGTGGATGGAGTGGATGGGTGGATGGATGGATGGATGGGTGGATGGATGGATGGATGGATGGTGGGTGGGTGGGTGGATGGTCAAGTACAAACATAAAAGTAAAAAAGTAAGCATTTTAAGCCTGTGTTTGTAGAGGAAATGTGTCGTCTTACTCTGCATGTCTGGTAATAAAATCCAGGGGCGGCGCCTCTGTAGGTGACAAAGAGAGTCAGACCCTTTCGGGTTCATAGCTACAATTTGTCGCCATGGTTACAGCCGTGTCAGTGATGTGCGACACAAGATGTAGTTCACTGACACAAAACTAACTCTCTTGACTTAAATTGATAAACATCATAGTGATATATAAGCACCAAAATATCTGCCTGCTGCATCTCTGAAGCTCTTAAATTAACCAACCAGCCGATTCTTTACACTTTGTGTTTACGACATAAAAGTGGTAACTGTTTTCATCTACATCCACATCAACATATCCTCAAAAGACACATTTTTCCTCCAAAGTGAAGAAAATACTCCACGATTAACAAAGAAAACCAAACGTTTTATATTATGGGGGATTTATACAAAAATATGTGTTTTTTTATGTTAATTGTGAATTAATCACACACAATACAAGATTTTCCAAAAAAGTGATTAAGATATTGAAATGAACGTTTGCTCTTGCTGTATGTGTATATCATAATTTTTTAATAGTTGAATTGTACATTTAAACACAACAGTCCAACATCATGATGAATGCCTGCTCAGAGAAGCATTTGTCAGGAGAGCGCTGCAGCTGCTAGAGAACTTCAATGCTGGGGAGTTTATGATCTCCCCCCGTTCACTAAAGTGCTTCCTTCCCCAAGGGGTCATTACCGGGCTCCTGACTTCATATTGGTGCTTAACATAGCTAATAAAGGGGGATTCAGTGTCATTAAACGGCACTGCCGACTCCTAACTGTTTCTGAGCAGGGGACCCGAATCAGAGGGGCTTAATCCGGGATCCACAACGCACAGGTTGTCAGATACTCACCCTTCACGCGTAATCAGATTTGAGAGTTTATTTTTCAGATTATAGAAGATTAACCCGTGAAGACATGCAGGGGGAGAGGGGAGAGGATATATATGTTCTAGTCTGCCAAACCAACAAACCTTTCTGCCTCCATTCAGCCTTTCAACATGTATCACTTTATCTCGATTTGCATTGCTTTTTAAAATTACACCTGATCACATTTGCCTTCTGGGTTCATGAGCGTGACTTGTGTGTGTTTTCTCTGGATGTTGTTATGTGTCACATCAGACAGGTTGGTTTTGCAACTGCCGAGATGTAATCTCTCCTCTTTGCATGGAGGAGAGACTCAACATGTGTTGATTGGCACAGCAATGTTTATTTCAAAAAACTAACTTCTGCCTCAAACCCTTATATGAAGCATGTTTTATAATACAGCCAACAATTTCAAATTCCTGGCAAGTGTTTCCTGGCTCTTTTGTTGCCTCAACATCCCCTGTCCTTTTTGTTGTTCCTTTTTTTTGTTTTAATAATATATACACTTGTTTATCGATTAAATAGAATCCCCGGATCGCAGGTTTTACTTGTATTTATGCAACAGGTTTTTTATAAAGGGTACCAATCCTTTCATCAGAAATTCCTATTTGACGGCAAACAAGTGGCAGAGATGGCTGTTGCGGTCAAGTGCTGCCTGTGTATTATGTAAATATATATTCAAGCTTTTCAGGAATATGTGTGATGAGCTCTGTGCTGCTCAGTGAGTTACATTTACTGCTTAAAGGAGTAAATGATAAAGATAAAGAAGAAAAAGAAAACGTGTGTGTGTGTGTGTGTGTGTGTGTGTGTGTGTGTGTGTTTTTGATCATATTACTGAAAATATCTTAGAATATTGAATTATATTTGTATTATATCCTCCAAGTATGTTTCCAGTCACAAATAGAGTATCAAATAGATGTGACCTCTTTCTTTTTTTTTTATGTATGCACTGTGTTATCTCCAATATTTAAAAAATGTGTCAAGAGATTTAAATAATGGAAAGGCATGGAATGTATCAAGAAGTATTGCAACAATAAACTTTACAAAAGAAGGGGTGAATAAAAACTTAAATTAGTTATACATTTAAATTAATTGTACAACATTGACAAAAACCCTTCCCATCTCTACTAAAACAAGATATAACTCTATAAGGAAATCATACACATAAATAAGTAATTCAGAGTGAATTAATAAAATAGCGAGAAAATATTTTTAAAAAACGCCAGAAGCACAACGTGGACACCAGCATGGAGAAATGTCTGCATTTAAAATGCATCATCAAATAATTTATGTGTAAAATGTACGGACCACCCTTAATCCCAAAACATCTCCAAATACTGGAAATTAATACAGTTAATGAAAATAATCAAGGTTGCATTGCTTTTCACTGACCTCAAATTTTTGGAGGATTTTAATGATTTCACTCTTTTCTGCAGGTCCTGTAAATGTTCTAAAATAATTGAAGATGATGTTTAAAACTTGTGTAAGCAAGCTTAAAGAGAATAAACAAGTTTTCATGACCTTTAAATACATAGCAAACACTGACATGTGTGTACTAGCTTTTTTTCAGGGCTTTAAACTTTTGTCACATTACTTATGAGCCTGTTTGGTAAATGATCTGCTAACTTACTAACAAGTACAGCAGATAAGAAAAATTTTAAAAGCTTATTAATCTCCACTTCTGGTTTCCATCCATATCTATACACATACAACCGTACAAAGCATTTTTTATTGTTAACACAAAGATATGCCACATTAAACCCAAAATTCATTTGCGTTCAACATTGTTGAACAATACTTTATATTGTTTATTTTGCTTCTGTGGTTCTCAACTCATCTCAAATCTGAAGGTATTTAATGGATTCCAAACTCAACCGCTCTTTAACATTTAGCTGCATGACATTATAATTACCTGCGTTTGTATTCTTTACTCTGCAGGGGCATGCAAATATTGACACCGGCTGCTTCAAAGTAAAAAACTCCATGAGTACGGAAAGTCTGAAACATTTGAGAGGTTGATTTATTGAGCAATCCGCACTAATTCATCAGTACAATATCTGTCACTGTCAAATAAAAGCGCTTCACATATCCATAACATCGTTGGGATCCACATCCAGAGCTTGATGGATACCTTGTTTGTGCAGTAAAGTACACTAAAACCCCCGCTCTTGTGGCTTTGTGCTCAATCCCCCTGTAGCCAAATGTCAGAGCAGGCTGGCACACGCTCAAAAATAAGATACAATATTGCAGAGATATAATATAGAAGGAAAAACTTCTCCGAGGCACCTCGCCCTATACAACAACAAGAAATAAAACAGCTCAAGTGTTCCCATCAACATCATTGTTGACATGACAGCTTATTCTTTTGGCAAGCGTGAGTGAAAAGCGCCTGTTACATGCTTCTCTGACACTTTTCATTATCACCTGCACAAAAGCAACAGTGGAGGAGGGGGAGGAGGGTGAACCTGACAGTATCCCCACGCTCATTCATCATAGCCGAAGGTATCTGCATCATGCATTAGAGTCAATAAAGCCTGGTGAAACTGGAGCTGATTTCTTGCTAAATTCCGCCATTAGTCACAGGCCCATATTTCAGGATTAGCCGATCCTAAAAGGGGTAATTGTTGCACAGGGGTTGGGGGTTGGGGGTACTCTTAAGGCCGTCGGAAGCCAAGTGCACTCAACTTTTTGAGGCTGTTTGTTTAGGTATAATTTCTTTAAAAGTGGTGTCATTCTTTAGGTTTGGCCCAGCTGTAAAATTCCAGAGTTTGCGGCCCTTTGAGGTTATGGATGGATTACTGAACGGGCCTACGCACAGGCCCGGGACCCTGAAGTGTTAGGGGCCCCCTGGTCTTCACCTGCAGAATGTCATTCAAAGAGACCAGAAAGAGATGCACAATGAGCACAATGAGACACAAAAAGGCCACAGATAGACACAAAATAACGACAAAGACTCATAGACACAAAATGACTACAGCCACAAACAAAACCAGAAAAAAGACATACAAAATGACTACAGCCAGAAACAAAACCAGAAAAAAGACACAGAAAGATACAAAATGACTACAAAGAAAGACACAAATCGACTACAAACACACACAAACCAAATAAAAGACAGACAAAATAACTGCAGAGAGACAAAAATACTACAAAAAGACACAAAATAACTATAAAGACACAAAATTACTACTAAGAGACACCAAATGACTACAAAGATAAATAAAATGACAATAAAAAGACACACAATGCTTACAAAGAGACACCAAATGATTACAAAGAGACACAAAATGACAATAAAAACACAAAATTACTACTAAGTAACATAAAATGACAATAAAAAGACACAAAGTGCTTACAAAGAGACACAAAATGATTAAAAAAAAGACACACAATGACAACAAACATACAGAAAACCACCCAAAGATGGAAATACATATACAGATCAACAAAAAGAGGCCAAAGCAGTCTGTGTGTCTTGATCTTATGTAGAAGTGGGTTTGCATGTCTCTTGCCAGCTGTCCATTGTCTTATAATCCACCCTTGTTTCAGGTTTTGAGGGCACAAATAAGTGATATCAGAGAAGTACTACATTGAATGGTGACTGTATGTTTTAAAAAGTCTAATGGTTACCTTCTAAACGTATTAAATGATTTAAAAGAAAAAAAAGTCCTTAGCGCTTTGGCGTGATCACGTTTCTGCACCGAGGTGAGGCATGCAGAAGACAATACGACGCCGCAGGGCCACTTAAGATCCCCACCGTTATTCGATAGAAGCCTTAATCGTTATTTTGGGGCAAAGCGGGACAATGGCGCCTGCAGGAGCGCCGTTTTCAAATATGTGTCATGCATGTTAAATCGTTTGCAATTGCGTGGGGAAATGTTCGGCACCAGGCTTTTACCCACAAGAGGGGCCGCTGAGGAATAAGCCATCATTTGCAACACAATCCCGTTTGAATTCTCTCTGCAGTGAAAGGAAATCGTTCCCATTGAGCTCTGTGGAACGACTAAACCATAACATTTGGTCAGTCTCTCTCGTGTGGTTTCGGAGGGAAACGAAAATATCCCATTCAGAACAGGCTTCCACAGGCTTCACCGTGCACACTGAACTCCCGCTGAACTGGTGGTTAATGATTATAACCCTGATATATATGCGGGTGTATATGGTAAATGAGGGCACACTTAGGAAACCACAGGGGCCTTGTTATGCTTTTGCTATTTTCTTACAGCTTAAGGAGGTCCACCTGTTCCCCGTTAAGTCACACCATGTTGCTGCTAACTCTGAATACGTTAAAGCTAACATGAAGAAACGCAAAATGAGTGCTGTCAGCGAGTCTGCTCCGATCGCTTCGGGTTGAAGGTTTCATTAAAGAGAGACGAAAACATTAAGCTTCTCCTCCTTTAAACATTATAAACGCTATTTAACATCAAACCCAGGGACGGGATTGAAAAGAGATGTTGTCTGATGGAAAGCTCACCACGTTTGTAGCTCTGTGAGGCTCCGATGAAGAAAGACGGCAGCTCCAAGAAAGTGAAAACATTTTCGGTGCTTTGACTGTGTTTCTGATATGGGATGGGGGATTCAATGCATGCGATCGCAGTGAAGTGAAAAACTTTCATCGCGGCTGAAAGTTGGAAATATGAAAACTAAAAACATCGTATTTCACGCTTATTAGAGCTGATTTGAGCATGGTGAGCACTATTTCTAATTTCATATACTCTCGGAAGTAATTCAGGAATCATCTCAGAAACATTCATTCAGAATCATTGAGTTAACTTGTAATTTTTGCAAATAATTTTCATGTATTTATATGCGATTAGGATTAAATAATGCCAAAACACTCTAGAGAGAACTTTATGCAACCTGAAGGCCACTGTCGTACTCTGACACGCTTGGAAAGGGAGGGGTCTTTGGTTGGAGGGAATCTGCAACCTCCACTGCAAGTAGTTACTGCATAAAAATGGCCGCCTCTCTGACCATCCTGCTAGGTTGACTTGAATGTGAACGTTCATTCTGCCCCTATTTTATTTCTATCGTCCACACTGAAGATAAATATAAATTATACAGAGAAACTGTTGAGTTGACACATTTGTGTTTCTCGGCCACCGTGTGTTTAACTCGCAGTGTTCACACATTTCGCTTTTCCTTCACCGACAGGTTTCTACTGGTCACATAATTATTCCCTGCTCACTGTGTCGACTGTAAAAGTGAATTCCTCTTGATGACTGCAGAGGGCCTGCTATGCTCTGGCTCCGAGCCAGCCCTGTCTACATTTCACTGATGGACTCGCACAGCAATTTGCCTGAACAAACTTATCCCAGCTGTACGGCCAAACCTCTGGAAAACACATCACTGTGACAATTTGAGGCATGTTTGGCTTTTCAAATGGATTTTCAGAGATGTGCCTTCCTGTAACTTGTGTTATTCGAGTCGGAATAAAAATAGAAGCAAAGCAACGAATGTCAGCACACCTCTCAGAGATGGCGTCCAGCTCATGCGTGAGCTTTTACTTTTGCAGACAGGTAACACCGAGTTCAGCGGAAACCTGTCAGGAGATGAATAGCTGGGAAATACAGGCTTTGAATGTATTACAAATGACACCGTCATAAATAACGTTTCCATACGACGGAACAGACGACTCTGCTTTTGAAGGTTTCCTGAGAGGTTGATGTCGTTGTTACTCTGGATACATAGTTATAAAACGGTCACAACTGAAAGGAAAACAACCAAAAAGAAACATGTTTGATGGAGAATTCAACCCTCTTGCATTGCAGGATGTGTAGAAAGACATCATAAAATAATATTCAATGCTGAGTACTTCAGCTTTTAAGTCCAGACCTGCTGGTGTTTGATGTGACTTACTTTATAGCCACCACTATGTGTTTATTTCTATTTTGTTTTAATATTCTCATCTGCAATGTAACTAAAAACTACAATATTGGTTTCCAAAAAGAAGAAACTATTCCTTTAAATGTCAAATAGTTTATTGATAGTATTATAGTTTATGTAGAATAAGCATATACAGATGCTACTATTAAAAAAATAAAGAAATGCATGACAGTGATGGGTTTACCTTTTTGAGGACATATACTGTACACTGAACACAAGCGTATTTCCAAATAGGCTCTCTGAATCACAAGTGGGTGCTAGTGGCGATGGGCCCCCCACCCCCACCCTAGGGACCCCATGCAACCACAATGTCAGTGTTCATAACCGCTGGTCCACTGAGCATAGCCAACAATTAAACATCCCCTAATAGCGAAAGCATCCGCTCACATTCACAGGTTACAGAGAAGAAGAAGAAGAAGAAGTTTGGATATCACTTCACACCAGTGTCCCTGAGAACCTTCTCTCTGCTTAATGCCAGAACAAAACCCCAGTCTGACAAATATGACAGCTCAATCTGTTTGTGAGCGACAACAAGTCGTCACAAGATTCCTGTCCAGGGTGAAGAAGTCACACACACATCTGCTCCGACGGAGGAAGGGAGATGCCTTTTGAAACGCTCAGCCTGGAGAATGGCGGGCGGGATTTGTATTGTGAAAGGCCTGAGAGGAGAGAGGTGTGTCACTTTGACAAGCTCTTTGTGAGCAGAGGAATCACAGATTAATTGCAGCACAGGGCAGCTGCCTTCACTGTCAATGGGCTTCTAAGTTCACAGCGCCAGGTAAAACATCACCGGCTTGAATCCGACAACTAAATACTTATCTCTGGTATTGTTCCCTTAAAGTGAGTCTGGAGTGAAAAGAGGAAGGCCGACGTATCTGAAGGCAGCGCCTGATCCCACTTGTCAAAAACACGTCTGTCGTTACCTCGGTAATGGGTTAAGCCTCCGAACCTGTCAAATAGCGCAGGGTTGACAAAACATACATCATCTTCTTACACACTGTTAACTCGGATAAGAATGGTGTGCATTACAGCAAGTGATAACCTGTATGAATACCTAATACAGCATGAGTGTGTCAGTTTGGGAATATCCAAAGTGACTTTTTCTTCTTTTGTCCTTTTTAGTTCCCTTTATAATCCTCATGGAAATTTAAATTTCTGACATTGAACAAAAAAAAAAAAAAAGAGAAAACAACCAAATATGTTTAAAAGCTCATGCAATCAGAAATTCTCAAAAATGTTAAATAAAAAAAAAAGTAAGTGCGATTTTAAATTCTAGCCAATTTGGATGTTCTAAATTGAGAAAAAAGAAATGAAGGGAGAAGAAAGAAATGATAAAAACAGTACAGACTGAGACAAATAAACCCTCAAAATTGTGTTTCTATTTTAACTGCTAAGTCTACACAGTGTTTGTATTGATTGTGTGTCATGCTTTTTCTTGTGTATCAAATATTTTACAACTATATTTCCTTGGGCATCCCTGAAAGTGAAAATAAATGACTCCTGAACCCTTTAAACATGGACCCATTGCACACACAGTAGACAAAGAGTAAATACTTTATAGTAGAATAACTCATGATGAAGACGAGTCCAAAGATGGGGAAGGCTTTTGACATCTTTCAGAACTGATGCACGTCAAAAACATTCTTAAACTTTTTTATTGAATATCCTTCCTTCTACCATTGCTAGTGCTCGACTGGGCCGCGTCCTTATCCCTCGATTCTGAGTGTGACGCAGTAAGTGGTCGAGCACGGAGGTTGGAACATTACAGTCCTCTCTAATACGCTCAGACTGTCCAGCAGTAGGAGGTGATTAGAGTAGCAATGCCACATACGAGCCCACAAGTTCAGCCAGCAGTCTCATGGTGGAGGTCGGCATTAGAGGCTTGCCTGCCTTTACCTTGGGTGATTTAGGGATAGAAAATGACTAAAACTCTCCATCGTTAAATCGTCAAACGCTCAATTTCTGCGAGAGGAAACAAGTTAGTAGTCCCAGCATGCCACACATACCATATTATATCATTCTTGAGCCTCTTGTATCTTCTTTCTGCACCAGACAAAACCCATTCATACATTTCCTCCTCCAACACTGGAGATTCACATTCCTCTTTATAAATGCAGAAAGACACATTGCAGCCTTTCTTTACATCTTAACACCGCTAACCCCACTCCTGTGGATGTGGTTAAGACGAAGTGGTCTTAACAGCTCACAGATGCTCACCATGCGCTGATGGTGGGCAGGTATTCAGGGGTGACTTCATCCCCCCCACCTCCCCCCCTCTGAGCTGCAGCGATTCACTGTGACAAGTTCAAAACACATGCTGGCGTTGCACATTCAGCTACAAGTTGAAAGGGCTGGAAAAAGAGCCAAACTAACCATTCTGCCCCGTTTCATCCAATTCCAACCGCCGGCGAACAGAAGAGGACACAGCTCAATTACAGATGTCATTAACAGACGTGTGTCAAAAGCAATTACCTTTTTCATGCAGTTCAACACATTTCTTCGTTCTTCAATCAAACGGTTTCGTTGCCGTTCTTCCTTTTCTTGACGGAGTGTTACGGCCCGAGGGCAGAACTGAGCATTTAAAACAAATATCCAACAAGAAACTAATCCTCTCTTAATACGCAGACAGACAGGTGTGTAGGAGAAGTGAAGTTGTCACCATGTGGCAGTGGTTGGTTTGTGGACGGACGTTTTGCATCCTCGAGTTTGGCCTTTTTCCATCGCCATCTTGTTTTTTTGCAACCAGAAGTAACAGAGAGACAGAGAAGAGAAGCACAGAACACTGAATCAAACATTTCTTAGATCTCCACAATGTTACAATGAACTTTCAGAATAAAGTATACTATTACTGGTTTATGATGAATTAATGTGTTCTTCACTTTAAAGTTGCAGCTGTTAAAGGTGGATCGTGGTAACCTTTGAAATGCATAAATGCTACATTATGTGAGAGGAAACAAGCAAATAAATGTGAGTAAATGTAAATATAAAGGGGAAGTTTTACAAATATAAAGCCATCATGAATGAATCATTCATAATACAAAGAATAATAATTGTTTTCAGTCCCTGGTGTCCTGTCACTATGTTTATAATGTTGGTCTAAAAATGCTTTCTGGCCTGCAGAAGAACAAAGTGGCAGCGAGACTGAATGGTGGCGCTGTATCCATCTGTCTTAATAAATAAGTGGTTCAGCCAAGGAGGCTTCTGCAAACTGTAAAAGTGTTTTCTATTCTTGTCCATTGGGGAGAAATGAAGAAGTACTCTGATGTTGTTATAGAGTCTTGGAGGGAGGATGTTCACTTCCTGTTTCCTACCGCCAGTCTGATCTCTTTAAACCATGACCATCAGTGTTCCCTCACCTTAAACAATGAAATATGACTTTAACCATGACGGATGAAGGTCCCCAAACCATAACAAAGTAGTAAACTGTATTTCAACCATAAACCAAAGCTGAACCACAGTGGGTAAGAAGACAGTTTTACAATGTTTGCATTTTGGAGGGAATCAATGACTTCTGTTGTGCTGCCAATCGGAGCTTCAGATACAAGTCTATTTCTGGGAGACAGACCGATAATGTTTTTTGTCCATTTATTTTGGAGGTTCTGTGATAGGACCAGGTTAACTCTTTTTTTTAAAACTGTTGCATATTTTCTGTCAGAATACTAAACAGTAGGCTGTGTTTGGAGTGCTTACATGTCTGCTGATAATCCACATCTGTGCTGATGTGTAATCTGTCAGAAGGTATCATCAGGCAGGATCATCCCTGATCATCATGAGCTGGCGCTTTGGTCGGCCGGAGCCACCAGATGTCAGACAGGCAGGTTGTAATATTAAACAGCATGCTTAAACAATGAATGGCAGAACACCTGCAACAAAGACAACTACAAAGAGACTTCCTCTGACAGCGTTTCCTCTCGTTTCAGACTCCTGCGTGACCCCGGCACCATCTTGGAAAAAGATCTCAGCATTTGTTGCTCTGGACCAGACGCTGCCCCCCTCCCCCTGAGAGTGCTCAAACGCAGCTCTCACAAATTGAGCACACCGGCAAGCACCTTCACTCCAGGGTGGAGTGACGGAGGAGGGCATGGTGCACCTGCCCATAAATCTTGCAGATACTCGCTGTTCCTTTCATGAGATGCACTTGGAGAGAGAAATAACAAACACTGGTCAGAGGAGATCTACAAGTCAACCAAGCCAACAGTCTGTCTGAATGTGCATTGCTCATGTGACGTTATACCCGATAACTTCTGAGGATGACTAACAGATATGCTTCTAGAACGTTAATGATAACTGTTTATAATAACTACTCTTTAAAATAGCAATGAAACAGCAATATTATATGCCTATAATAGCCTGTCTTGGTAAAAGGAGGGAAAGGAAATACAATAAAGATAGACAGATAGCAGAAATGGGAGACGAGGAAAACGTTCTTCCAGTTGTTTATATGAATAATTATGTGGAACTGCTAAAATACAATGTAAACTGTAACATGGGTCCACTAGCTAAACATACACATTTGCTTAGCTCTACTTGCAGTAAATATGGCCTTTATTATCGCCGGCTGTCTTTCCTGTTTCAACATTCACTCCATCATCGGACTCAGGAATAAAAATAAGTGCACCACAATGTAAGCATTGGTTATTCAAATGAGACTCTCAGATAACACGGGCGAAAGCAAACAGCTTGCTGCCAAATGTGGCTCATGTAAAACTAATTATAACTCCTTTTGTTTGCACACACCTGTGGAAAGCAACATGCTGCACGTGTGTGTGTGTGTGTGTGTGTGTGTGTGTGTGACGCTTGACAGTAAAACTAAATCCACAAAACAAAGCTTGCAAAGTTCCTCATTATCATTCGATGCAAATATTATATGTAAAGCTTTATTCCAATATGTCATAGTTGACACATTCTTTAGAGTTAAATAAACTGTTAAATAAATGATGGCTTGAACTTGTGACAGAAATGTGAATATTTTAGAGATATCATAAATTCCCTTTATTGGTACTTTATTCATACATTTTTTTGTGGTATAATGTGGTATTACTCATTAGGGAATGTGCATTGTACTTGTACATTGTATTCTGTGCATATGTATTATGTTTTGTACTATCATTTTGTAGCACAGTTCATATTATTGTATTTTTTACAGAGCCTATTTAACTAATTAACCTTTCATGCTGATTAACTGTACTTTTCCCACTCAGCATTAAACCAGCACTGTTAATATGAAATACAAAATACAAAATAAAATGCAGCTCTGCAACTATTCTTTTTACAGATATTTCAAACATAAGTTTTTCAGCCTCTAAAGTATCAAAATGATTGTGAGGATCAAAATTATATGGTTAATTGCCTGTAAAACAAAATAACATCAACACTTGCATTTTAGGACTGAAAACTGAATCTTGTCAATAGTAAAAAAAAAACAACAACAACAAAATGTTTTTTCATTGACTTTTTGTTGTTGTTTTTTTTATTTAAAATATTTTATTCTATGATATCATATTAAAATAAATTAAATTATTATAATATGCATTACTGTCTTCATTTTAATAAAGTGGTTTGAAAGTCAGTCATTTTTCATTTAATTACAGATGAATTCGCTTAGAACTGTTTTCTGACACATTTATGTTTAAACTGTACATGGTCCCCTTTAAACATGAATAAGAAAAAACAAGGTTTTACAGTTGGTATGAGTAACCTATACTTTGATTAATTATTTTGTATTTAAAATAATCACAAAGGGTTTAATTTTGAAGGACAGAAGATGTCATATGTTGAACAGATTGTAAAGCCCACTATGTGTGATGTGTGGTATTGGGAAATATAAATAAAATAGAATTGAAAGCAAGATGGGCTTTTGTTACAGTAAAATGTTTTGGTACATTACATTTTCAAGGCATCTTGATTCAGGACAGATTTATTTCATTCTGCCTTGAATGGAGAGCCGGATTTATCAAAGAAAACCAGGGAAGAAGGATGAAGTCGAGTGACCTTCTTTGCATCTGTAAATGAGTGATCCATTGTTCAGCCCATCCATTTTAAAACCTTTAGACTTTGAATAAAATGTCACGCCGGTGGTTCACCGGAGCCTTTTTACGGAGGGTTTCAAGGTGAATAGAAGCCACAACCACTAGCCCTTTTACTGTCAAATGACTGCAGCCAAGCCCTTTTCCTGGCTCGGTGAATCTGAAGGGGGGCGGTGGCTTTGGACCGCAAAGTTAATTAGGTTTGTTTATTTGGCTAAAATTTACATTCAGGAACCCTGTGCACATCCTGGAGACATGTAAGAAAAGGCAGGATTGTTGAGGAGGGGAAGTCAAGATCAACGATTAAAATGTGAGGCTTTGTTTATTGATATGTGAGGTATTCAAATGATGGGCTGTCAGGCCGGAGGGTTTTGAATGTCTTACAAGGTCATCCAAATGTTAGATAGATAGATAGATAGATAGATAGATAGATAGATAGATAGATAGATAGATAGATAGATAGATAGATAGATAGATAGATAGATAGATAGATAGATAGATAGATAGATAGATAGATAGATAGATAGATAGATAGATAATATTAACATATTTCAGTTCTAAAACAGGTTGTTACAAAATGATCTATTTGGATACGATACACTTGATGTAAATGCATACAAATTATGTACACTACTTTAAAGAGAAGAAAGATTATAGCTCATTTGAGCTCAAACAAACAGCTTTATCTTTACATAATGAAAACAAAACAAAGGTTCTGATATCAGAAGGATGCAAATTGAGCTCAACTAAAAACTGTGTGTCATTTGCCTTTGAAACTCCTCATTGCTATCATCAGACTTACTAAACTTAGTGCATGTAAATGAGGGCTAGCAGTCCATCAGTCTGGACGTCGCATGTTTGTTCAGAGCTCAGATCTTCATTACCTGCCAGGTGCGTCTGTGTTAAAGCACAGAGCTGCAGAGGCCTGTTTATTGAGGCAACTGCTGGTCCCTGCTGCCACCTTGTGTTCACTTTAAGGATTGCACAAAGGAGCATTGGCACTTTCGAACATTTTTGCCTCTAAATAGTTCCCACCATTTCTTCATAATTGATGGCTTTACCACTTTTTTTTCCCTTTTTTAAATAATCCCCAACACATGAAAAGATCCAACCTTCATCCCTAGTAAATGTAAGTCATTGGCAGTGAGTGTCCATTGCTGATATAGCTATAAAGAACCAATGTATTTGGTAATTTTGATTTATGACATTAAATTATATTGCTAACATTAATTTATTTAGGTGTAGTATTCCTCCCTGAAATAAAATTAGGATTCTGGATAATTGCCCATTTCTTAAGCTAAGCTATTGCATAGTGGTTCTGTGTCTGTAAAAAATCAGGGTGGCAGTAGTGGAGTAACAATACTACAATGTAAAAATACAAGTAACATTCTTGCATTCATAATTGTTTCTTAAGTTAAACTACAGACGTATTGTCAATATGTAATCAATGGAACCTCGTGCCTCAGCTGATATTGATATATATTTGGACTATTATTGTTGCTTCTTTATGCACAGTTGTTTTATCAATTAAAATACAGCATATGTCATACGATTGTTGTAGGTTTTGCATGTAAGATTGCAACCTGCAAAGTAACTTGTAAATACAGATGTAAAATAAGTATAGTGGAACAAAACGTAGCTATAGCCCATGTCGCTCTTATAATTACAATATTACTTTGTTGTACTCCATCAGTGCTAGCCTATATCTAACGAAATAAACTAGATTACTACATTCTTATTCTAATTCTTTTATTGTTAAAAGCAGGAAGGGCAGGAGAGGCAGATCATAACATCTATTTATCAATTTGCGTTGACGCCTATATTAACCACAAGTTATTACATTATTATTTCATTATGTTCGTTATGATCTCCAAGTTTGTACTAAACTTTTTCACGAGTGACGTGTTGTTTGCAAACATGGCCACTCGAGCAGGGAAAGTTACAGCAATGGTTACAAGATAGAAACACGCCCATGTAACGAAATACAGTAATGGGATTGACGTGTGAACCAGCCAATCACCGTGGAGGTGGGACGGCATTTCCGGTGACATTGACAAATCAGTAATGGCGACAGAAGAAAAAACTTCAATATGTCAGCAAAACAACACCGAGGGGGAGTGAACTTTCGGACAGCAGTCATATTTTGAAGAAAGATTACAATATTTCCATCTTATTGTGTGCAGTTACAGTTCAGCCGAAAGGTAAATGGACCAACGGCGCTTCGTTTTTGATGAATAGTGACACGTTACCGCTCAGCGTTCAGCTAACGGTCCAAACTTTCTGACGCGGACACAGTTCGCTACCTGGAGATTCTGTACGCGGAGCTAGCTAGCAGACTAGCTGCTACGCTAGCTGTCGCGAGCTAGTTAGCTAAATTCCCCCAACGGTCGGGCGAAGCAGACAGCCTAAAGCATCCTCGTTGTGTCGTTCTGTGAATTGCGTGCTTCTAACTTGCATATTTACGTTGAATGTGGGTTCTTAAAATAGCCCCGAGCTCATGTCAGGAGCTTGCCTTTCGTCCAAACATTGATTTTTTTTTTTGCCAACAGATGATACGTGATGGCCACCCGTTTTTTGGGGAAGCCATGATCCAATCAGAGTTAGCGTACCGTTCGTCCCACCGAGCGATAGTTACCAAGCTAACGTTGCTGTTAACTGTACAGGAATGGTCCGAAATCAGCGACATAACTCCACGCGAACGTTAACCGCCATCCCGTTGTTCATTCCCGTATATTTCTGGCGACGTTGAACACTAGCTGGTTTATTAAGACGTCTGTTTACACGCTATAAACGCGCTTTGTTTTCTTCAAAGGTGATCTCATCTCAGCGTTGCTAGTATCTTAGTCGTAATTACGGTACTGACAACCTCAACTATACAAGACGAGTGACTGTGTTATACTTGTAATATATCGTTTAACTGTATGCGAGACAAATAGATCAGCTGATACCTATAGTAGCTCTGACAGGAGGAAGCAATAGATTTGACAGTTTGCATTAAGGTTTGCAGGCCACATGCTCAATTTAATGTTGCTGTTGTAACTCAAGGCTTGTCCGGACTAACGAGGCTTGAAAGTAGATTTTTCTCAGATGCACGATATGAAGCACTGGTTATGATTTATGTATTCTTTGGGGGGGGCTTTAGTGACAGTGTACAGTAGTGAGGTAGGTGAACCTGGCATGTTGCTGTTGCAGGACATGTAACATAAACAGTGGGTCGCCAGGATGCCCCCTGATTAAAGTAATCTCAGAGTGTTGGAATAAAAATGTGCATTGATTTGCTGTTGGAATATAATTCATTTAATTTACAAAGAGATTACGTTTGCCAACCAAAGCAGATGTTATCACTTAATAGTGGTGAAAAATGAAGGTGTATGCAAAAATGCTACAGAAATAGGTTCACCTATACAATGAAGCAGCAGTGTGATCTTAGTAAGAAGAAGCATACAATTGCATACAAAAAAAGAGCGGATGGTTTAAACAACAGTTAAAAAAATAAAAAAATACATACATTTTTTGTTATTATGTATTTATTTTATTGATGATGATGATTGTTGAATTGGACTTATGTTGTCCCCCCCCCCCCCCCAAAAAAAAAGCTGTCTGGTATGCTCCCAGCATTTCGGTAGATGTCCACCCCTTCAGACACGCCAGGTGGTATGTCCCATCCTGGCCCTTCTCCGGGGGCTGGTCTATCCCCAGGGCCCATCTTGGGCCCCAGCCCTGGACCGGACCCCTCACCAGGATCTGTTCACAGTATGATGGGACCCAGTCCTGGACCTGGAACACCCAATGCCTCTCATAGCATGCAGGGACAGGGGCAAAGTGAATACTCTCAGGACGGCATGTATCCTATGCACAAGGTATCATGTTCAAGTAAAAAGAAATTCCTGTGCAGAAATGCCAAAATATATTTATGGGTAAATTAGAAAGTGTTTCTGTGATTTAGTATGTCTGCCTGAAAGCGAGGAAAAGTGTTTTTTTATATTTATTTTTCATTAAGATTTATTTATTAATGTTTGTATTGCAAAAAATGTAATTAAAACTGGAAAAATACAAAATGTGGAAATCAATATCAGCAGTATGTCCTTGCTTTTGAGATGTTTTGTGTCTTAACAATTTTGGCATGTAGGACCTCAGTGTATAGTTACAATGTCAGTTGTTAATCTACCTCTTTAGCCCACTCATCAACATTTAACATAGTTTGACCTAAAATTAATAGAAAGAGAAATTAATCTTCATCCTGTTTTTTTTTTTCTATCTTCAGACCATGGAGGGGATGAATGAGAAGACCATGGCAGAAGCGATGCACTTTGGCCACATGAAAGGTGTGGGAATGAGATCCCTGCATAGTGGTATGGGGCCTCCACAGAGTCCGATGGATCAGCACAGCCAAGGTAGCTTTTTAATTTTTCTAAAGGCTTTCTAAGTCCTTGTCTAAGGACAAAATGAATAATGATTGTTTTTTTATTTTAAGTTTGAAGTACAGCGGCTTTCTTTGGCTCAGTAGCATCAGACACTTGATCAATACTTTAAGTTTAGTTTCCCTTTAAAATAATCCCTCTTCACAGGATATTTCTACAGGTTTGAACCAGGCCAACCAAATAGTAGCAATAACCTAGTCCAGTGGCGAGCGGTGACCTTTTACTGTGGTCATGCTAAAGTGTCAATACCATGCCTGCCCGTGGGGGGGCATTATATTTTTTAATAAAAAATATAATATGTTTTTTAATTACTACAGTGGAAACCGCTAGTGATCACGTTGGTCCAGAGTACATTTGATCACTATATGCGGTTGATTACTAAAACCGAATTGTTATTACAGTATTTCACTTTTTTTTTTTTATGGAGAACATCATCTAAATGCCAGTTGTATAGTTTTTCAATGAGAAAAATGTAACGAAACGGTCGTCAGCGCGATCCTGTCGTCAGCTCCAAACTCACCCGTCTGCACCTCAATCACAGACCACAGCTGGTTTTTTCGCACAGCATTTACAGTAACTCACGTGACACGTCTCAGATCAGTCGGCGCTGCTGCCGGTGTGTTTTTAAAACGAACTAGGCTAGTAGCGCCGCAGATTTCTCATTCCCCACCTTGTTTGACTGAGAGTGTTTCAAGATGGTTTTCATGAATGAACAGGCAATATGTCGCTGTCAGACCGGATCGTTTGACGGGAGGGGGGTCGGCTAGCTAACCATTTATGTTTCTCATACGTGCTAGCTTGAAAGTGACGGACGAAATCCTTTGCAGTCTTTGTGATATTTACTTCAGGAGTAGGCCGTCCACTTGAAATGATAGCTTTCTTTTCCCCAAAAGGTCTCCGCGAAAACGGCACTGAACGCAAAGCCTGAATATAATTAATATTCTCAGTCATTTTGACCAGGCTACACAATGAATGAACCACTGACAGTTTCCCGCTGAACAATTCACACAAGTCATTTTGCGCATGCGCGTTGGCAGATAAGCTGCTTCACCGACAGCTTTTTTGCCATTCAAAATGCTCATCTACAGTAAACACAGCCTTTAGCAGTAACTGTACTAGTCGGTGTCACAATGCGCATGCGCGAAACAAGCTGTCAGCTTTCCAGCTTTTCGCAAGCAAAACGGGACAGATTAGGCACGGATTTAAGACCAAAACAGTAAAACTAAGGTATTGTATAATTGAACACACTGCCAGATTAATATTTTCAATTATTTTTATTGAAGGGCTTGGGCATGCACTGCATTTATAGCTTATTATGACCGCTCGCCCATGACCTAGTCATTAATCATGAAAAAGCAAACATCAGAGGAAAGTTTTACTAACTATATTTTACCAACTCATTTTGTGTCTTGTTAATAATCCAGCCAACCCTGAGATTTATTTTAAGATGTCTTAGCTGGGCTCCGGCCTATAGTTTGGGAACCACTGCATTTAAGGCTACTAATGTGGATTTATTTGATGTGATATCATTATTTTAGGATACATATCCCCCCATCCATCCCCCATGGGTGTCCATGAGCATGCCTCGAGTCCCATGTCAGGAGGTGGAGGTGGAGGTGGTGGTGGGGGCCTACACCGCCCCACATGCCTCCCTCCCAGTCAGGCCCAATGATGCCCATGGATCCCCAGTCAGCCGGGCCCAACATGTCCAATATGAGCCAGCAGGGACGGGGACCTTCTGCTTTCAGTCCGGTCCAGCTGCAGCAGCTCAGAGCTCAGATCCTGGCCTATAAGATTCTGGGCCGTGGGCAACCCCTGCCTGAAAACCTCCAACTGGCTGTTCAGGGCAAGAGGAGTTTACCCACACTGCAACAGCAGCAGCAGCAGCAGCAACAAGCAGCAGCAGCAGCAGCAGCAGGCGCCTAGTGCTAGTCCTTACAACAGGCCTCCAGGTAAGAAGATACAGTTTTATACTTATCCAAACTGGATTATTTCATTCTTTTTTTGTGTTACTTTGTGATCAAATACAACAACTAACGTCAGTTTGCCACTCTTTACGATTCCAACTGATTTAATGTTTTAACCCACTGATATTACATTGATACGCGGTATTGGCCAATACGCAAGCTCAGGTATCCGAGTATTACTTCAAAAATATTTAGGGGACAACAAACAGCTCTTTTTTTTTCATCATTGTTCAATCTGCTGATTCTTTTTTTTAATGATACAAAACAGCACATTCTTAAAGTTTTAGGAAGCATGAAACTGCATTTTTACAAGAAACAAACAAAATACTCCTGTCAAACCGTCCCATCACACAGTCACATTATATGTTTGGTTCACAAAACAATTATTAAAATATGATTTATTATTGTGTTGGAAGGTATGCCAATGGCACCTTTGGGTGGTCCACAGTCAAGTCCCTGCCCCACCCCAACCATGCAAGGACACACACCCAAGCCATGGTCTGATGGTAAGTAAGTGCTGTGTAAGCGTGGCGTTAATTGTATGTGACTAAATGGACTAAATACACTAAAGCCACACTGAGCTGCATGATTCCACGCATTCATGAATGAATGTATGAGTGAACGGTTTGATACTATCTAGGCTGCACCCAGCTGTTTGATGTGTAGTCTTTCATCAGATGGACTTTGAAAGGAGACGAAAGGGAATTCTTAAGTGTGGAAAGATGCTGCAATCCTGTGTTGACTTTAAATACAGTATAACAATACTGGCTTCGAGGACGCCACTTTTGATTCTCCTGCAAAGAGGGAAACAATTTGACTTTTAGATGAGATGCCAGGCGCTGTTGATGAACAAGACACAAACTGAGTGAGACAGAAATAATACAATACTTTAACCCCACTGTAATCTGTGGAAATCTGGGTAAAATACTGTGATTAATAAATGTGGTGGAATGAATTCCCAGTAAGATGAAACATCTAAGTCCGTCAGTCTAAAAGTTTCTTCAGGCTTTTGTCATTGAAGATGTCTGTGAAGGTTCTCAGGCATCCAGGTCTGGTAATCCTTGATAGCTTTATTGTAGGTAACGACTTGCTTTAGGTTTTTGAACACGCTTCTCCTCTCATCCCGGAGGCTTCTTCAGTTCTGCTTTGTCATTGAAGTAACTGCTTTTTTTGGATTGTTTTTTCTCTCTTTTGATGGCATTAGAAATGTATCTTTGATTTCCAAGCTTCTGAAGCAAGTTTTTCTAAATATTTCTTTCTTATAAACGTTGGACCTTATACCGGGATGCCCTGGTTGAAGAATCATAGCTGTCATTAGAATAAAAAGGATTGATCTGCCTCTAGAATGTTTTATTCATTAGAGCCGTTATACTACCACAGTGTTCACCCACACAGCAGCAGTCAAAACAGGCGTTTCACAGGTTTCTGAGTGAATCTCTCCATAGCTGTCACTAAAATAACATGAAAGATGGAGTTGGACAATTAGCTAAAGGTGGACTATCATAAATGGTATGTATACTGAAATGTACGCATTCTGCTCCTAGCTTGGATTTTAGCAAGTCTTGGCTTTTGCCTTGTGTGTAAAAGATGCACTTCAACAAAGGTAGATATTTTTCTCAATCATAATTTAAACGTGGCAGTCTTTAACAGTTTTTTTTTTAAAGTTAATGAGTTAAAGTTGTATAAAGTTCAACAAATGTTAAGAGGAAATCAGAGTCACTTACAAGTATTTTATATATTTGGTCCTAGATTTTTCACATTTAAAGTTAAATACGTCTATTTGATGCACTTTGAATGCAAAGTTATGAGTCTAAATCTATAGACAATGTTGTGTTCTAGTTAAATGTGTAGTCATAAACTTGCTGGTTGTATAGATATGAAAGCTAAAGTCACACCCACAAAGCACGGTTAACGAGGCAGGCAATGTGTTTCAAGACTTGTCGGATGCCAACATCACTGCAGGCCCCTCTCATTCACAACAGTAGTAAATTGGTTTCAAAGTAAATTCTCATGATTATTTTGTGATTTTCATATCAACCTGTCCCCCCTGAGAACTCACCCAATGACAGACAGAGTCTTTGGTCTCCAGGTCAGGGTGGTGAAAATCAAGCCAACGCTCAGAAGCACCTGACGCCTGTTGCCAGTGGACGTCCATCCCCTGCACCACCTCAGACCTCGGCTGTGCCGGTTGGTCAGATGTCAGGCAGCTCAGCTACCCCTCAGGCTCCCGGGCAGCAGGTGTCCCCCATGCTCCAGATGCAGAAACAGAACCGCATCACGCCGATCCAGAAGCCCCAGGGTTTGGACCCAGTGGGCATCCTGCAAGAGAGAGAGTACAGGTATTTATGTTTATTACCCATGTATCACTGCTGTCATCATGCAGTCCTGGAAGGAAACACTTACATTTAATCATTAAATGACATCTTCATCATGCAATGCTGTTATTGTATTTCTAAATGAAGCATCTTGTTTACAACACTGATTTTAAAAGAAGACTTACCAGCCATGAATTTGCAATCCACTGTGTTTCTAGCTTTGTAAAGTCAGCCGTTACATGACTTTTTCTTGGCTCCTTATTTTAACTTTTTAATTAAAAATAAGCTGTTTTCCTGTCAGAAATGAAAGATGGGTGACTTCAAGGATCATGGCAAGGGCATGTGTTTTGGTCTTTAATTTTGTTCAGAATCTGTATGAATCACCACACCTGTTAAGACAAATTTAACGATGATTAAAATAAGACTGGAGCAACGTCTGGGTCGCACATCAACACACAAATTATCATAAACCCCACTTTTTTAATCTTTGGAAATGATGAAAGTATAAAGGCGTTTTCCTTCCTGTCCCTCTCAAACAGTGATTCAGCAACCACAACATAGAGATGTGCACATGCAGGTTGTATTTTTCATAGTGCATGTTTGGCAACGGCAGATTTGAGGCTGCTTTGTGCATGATGGAGTCTGGAGTCTTTTCTCCAACATGGGCATTTTCAGTTTCATAATGCACCGTATATGTTTTGGTGGGGTGGGGTCCTCGTCTTCCCAGTGGATTTGACTTAGCTGTTCAAAGACGGCTCCACTGCTGGCGGGCGTATTTCCTCCATGTGTGCCATGACCAGCTCTTGTAGGTGGACATGGAAAGGCCTGGGGTGAATCTGAGCTTTATGGCACCCCTGCCCAGACTTCTCTCCCTGCGGAGCACGACGGGGCCGCCGACAGGACTGCCAACTGAGACAGACTGTCTGAAAAATAACAAATGCAATGCCAATATCCAATATCTGGCAGCATCTAAGTCTGAATCACTTTCTGAAAACAAGATATGAAGTATCTATGAGTATGAGTATGAGTGTGGCTCTCAGGCTTTAATCTCGCCGTGTCTTGTTTTCTTTCGTACTACGCCAAGTCTCTTGCTTTCGATCTCTTCTTTGTGCTCTTGACGAGCTGCACTGGCCATGAAATGCCCCGAGGCCAGAGGGCTTCACCTCCCCGGTCCAATTAGGCCACAAGAACATAAAGCACCCCTGTGCAACTAGTAGTGATGTATTGTTTATTGAAAAACATATGAGGCACCCTGACGGTTATCAAAACAGTAAATTCAGAGCTCATAAATTATTCTCCAAAGTTGCTCTGGCGCTTGTATGAGGTGAGGGTAAGCTACATGAGAATATTACAAAATACATAACTGTATACTATCTCTGTGCTTTCCTGAATCACAAGGAAATATCAGCAGGCGTTGTTGAGTGAAACAAAGTAAACAAATTGCAGCCTACCTGCCAAAGTTTTTGTACAGAAACATAGGAGCAGGCCAAGGCTGTGTTTAAAAGATATTAATCTGCCTCTGATGATCAACTCCAAAATATTTACTAGTACTTGGAGTGCTACATAATCTGTAACACCTGTTTGGAAAGCCAAATAAGCGTCAGTTAAAGAAAGAGCCCAAGTGTGCATTTATCGTGTGGTCCTTCTGTAGTTGTTACAGCTTGTTTTACCATCGTCACAATGTTCCTCAGGTTGCAGGCCCGGATCGCACACCGAATCCAGGAGCTGGAAAGCTTGCCAGGCTCTTTGCCCCCTGACCTGAGGACGAAAGCCACAGTGGAGCTCAAGGCGCTGCGTCTTCTCAACTTCCAGCGGCAGGTACACAGCACTGGCTATGTTTTATATTCAGTGTAACAGCACGGAATATTTAATTCACCCAGAATATCTCAAAGTTGAGGGAGTTCGATCATTGGCACTGCGTCAGAACCGATTTGCTCATTGACTTCAGTTATTGAATCCACTTTTCTGCCCTGAGTTTACTTTTATCGACTATTTAAGCTCCTCAGGAGCCAAAAGGGATGATTATTTTTTCTGTTTAATCGTGCAATCTGTTCATGGGTGGCTCCTCGTTGATGTTCAACAGTCCCACCTCTACCTTTATTCATAATAACATGCAGTTGATTGAACAATACTTATATTGCGTATAATCATGGATCAATCAAAAAACCTAACATACACATCAGAAGCATTATAGTGCTGCGTAAACTTCTGTCAGTCACCAGAATTTCATTTCCTCAATTGTGTCCTGATGCTGCAGGATGACAAACCGCCAAAGCCGCCCAATCACCGAGTTGCCTGTCATTCTGTTTAACTTAATGTTTCTTCCTCTGGAGCGTTTGTAAAATGTCGGTGTGAGCAGGAATCAAACATTGGTAGTCGTTCATAGTCTCTAAAGGCATATCATGTAAAATATTAGTTTAATTAAATTCGGTTGTAATTTGGTTATCCTTGAGCACCTCCAGATATGTAATATCTTCTTATGAGGTTCACCAGCAGCTACCCAACAAGCCTTTTAGTCATATCACTTCAAAGTCATAGTTAATTAGATGTTTCATGCTTTTGCAAAATGTATTGATGAGTCACTAGCTGGCGTTTGCTTACATATACGGCATCGATGGTATCAATAGACTTAATGTGTGCACGTCTTCAGCTGAGGCAGGACGTGGTGGCGTGCATGAGGCGAGACACGACCCTGGAGACGGCCCTCAACTCCAAGGCTTACAGACGCAGCAAGCGGCAGACGCTGAGGGAGGCACGCATGACCGAGAAGCTGGAGAAACAGCAGAAGCTGGAGCAGGAGAAGAAGCGCAGACAGAAACATCAGGTGAACATACACTACAGTGTCTTAAGTATTAATAGTAGTATCACTGTTTTCCGACATGCATTTTTAGATTTATTGCATGAATTAGTCATGAATGTTCTGGAATTAACTGAGTTTCCATTAATTAAAAAAATGATGAATGACTGAGTTGACGATTAAAGTAAACTTCTGCATCAGAAAGAGTCAAGGATGAAGAACAGAGAGCAGTGGACATCTGCAGTCAAATCAAAAATGTCACGATGTCAGACAGCTCAAGGCTTGGAAGGCAGCAGCATGTTGACAAAGAAAGTGGAGTCTGGCATCGCAGCACTTAACAACCCAGAAACATAATGCCTCTGGCCACAACTGCTGCCAGCACAGAGGCATTATATCTGTACGTCCGTCTGTCGGTCCATCTGCCCGTCCGTACTCTTCTCAGGAACACATTTGGCACAAAAATCCACTTGGACTCAAGAATGGACTGATTAAAATTTGGTGGTCAAAGCTCACAATGCCCTCACAAAACATGTTTCTGGCCTTAACTCAATAATTATTATGCTAATTATGACAATTTCACACAAATAGGATGAAATGATGAAGTGATGACATTTTGGACAAACATGAACGATAACTGAACTCGACTAATGGGCGGAGGCATAGAGCTACGAAAATTCAACCCATTTATTTTTTACTTTGTCTTTCAGGAATATCTCAACAGCATCCTTCAGCATGCTAAAGACTTTAAAGAGTATCACCGCTCCGTGTCCGGTAAAATGCAGAAACTCACCAGAGCCATCGCCACCTGGCACACCAACACCGAGCGGGAGCAGAAGAAGGAGACTGAGAGAATCGAGAAGGAGAGGATGAGGAGACTCATGGTAAGGACCTGAAAATCGAAATATATATTCTGTCACACCTTTCAGATGGAGATATTTTGACAGTCCTGTGAGAGCCATAGAAATGAAAGACACGCAAATTACAGTGCCAAAGCCCTGCTTATGTCACATAAGTATCCAATCACTCCCAGCTAAATGCCAGTCTAATGTCAGGCAAACATACTGGTATTCATATTTTGTTCAGAAACAAAAACTGTAAGAAACATCTTTTTTAAGCGGACATCGTTTTTAATGAAAACCAATTAAAACAAATAAAGTATAAATACATTTTAAAAATTAAAAAATGTTTATTTCACCTTTCTAACATGATAGCAAGATACTAGGGATGCAACAATACAGTTAGCCCACGGTTCAATACATACCTCGGTTCTTGGGTTTAGGTTTCGATTCTGTTTCGGTACACATTTGGTGGGCAGGTAAATTGCTATTTATATCTTAAAAAATTATTGAACACATGCTGCGTTCATGTGCTCCTCTCAAGCTCCGACATAGCCAATTGAGAGAAATATAAGGATGGAAACTTACGTGAAATTTTATTGCAAAACCAAAAATACCTCAATTCACAAGTGCGTATTGAACCGTGCATGGCATACCGTACGGTTCAATATAATATTGAGAACCGTGATATCCCTACAAGATTCATATCTTTTCATGTCACTCCTGATGATATTTACCATCGTCTCGATAATAGAAATTCACCATGATAAACGTACTGTGAATGTCAAAAGTGCACTAAGTAGTTATTTATTAACATTATAGTAGTTGACCATTCACTCATGAGGTCACAAAGGTTAGTGAAATGGGCTACATCTCTATATACGCAGTAACTAAAATGAATATGCTTGTTCATATGAATTTTACCTGATGAAGGTCTGAGGACCAAAACATCAAAGTGTACAAGTGATAGACAGTGTGCATGACTCCGAGTCTGAGTTTGACTGACGTGATATTGAGAAAACTGTATTTAACGTGCATCGGTGATAATGGAATAAAGTAAGGTCTGTGTGTGCACCAGCACTGCTCTGATATATCAGATTGATGCATTAGCACACCAGAGTTGCTCTAGCTATAAGTAAGTGCAGACTAACTGGCTTTGCAATGAATATTATCAAGCTGCAGATAATATTTTGCCGATTGGTATCCTCGAGAAGCTCTGGTCCTGTTCTACCATTAACCACCTGCCACCGTCCCCCCACTCAGGCAGAAGATGAGGAAGGCTACCGAAAGCTCATCGACCAAAAGAAAGACAAGCGCCTGGCCTACTTGCTGCAACAGACGGATGAATACGTGGCCAATCTCACCACCCTGGTGCACGAACACAAAGCTGCCCAAGCTGCCAAGGAGAAGAAGAAGAAGAAGAAGAAAAAGAAGGTAGGAAGAGAAATGGTCAGGTTGTTGCTTTATGCTGAAGAATGTCTGATTTGAAATCCAGGATGTTTTACTACGTATTACTGTTATTCTGTATTTCTTCTATTGAGTTAATCCACCAATGTGCTAGTCTCTCAACACTTTCTGGCTTCTTTATCTCGTGTGTGACATTCAACGTAAAACTTTTAAAAGAGGTCACAGAAATCTATAGTTGCCTTTTTACTGGAACTTGACAAAAGCAGTACATTTCTTATGGGTCAACAAACAATAAAATTAGGTTTATATTCATAAAGTAAATTCTCGCTTGGAGCCTTGACCAGGTTTAACTTTGAGATGAATTATACCATGTAATCCCCTTAATCTCATGGTTCATTATTTTGTTTACCTCATGCCTCTTCAGAATGACAATGTGATTCTTGCCAAGGACCACATTACATCCTTGTCATTGAAGTGTTCTCAAACTCAGTGACATGTGGGACTGAGAGTCCAGGTTACCCCACCTAATTTCACACCTTCTGTCAGGCAGAACAAATCAGTGTAATTGTCTTGGACTGAAACGGACACCTAGAGACGCCAGTCTGAGATCCCTGTCACTAATTTCAACCATTTGATGAGTCACCTAAAACAAAACCACACATACAAAGTCCTCTACCTGAGCCGTGGTAAAGGTCAATCCTCATGGAGAGCTCTTCCTTGCTCTTCAACTGAGTAATGGAGGAAATGATGCCGTTATAGAGTCACCTGTGTTACCTACATTTGAAACATACAGCTGAACATGTTCATGTGTTTGTTATCTAGAAGGTGGATGGAGATGGTGAAGGCACCAGCGCTATTGGACCTGATGGAGAGGTAGGCTGTAGACCTTTAAGTTGTTTGTATTTTACTTTTTTGTTGCAATTGTTTTTAGTTCTGCATGATGTATTGTCTCTGTATCGCCATTGTGATGTGTGTGTGTGTGTGTGTGTGTGTGCGCGCAATGTCGGTAAATTAACTCAAACACGTCATGCAACAACTTTTTTGCTGCTTCATACGAAAGGAAAACTCACACCGTTTTCTCACGACTGCTTCAGTGTTTCCCATTTATTACCTTCAGTCTGGGTCCAAAAACGGTTGGTAGGGACCCAAAACTGAGATAAAAGAGAGAGAAAATGTGACTTGACATTCATCTGGTGGACAAAAACATGACCATGTTGCTCTGTAACTCCTCGACATTTAAATAAGCAACTTGTTTTTGTGCATTTATTTCAAATGTCACATTCCTATCTGATTCTCAGATCAGATCTCAGGCTGTAATTCTTTTCCTTTTGTTCTTTCGAGACATACAACTATCGAGAGAATCTTGTTATGGTGATATTTACTGCTCTGCTGCTTTCACTGAAATGTATCACGGCTGCTATAAAACCAAACCTGCACTTTACCACAATCTACAAAAAGTTGTGTGGCAGAAATGAAAAAAGTAATCTGAACATCAGATCAAACAGTAATCATCTTTTGAGAGGCAGATTCCACCGTGGGTGATGGTGAAGCCGAAGCAAATCACAACTCCTGTAAAGAAGTGCAACAAACAATTTGATGCACTTGGTGCAATTTGAAGCAAGGACAAACCTTTATGTCATGCTGATCTGAACTGGAATATAGATAGAAATACAGGCCATTGCCCAGATATATGATTTAAGAAAGTTTTATTGTCATATCGATGCCATCATCCGGTGAGGTCAGCTTTATATCGCAGAGGGTTCAGCAATCAGTCTGGCATCGTTAAAATAGACTTTGGAAAGGTCGTCATCGCCACACATGTTATGTCTGCAACACAGACATACCAGTCCACCAGACATGTCATAAGGGAGCAGATTTTTATTTTCTACAAAAATATATCCTTAATATTGGCAGGAAAACATCCCTTGGCAAACATTTCCTGAGACATCAATGGTCGATTTGAGCACCAGTATTCATGTCAAGTCATGTCTATATGCTTTTTAATCATATGTAGCAATGAAAGCAGCAACAAATCACCAGCTGCTCTACTTCATTTAGATATTGCAGTATATCCTTCTCTATCTGAATGAATGATAAGATAGTTTTAACTCAACAGCCTGAATTCCTACATTGTTGAGAACACATACATTTTGAAAATTGAAGGATTTTGTTCTTTCAAAAAAATAAAAAACAGTACCATTTGTCTACAGTCCTGCCCACATTAGTTACGTTTCATCAACTTGCAACTTGTGCTTTTTTTTTTCGGTAGCCCATGGATGAGAGCAGCCAAATGAGCGAGCTGCCAGTCAAAGTGATTCAGACAGAGACGGGGAAAGTTTTGCAGGGAACTGATGCTCCCAAATCCAGCCAGCTGGAGGCGTGGCTCGAGATGAACCCTGGGTGAGGAGGAGGCACATTATTGCATAAATCAGTTAACATTTGACCAATAAATGTGATTTTGTTTTGTTTTCATGCATGCATCTCTACTTTGTTGCTGGTATGTGTACAAAGCACAGAGCTGGCTGTTAACAGAAAAGAGGCTGTGTGTCACAAAGTGGTATGAAAACCTGATATTCCGAATGTGCTTTATACATGTCCAAAGAGATGCTTCTAAAAAACAAATAATATCAGCATCAACCACATGTCTTTATCAGAAAATGCTCATTTGGAACATTGCCTAAATCAGAATATCCAGACGTAATATGATGTTTACATGGCCTAAGTAAAATTGGAAAATTAGTGTGGAACAGAGATTCCCTTCTGCTGCTTGTAAT
Organism: Chelidonichthys spinosus; assembly: GCA_029853015.1. Classification (NCBI taxonomy): domain Eukaryota; kingdom Metazoa; phylum Chordata; class Actinopteri; order Perciformes; family Triglidae; genus Chelidonichthys; species Chelidonichthys spinosus. The sequence continues at coordinate 8,902,587 of CM056831.1, forward strand.
ATAATGCCCGTTTTTTCTATTTCCCATGTTTCCCTCCTTTGAAAACAAGGTATGAAGTCGCCCCGCGGTCGGACAGCGAGGAGAGTGGCTCGGAGTTTGAGGAGGAGGTCAGTGACTCTCCCACTCTCTTAATGAACTCCCACAGCGGAGGATTCTAGAAAAGCTTCACTCTCCTGCAGTTCTTCAAATATTGCAAAAGTCTCATCCCAGTCACACAACTTATATAGACATTACATTCATACATCGAAAGCCACCAGGGGGCTGTAGTTGTATGCAGTTCAGCAATGCTATCACCAGCCCTACTCCTGTGGTCTGTCAGTGACATTGTTCATTAACTGTGCTCTTCATCATCCACTTTGCTCTGTAAGGACGACGAGGAGGGGGCCAAGGCAGAAATGGATGACCAGAAAATAATCGATCCCAATGGAAAAGAAGTGTTTGTGGCGGCTGCCAAGCACATTATCGAGTAATGTATTATATCATAATGCGTTATACCACCCACTATCCTGATTCACTTGGAAGAGCACTTTTCTTTCCATCCAGGAGTTTCACCACTTCTGAAATAAAGTTTAAGATTAGTGAACTTTTACTTTTTTTCCAAGTTGTATTGGTTCAGAAGGTAGTTTACACACAAGATTAAATAGAAAAGTAATACATGAATAACTAAAGCTGTGTTAGACTATGCACTCTTAGCGAAGAACTCTGGTTGGACTCCAGCTGAACCCCAAACAATTGTGAGGGGCACAGCTCATTCGGGGTGAGAGGGCTTTCAAATCACGTTTTTTGTTTTACGTCACACATTCAGGGTGGCCAAGCAAGATGTGGATGATGAGTACAGTGGGAACACTGGACAAACCAGCTCCGCGTCCTACTACGGTGTGGCCCATGCTGTCATCGAGAGGGTGGAGAAGCAGTCGTCCCTGCTGATCAACGGCCTACTCAAACATTACCAGGTACACACATGCATTCCCTCTCCACCCTTTTGTAAAAGCTTTTCATCTGTTTTTCTGGCTCACTTTTGAACAGTGTTCATTTAAATGATTATTGTTGGTTTTTGTATTTTTCTATCTGCAATGCGTTTGTTTGAGATTGAATGTTAATCACATTTCTGCCAAACAACACAAGGAGCAAACAACTTCACATTTTTATTTTCACTTCATATCACTTCAAATCTTGAAGGTGTATTTTGTCTGTCGTTTGCAAGTTGTAGCCCCTTCACACTGCACAGTAGAGATGCAACGGTTCTCAATGTAAAATTGAACCATATGGTACACCATGCACGGTTCAATACGCACTTGTGAATTGAGGTATTTTAGGATAGGAATCGGATTTCATGTAATTTCACGTTTCCATCCTTGTATTTCTCTCTGAATTGGCTATGTCGGAGCTTTAGGGGGCAGTCCATTTTTATGGGAAATTCTTTTTATGTTGTTTTTGCTGTTTTTAGTTGTTTGTTTTTAAAAGTGTGTTTTTCATCATGGCCAGGACCCCCTTGTAAAAAAGACAGATCTCCGGGTACCATTGCACTGCCACAATATGCCTTTGAGGTTTTTGGAAGTCTTTTCTTTCACCAATAGGGAAATCCAAGATGTTGTTCCTGTAGTTAAATGTGGTTCGACCTCAGCAGCAGGTTGGCTTGAGCTAGCGGGACTTCCCGACCGTTCTTGGAAGGGTTGTCTCGGTCCTTGTCCCGGGGGCCTTTCGAAAAATCTGATTTGTTTTGACATTTTGTGAGTTTGAGTATGCATTTTCTCTGCTTTTGGACTTGAAGATCAGGACAATCCTTGTCAAACAGTTATTTACCGTATTCAGTCAGGATGTATACGAAGTAAGTGAGAACCTCTTACTTCCTAGTCTTCGAGTGGTAGCATGTTTTTTATGGTCAGTATGGCGACGGATTCATTCTTAAAACGGTGCGTAGTGTGAGGGCATCTATGTATTGTTTTAAGATGGACTTATTATATTGTAATTCCATCCTTCAGTCGTAAATTGGCAGAGCCCACAGTGACATCTTTAAATGTCTTGTCCAGTCTTTTTAGAAGCTGGAGCCAGTGAGTTTTTCTCGTCTAAATAGTTGCAGATTAATTTTCTGTCGACACGCTTGTCAGCCTTAATCCAGTGCATCTCTATAATCTAAGGCTGTCTAAATGTATAGTGACAAGCAAAAACCTCATTATTTGCAGTTTGGTTCTTAATTAAATGAGAGAATAGTCAGTCTTTTTCATTTGTCGAGTATTTAATTCTCGCAAAACCACGTGGATATTTCATATAGACTATTTATTTATTGACTCACCAGACAGCATGCTTTATTGTTCTCCAGATATAACAAGACCTTTATCTGGGTGAAGATTGTGGCCATATCGCCCAGTCCTACTATATCGGTAGCAGTGAAAGATAGTGTATCACCAGAGATACTGAACTGGTAATTGAATACTGTTCACATTTCTTCTCTTCTGGTCAGGGTGCAGTCCTAGCACTCCTCTGATTTATGGTGTGCCAGGCTTTCAATGAAATATTGTGGCAGCTCCCTGAGGAAATTGGATGAGATTTGAGCTGTCCAATAATTGGATCAATTGTCTGCTGTGCCAACAGGGATCTGTGTAACAAACCTTATTTATTTACAGAAGCTTCATATTTATAAAGAAGAATTTTTCAGTTGTTTCTTGTCAATTTAAGACTACACCAGTCTTGTTTTCCATGCAGTTAGCTGTGCTGTCAGGTATTTCGTTCGTTCGGTTGGTAATTGGTTGGCGGTCCCTTTTTCTGCTGCCAGAGCCCTAATGCCCTTTGCTCTTTTGTCAGTAATGTCTTGTGTTGATTGATTTCCACAGCTACGCAGTTGGTAACACATTTAAAGTTTTTGCCATCAAGCTCGAATCACTTGGGATGTAAAAAAGGTGGTATCAATGAGATCAAAGTGCACTTGACTTCTTCAGATGTATCAAAAGCAGAGGTTTTCAAAGTAAGAAGTGGGCCTCACCAGGGGGCCTTTAACCACTTTCAGGGGAGGCTCAGTGAGAGGAACATTTTATATCAAATGTGTGTGATTTGGTTAAAGAAGATGGTTCAGACATACAGATTTTTTTTTGGGGGGGGGTTTAATGGTTTGCCACTTTCTGAGACAGAAACTAATAAATGCCTTACCACTTAATTTTGATATGTGCAGTCTAAAGTTATAACAAAAAAATGAGGTTATCTTAATTGTTGAGTGTCTAGGGGACCAGATAACACAATCGTGATTTAATTTAGACATGAAAGATGAGAACATTTAAAAGTGAATTCTCTTGTAGGAGAGCTGAAACAATTAATTTGATTGATCAATTAGTTGACCGTCAGATTTTTTGAAATGATGATGTGATTTTTCAAACAAAATAATTTCCTTATTGTTATAGTAAATTATATATATCAAATAAAATAATGACTATTTGAAGACATTTCATTATTTTGAAGATGCACCAAACAATACAATACAAAAGGAGTGTCACGGCTAAAGTGACAGGAATGATTAGAAAAGAAAAAGCAGGCCATGCAACATATATGCTCTGGTTTCATATTATGCAAATGAGCCACCCGAGTCATTTACCATTTAGTATTCAGAATGTCATGCCTGCCATTTTGATTAAGGTATAATTTTGTGACACAAAATGTTCTCTCTTTGAAATGCAATTAGAAATGTAATCATTTTCACTGATAATTTCCCTCAAACACTGCCAGAAGCGCTCTCTGTCTTGCTCTGTTTATAGTGCTTTTCATTCGCTGGTAGAAGAAGAAAATAATATTGATAAATGTTGCAAAAAGATGAGCAGGGTGAATAATCATAATCATTAAGTCATGCTTTTGTTTCTCTGTGTTAGGTCCAGGGGCTAGAGTGGATGGTGTCCCTGTACAACAACAATCTAAACGGCATCCTGGCTGATGAAATGGGCCTCGGCAAAACCATCCAAACCATAGCTCTCATCACCTACCTGATGGAGTTAAAGAGGATCAACGGCCCCTTTCTCATCATTGTTCCTCTCTCGTCAGTACTCTCCAGCTTGCATCCATCACTTATTGTGCCGTGTTTTCACATCCTAAATTCTGAAGGACTGATGTACACAGTTTTCACTCGGAAAATGATGAGATTGGGGGGAAAAAGCTGAATAAGTCTAAAGGGAGTCAGTAGTCCCACCGCTGGTTGAGACAGTGATGCGCTTGGTTGCTCCGATTAAAGTCAAGTGTCAGGCGTGCACACTCGTCAGCGTTTGTCACTCTAAAAGACACAGGATTAAAAGGCTCGAAGAAACTTGCTAGCTTAGAAACACTGGGGTTACACTAGAAGTCATTTCATCCAAAATTCATATTTAATGCTGTGAATATTGTCTGATCCCCAAATGCAATGCGACCGACACTTTCTCAAACGCAGTTTTCAGAAAGAATTCTTATCTGGGATTTAGGCTAGTGTGTAAATGGCAAATCCTTACAGCTGAAATGAGTTAAAAAAAAAAATAACAGTACTTTAAACTAAGGTGGCCATCTTAAAAACAAAAATGACAAAAATGAGCCAATGTTTGATTACCATAATAATATGATATACATACTAACTTTTAAGCCACTGGTTTTTTTTTTTTTTTTTCAGCTTTAAAAAACAACTTTTTAGAGGAATAACTGTAGTAATTCCCAATTTCACACTCGCCTAATGAGTATTTATTTTTACATAACAACAGACAGGCATTCAAGGATTAGAGTGAACAATGGGTGTTGATTTTTGCATCATTACTGAGGGGGTGCGCCTTGAACTTGTGGTTTTGTGTGTGTGTGTGTGTGTGTGTGTGTGTGTGGAAATTTAAGTTAATGTGTGAGCTGTGATCCATTTGACCCTTTTTAAAACTGCAACTTCACTGCAAGGGATTTTATTCCTTAAGATGTTCGATCAATCACTTTATGTCTCAACCTTGATGATGGACATTTCTGTGAACACGCTCCCTCTTAAAGTGTGATTCCTCAAGTTCCTCTTAAGCTACAGGCCATGCTCAGTGTGTCTCTAAATCGTTTCCATTCAATTTCTCTTTTTTCCCCCCCAGAACTTTATCCAACTGGGTCTATGAACTTGACAAGTGGGCACCCTCTGTGGTGAAAATTGCTTACAAGGTAATAAGCTTTCTTCCCCATCCACGCACTCACCCACCCGATCACTCACTCCCCCAACCCCCCGTTGCTTTTGACTGACTAACGGCAGAAAGTTGCCTATTTCTTTGTGTCTCCCCAATGAAAGGGCACCCCTGTGTTGCGCCGCGGGCTTGTGCCTCAACTGCGCAGTGGGAAGTTCAACGTCTTGCTGACCACCTATGAATACATCATCAAGGACAAGCACATACTGGCCAAGGTAAAGGAGACCAAATCTTTTCCTCTTCGTAGAAATCACTTTCCTCGCTTGTAGTCCATTGCCAATTTTGGACACTTCACACACACACACACACACACACACACACACACACACACACTTCACACATGCGATACAGGTTCCAATACCAGCCCGTTACATTATGTATTTGTGTATGTATGTGTGTATGTATACTGTATATGCATGCATAAAAACAAACAAATCAAATGATTAGTAAATAAGTGACGATGAATTTAATTAAAATATTTACTTTGATCAGGACTCTAAATTGCCTGTAGGTGTGAATGTGAGCGTGAATGGTTGTTTGTCTCTACATGTCAGCCCTGTTATAGACTGGTGTCCTGTCCAGGTGTACCCTGCCTTTGCCCAGCTGGGATCAGCTACAGCACGCCCCCCCCCCCGCGCGACCCTGAAAACATAAGCGGTAGACAATGGATGGATGGACTTTGATTCGGAAAAACTTGGCATTAATAGTTTTAATTATGTATAAGCAGCTGCTTTCAGCAAGTGTCAAGAGTACTTTTTTGTGCATTCAAAGTCAATGGATGCGATGCAAATGAGGCACGTTTTTTATTCATTGTGAGCTGCAATTGATTTATCGACTTCCCTGTGAGACTTGAGAACAGTGCACTGTGGTAGTCTATCCAACTTGTGATGAAGGAATGCACAAGCTTCATAGAATCTTGACGTCTAATATTTGTAAAGCTCTTACGATGATAGAAGGCTGCAGTCCTTGTATGTGACTGGAAAGTGAAAGCAACACGGGGGTGTAATGCGGTGATAGCAAAAGCTGGAGCCTGTGTTTTCATCTCATTCTTTTAGAAGGCGTCTTTGATCATCCATACTTCAGCGTCCTGCGTATTTACATACATATTTAATTTGTGATTAGCGTAGCGTCTCATTTAATATTAAGCAAAATGTTAAGAGGACTGGGAAACCGTCAGTTCCATTTCTAATCAAGACACTGAGCTTAGCTTGGTCTTAATTATGGTGGTATGTATATGTCAGCACGTTTCATGGCTGTAATATTTATTATTGACTGCACAATGTGTTAATTTGTACATAGTCCGTGCAAAGGTACAAGCATACTAATGATGATTCAGGCTTGAAAAGGTAATAAAAAGAGACCACTCAATATTATTTGCTTCAGATGCGAAGCACTTCAAGGAGCTTCCTTTTACTCACTCAGAAACACAGGCCTTCAGCAGCTGATCGGCCTCCACTAGAAGGAGCTTTTCATTCATCGGGATCTCAGGTGTGCGCAGCCCTTATTTCAGTCAATGGCTTGTGTTGCTTTGGAGGGCAAAGAACATCTAATCTTGTTGGCCTCAGCAGTCACTATACTGTACAGTAGTGCGCTATATATTACAAAATCTCTAGCTGCAACTGCATGTGGCTGGTATTGTTGTGAGTCTCTGTAGGTGTCATCATGGCAAAATGGGGTCATGGAGCAGGAATTACAGCAGAAGGTGTTTATGTTTCTGATTGTCTGCTGGTTGCAACCATGCAAGATACAGTCGTAAAGAGGGATGTTAATAATTAGTCGTTTAACTGACAGTTGACACAGCAATTTTGACAGATTCATTCTCTCGGTTAAACTGTTAAAAGAAATGTTGTAGGAAAAGAAGCTTTGCAAACCTCAGAGCGGAGCGGCTTATCAGGAGAAGAGCTGTCAGCCCACCTTATGTGAACCTGAACCGGAGTTGTTGCCATCTTCGGGGCTAACCCCCCTTGACTAGCTTGTGTCTTTTCAAAGCATTTATTCACTGACAAATTACACACCATACTGCAAGTCACTGCCAAGTTCAGACTAATCATCACACAATCGCTTATGCCGGCAATACACTGGTGGAAATCCTGGCAAGGGTATGCCAGGCAGCCACACAGCTGACAACCTCTCAGCTAAAGGAGCTGCTGCTGTGGGGACTTACTCCTGGACCGGTGAATGGGTGACTCTGCATCAGCTGTGGTTGCAGCTGGGCAGCTCAATGTGCACTTCAACCACAGCACTCCTCCATGCTAGGCACTGATCTTGTCTGTTAATGATTAACAAGGGCTGGCTCTTCTAAACATTCTAAATTAGCATCCCTAGTCACAAAACTACACAGACGTGGAGTTGAGATCAATATGGCCCAAGTTTGAACAAAGGGGTGGTTCGAGCAAGGGCCCTGGAGGTAGGGGGTAGGAGTTTGTGTTATTTTGTTTTACAACTAACTTTTATAAGCAGTCCAAACTGTAGCAAATGGGTCAAACCATTGGGAGCTGAAATAATTCAGAGTACGCTCAAAATGTTTCTGTTTGTTAAAGGTTTACATGTTAGTAGGTCACATCACTTCAAAAACAAAGTGCTCAAAGGCGTATAATAAGCATAATGAAAAAAATTTAAAAATGTTTTTTTTATATGCAGACAGAGGTGTACCCTAAAGGTATTCAGAGTAGAAAATCAAACTTTCTGCTCTGCAGTCAACACTCAGCTACATTGCAATCCAAAATATTTCAAGTTTATTTTCCACTATTTCAGTATAGAAATGAGGGTCCACTAAGTCTCCTCTGTCCCCACACAGATTCGTTGGAAGTACATGATTGTGGATGAGGGTCACCGCATGAAGAACCACCACTGTAAGCTGACCCAGGTGTTGAACACCCACTACGTGGCTCCTCGGCGCCTCCTCCTCACTGGTACGCCACTGCAGAACAAGCTGCCCGAGCTGTGGGCCCTACTCAACTTCCTCCTGCCCACCATCTTCAAGAGCTGCAGCACATTCGAGCAGTGGTTCAACGCCCCGTTCGCCATGACAGGAGAGAGGGTACGTACAAAGAGAAACAGGCCGGACTCTTACGTCTCCCAAAAGCAGTCTGCCGCTGTTAAAATGGTCTTCTGAGCCCCCTGGGAACACCCAGAGAGAGAACTGCTGCCTTTAAACTAAAAAACATGAAGTACACATGTATAACTTTTTGAATATTTTGGAGATTCAGACCTTGGTTAATACCTAACTTGGATACATTTTGCAAAGTTTATTTTAAAGCATTAGAAAGCTTTAATTTAGCCACAGTTAACACTCATCGTGAATGAGGATGAAAGTAATTTTGTCCTACATCGAAGGCCAGACTGACATCCTTATTGGCGATTCTTAGGTGCTGCAGTGTGAAATTTTTGCTTTCATTTTTCCACAAATTGTGATGGTATCTTCTCCCACGAGGTCACAGTTGGTTGAGCTGTCAACCTTCAAATGGTATGCTGCCTGAGGCTGAGGAAGCAAACCCAAAACCCAATTTACGATCATAAAAAATGAAATGCCCATCTTTTAACTGGATTTCTCTCTATAACCTCTTAAACATTCAACCTACTGCTTCAATTGAGTTGGCAACTTTTTCAGGATGAGCTCTAACAGGCGGCAGCAACAAGCGTGTTTAAAAGAAGTTTATGAAAGTTAATAATAGTTGAGACTTTTTCTCCATTCTTGTTTCTGGGGTTTTCAGCCATTACATTCGTATTAAATACATTGTGTGTATTCTTGATGCAGTGTTGCTGCAGTATTTAATGCTCTGAGCTGCAATTCTAGTGTTGCTAGCAGTATATAACTACGTTTCAGAGACTCAAATCATGTCTTTTTTAACAAACCTGGAAACTCCATCTGCATGCTGGTACTTGATTGAATATCTTGTTTTTTTCTGGTCTAGTTGTGAGGCCAATTTGTTTTTGTAGAGTTCTGGAAGTTATTACATTTTCATTCTTCTTTCACTAGTAGTGCTCCCAAAGATCTACACTGCTTTGGTTAAAGTTAGAACTTTTCTACTACCCCCAGGATTCAGACGGTCAGGGAAATTGTTCAGGGGTAATGCATCCTGTGTTTGTCATTGTGTTACTGTGGTGCTGTCCTGCTGCCCAGTGTGCACAACACAACATTTTGTGATGTTTCATCCTTTCTGACTTGTTTAGGTCGACCTAAATGAGGAGGAGACCATCCTGATTATCCGGCGTTTGCATAAGGTGCTCCGCCCCTTCCTACTACGTAGACTGAAGAAAGAGGTGGAGTCTCAGCTGCCAGAGAAGGTGAGACTTTTACCTGATTTAATGTAGCGTGATTATATTTGCTGCATTGTTTGCAGAAACCCTGAGCTTAATATGTCCTTGTAAGTCTGTACTTTTATTGCAAACACTGAAGTGAATTACAAACTAAACTAACGCTCACACAAAGTTTACCCTCTTAAACTGGGATGTAAGTTATAATGGGTAGCGATTTCAGCGCTCTAGACTGTGTTGATTAAGATTCATATTTACACTGAACAAGTATGAAACATTTCTTTGTCTGGTATGCATGCGTGCTTTAAGATGTGTGATTTTGAATGTAAAACGGTTACTTTAAGCTCTACAATTAATCATTATTGGAAAGATTCTTTAAAACGTGCTTTTAAGTAACCGAAACAAAGAAAGTTTGTGACTGAGCTTCATCCTTAGAGATTCTCCTTTGTATGCACATACAAAGGAGAATTTGTATACAAGTTTCTTTTACCATATTTTATGTCCTCTCTTACTCTTATTTCTAAGTGCAGTCAGCTCAGACCATTGTTTTTATTGTCATTCCCCCAGGTGGAGTACGTGGTGAAATGTGACATGTCTGCCATCCAGAAGGTTTTGTATCGCCACATGCAGAGAGGCATCCTCCTTACCGACGGCTCAGAGAAAGACAAGAAGGTAAACAGGCTTTTGTGGTGTCGTTCTATGACTCTGCTTTGTTTTATCAGTGTGTGACAAACTTAAAGCTTTATAGATTAGAGCTGCTGTTTGACATCTGAAAGTCTTTGTATTTTGGTGTATAATTGGAGTGAAGAAAAGAGTATATTGCAGCTTTTAGTTAACTTCTAAAGCTGCCCGTTTGGCTCTTGGCCTGAAAATATGTTAAATTAAGGGATGTCTTGATCCTGTTTCAAAGGTCAGTATTGACTAACTCACTGTAATGGTGAGTGAAAAATAGTTCCTGATTAAAAAAAATAAAAATAAAGCATGCAAAAATAAATTTTTCTAATGAATTTGTCCTGTATTTATGAAGGGAGACCATATGATTCATAATCATTTTATTTAAGATTATTTCATTGTTCACTAAAAAACGACTAATAAGACTAGTAGTCATTGTTTTAATCTGTCGTTTAATGTCTTTAATTCCTGTTAAAATCCCCTTCAGGGCAAGGGAGGAGCGAAGACCCTGATGAACACCATCATGCAGCTGAAGAAGATCTGCAACCATCCGTACATGTTCCAGCACATTGAGGTGATCACTGATACCCGCTGACATAAGCTTCTGAATACTGACACTAGAAAATAACGCTGGTTTCCTCTTGGGCATCTTTGTGTCATTTACAGCTAATTGCATATTTCTAACCAGTGAAATAGGTTTAATTTGCAACGGTATTTTTGTTAATTTTGATTTGATCCAAATCTATTTGTTCATCCAGTAACATCTAGGGTGGTGTCTCACATTGCTTATGTTCTTCTTGTTATAACTTTAAAACAAGTCCTGATTTAATTACACAAATAACATCAGTCTTCCTGACTTTTAATTTGGGAGACTTGGAAGGTTAGTGATAGTTTGATCGTCTCTCCTTAGTTAACCCAGTAAATATTCTCTGTTGTAGGAATCTTTTGCAGAGCACATGGGCTTTCCAAACGGCGTCATCAGTGGGTAAGTAGGACACCCAAGTGGACAGGTTGGCCAGGTTTAATCAAGTCCTGCTGAGACATAAGTCCTTTAATCCTTGATATATTCTTAAAGTGACAGTAGGCTTTGTAATTGTTTTAATATGGCTGTTGAAAGTCAAGTCTGAGTCCATGACCCCACCTAGATTTCTGGCCCGGTCTGTGGTTTTTAACATTGCAGACTGAAAGCTGAGCGCTGATTTTTAATCCTTCCTGATTGGCTCCAAAAACAACTACCTCAGTTTTGTCTCTGTGTCAGTGAAGAAAATTCTGTCACATCCAGTTGTTGAATTGGTTACATTCATTGTTTTTTCTTGATTTTTCTGAACCTACTGTCAAGAAAAGATTAGTAAAAGAAAACTGGCCTAACGTCCTACATTAAAATGTTTACTTTAATGAAAGTACAAACACCAGGGGATTAATAAAGTTTTACGACCATCTATAATAATACATCTTCATTCATTTGTTGATTAGATTCAGTATTTTGATTCAGAATCTGCAAAGTAACTAAAGTTGGTAAATAAATCGAGTGCAGCAAAAAAAGGAGTAGAAGTATATGACTGCATAAAATATAAATCCTCACGTAAGGCACAAGTACCTCAAAGATGATCTCAGATTCCCTGCTGCACAAAATCTAATTAATCACCTGAGGCAAAGTCTGTTGAAACCACTGCTTGTAAAACACCCCCAAATCCCTGAGCAAGCTGCCGGCAGTAGAATTGCATTGTGGGTAATGTAACTGCCAGGTTTTGAAGAGGGAGAAGAAGTCAAGGAATAAAAAAGCACATTTCTCTTGTTTCCCAGCATCAATGTTCATCAATTTTTTTTTTTTTTTTTAAAGAACGCTGTTGAACATTAGTCTGACAATAATGTAGAGCAATGTTCAATCATTGTATTAGCTGACTTATTTTACTTTACTTTGTGTTGAAATTGTCATTTACTGAACACAGTGTTCTACCAAAGCACTGCCTCACAGAGCTGCTAGTCTGGCTGGAGACAGAAAGGATGCAAACAAGTTGCCAAGCCAAACAAATAGCTTCAGTGCATTATTATTAGCCAGTTTAGACTGTTGCGGTTAAACTATATGCCACAGAGACTTCAATAATTGATATGTGTTTTTTTGCCTCATTACCTCCACACAGGCTTGATCTGTATCGAGCTTCTGGGAAGTTTGAGCTGCTGGATCGCATCCTGCCGAAGCTGCAGGCCACCAGCCACAGAGTCCTGCTGTTCTGCCAAATGACCACGCTTATGACAATCATGGAGGACTACTTCAGCTACCGCAACTTCACTTATCTGCGTCTAGATGGTAAGCTCACACCTCCTCTTACGCTTTACATCTTAATAATGTGTTTCATATATCATTATTAGAGATGTTCCAAGCCAAATCAGGACATATTTTAAAGTGTCGGTACCCGATCCTTCCTTTTAATGCACAGCAACACAAAGTTGTGTCTACTTGTCTGGTTACGGAGCTCTGTCTGAACTCAGCCAACTAAAGAAGCTCCACTCCGTCACATCACTCTACAACTGCAAGTCAGCTGTTTTTGTAGTTCTAGGGTGATATCTTATCGTTCTCACGGATCATGGTACATCAATTTCAGCAGCCATATTACATTCAAGTCCATTTTAATCACAAAGTCTGATATACGAATCATAAATTTGCCTCAAGGGGCTTTACCATCTGCACAGCATCTGTCCTGAGACCTACAATTTGGATCAGGAAAAACTTTCCCTAAAAAAAACTTTTAATGAGGAGGGAAATATTCACCCAACGTATATATCAAAAATATGTTTGATTAATATTTAAATAATGTATTCAATCTTCTCACACAAGCAACAGAATAATAATAGGCACTATTTGTCAGATGCCTGGTCAGAAAAAAAGCTTGAAATTCAAACGGATTGCTGTGACCCATTACTTTTTAAGTACTTGACTTTAAACATTAAATAATTATGACCTCGATTTATTTCATCATCACCTAAACTTAATTATTGTTGCTTCAGTGTGGGACTAGGGAAATAATTGCAATTATATATGAGACCGAAACGTTACTTTAAGGCATTTTCTTACTCAAACATTGCTGTTTAAGTAACCCGAAGACACAAAGCGGCTGAATAACAACATAAACACCTTGAGTTATTCTAGTTTGAGGTAAAACGTTTCAATCAACTCATTCACATAATTAGTATTTTGCTCCATCCACTCAGAGCTTTCAGAACCAAATTAAGAACAGACTTGTATCATGCATGCAGCCGTGAACCTCCTTAGTGAGCATAATATAAATTCCCAGTGTAATGAAAAATACTTTTCTCAGTTTTAATCTTGTGCCCCTGTGTTAAATCTTCATTTATATCTTTTCTCTCTGCATTCAGGGGTGTTTACGTGTAGCATCTAATTAAATGAGACTTCCGGCAAATTTTATTAATAATGTCGTATCACAACAAAAGTTATCTCAGGGCACTTAACACATACAGCAGGGCTAGAACACACTCATGATTTTCAAAGCAAGCGTTACAGCGCAACAGTGGCAAGTTTTTAAGGGATTTATTGGGACAGCCTGATCGCAATAATCCAGGCTCAAGGTAACATATGCATGGGTTAGTTTTTATCTTTTTCAGACAGGATGTGCCTGATTTAGAACAATATAACACAGGTGAAAGAAGGCTGTCCTTTAGTTTGCAGTGTATTAAGGGATGGCAATCCAAACAATAGAAGCTATATCTTTAGACAGTGATTTTTGGGTGGAGTTTGGGCCCAATACAAAGTAAAATAACTTCAGTCTTATCTGACTTTAACATCAGGAAATTGCAGGTCATCCAGGTTTATATCTACAATACAAGATAAGATAATCCTTTATTAGTCCCACCAACTTGTGGACTGTAATAGCTAACAGCAATAAGGAGATGGATAGGATGAGAAGCGAGCATACAATACAATATTTGGTTTTACCGTGAAATCCGTCTGCTACACTAAAGACACTCAAACTTGAATCTGAAATATAAACTGGTTGTTTGGCCATCTGAAACAGTTTTGGTCTGGTCAACCAGGTCGGTCAGAGATGAAGCACATTATCCAGGGGCCTCCTCGTACCAGAAGAACGACTCTTTTCAAATTGTATGGACTTTTCATTTCAAAATGATCACGCTTTGGTTTCAGGAACCACCAAGTCTGACGACCGAGCGTTACTGCTGAAGAAATTTAATGAGGAGGGAGCTCAGTACTTTATCTTCCTGCTCAGTACCAGAGCAGGTGGCCTCGGCCTGAATCTGCAGGCTGCAGACACTGTCGTCATCTTTGACAGCGACTGGAACCCCCACCAGGTACCTCCGTCATAGGTTTTATTATGGTGACCAATAAAGACGGTGTCTGTGCTCACTGTGTGAAGGCTTTCTTATAGTCTGTTGTTTATAGTGTTGGCAGTTCTTGGTTAATGCAAATAAAAACAGATTTAAAGGGCTATTTTTTGAGGATTCCTCCTTCCCTCTCTCCTTTGTTGCTTCCAGGACCTTCAGGCTCAGGACCGGGCTCACCGCATCGGTCAGCAGAACGAGGTGCGCGTGCTTCGCCTCTGCACCGTCAACAGCGTGGAGGAGAAAATCTTGGCTGCTGCTAAATACAAACTCAACGTGGATCAGAAGGTCATCCAGGCGGGCATGTTCGATCAGAAGTCTTCGAGCCACGAGCGCCGTGCCTTTCTCCAGGCCATTTTAGAGACTGAGGAGCAGAATGAGGTACGCCGTGAGTTTCTAACTTATCTTGGAAGTAAGACGGGGTATTTTTTTAGATTATGACTGTGTGGGGCTGTAAATTGATGTTTCCCTCTAGTTAAATTATGCATGTTGCGGCAGAGATTTGATTAGATCTGTTCAGCAAGAGAACTATCCCTCACCTATAATATTAGAAGTTTATGTAATTTCATCTTGTCTAATTGATGTTATGATAGATACACATTGCTGCTTGGAAGTTTATGAGCCCTCCAGACATAGTCATTGATTTTGTCAAATAAAATTAAAATAACGTTATTAAATTTACATACAAACCCCAATTTGTAAAGTAGACTTTCCAAATAATGGACACACACAAAAAAAGAAGTATGAATCCTCTCTCTTTTATGCTATTCCTTTGTAGTTTTGCTGTAATGCTTTGGGTCAGATTTGTTTTGCATTGACCTATGTGGCGTCTGCTTTGCTGTTTTTTTTTATGCTTTTCCCAAATGTAACTCTAGGAAGAAGATGAGATACCCGATGATGAAACCCTCAACCAGATGATAGCCCGCAATGAAGATGAATTTGAGCTCTTCATGGTGAGAAAAGCACACATTTTTCTGGCTTCTAATCAACATTAAAATTGCAGAGTGGACCTCTGAAATCACCAGGCTTAAAGAGGAGACCTGACAGCTGGTTCTCCTTCATCTTGTCCCAAATAATTGTAGGTTGTCCATCATATATAGACCATTATTCAGATTTAATGTCACAATTTATTGAGGCGCCTTCAGATTCAGCAGCAACATTCCCCCAAACGCTTCTTCTTGCATATTAAATGATTGCATGGTACAGAACTCAGAGTCACCATGTCACTCACTCTGTGTTTGAGACGTCTATTATGGCAGGTCTGTCTCTTGCCTCAGCTATTATTTTGCTCACCTGCTTCATAATCAGCATTTCAAAACTGCACTACACATCCTCGTGCTTCACTGATTCCTGGTGGTGTAGCCACACACTTTGTGTTGCATCCAACTCATATTGTATCTTCATAACGACTGGGTGTAAGATATCAAATATTATGGCGTATCTTAAAAAACACACTACATTTTGTGGATGCAAAGGAGATGGCAAGAATTGTCCTCTCCGCTTTAGTAACATTAAACATGCACTATCCCAGTTCTCTATCCCAGTGAATGAGAGGATGTTACCATGGCAGTAGTCTTATGTGCTGTAGGGCTTTACCGAATAGTTCGAAGCTTCAAAGTTCATCCATCTATTCATCCACTATCAATCACTGCTTATCCCAGCTGACATTTGGATGAAGGCTCACCTTCAAGTTCACCTGGAGGGGTCACCAGATGGTCACATGGCTGACACATAGAGACAGACAATCATTCAAAACTCATAATGTTGAAATTCCTAATCGCTATTCAATCACTACATCCAATGTCAGGCTTACATGTATTTTCTCTCTCTCTCTCTCTCTCTCTCTTTCTCTTCTGCTATAATGGATAAAGTCAGCGGTTTTACAGGTCGAGTTTGAGTGGTTGATTAACGCACATTTTTGTGGATTGGCTCTCATTGAGGACCATTACGGGTCGAGTGTGTGTGGTCATTAAAAAACCCTTACTCTTGTAACACTGCTGTGTAGGATTGTTTCAGACTCATCCAAACAACTCCAGGAACACCCGGGCATTGTATTATCAAGTAGTCAAGTGAATTGAAAAAAGATAGTTGTTATCATTTGTTTAATCTAACGAGGTATTCTGCTTCAATTTATTTGTTGGCGTTTTCATTGCGGTCAAAAAAGTGTTCACAAAGGGGGGCATGCCCCTGTATTAAAGGGTCAAGCAGTAATCTAACAGCACCATACACATTTTAATAATTTCAATATCACGTTATACATATATTTCTCTTTTTCTTTTTTTGAGGGCGATAATATGGTGACATTCAAACCTCAGTCAAAGCTTCAAATGTAAAAATGTTTTTGGTACAGCTGTAATTTCCTGATCAGATAATGTGACATAGTCCCCCGGCGTGCAACTTCACTATATCATAAAATAAATGGTAGAATGAAACCCAGGACAGTAGTGACTTTAATTAAGGCACAATATGGCAAGATCATGTACATCCGTTAAGTGACGTGGTGGTGACATCTGATTTGGAAATCAAAACTCCACCAAGACACTGCAGTTTACCCCTTGATTCCCATGTAAATCCAGCTTAAAGTCAAGTTGAAATGAAAAAACCTTTTTAACCCTTTTAGATCACAGCTCTGGTCATATTGTGCACCTATCTAACAAAAGACACACAAAGGAATCTTCATATTTTTAAATCAAAATTCTTCCTGTAAAACTCAATATGATGTCTGCTTACATAAGCTTGTACGAACCACTTGCAACCAATAATGTCATGAAATCCATCCATCTACAGGTCACTAACCAAAGCTAGCTTCCGTTTCACCGGGACTTAAAGGCTCTATTTATCTGGTATAACATAATGGAAGCATGAATTGTGTCAATGTCTGCTGTTTGACCCGATGTGTCCTTTCTCCTCCGTAGCGCATGGACATGGACCGACGGCGGGAGGATGCCAGGAACCCAAAGCGCAAGCCTCGTCTCATGGAGGAGGACGAGTTGCCTTCTTGGATCATCAAAGACGAAGCTGAGGTCGAGCGGCTCACTTACGAAGAGGAGGAGGAGAAGATGTTCGGCCGAGGATCGCGCTGTCGTCGGGACGTGGACTACAGTGACACGCTGACTGAAAAACAGTGGCTGCGGGTACATTCTCAAATTATAGTTTATACATAACAAAAAATATATAGCAACATTGTGTCAGCCCATCTTTCAAAACTTTACGTCTTGTTTCTACCGAGTAGGGAAATTTGACAAAAGTCACAAAAATGTAGTTTCCATTTTTTAAGGGCTCCGGAACCCAGTAAACAGCCGGTTACTCTAGTTTTAGCAATATAACTCAGGGATGGAAGAAGTATTCATTTTACTTTAGTAAAAGTATCTATTCTGCAGCGTAAAAATACATCTGTTGAAAGTAAAGTTATTGCTTTGGTCCTAAGTGGCCGCCAAAATCAAGAAAGATCCTCAAAGTAGCTTGAAAGTACAAAAAGTAAGATTTTGCAGAATGGCCCATTTCAGAATATCTATAACTAGATTATAATTATTTATGTGTTTTTGTGTCCATCACTTTAATATCGCAGCTGGTAAGCTCATTTTAGCTACTTTGTATATACTGCTGGTTGACTTAACCTATAATAATCATTTGCCATTATTTATTAGTTGATCTGCATTTTGTATTAATAATCTAAATATCCAGTCTAATCATTTAACTATAAAGTATGAGTACCTCAAAAAGTTAGTTACTTTCCATGACTGGCAGTAATGTTTGTTGACAATATTGGGCCTGTTACAACTAAATGATAATATCAGGTCTTAAAAGTCACTGGATTTAATGTGAGAGTGTATTTTAGCCTGATGCTAGTAGCAGTCACTCACATTAAATACACTGTGGCACACTCCCCAAGAGAGACTCCTCGGACAGATCCATGTTATTGACTGTCATTCAGGTGTTCCAGGGGAAACAACAATAAAACAAAGAAACATTAAAACCATGGTGAAAGTATGTTGGAAGCTTCAGCTGTAGTTCAAAGAGGCTCTCATTAAAATAACTCATATGTGTAGAGACCTGTAGGCACGACCGAAGAAATGCTAAGGAACATATCTACGAGGAATAGAAGCGAGTGAGGATAAACTCATACTTCGCTCTGGCTCCTTTCAATTCCAGGCCATTGAGGATGGAAACCTGGAGGAGATGGAGGAGGAGATCCGGCTGAAAAAGCGCAAACGCAAGAGACGCCAGGACAAGGACTCGTCGAGCAGAGACGACGGGGGCTCCAAGGCCAAGAAGAAACGTGGGCGTCCACCTGCTGAGAAACACTCCCCCAACCCCCCCAAACTCACCAAGCAAATGAACACCATCATTGATACAGTCATCAACTACAGAGATGGGTAAGCAGCAGATTAATTTACATGTACATATTTACATTTTGTTTCACACTTAGAGCAACCAGATGCTTTAAAGTCATTTTAAAGGCCTGATTATGCTTCCGCGTAGTGATCACGCAACGGCAACGCAACGGCGACGCAGTTGCTTGGAGACCGTGATGGTTCTGCGTTGGGTTTACGTGTCGAAATGCAATTCAATGCCACACCGGTAGAGGGCGCTATGTTTTTTGTAAAGACTGACCGACCGACCGAGACTCTTGACATATATTGTCGTTAGCCTCGTTATAGCGTATTTGTTTACTTTCCGGCTTTAAACATCCACAATTTTTCAGAACTTGGTGTTTTATTTCTTTGTGCAAAAGCGACAAGGTGCAAACAATAAAACGAGGTGAAAACAATAAAAGTAGCCTTTTAAAAGTTTAAATGGAGGTGTTTATGAGTGGAAACCGGATAGCGGTCTCCAGCGGATGTAGTTAGCGGACCAATCACAGCCGATGCCGCTGCGTTGGTGTTGCGTTGGCGTCGAGGATTTTTGGGAGGCACACGTCAGGCCCTTGCGTTGACGCAAGGGGGGTCCGCAAGGACGTAAGGGGTCCGCAAGCTCCCTTGCGTTGTGTCGACGCGGAAGCATAATCCAGCCTTAAGAGTTATGGCTCCTCCATCAACAAATGACACTTTGAAATAAAAAGTAAAGTAAAAGCCACAAGCCTTTGAACTATTTTCTTTTCTTAAATCTTG
The DNA here is from genome assembly GCA_029853015.1 of Chelidonichthys spinosus. Classification (NCBI taxonomy): domain Eukaryota; kingdom Metazoa; phylum Chordata; class Actinopteri; order Perciformes; family Triglidae; genus Chelidonichthys; species Chelidonichthys spinosus. The sequence continues at coordinate 8,922,127 of CM056831.1, forward strand.
TTCATCTTCTGAGCAGAATGCTGACAAAGGCAGACTTGGTGAAAGAAGTTCTCCTGACTCAAACTCCTTTTTTATCATGTCATATGTTTCAGATTTTTATTACTTGCATTACTTGCTTACTAGCATTTCTTCAGATTTGAATATGGAGTTTTCATGACTCAAATCATAAACCAACAAGCAAGTCCTGTGGGTTTTAATTAGCTGCTCCGCCCAACACTTTCATGTATAATATACGGCTTCTTTCTAGCCTCCAGTCTGATGTTACTTCTTCACAAAGAGTTTTTGATCGATTCCAGACTGTAGTTTTCAGGAGTTATTTCAACACTGACAGAAAACCTTCATACGTCAAAGTGGCAGTTATCGACCGTGATGAACCCAAACATCTCTGCTTTCTCTGTCGGTGTTAAATTGTGCAGTTTGATTCATCTAAAGACCGTGGGACACAGAGTAGAGACCACACAGAAGGAGGCGATATTGCCTATTACAGCCAGTTATGTTGCAACTTGGGTCCTTGTTGTGATGGACAATTGTCCCGTGTGCACCTGAACCAGTACATGAACTGACTCAGAAGTAGGGATGCACGATAATTATCGGACCGATAATTATCGGCCCGATAATAGGAATTATGACGTCATCCCGATAAATCCGATACAATTATTAATACCTCCGATAATCCGACGATAGGATGTGTGTGTTAAAACAGTGCTACGGGTGGATTGGGATGAGGGACGTTAGTTTTTTTCTAGGCGCCTCCCGTTTAGCATGTGATGTGGTTACTGTGGTATCACAGGTTTCGGAGGAGGGAGTTAATCCACAAATCGAGCGCTCCCTTCTCACGCCAGGTTCACACTGCATGCGGAAGCGCCGCGGCGCAGCGCGCCGCCGAAAATCGCGAGCGATCCGCGCACCCCCGTTCAGACCAGACGCGTATTTCTCCGCGGCGGTCGACAAGCGCTTCTGCTCAGCTGTTGTTCATTCAGAGCTATTTTTTCCATTAAACCCCATAAAATTAATACGCCATGTTTCTGTAACCAAGAAGTTTGTACACTTCTTGTATTTATCTGTTCTCTTTTTCTCTCTCTCGCGCTCTCTTTCTCTCGGAGAGAGAGAGAGAGAGAGAGAGCGCGAGAGAGAGAGAGAGAGAGAGAGAGAGAGAGGGAGAGAAAGAGGGACACACACACAGACAGAGAGTGTGTATGGTATAGACAGTAGTAGTGCAGATATACCGTTGAAATACACATATTTGTTTATCTACTCTTCACATTTATTATATATATATATATATATATATATATATATATATTGTCATTTTATTGAAGAGTCAAAACTGTTCTTGGCTTTCTTTTGTTCATAGTATTAATTATCATGTCACTGTGATACATCTGGTATGGTGTTTGGTAAAAGGCAAAGCTATGCTAAATCTACCTAAGCTTAGTCATTAGTGTTTTTGACCTGAATTTGATCTGAATATACATTCAAAAACGAATAACAATATTATCGGTTATCGGTATCGGTATCGGTCCCGAGGAGCAGAAAGTTATCGATATCGGTATCGGCTTCAAAAAATCAATATCGTGCATCCCTACTCAGAAGCTTTAGTATAGTTGGAACATATTTGTACTGTAAACTGTGGGGGAAGATCCTCTGTAGTTCTTGTTATTGTTCATCTATAAGAATAGACTTTTGAGTGCAAAAAGTAGCTCCATGCGTGAGAGTGTAGATCACACTTTGATTATCCAAAGGAAAGTCCTTAATGTGTGTTTCTGTAAAATTCACCCATGCATGATTCAACATGTGCATTTTTGTTCACATCACGCAAATATGTGCTGGCTGACTATGCAGAAGCTTTTTTCTCCAGGAAAACTTGCCTTTCCAGAAGTCAAATTCTTTCCTCTCCTAGTTGATGTTGTTCATCCCAGAGCATCTCAATCATAGCTCTGGCTCTCCCCTCACTTCGCTAGACTTGGACACATTTTAGAATTTCCACGCACTCAAGTTGCAATGCCGTTTCTCCATAAAACAAACTGAACCTCTGAAGTCAAACACGTATGCGACTTAAATTTGATTTGGAGCTTCCTGGAAGTTAATAAACCAAGACAACAGTTTACACAGTGGATCCAAGCTTACAGCGCATTCATAACTGAGAGGCATCGCAGCGGGGGGATTGAACAGTATCCAAGTCATCCGGGATCAGTAGCCTTGGGATCAGACTGACCTACCTTTAGGTGGTACTCCGGACTTACAGGGATAGAAGTGGGGTTTTATGAGGGACTTACCTGTAGTCCGTGTATTACCTACAGTAGGCGGTCGGCACGCCCCTAGGTTGACGGGGGTAGCAGCAAAACGTATTTAAGCCTCCTGAAAAACTCAGTTTAACTTGCAGTCAGACAGCCTTTCTGATGCCAATATATCTATCTCTCTTTAAAGCCACCACACATGGTACCGCCATGTAGATGCCAACAACGGTTCATCCATCATGGCTGAAATAACCAAGGAGGAAATTGTACAACTCCGATAGGCTTTGTCGGCAATCTTGCGTATTTGCCACATTCTTGTCATTTGCTGCCTGGCATGAATTCCCGTCTTTGCATTGATTCTCCAGGGGTGAGATGACCAGTGCTTGGACCAAGAGCTGCGTTGCATCCTTTGTGAGGAGGGTCCGAATCCTGCGGATATTGTAGAGGGCGAATCTGCAGGATCGGGCCACAGCAGTGATGTTGGGGGTGCAGGATAGTTGGTCATCGAGGATTACACCCAGGTTCCTCGCAGTTGAGGAAGGTAATACTGTGATGCCCTCGACAGTGACCGACAGGTCCATGCGAGGGCAGTCTTTCCCTGGGATGAAGAGGAGTTCGGTTTTGTTCAGGTTGAGCTTGAGGTGATGTGCAGTTGTCCAGACAGAGATGTCAGCCAGACAGTTTGAGATGCGAGTTGCAATGTGAGCGTCAGAGGACGGGGGAAAAGAGAGGAACAGCTGGGTGTCATCTGCGTAGCAATGGTAGGAGAATCCATGCGATGTGATAACAGAACCTAGTGATCTGGTGTATAGTGAGAACAGAAGCGGTCCTAATACTGAGCCTTGAGGGACGCCCGTGTCCAGAGAGCAGGGTTTGGACATAGAGCCATTCCATGTGACCTGGAAGGTGCGGTTTGTCAGGTATGATGTAAACCAGGCGAGAGCAGAGTCAGTTATGCCAAGTTCAGCCAGAGTGGAGAGGAGGATTTGGTGGTTGACTGTGTCGAATGCAGCAGATAGGTCGAGGAGAATGAGAACGGAGGAGTGGGACGAGGCTCTGGCGTCTCGCAGGGACTCGGTCACTGTGAGGAGGGCCGTCTCAGTGGAGTGAGCAGTCCTGAATCCTGATTGATTAGGGTCTAGGAGGTTTTTCCGCAAGAGATAGGATGACAGTTGGTTGTAGGAGGCACGTTCCAAGGTTTTAGAGAGGAATGAAAGAAGAGATACAGGTCTGTAGCTTTGAATGTCAGTAGCGTCTAGGGTGGGTTTTTTAAGGAGAGGCTTCACGATAGCGGTCTTAAAATCCGCTGGAATGACACCTGAGGTGAGGGAGGAGTTGATCAGGGAGGTGAGGAATGGCAAGATGTCGTGTGAGATGTCCTGGAGAAGAGAGGAGGGAATCGGGTCAAGGGAGCAGGTGGTGGCGCGGTTAGATGTAACAAGTGCGTGGCTGCCTCAGAGGTGAGGGGGCTAAAGCTGGTAAGACCATCTGAGTTGAGAGTTGGGGGAGATGTCTTCTGGGAGGGAATAGGCGTGAATGAGGAGCTGATGTCATTTACTTTCTTGGTAAAGTAAGTTGCAAAGTCATCGGCAGTAAGGGAGGAAGGGGGGGTAGGGGCAGGAGGGGTGAGGAGGGAAGAGAACACGGAGAAGAGTTTCCTGGGGTTGGAGGCAGAAGAGTTGATCTTAGCCAGGTAGAAGGCAGATTTGGCTGCCGAAACAGTTGAGGTGAAGTCAGAGAGGAGGAGGTGGTAGTGAGCAAGGTCCTCGTGATGTCCCGATTTCTTCCATTTTCTCTCTGACGCTCGCAACAATGATCTGTTGGTTCGCAGAGGTTCAGACAGCCAGGGAGGGGCGGGAGATGATCGCGCCGGTCGTGAGATTGAGGGACAGAGTGTGTCCAAAGAAGAGGAGAGTGAGGACATCAGGATAGAGGAGGCTTCCTCAGTAGACATTAAGGAGAACTGTTCCGAGGATGGGAGCGAGGAGATAATAGTTGAGGAGAGAGCGGAGGGTGTGAGGGATTTCAGGTTGCGGCGGCTGGTGACCATTCGAGGCGTAGAGTGGAGGGATGAGGTGGGCTTCATGGGGATGGATGGAGAAAGACACAAAGTGGTGGTCGGACACGGTGAGCGGGGTAACAGAGAGTACCGAGATGTCACAGGATCTTGTGAAGACAAGGTCAAGTTGGTTCCCGGCCCGGTGAGTTGGTGGAGAGGGGGACAGTGTAAGGTCAAAAGCGGAAAAGAAGTCTATGAATTCAGATGAATGCAGCTTTCCCGGGTGGATGTTGAAGTCACCGAGGACGACGAGTGGTGTGCCATCATCAGGGGAGCAGCTCAGGAGGGCATCCATCTCATCCAAAAAGTCACCAAGAGGACCGGGTGGGCGATAGATCACTATGATGTTGAGTTTGAGAGGAAGCGTGACAGAGACGGCGTGAAATTCAAGCGTAGATCGGGGTAGGTGGTCGAGAGGAAGGACCTGGTAGGACCATGTGGGTGAGATGAGGAGCCCAGTTCCTCCTCCTCGCCCTGTTCGTCTTGGGGAGTGTGAAAACGAGTAGGCAGTTGAAAGGGCAGCTGGAGTGGCAGTGTTTTCTGGGGTGATCCAGGTCTCTGTGAGGGCCAGGAAGTGGAGAGTCTGCAGGGAGGCATAGGCTGAGATGGTGTCCGCCTTCTTGACTGCAGACTGGCAGTTCCAAAGCCCTCCTAGTACTTCAAGTTCCTTACCGGTGGAGAGTGGTGGGTAGCAGAGATTGGATGGGTTACAGCCTCGAGTGAAGGGACTTCGGTGAAATCTTCTCCAGTGCGATGTCCTGACTGGGATAAGACACATGGCTGCGAGGGGTTGAGATGTTATACCTACCTCAATGGGCTTCCTCGATGGACTCCCACAGATAGACTCCCTGTGTCTTTGTTCAGCTGTCTTGACTCCCACAGATAGACTCCCTGTGTCTTTGTTCAGCTGTCTTGACTCCCACAGATATACTCCCTGTGTCTTTGTTCAGCTGTCTTCGTTCTGATGGCCCGACGCTGCAGCTGACGCTGAAGTGACAGCCTTTTAAGTGCTCAATTTACCGCAAGTACTGACTGTGGCTCCTCCTTCCCTCTAATCGAGGTGAAAACAATAAAAGTAGCCTTTTAAAAGTTTAAATGGCGGTGTTCATGAATGGAAACCGGATAGCGGTCTCCAGCGGATGTAGTTAGCGGACCAATCACAGCCGATGCCGCTGCGTTGGTGTTGCGTTGGCGTCGAGGATTTTTGGGAGGCACACGTCAGGCCCTTGCGTTGACGCAAGGGGGGTCCGCAAGGACGTAAGGGGTCCGCAAGCTCCCTTGCATTGTGTCGACGCGGAAGCATAATCCAGCCTTAAGAGTTATGGCTCCTCCATCAACAAATGACACTTTGAAATAAAAAGTAAAGTAAAAGCCACAAGCCTTTGAACTATTTTCTTTTCTTAAATCTTGTTCATCTTCTGAGCAGAATGCTGACAAAGGCAGACTTGGTGATAGAAGTTCTCCTGACTCAAACTCCTTTTTTATCATGTGATATGTTTCAGATTTTTATTACTTGCATTACTTGCTTACTAGCATTTCTTCAGATTAGAATATGGAGTTTTCATGACTCAAATCATAAACCAACAAGCAAGTCCTGTGGGTTTTAATTAGCTGCTCCGCACAACACTTTCATGTATAATATACGGCTTCTTTCTAGCCTCCAGTCTGATGTTACTTCTTCACAAAGAGTTTTTGATCGATTCCAGACTGTAGTTTTCAGGAGTTATTTCAACACTGACAGAAAACCTTCATACGTCAAAGTGGCAGTTATCGACCGCGATGAACCCAAACATCTCTGCTTTCTCTGTCGGTGTTAAATTGTGCAGTTTGATTCATCTAAAGACCGTGGGACACAGAGTAGAGACCACACAGAAGGAGGCGATATTGCCTATTACAGTCAGTTATGTTGCAACTTGGGTCCTTGTTGTGATGGACAATTGTCCCGTGTGCACCTGAACCAGTACATGAACTGACTCAGAAGCTTTAGTATAGTAGGAACATATTTGTACTGTAAACTGTGGGGGAAGATCCTCTGTAGTTCTTGTTATTGTTAAGAATAGACTTTTGAGTGCAAAAAGTAGCTCCATGCGTGACACTTTGATTATCCAAAGGAAAGTCCTTAATGTGTGTTTCTGTAAAATTCACCCATGCATGATTCAACATGTGCATTTTTGTTCACATCACGCAAATATGTGCTGGCTGACTATGCAGAAGCTTTTTTCTCCAGGAAAACTTGCCTTTCCAGAAGTCAAATTCTTTCCTCTCCTAGTTGATGTTGTTCATCCCAGAGCATCTCAATCATAGCTCTGGCTCTCCCCTCACTTCGCTAGACTTGGACACATTTTAGAATTTCCACGCACTCAAGTTGCAATGCCATTTCTCCATAAAACAAACTGAACCTCCGAAGTCAAACACGTATGCGACTTAAATTTGATTTGGAGCTTCCTGGAAGTTAATAAACCAAGACAACAGTTTACACAGTGGATCCAAGCTTACAGCGCATTCATAACTGAGAGGCATCGCAGCGGGGGGATTGAACAGTATCCAAGTCATCTGGGATCAGTAGCCTTGGGATCAGACTGACCTACCTTTAGGTGGTACTCCGGACTTACAGGGATAGAAGTGGGGTTTTATGAGGGACTTACCTGTAGTCCGTGTATTACCTACAGTAGGCGGTCGGCACGCCCCTAGGTTGACGGGGGTAGCAGCAAAACGTATTTAAGCCTCCTGAAAAACTCAGTTTAACTTGCAGTCAGACAGCCTTTCTGATGCCAATATATCTATCTCTCTTTAAAGCCACCACACATGGTACCGCCATGTAGATGCCAACAACGGTTCATCCATCATGGCTGAAATAACCAAGGAGGAAATTGTACAACTCTGTTAGGCTCTGTCGGCAATCTTGCGTATTTGCCACATTCTTGTCATTTGCTGCCTGGCATGAATTCCCGTCTTTGCATTGATTCTCCAGGGGTCAAAAACTTAGCTTCACGTTTTGCATGAACACAACATGAGGCTGCAGGGATCGATTGTTTTGCAAAAGATAGCTGGAGATGCATACTGCAGCTTTACAACCCACCTTTTCATTTATCAATTACGTCTTGAAAACTGCACCTTGTTAATTAATTTTGCAGAAGTCTCTGGCTACTGGGTGTTGAGTCTTCGTTGCCCCCTAGTGGTTGTATCATAAAGACACGTGTTTGACATGAGACATATTGTGCTTGTTTAGCTGTATTTTCTTGGTAGTTGATGGGTGGCTGAGGCCCAGAAGTGGAACGGTCTTAATAATAACACAACATTAATGTTTGATCTTATTCTGTAGTGTAGTATACTGTACTGTATTTAGGATCACGTCCAGGAGATAAACCTTCTTAAGTCATGATCTGCTTGTAGACAGGGTATTTAATCATTTCATAATGATGTGAACTGTTCTTTTGTTACCAGGTCAGGAAGACAACTAAGTGAGGTCTTTGTCCAGTTACCATCCAGGAAGGAGCTTCCAGAATATTACGAGCTGATCAGGAAACCTGTGGACTTCAAAAAGATCAAGGTGTGTTAACTATGAACCAGCTGTCAATATACTATGAAATTAAATATCATAAGTGGAGTCAAAGAACAGAAGAAGAAATCTGATGTGTGTGGTGTGTTTGTCCCGTCGACAGGATCGTGTGAGAAGCCATAAATACAGGGGTGTCGGAGACCTGGAGAGGGACGTGATGCTGCTCTGTCACAACGCTCAGACTTTCAACCTGGAGGGATCCCAGGTCAGACCCACCTCTCACCCCCCATGTGGAACCAGAGTTTCTCTAATTGCCTTCCACTTATTAAACTTTCTTTTTTATTTGTGTGCTGAGGTAGTTCTGAGTAGCACCATTAACTCTATTATCTCTATCTCACACAATTTTTCCTCTCTACGTTAAGTCTCCACGTTGCTTGTTATCTGGCCGATGGCCGTAGGGTCACCTGCGAACTTCATGATGTGGGTAGCATTCGTGGGTGTACAGCATGAACAGGAAGGGGACCGAGCACACTAGAGTGGAGGAAGTGATGCTGCCGATCTGAACTGCCTGGGTCTGTTTGTGACGAAGTCTAATAAGCAGTTGCAGAGTGACGTACTCGAGCCCAGTTTCATGGGGGAGATGGTGTTGAATGCTGAGCTGGAATCAACAAACAATTTTGTGATGTAGGTGTTGTTATTTCCGAGAGTGCTAAGTGGAGTTCAGCATCCTCTGTGGATCTGTTGGCTCCGTATCAAACTGGTGAGGCTCCAGGCCGGCTGGGATTTGGTTTTTTGATGTGCTGTAGAACCAGTTTCTCAAAGCACTTCATCGAAATGGGTCCAAATGCTACAGGGCAGCAGTCATTTACATCGGACAGCGGAGATGTTATCAGAGCCAGCAGCTTGATTCACAATCACAAGACATTGGAAGGCTATGGGAACTTATAGTGGTAGACCATATAGATTTTTCTGTCATTGTAGGGACAAACAATTAGTTAATTGAAAAACATAAGTGCTTACACATGATTTGACACCCATATATTCTAATGTTTGTTTTTGTTATTTTGAGGGAAGGCTTTGGCTTTGTCCTTAATGCTGTTTTCTTCTTTTTAACGTGTTTTCCAAGAGGTGTCAGCCGGTAATTCATTATACCAACGCAAAGAGGCAGACGGTAAAAAGAGACAAGTTTCTCTGGCCGGAGAACTCTTTTATTGCTTTTATTTAAGGACCAGGTCTATATTTCATTTATACGTTTTGAATTGCCACTTCGTGGATAATGAATGCTTCTTACTCTATTTGTAACCCCCTACCCACCAGTTTTACTCTCCTGCAATTGATCTCCATTAATACTTAATCTCTTCTCTTTTATTATCCCTTAGGCGTCTGCCTGTTTTCCAGCAGGCCTCTCTCTCCCATGTCCCCACTAATACATGTCATTCACACTCTTCGAGGAACTGATTATATTATACCCCCCACCTCCCACAGATATACGAGGACTCTATTGTCCTTCAGTCAGTGTTCAAGAGTGCCAGGCAGAAGATTGCCAAGGATGAAGAGAGTGAAGATGACAGCGATGACGATGATGACGACGAGGATGAGTCAGAGGCCGAGGGTAAGACGCACTATTTTTACACTTGAATATAAACACAGTAACACACACTGTCATTTCTATAAACCCAGTCTATGGCGCTCTGGTTTAAGGTTCACATTGCTACCGATCCACTGGGAGCACCGTCGACGATGTCGACTTGAAACTGTAGCACAGAAGATGAATTGTATTATAATATGATGTGAAAGACAGGATAGGAAAGCAATAATTCTAGACTATTTGAACATTTTAATTCTAAAGGTCGACTCAATCTGTGTTGCTTTGGGAGTTTTCAAATGGACCAACAACTCAGAGACATAGGCTACCTAAATTATAAGCTAATCAATTGTGTATTAATATGAATGCTAGCTCTAGTTGAGGCCTCATCCACACGCACACAGGTGTTTTTGTCGATGCAGCTTGTAATACACATTTTGGGTATTTTACTCATAAATCTAAAAAAAAAAAAGTAGAATCTTTAAATAAAAATACTTTGATTGAAAGTTACAGACGATACCAAGTTTTCTCTGACCCTAAATGTCGGTATAAACTTAATCGTAACAGTGTTTTCTGACTAAGCTGAACTCACAGTCGTGTGAAGGACTTTAAATCCCTCCTACTTCCTTCTTGTGCTTCATTCATTCAGCCAAGTCTGTGCGAGTTAAGATCAAGCTGAGTAAGGAGGCGCGCAGCCACGATAAAGGCAAGAAGAGGCAAAGCCGAGGGAAGGCCAAGCCGGTGGTCAGCGACGACGACAGTGATGACGACCTGGATGACAATGTAGGTCAACCCACTCACTTGCATTTCACTCTATTTTTAGTCTGTCTTTGAGAGAGTGGGACCGACGATGGTGAAACTATTGCCTGTTGCTTTGTTGCTCATGGTGTGCACGTAGCTTCAGACTCCCTCCAGAAGTGCTCGTGTAAAAAATATGAAACATTAGAAAGTGGAACAAAGTCTGATTAGGATCTAAGAAATAAACACAGAAGTATAAATTCAGTTTTAGAGCATGACAAATACATTTTGGATATGCTATCTTAATATTAAATATATATTTATCAGACATCGTTTCCCCCCTTTTATACTGAGCAGAAGTTGTCAGCTGGAGGCTTGTTTTTTATTCCTACTAATAGTGATACTAAACTGCAGGGTGTTTGAGGTTAATGTAAAGTGCTCAGCCAAAGGGAAAACCTTCACCAGAGGGAGGCCAAAAGCCACGTAACTCAATGAATACAAATGTAGTGAGCGATTTTGTCACTTGTCTGGCCGTCATGATGGTTGTGGCCATCTTTGTGTGCACGAGCTCAAAGATGAGTGTCTTTAACCACAGATTTAAAACCTGAACTTCCCTCCTTAAAGACAGAGTTGAGAGTGAGTCACCGCAAGGGAGTTGAAGTATGTCAGGGTCCACTGTTCACGAGCGGGGATAAAATGGAGCGTGAGATGATTCAGCGCTGTGTCAGCAGTGATGCAGATGTGGTAGCGTATCGTTGTGCTGCAGAGGAGCTTCGTCAGAAGGCAAAGGCCCCTACGTACCAGTCCATCTCCGTTCCAACCTTCACCTTTCAATATTGACTAAAGAATGAGACTGTGGACACAAGCAGGTTCCTTCGTCCGTTCCCTGAAGTATGGCCTCACATTACTCAACCAGACACGCACGAGAGGCGGGGCAGCTTTCCCCCATGTATACACCATAAACGTCTCATCCATCATGGCAGAAGTCCCATATACGGCGTCCGGTCTGGCTCATAAGATCACCCAGAGGTGCTCGGTGAATTTCACTCAGCTGTTTTCACTGTATCTAGCAAGACACACATCAGCTAGTTTACTACAGCTGGATGAACCCAAAATAAGTCATCATTTGTTGTGATTTAATTGCAATAAACAGATAAAAAAGGATCCCAAACTAAAAAACCCAACATAATGATGCCGATTTGTCATGGAAATTTCTCGCTCGAGTATTTCAATTTGCGCAAATGATGCAAATTTGACACATTTGTCTAATTCGGCCCGCATCCATTTGCATCTTTGCTTTGACTTTGTATGCAATCCCACAGCATTAGGGATTAGGGATGGGGCTGAAACTTTTCCACTGGAGGCCAGCTGAGGAGGTGTGAGCATCTGATTCAGAGCATTCCTCCACGCCTCCCTTTAGAGGGATTCCGGGCCTTCCAACTGGTGAGAGGTACCGAGGTAAACCCAGAACACACTGGGAAAACGATCCATCTCGTCTGGCCTGTGAATCTGGCAGAATGGAAAACGTCGCTGGGGGGAGGGATATCGGGAAAACCTCTGCTCAGCGGAAAAGATAATGGATGAATGGAACTTTCCTCCCTTTTTTTATCAGCTTCTAATCAGAGACAGAGAGAAACCACGTTTCTTCTGGAAATCTTCTTATTCCGGGTATTGATGTAGGGGGGTTTGATGGTCAGCGTCGTCCTCTCTCATCTGCCTCTTTGTCAGCCTTTAAATCTCGCTCTCTCTTAATGCCTATCATCTCTTTCCTTCTGCAGGATCAGTCAGAGAAGAGCGACGATGACTGAGGACAAGAGGATAAATGTTTCTAGCACTTAAAAACAATAAGGACAATATCTTCCATCACTGTTGTTCAGGTTCATATTCTGTATTTTTTTTTTTCATTTTTAATTCATTTGTCCTCTTTGTCTCTCTGTCGTGTGTTTTGTCCCTCCTTCTCATACAAGCTTGAAAACGTATTAGTAATAATCGATAAGCTACAGCAATACCAATCTGCTTATATTCCTGTTTTTAAGACAATTTTTTAGTATATTTTTTAACTCTGTGCTTCAAAAGCTGATTTGAATTCTGTATGGGAAAAAAGGAAGAAAAGACAAAAAGATTTGGTCATGCAATATACGCGCATTTGCTTGATTTGTACTTGCTTGCTTGCACTTTTAGAAAATGAAATATTAATATCAAAATTTAAAAAAAATGAAATAAACAAAAATGTGATTTGGAGAACCACTGGTGGTTAAAAATAAGGCAATCAAGTTTTTAATTTTACGTCTTTTTATGTTTCACGTTGTGCAGTGCCAAATGTTAGAGCCATTGATTGTTCGCTAAACCCCTCCCTCATTCCAGTGATTGTACAGTCATAGCTTAGCAACAGTAACTAGGCACAGCTGGCCTATCAAGACGAGCTGTAACTTTCTTCACATTTAAGAGAAATATTAATTGAAGTAGTTTCAGCTGATGTGATAATTGCCATTTTAACCAGTTAATTTGCCGTCGCCGTATTGAGAGGCAACAGAAATGCTGCTGAGCTTATGATGTTGTATAACAGCTTAAAGTTAATTACACAACAGGATTTAGAGAGAGTTAACAGTTTATTGAAATGCATATTCAAGACCAGCAAGAAATAAGAAGCTTTCTTTATCTTTATCTGAAGTAAAGGACCTCGTTATTTAAAATATACTTTTGAAAATAAGTGTGCTAGTTTTCATTGAGAAATTAAAAGCTTGACAGATATAGCAACCTTAACCACGAGGGGCGGGGCTTAGCGAACATTCAATTATGAGATTTCAAGAGTGTAAACTATTTCTTAAGTCTATAAATATATTCCATATGTATCTTACAGTCAGCACAATACAATGTTGGTTGTTGTTCTACACTTAGACATCCATTTGAGGTGGCCATAAATGCTGAATGCTTTTATTTTTATTTTTTTTTACTGCTTTTATTCAACGTAACCTTACATGATGTAGGCAGCCAATTGTTAAGGGCATGTGTTAAACGTATCCTTTCCTCTAATGCCTTTAAGTTGCCGTGTATCAGAGGGGAAGCCATGGATTTAGTTTTTTGAATTTGTAATTCTCTCCCTCAGAAAGGAGTTTGGTCTATTTCAATTGAGAAACTGGTCAAATAAAACAAGCCTCGATCGTAGCTAAACGTGGCTTTTTAAAAATCTGAAAACATCCGATTGCAAACAGATGGTAACAAACTAAATCTTAGCTGGATTTTTACAGACTATTAAAAACACTTACCAACAGACAATATTACAAAGAAAAGTATGATGGGATTAAAAAAATAAAAAATAACTTGAATGACATTGAATATCCCAGTATATTTTCAACAATGTATTGATTTATGATTTATTTGGATTGAGGTGTTTGTGATCCTGTATTAGTTTCATGTCCTCATTTTATTAGCTTATATGTCATTTGTAGCATGAACTCCTTTGGCAATATACTGTATACATGCAGATATATCTCATTTTTTTTGTTTGTGTAATGTGCTTGCCGACTCCATAAGTGTGACTTAATCTTTGCTTTCTTTGCACAGTGTCTTCGTGGTTGTATCTCATAGCCCAGGGCAAATAAAATCTCACCGATTTTCAGCACACACACAGAAATTCGTTCTGTTCTTTTGTTGTTGCTTTTCTCTACCTTCAGTAGTGTTTGTGTAGCAGGTGTCACAGTATGTTCTGTCTAGTCCCGCCCTACTGTGCTGTGATTGGCTACTGTCTCATTTTGCTCAATGAAACCCAAAACCATGATAATTTCCTAAACCTAAAGAAGAACCCAACTTCTCCCTCCCTCGCATTGTGTAACCAGTGTAGCATGAAAGGGGAATTTGTTAGCTAGCTAGCTAGCTAGCTAATTATCTAGACAGACCCTAAATGAGTCAAATGAAACAATTTAATGCTTCATCCACAAACTGTGGTGTGCTTTACTACGCTAAGGGATAACTGTGTTTGGCTCATGTTTTCTAACTAGTGTAGCATAAAAGCAGCTAGCCAGCCACTGAATTACTTGAATTGAATTTACACCAAAGACTCTTGTAACGGCGTAGGAAAGCACATTGCTGTCGCCAGATAAGACACTCGGCTCATTTTCTGTAACCATTGTAGCATGAAAGCATGGTGGAATTGGTACGCTAGCTGGCTGACTGGCCAGCCGCTAAATGAGTGATATTTAATTTACACTACAGCCTCTTGTCCAGGATTTCGTCACAGCATTTTGCCAGATAATATGCCAAATCACAGCACAGTGGGATGCGACTTCTAATGACAAGTGTAGCACCTAATTCCTTTCAACACTATTTGGAAGATTATTTGAGCTGTGAATCTTCACAAAATGAAAATGAAATAAATATCTCCATTTTTAACTTGCTATTTTGCTTCCTGGTGCCCAATGATAATCACATCCTTACAGAGGTGACGGCACAGTTACAGAATGTTCTGTTTCTCTTGCCCTGAGACAATCTGCAGTGTATTCCCCACAGGCTTCTATTTTTACTGTACATCTTCATGTAATTCCTGGGTGAAGATCACAGATGGAGAGATTCCTATGCAACCTCCCGCTGATATATTTCAAAACTACATTAAATGAAAAAAAGTAAAAGTTTCACTTTTATCCTTCCAACATAGTCGTCAACTGTTTGCCCCATTTTTTAAAGTTAAACTGGTGTTAAAATACCTGAATTTGTAATGCGTAAATTTCCCCACTGCATCTCTAACTGGCCTCCAGATCTGCCACCATATATCCACCCTTATATTTGGGGGTCATTTTTTGGTATTTCCATTCAAATGTTTAGATGGTTTCAATACAACTCTACATGCCGTATTGCTAGCCCTCCTAAATTCCTTGCTGTGTATCACTGAAGAATGGTTGTTCTATATTTCTTACATTTTCACAGAAAGTCTCTAATTACCTCTTTAAAACGTTTAAAATCCTTGGAGGAACGTTGCACCATCATGCAGTAAATAATGATAATTTGTGTGAGGTGCAACTACATTTTGCTCATCTTTCCCCATAAACGGAGATGTATTTGTCTCATTTAGTTTTAATCTTTTTGAAGTAGATGAGTTATGAGTCTGCACAAACTTCTATCCCAAGGTGTCTGAGATGTTCCCTGATGACAAGTTCTTGACACTGACATTACCTCGGATTTGCACCTCTAACCCCACCACTATTTGGGTCTGCTCTCATAGCGACTGCAAGTGGTGCAAGAATAGCGTGAATAATGATGGAGGGAGTAGGTCTCCCTGCTTTGCCCCCAAGGACAGCTGAAAGAAGGATGATATCAACTTTGTAAGGGCCAGTGCCTGGGTCTGCATATATCACTGTGGTCCATTTATAGAGCTCCAAATCCCAAAGTTTTCATTGTATGCAATAAAGGAAACCCACTCCACCCAGTAGAAAAATTACATTACTTTTTTTCACAATATACTGTAGTATAACATGTGTAATTATGTTTTTATGTATACATTTTTAACATTGTTGATTGAATATTTGATTGGCTGTTTCAATTAAATATTATACAGTGACTTTTTATGATGTACTAGACTGGATAGTATTAGATAATGTAAATATTTTGCTTCATACAAAATGACATACTTTCATGACATTCCATGTCATCTTTCATGACGGTCAGTTCGTCTACAACAGATTAGTCAATAGGACCTTCTCTGCTTTTTGGTTTGAACAATTTTGACCAATTAAAGGAGCAGTGTGTAGGATTTAGTGTCTTCTAGTGGTGAGGTTGCAGATTGTAACCAACTAAAACACCAAGGATATAGACTATATATTGAATTATTTTTTAAAATGAGAGATGTTTCGATTTAATTCCGACTATAAATACTTGCCCTTTCCTTTATCCGTACTTGTTTCTCGGGATATTTGTCCCGTAGGACGTTTAAAGGCATGTAAACGGTGCAGCTCAGACACTGGAGGGCGGAAGCCAGGCCGTCGTACTGTACAGCTGGCCGGACCCTCACACTCCGCAGCACATCAAAACAGCTTTACTTTTTGTATTCCTGCCATTTTAAACAGAGCTTGACTAAGCCAATTCCCTCTGAAGAATGACCATCCATCGCCCCCTCGTCTTTCTCTCTTTTTTTTATCTCCCTCTTTGAAGTGCCGAGCTGTTGGGATAGACTTGAGCCCAGGAAGAGAGGGGCAAATTGGATGTTAATCCTTGTCCGAGTGCCAGAGATGTCAGCTGGAAAAAGTCAGGTGCCGGTGCGATTTGTGCTATTCCTCTGTAGCTTTTGTCCTCCATCATCACATTCTCCCAAGCAGCAGACACCGGTCCCTCCAATCGCAAACAGATTCAGGGAATTTTCCTTCCTGGTGGCTCATGAATGGCGGTTTGAAAGGGCCAGGTGCTCTCTGTTATTAGTTGATGTGGCGTTCGCATTCAACGATTCCCGACGGGCCCGATCGATGCTAACTCTTGCACAACTTAAAAGGAAGCGCAGGAAAAGGCCTTTGTCTCCCTTCGGATTCCGGGGTTCACTATCAGTTTAACGCATGATCGAGGAAAAGCTCATTTTTCTTTGCGGTGCCGAGTCCTTTTAAGCTGAGAGCAGTGGTGGAATGTAATGAAGTAAATGTACTCAGCTGTACTCTCGGTACATATGTGTGGTTCATGTACTTTACTTGGGTATATTCTTTTCATGGTACTTTATACTTATACTCAACCAGATATCAGATTGTATTTTTGACTTTGCTTCAAGTGAAGTGATTTAGTTCAACAGGTCATTGATGAGAAATAAAAAAGGAATCGGCAGGTTTACACATCCTTTAAATAGTTTTTCATGCAAAATGTTTCCATGGTTCAAGTTTAACGAATAATTTTCTATTTGTTTAAATTGTTTTTTTATTTATAGTAGAGATGAGCTTCCTATGCAACGGCGACTCACTCCATGTTTAGCATGTTAGCATGCTAGCTCTATTCAGCTGTATTTTTGACCTGATAATGGCACTAGATGAAGATTGTAGTGATTTAAGGAAGGAAGGAAGGAAGGAAGGAAGGAAGAAAGGAAGGAAATTACATGTTGGTATGAAATAAAGGAGGATATAAATGAGAAAATGTACAATAACTGAAAAATGAATGTACCCCTTTGAGATAACAACAAATACTTACCATGACTTTACAGTGATTTACATCATCATGGTCCAAATGCTGCTCATGTCCCTGCCATGCTTCCTCTCCAGTTTCACACCAGTCCTGGCAATTATTTTTTTGATTACAAAAATCTTGTAAGATTTAAAGATGGAGACCTTGCTTTAATATTTGTTAACATAATAATATTATTAATAATAATAAACCCAGACAATTCAATCGCATAACTGTGCCAGAATTAATAAAACATTTTTTGTAAGATTTGACAAATTATTTAAAAACAAATCAACCTTGTGTTATTGCTTCTGTAACCTTACAACTAGTACTGTGCTCTCCTATAATAGTTTCCCCACTTCTCTCCCTGTACTGCTACTATTATTTATAGCTCTCATTAGTGCTCTAACCGGCACATTTACAGCTACAAATTACACTGGATGGCCACCTGCTGGAGACAGAAACAAGTTGGTTTTCATGCTATTGAGTTAGTAATACATGTTTATAATTCTGCTTTAATGCGTGAAATAAAGTGTCCTACTGATATTCATCACTATCATACAATTGAGTGATTCAATGGCTGGATAATAATCGATTTAAAACAGTTTTCGAGAACACACTGATGCGGCTGCGCGAGTTGAAACCGTTGATTGCCGGTCTCCCAAGTGCAATCTGATTGGTTGTTTGCCGCTGTGTCGTCATAGACTTGTAGCTAATTAGCAGACACTAGTGTTTATTTTGCAGAACATCATGTGTATTATCTTTTACATCTAAAATCCTGGCTTTCCTCCTGCCCATCGCGTCGGATATTTTTTTATCAACCAAACCTCTGGAAAAAATCGCTACATTTAAGGAGGAGCGGTTCTCCATAAAATATAGCTAATTTACCTGCTAGCTTGTCAGATATTAGACGTTGTTTTTTTTTTTGTTTGTTTTTTGCATCCGGTGTGTATTCGGAGGGCTGGTGACGTTATCTGGTAAACGACAGGCTTTCGGGATCTCAAGCATCTTCCAGACGGGATTGGCGTCCATGAAAGTAGCAGAACGACGCGGAGCTAGCAAATGAGCAGCGAACCGAGGAGGAGGAGGACAGGTATGAGCTCTACCGGATTACCACCTGTTTTCTACTCTTTGGGAAATGTGTGAAGCTCATTATGTAAAAATGCTGCTATTTTCTGGCTTAGTTAGTTTAAACGGCCCACTTTCTTTCAACCTAAAACGCCACAGATCATAAACAATAATTAAGGGGCAAATAAGATGCATTTTATGTTTCATTTCCGTAACTTTCCCAGCCCACGGAATATGATTTAGCCAAAAGTTATTAGAGACATCAATCCGTGTTTTTAAGGTGGTGTGGTATTTAAAGGCTGCACTTATTGAAGTAATTCGTTCTGTTCTTTTGTTGTTGCTTTTCTCTACCTTCAGTAGTGTTTGTGTAGCAGGTGTCACAGTATGTTCTGTCTAGTCCCGCCCTACTGTGCTGTGATTGGCTACTGTCTCATTTTGCTCAATGAAACCATGATAATTTCCTAAACCTAAAGAAGAACCCAACTTCTCCCTCCCTCGCATTGTGTAACCAGTGTAGCATGAAAGGGGAATTTGTTAGCTAGCTAGCTAATTATCTAGACAGACCCTAAATGAGTCAAATGAAACAATTTAATGCTTCATCCACAAACTGTGGTGTGCTTTACTACGCTAAGGGATAACTGTGTTTGGCTCATGTTTTCTAACTAGTGTAGCATAAAAGCAGCTAGCCAGCCACTGAATTACTTGAATTGAATTTACACCAAAGACTCTTGTAACGGCGTAGGAAAGCACATTGCTGTCGCCAGATAAGACACTCGGCTCATTTTCTGTAACCATTGTAGCATGAAAGCATGGTGGAATTGGTACGCTAGCTGGCTGACTGGCCAGCCGCTAAATGAGTGATATTTAATTTACACTACAGCCTCTTGTCCAGGATTTCGTCACAGCATTTTGCCAGATAATATGCCAAATCACAGCACAGTGGGATGCGACTTCTAATGACAAGTGTAGCACCTAATTCCTTTCAACACTATTTGGAAGATTATTTGAGCTGTGAATCTTCACAAAATGAAAAGGAAATAAATATCTCCATTTTTAACTTGCTATTTTGCTTCCTGGTGCCCAATGATAATCACATCCTTACAGAGGTGACGGCACAGTTACAGAATGTTCTGTTTCTCTTGCCCTGAGACAATCTGCAGTGTATTCCCCACAGGCTTCTATTTTTACTGTACATCTTCATGTAATTCCTGGGTGAAGATCACAGATGGAGAGATTCCTATGCAACCTCCCGCTGATATATTTCAAAACTACATTAAATGAAAAAAAGTAAAAGTTTCACTTTTATCCTTCCAACATAGTCGTCAACTGTTTGCCCCATTTTTTAAAGTTAAACTGGTGTTAAAATACCTGAATTTGTAATGCGTAAATTTCCCCACTGCATCTCTAACTGGCCTCCAGATCTGCCACCATATATCCTCCCTTATATTTGGGGGTCATTTTTTGGTATTTCCATTCAAATGTTTAGATGGTTTCAATACAACTCTACATGCCGTATTGCTAGCCCTCCTAAATTCCTTGCTGTGTATCACTGAAGAATGGTTGTTCTATATTTCTTACATTTTCACAGAAAGTCTCTAATTACCTCTTTAAAACGTTTAAAATCCTTGGAGGAACGTTGCACCATCATGCAGTAAATAATGATAATTTGTGTGAGGTGCAACTACATTTTGCTCATCTTTCCCCATAAACGGAGATGTATTTGTCTCATTTAGTTTTAATCTTTTTGAAGTAGATGAGTTATGAGTCTGCACAAACTTCTATCCCAAGGTGTCTGAGATGTTCCCTGATGACAAGTTCTTGACACTGACATTACCTCGGATTTGCACCTCTAACCCCACCACTATTTGGGTCTGCTCTCATAGCGACTGCAAGTGGTGCAAGAATAGCGTGAATAATGATGGAGGGAGTAGGTCTCCCTGCTTTGCCCCCAAGGACAGCTGAAAGAAGGATGATATCAACTTTGTAAGGGCCAGTGCCTGGGTCTGCATATATCACTGTGGTCCATTTATAGAGCTCCAAATCCCAAAGTTTTCATTGTATGCAATAAAGGAAACCCACTCCACCCAGTAGAAAAATTACATTACTTTTTTTCACAATATACTGTAGTATAACATGTGTAATTATGTTTTTATGTATACATTTTTAACATTGTTGATTGAATATTTGATTGGCTGTTTCAATTAAATATTATACAGTGACTTTTTATGATGTACTAGACTGGATAGTATTAGATAATGTAAATATTTTGCTTCATACAAAATGACATACTTTCATGACATTCCATGTCATCTTTCATGACGGTCAGTTCGTCTACAACAGATTAGTCAATAGGACCTTCTCTGCTTTTTGGTTTGAACAATTTTGACCAATTAAAGGAGCAGTGTGTAGGATTTAGTGTCTTCTAGTGGTGAGGTTGCAGATTGTAACCAACTAAAACACCAAGGATATAGACTATATATTGAATTATTTTTTAAAATGAGAGATGTTTCGATTTAATTCCGACTATAAATACTTGCCCTTTCCTTTATCCGTACTTGTTTCTCGGGATATTTGTCCCGTAGGACGTTTAAAGGCATGTAAACGGTGCAGCTCAGACACTGGAGGGCGGAAGCCAGGCCGTCGTACTGTACAGCTGGCCGGACCCTCACACTCCGCAGCACATCAAAACAGCTTTACTTTTTGTATTCCTGCCATTTTAAACAGAGCTTGACTAAGCCAATTCCCTCTGAAGAATGACCATCCATCGCCCCCTCGTCTTTCTCTCTTTTTTTTATCTCCCTCTTTGAAGTGCCGAGCTGTTGGGATAGACTTGAGCCCAGGAAGAGAGGGGCAAATTGGATGTTAATCCTTGTCCGAGTGCCAGAGATGTCAGCTGGAAAAAGTCAGGTGCCGGTGCGATTTGTGCTATTCCTCTGTAGCTTTTGTCCTCCATCATCACATTCTCCCAAGCAGCAGACACCGGTCCCTCCAATCGCAAACAGATTCAGGGAATTTTCCTTCCTGGTGGCTCATGAATGGCGGTTTGAAAGGGCCAGGTGCTCTCTGTTATTAGTTGATGTGGCGTTCGCATTCAACGATTCCCGACGGGCCCGATCGATGCTAACTCTTGCACAACTTAAAAGGAAGCGCAGGAAAAGGCCTTTGTCTCCCTTCGGATTCCGGGGTTCACTATCAGTTTAACGCATGATCGAGGAAAAGCTCATTTTTCTTTGCGGTGCCGAGTCCTTTTAAGCTGAGAGCAGTGGTGGAATGTAATGAAGTAAATGTACTCAGCTGTACTCTCGGTACATATGTGTGGTTCATGTACTTTACTTGGGTATATTCTTTTCATGGTACTTTATACTTATACTCAACCAGATATCAGATTGTATTTTTGACTTTGCTTCAAGTGAAGTGATTTAGTTCAACAGGTCATTGATGAGAAATAAAAAAGGAATCGGCAGGTTTACACATCCTTTAAATAGTTTTTCATGCAAAATGTTTCCATGGTTCAAGTTTAACGAATAATTTTCTATTTGTTTAAATTGTTTTTTTATTTATAGTAGAGATGAGCTTCCTATGCAACGGCGACTCACTCCATGTTTAGCATGTTAGCATGCTAGCTCTATTCAGCTGTATTTTTGACCTGATAATGGCACTAGATGAAGATTGTAGTGATTTAAGGAAGGAAGGAAGGAAGGAAGGAAGGAAGAAAGGAAGGAAATTACATGTTGGTATGAAATAAAGGAGGATATAAATGAGAAAATGTACAATAACTGAAAAATGAATGTACCCCTTTGAGATAACAACAAATACTTACCATGACTTTACAGTGATTTACATCATCATGGTCCAAATGCTGCTCATGTCCCTGCCATGCTTCCTCTCCAGTTTCACACCAGTCCTGGCAATTATTTTTTTGATTACAAAAATCTTGTAAGATTTAAAGATGGAGACCTTGCTTTAATATTTGTTAACATAATAATATTATTAATAATAATAAACCCAGACAATTCAATCGCATAACTGTGCCAGAATTAATAAAACATTTTTTGTAAGATTTGACAAATTATTTAAAAACAAATCAACCTTGTGTTATTGCTTCTGTAACCTTACAACTAGTACTGTGCTCTCCTATAATAGTTTCCCCACTTCTCTCCCTGTACTGCTACTATTATTTATAGCTCTCATTAGTGCTCTAACCGGCACATTTACAGCTACAAATTACACTGGATGGCCACCTGCTGGAGACAGAAACAAGTTGGTTTTCATGCTATTGAGTTAGTAATACATGTTTATAATTCTGCTTTAATGCGTGAAATAAAGTGTCCTACTGATATTCATCACTATCATACAATTGAGTGATTCAATGGCTGGATAATAATCGATTTAAAACAGTTTTCGAGAACACACTGATGCGGCTGCGCGAGTTGAAACCGTTGATTGCCGGTCTCCCAAGTGCAATCTGATTGGTTGTTTGCCGCTGTGTCGTCATAGACTTGTAGCTAATTAGCAGACACTAGTGTTTATTTTGCAGAACATCATGTGTATTATCTTTTACATCTAAAATCCTGGCTTTCCTCCTGCCCATCGCGTCGGATATTTTTTTATCAACCAAACCTCTGGAAAAAATCGCTACATTTAAGGAGGAGCGGTTCTCCATAAAATATAGCTAATTTACCTGCTAGCTTGTCAGATATTAGACGTTGTTTTTTTTTTTGTTTGTTTTTTGCATCCGGTGTGTATTCGGAGGGCTGGTGACGTTATCTGGTAAACGACAGGCTTTCGGGATCTCAAGCATCTTCCAGACGGGATTGGCGTCCATGAAAGTAGCAGAACGACGCGGAGCTAGCAAATGAGCAGCGAACCGAGGAGGAGGAGGACAGGTATGAGCTCTACCGGATTACCACCTGTTTTCTACTCTTTGGGAAATGTGTGAAGCTCATTATGTAAAAATGCTGCTATTTTCTGGCTTAGTTAGTTTAAACGGCCCACTTTCTTTCAACCTAAAACGCCACAGATCATAAACAATAATTAAGGGGCAAATAAGATGCATTTTATGTTTCATTTCCGTAACTTTCCCAGCCCACGGAATATGATTTAGCCAAAAGTTATTAGAGACATCAATCCGTGTTTTTAAGGTGGTGTGGTATTTAAAGGCTGCACTTATTGAAGTAATTGAGCAGAAACTATTTACATATATTTTTTATACTAAAATAAAATTTTTCAATTCTTACATTATTTACAGATTGTTTTTGATTCATTCAAACACGATTGTAAAATGGATTTTTAATATGTTATTAATGGTTTAAAAGTACAAGGATCATTTATTGTCATTTTACAACATAAACAGTTCCCTGTCCCATGTTGCTGCATAAGAAAATACAGACACAAAAAACAGGTTTATATGGTGGAGGTTGGAGGATGAATTCAGGAGTCTCCCAGCCTGAAGCAAGAAGTCTGGCGCTACGGTAGCTGATCGGTAAGGCTTGACTCACTGTAGGAGGGTGAACAGGAAGTGGCTGGGAGGGTTT
This sequence comes from Chelidonichthys spinosus, assembly GCA_029853015.1. NCBI lineage: Eukaryota > Metazoa > Chordata > Actinopteri > Perciformes > Triglidae > Chelidonichthys > Chelidonichthys spinosus. The sequence goes on from CM056831.1 coordinate 8,945,972, forward strand.
TCTCTTCAACCAAAGATGTGCACTAATGATGTTCTGGACAGGTTCACTCCCCCGCTGTAGAACCCTCCTGTCTGGGCCGTGCACTTCCCATGCCAGTTTGTAATGTTTCCAGTCAGGATGCTTTCTATCGCTCCTCTGCAAAAGTTAACAAGAAGTTGGCACAGAAAGTTTCCTTAAAAAATACTGGAGGTTTGTGATGCCAATGTCAGGTTGTTTGTGATGCTGATTCCCAGGATCTTAAAACTTTGACTTTGCTCCACCTCAGCTGATTAGCCTGAGTCTTCTTTAATCCATCTTCTTTTCCATCACCCGGACATGGAGCAGGTTGGCTGCTGGTTATCCTGACTCTCTTCCCTTTTTTACGACAGTTGTCAGAACGCTGAGTGGTTGGAGAATTTTGTGGGTTATTCTAACATAACTAATCGTAAAGTCCCCACATTTCTTTAAAGCAGATGACAAGTAAATAAACATTTCTGAAACTAAGTAAACTATTGTCTGCATCATATTTCTGTGTGCTTTCACAGAATACGGATGACGAAATGATTAAAATCTTGATTTCCACATTGATATTTCAGCTTGCACTGTCTAATGAATACATTCAAAGAAAACTAATCGATTTTCCCGGGGCAGAAAAGTTATGGTTATGAATCCAATATCCAATCTTATGAATAATAACAACATTAATTACGCATCAGAAATTGTGCTGCATGAAAGGAAATGAAAAGTGAAGCATAATATTTTGTTGAACTCCTCTAATCTGGACAATTTCTCCAATGGACGTGATTATGTGAATTAAAATGGGGGAAAAGCCTGGCTGTCACTTTAGATGGGTGTTGTGTCGTCGATCTCCTTGGAGCTGAATAAGCCACACTGGCAGCAGTTGACAATATGAAAGCAAATTTGCATCTCTAGACAAACATTTAATTTGCCGCTAAGAGCACAGGAATAAATCCTCCAGTGAAAAGTTTCAGACAACAATGATTATTTTCCACACTATTCAGGAACAGACACGCATAGTTGCTTATAATTTGTTTCAATTATTCACTTTTTTATTTATTTGTTCTAAAGATTATTGAATAAAAGTTAATAAATCGCAGTATGTCACACAAATGTTGTCATAATATATCGTCGGGCATTTTGAACTCTGATTAAACAAAAATTAAACACGTTATTTTTTTTTTTTTATACCTGACAACTTGACTTTTTGATGCTCAGTGATGGGCAGACACATTTTGGCGTGCACCAAAAATTAACTTTAAAAGTTTGTAAAAAATTTGATGAGGAGAGAGACCTAATTTTCACCTTTCTTTCCTGAGATGAAACGTCCCAATCCAAAGTGGGTCCCATGCTGGTAGTGATCAGTAGGTCTGACAGTGACACTGAAGGCAAGTTATCAGAACTTGAGTTCTCACAAAAAAAGCTGTGGTATGCCAATCATCAGAACTGCATGCGTGTCGGACAGTTCTGGACAATAGACACCTGGTCGGATGTTGTCACTTATATATTACCAAACCTATTTCCCACAGTGACTGAAATGGTACAATAACTTTTGATGAGTATTCCAGAACAACAAATGAAGCATGTTTTTTCGTCTTAAGTGACTCAGGGAACAATATATATTTTTTTAATTGGTCCAGTATTTAAGGAGAATGGTGCAGCCACTAAATGTAATGTATGCAATGTAAACGTATTGTACATTCATAGTAATCTGAGTTGCAAAAACAAGCACTTTTCCTACACTGACCGCTATTTTCTCTCCGAAATTGCTTTTTCCCAAAGCAGTGTGACTGTGTGGGCTCCATAGTAGCTCTGACATGTTGACGGAGTAGAGGTAGCAGGCGGTGGACACATTAAGAACAAATATTACTGGGACCATGACAGAATATTGTAGATCAATATTTGATATCCAGGAATTCAGGTTAGACACTGCTTCGGTCTGTCACGCAACAAAAAGCTAATCCACCCAAGGATGTAATTTTCATTTTCAAAATCCCTTTTCTCCTCATTTTAAATCTTCAGTCAGTCCCTAAAATTTCCCAAAAAATATTTCTTCTGACTGTCCAACTGTGGAAATCCAGTTGAAGAAAAAAAGTTGGTGACAGATTTGTTGATACATCCATGTGAGCTTTAATTCTAAGCTTCTTGAGCAGCGGTGAGGGGTTTCTGGACTCAAGCCTGGTTTGGCCTCTCAGGCTGCTACCGTTGGCCCTGCATCCTGATGGCAGAGCTGCATGCACCCATCAGGGCTGACAATACTGCAAACTCATCTGCAGGGTTTTCAGGGGAACAAAGGATATTGAATTCAATTTGTTGAACATGACCACCAGAAGGAACTCTTATAACCCCCTTGCCCTCCACCCTCGAGGCATAACGTGCATTGCACACAGTACCACCATGTGAGCTGGCTGCATCCATTCCATCAACATAGTGGGATGAAGTCACCGTCTGTAGGCGTATGTTAGGTAATTATGTCGTTTAGACGAGGGGGAGGAGCTATGTAACAAATCTGCAGCCGTGTTGTGGGGAGTGTTTGTGCGAGACTTTAATATCAACATGTATGAAACAGAGAATGTCTGTTGTTTTCACGTTTTTATCTTTGATTTTTTTTCAAGGTGAATCTCCGAGACTGTGACACAGAGATGACGTCCGCAATACAACAAAGACAGCAGAAAGACGTACGGGACAGCTTCTTCAAACAATGCAGGTATGCAACATGGCAGTAGGGGTAACAGTTTGGTACGTTCCTCGGTTTTTGGGTCATGTTTGGGTACGTTTTTTGAGAAAAAAAAAAAAAAAAACAGAACGCAAAGAAAATGCTTCATTTTGAAAAGTCAACCATTGCTATCAGGCCATGGTTCTTACATTTAAAGTTAAGGCATTTAAATTCTGGCATAAACAATAAAAAAACAAATAAAAGGTATTTCTGATTCTGCAGACCTCCATCATAAGACTGGACTGTACTTGTCACTTTGACTCAACAGACTAAAAGGCTCATGTGAACAATGATATTATATTCAATATTCAGTTTTTATCACGTGAGCGTGTGACGTTACCAGTTGTGTGAGTCAGTCAACAACAGTCAATCATGTGTGTAAGGGTTTAAATAAAAAGAAGATGCAGTATTGCTGTGTATTTTTTCATAAGGAGAGTAGAATGTTTGTTTCACAATTTGAGCATGATGTAATTCTATACTACTACTACTACTACTACTACTAATAATAATAATAATAATAATAATAATAATAATAATAATCATAATTTAACTTAACTTTCTCACTGTGACAAATTAATAATACAACATGCTGCTGTAGCTAATATTTCAATTCCATAGGAATGGCCTATAACCACTGTAAATAGTGTATTTTGCTGAGGATCAGTGTTAGACAGACTGACGGACAGTCCCACTAGGTTCGTGGCCTGAGAACAAGCTGGAGCAATCATAACATGATTGACAGGCTATGATTATGGCTGTCATCAACATGTTATGTTTTTGATTGTACCATCATTACATGTGAAACGACCGCCGCAAGATGCCATTAGAAGCATGCTGCTGACGCACAGCTGCTGGTTGTTTGCCATTATATCTAAAAAAAAAAAACCAAGCCAAAATACAATGTAATGCTTCTCCACCTCAATCATTTGCCCAGCAATTTTCTCTGGGGTGATTATGCGGGTTGATCCCGCCTCTGGCTGTGGATGATTTAGATCTGAAATGAGTCCATTTCTTGTTGTAGCAACTGTTTACTGTGGAAACAGTCAGATCATGCAAACAAGGAGGAAAAAGTTTTGTGCTGCAGACCATGACATCAATATATATATATATATATATATATATATATATATATATATATATATATATATATATATATATATATTCCTTCCATTCTTTCATAATAAAAGCCCCAGAAATACAATATTCACAGGCATTCGCAATTCATGTCGCCTATTTGTCAGGCCTCCAGTGTGTAATGGCCTTTTAAAGTGCAGGGCGGATGTGAAAATCTGCAGCTGACCACGGGCCGAACTCCATCTGAGGATGAAGATTGTGTGACGTGATCTTGTGACCTTGTGATGGTTTTTGTTGACTGATGTTTCGAAAGGTCCAGAACAAACTTTAGTCTGTTACAGAGGTTAAAGAAAATAAAACAAAGGTGCCAGACCTCACTGAGTCGACATAAACAATGTCAAGTGGAGGTGACCGTCTGTTTAACGGGTACTTCTCACGGAGCATATAAGAGCCTTTTTAACTGCTGACTCGGGTTTCATGTGCTGGAGCATCAGTTCTCCTCTTTGTACAAGTGTGCTGAAGGAGAATAGCCTATAATAGAGGTCATGTCCTACTCTATATCTCTGTGTGGATGCACAGATGGATAACAGTGGGAAGCACTCGGCGGGTTTGGTGGCTGAGGGCTCACCTTTAAAGAGACGGCTGGTATGAGAGGCAGTAGGACGGGATGACAAGCAGAGGAAGGCCTAGCATGTGGACAGTGTTTCCCACACTGCCTTCAAGCTTTTGTCCCCGACGTACTCGGGAGGAATTCAGCGTCTGAAAGACAAGCAGGATTATAGAAAAAGACGTTTGCAGCCTGTCGGCTCAGCTGTTCTCGCTTCTGATAACATTTCCTCTGCAGCTGCTCTATGTTGGCTGTGTGTTGTTGTTTCATTAACGCCGCAGCCACAAATGTCCCAGTCAGACGAGCCAATTAACCCAAACTATTTAACCACATGGCACACAGTGCAAAGAGAAAAGGAGGGCATTTTTAATGTTTTAAGGGATTCATCTAACAAATAATTGATCCATTCCTTATTACTATTTTTTCTAAATTCCTGATCAATATAACAAGTAATTTTACCCCAAATCAATGTCAAAAACATGTCTGATATAATATTTCAATATTTTATTCAATCATCTTCTCTTCCAACATGATAACTGACCCTCAAATTCAAAAGGGTCGCCGTGACACATTGCTTGATTTAATCACTGTCATTACGACTTTTAATCTCTGGAGTAACACGCAGTTATAGAATAGAATAGAATCACTTTCTAACGTTCTCTAGCCTAAGTTAACGCTATCTTCTGGGACCTATCTACTCACTTATATCGTAGAACAAAACGTAAAAAATATTTAAAGCTTGTGCTTACTACTAATCTTACATCAGGACAAAAAAAAAAAAAAAACTGAGTTGACCTGAAGACGGAGGAACTGAACATGGAAATCTTTCTCTTGTTTCACACTGGTTATTAGGGCCGACTCCTGCAGGACTCTATTTTATCGGACTTCCATCAGCAATCACTGAAGCACAGCAGCTAAGGGAGGAGTGAGACATCGCATATTGTGAATGGTAATGGCAGAAGAAGAAAACTACCTTGGAGGGCAAGACAAATCAGAGCATTGATCCGATGGAAACAGTTGTGAGGTCATTTATCCCAGTGTGAATAAGCTGCTGCGTGGCGTCCTCGGTTTGTCAGCAGGAGTCAGACTAACACACAAAACCAAAAAAGTTACTTTTGTTTAACAACTCCATCTCCAAGTGCGAAAACTATTTACCAAAACATTTGTTTTCCATTTTAAAAAGCCAATGACCAAGCAGTATTTTTTTTGTCCTGCAGACGTCCACATTCTTTTGAAAAGACAATTTGCAGCTTGGATCAAAAATCCATATTTGCTTCCTGTGTTTTTATGAAGATGGAAATATGAATGGTCACGGTGACATTTACAACCCAAACACAAACTCAGAAGAAAGTTTAACATTTATTTGAAGCTTGCAGATTAATACATGGTGTTGGGATCAGACTGGGCTGTCTGGAGGAGATGTGCCTGCTACAAACGCTCAAGTCTTTTTGTGAAATGTTTTTTTGTCGGAGTCAAAGCTGCTCAGGAGGTCAGAATAATCCCACTGTGTTAAACTTCAGTAGGCAGAGGCAAATATCAGCTGCTTTTTATGGCAGACGCGTAAACAGGAAGTTATTGACAGAATATGAATAACACATGAATGCCTTTTTGTGTTGACGCACATGATTTTGGAATGGACGTAGCCGCGTCGGATGTGGCTCAAGCTTCACGTTGTCATCCAAATTGCTTGCACCAAACACAGACAATAAATCCGTTCTGCTGTTTATATCACAGCAGTCTCAGTCGAGAGTAGAGTTACGTTCACAAGATGTTCTGAACTTCACTGTGTCGCGTGTTCGCACTGAGCTGGTGAAAGGGGTTTTAAATATGCTGCACCTTTTCCTGGAACTCCAGACTTGATCCCAAAAAATTACTACAATACAATCTTTTAAGACCTTGAATTTAAATCATTTGAACAATGTATGTGTATTTGATCTCTTGTCTTGTCTGTGTATTTAATCTTGTGTCTTGCTGTTTGTAAGTTTTTGTATACTTGTTCTGACTTCTGACCCTTTTGAAAGAGATCCTTGATCTCAATGGGCTTTTTGACCTGGTTAAATACAGGTTAAATAAATAAATAAATAAAAGAGTCACAACATATCAAACACAAGTCCAGCTCACCGCAGTTCACATCCATATCAGATCAACGGCTCACATGGAGAATCCATCCGATCGACCGGCAGATTTAATTGATCAGGTGTCCCTCCCTCTCTAACACAACGACGTACAACATGCAGCCACTTTGACTTTCCAGGCTGCAGAGCTTGCTGTTCACTGAACTCACTTATAATTAGATTATTATGAACGAATGTCAACTGTCCTTTTGTCTTCGTCGCTTGACTCGTTAAATTCCCTTGAGGCTGATTAGACCTTTGCTCCGGTTCAAGTAGGGTAGGGCAGACATGTTGACATGTCAAAAGGTCCAACACAAGGTTTGGCTGGTATTGAAATTCTCCTTCTGACGATATTCCTTTAAGAAGCACACAGATATAATATCTATGGGCTGGAGATGCATACGTTGCAATCCCATAAGTGACCACAATGTTCTGACAGGGAGCTATTTTACACAAAGGGACTGCTGAGATCACTAAATCGCATCAATCAATCGGTAATAACTGACCTACAGTCTCACTACCATTAACTCACATCAATATTTGATTATGAGAGGGATGATTACTGGGGCTGTACTGAATTTGGAGCTTCAAAACTTTATTCATAAAGTTAACATTCAACTTCTTATTGTTCTTCTTCTAATTATTATTATTTCTCCTCCTTTTGTCTCAAAAACAGGCAGGGTGAAGGATGCAGGGTTTTGTCCTCGCCTCTGTTATTATCTCAGTCCAAAAGATGTTATAATTTCCAATATTCTCAACATATTTTTAATCTAATGAAATATTCTGCATCAGTCCATATTCTTTGGGGTTTAGCCTTTCAAAAAAGGCATTTTTACTGCGATTAAAAATGGTTTACTCTCTCTCTCCATCTTATTTTAGTGTTCAGCCTGCTGCTTTGACTTGACAATCGACCGACAGAAATCCTGTCAATATGAAAAAATTCTCAGCCCTTCATCATGTGCAGCTTTTGTGGGCCGAATCGATTTGAAAATGAATTGATTTAGATTCTAATCACACGGGAGAGAAGTGGCAACTCTGTGCTCCTTAACTGAGTCTGAAAACAAAAAGTGAAATGTTTCTATTTAGGAGCTGTATTCAAGGCGAAACAAGGAGACTGTATGTGTGCAGGCATCGATAAGATTGTAATAATGTCGAAACCAAAGCTACACAAGCAGTGGATTACTATAAAATTAGGTACAATATGAGGATGAGCTGTTCCAGATAATAACTGGTTTTAAAAGCCTGTGAGGCTGTAGCTGTGTTTTTATCGGGCTTACACAGACACATACTTTATCACAGCAACACAGGGACAATTTAGAAAAAAAGCAGGTAATCAGCAAAGCTGCAAAATTGGCTTTCTGGATGCCTCTGAACAGGAGACAGGGGTCCATTTTGCAGACCGGCTGCACAAACCCTCCCGACCAAATATTCAGCAGGCATGTAGGCAAACCATCTATCTGCATTCCTGCAATCCTCCGGGGGTCTGCCCAAAGTAGAGCTTCATGGAGATCACATGAGGACTGTGAAAGAAGACTTTATGAAAGCAAACCAGGGAAGAAAATAAATCACAAGCATGAAATTGGTTTATTTTTGAAAGACACACAAGCTATAAATACATACATTAGGCTCAATGTCAAAAACTCTTTGCATGCATTCAGACAAAGTTTTGTTATTTGAAAGAGCAAAATTGTTTGCATTGTTTTTAGAAGAGGGCTTAACTTGAGGGTGAAAGCTGGGCTGCAGGATATGCAGGGTGAATGACTTCTCAGCCTCTTTTGCATATCACTCAGTAGATTTCCCTGCCTGCTTCATGCTCAGAGGCATGAAGGGCTCGGTTGAAAACACTCTGGGGAAACACCAGCTACAACAGTTCTCTCAATAATACAACCGCTGGATCGTGGCGGTATTAATTTAACTGCATTTTTCAGTCATGCTTTATTGGTTATTAGAGCGTGTGTAGAATCCTAATGTTGTTGGTTGCAGCTTGTTGTTACTTCTATTTAGATCAAATTTACTTACCGACATCATGTGCGTGTGTCCTCTTCAGATATTTGAGGATTTTTTTCCCCTTGGAGAGAGAAATTGTTTATTAAGCACATTCTTCGGCTGTACGTTCAAATCACGCATCACCAGTGTGTTGTCTTTTTCCTCTTTTAGTTCTCCTCTGATGTCTTGATATTGCCTCGTTTTAGGGATATTGTCCATTTTGTTTGGTTGCTGTGTGTGTGAATCGATTTTGTTAGGGAATTGATTTTTACTGCATGCGTTTCTGACCTCAGCTTCCCTCTCATGATGCTGCAGTGGTTTTATGGGTGCTGCGTGAGGAAATAGTCTTTCATATGATAATAAAGAGGTTCATTGATATAGCACTTTTTGAATCTTACGAAAGTGTTTTTACATCTGCAAGCCAGTGGGATAAACGCAAACACAATATATGATTTACTTATTACTGAATAAATGAATTTATTTAGGGGTTCGACTCCCGGCCCGGCGATCTCTTTCGCGCATGTCTTCCCCCTCTATCTCCCCTTTCCACACTGTCTCTCTCTACAAAAAACAATAAAAAAAGGCTTGCATGGCACTCTAGCCAAAAAAATAATCTTTAAAAAAAATAAATAATATCAAGTAATTACGAGTGATTTCTTTGATGATGTAGCAAAAGTCAGACGCTCACCACTGTCATCAGGTTTCATTGTGTGGAAGACAGAATTGTTTCTACCAATTCATCCTGTAGATGTTGAGATTTTGTATTTGACAGAAAAAGTGAAACGTTTGACCTGCTGGTGGTAGTGGGGGAAACATCAGAACGGTTCATCCTCTGGGGATCATGAAAAATTCACGAGTGTCTACCGAATATTTGCTTGATATTTCAGTCTGGACCAAAGTGGTGGTCCGACCGATCGACACCGCCGTAACTATCACTATGAAGGTCGACATAGTTCACTGGTTCTATCTCTATACCAACTTGATAAAACCCACAAAAAGAGCCTGATTCAGCTCAATGACTCTGAAGAGTAGAAGAAAAGAAACCAATTGCTTGTCAGACAAATTGGCAAATCATGTTATCAAATCATATTAAAATATATATAAAAATCATATTAATATATATATAAAAGGCATAAATATACCTGTTTTTGTGTATTTATTCTTTTCACATCCTGCATTACCCTCAAAGATTCGTCTCAATCAGTCCTGGCTTGTCAGACAAACGTTGAATGCAGAGTCCCCCAATCTCATATAAATTAATAGGCTTTGCTTCACATTTTCTCTGCATGCTATGTGCTCCAGTAATGTATTGGAGTCTGCACAAGGAGCAAATGCTCTTGAACGTTTTGGTTCTGTGCCCTTTCTCTAAATTGAAGCAGTGTTCCCAAAGGGAGATCCAACGCTGAGGCAGGTCGAATTAAATTCTTTGGACTCATAAATGTTCATATGATACATTGGAACAAATCTCACAGTTACAGTTCTGTCACATTAATGGAAAGAAATTACAATCCCTCTGTCCGCAATTTGGCAGTACAGGTCTTTCTCAAGTCATTCAGGTGCTCCAGTTTCCGGCATTATGCAAAAATAATGCAATTATGTGAAGAGAGGGGAGGTTTTCCTCTCTCTTATTGTGCCACTGAAAGACATAAATGCCATCTGTACAATGGATTGCTTCCCAGGGAACAGTCCATGAAATTCTACACTAAGAGCATCAATTTTCAGTTCTGCAATGTATGAAAACAAGTATTTTCCACGGGAGCTCTTCAAAACTTCATCAGCAATCAGTTCTACAAAAAAAATTCATACTTGCATTCATAATGAAAAACAAAATCGACTAAATACAGATTGCACTCTGTAAATGATGTTGTGATCTAAGCATTTAAGTCTCATGTGTGCAACTACAGCCATGGTTGCTAGCAAAGAGAAGGCAAAAAGTGCTGGAACCACCCTCCAAATTTAGCATCATAATTGTTTATAAAAGAGACGGACACATGGAATGAATGCAGCAGCGTAATGTTAATTACATTTAACCAATTCAGTCATTTGTGAGCACCGGAACGCTGGAATACAGCTCCTAAAGCTCTCACTGAAATCTGAAGTTCAAATGAATGATACACAAAAGTGAAGATATTTAGTAAAAAGAGTCAGCTGTGTCCCTAACTAGCTGAAACCTGGATCTGTAGTATTCATACACGGATTGATCTAAAAATGGACCCGACGTCACCCTACCGTGCTCTCTTCGAGCATCACCTTGAAGGACTAGGAGAATGAAAATGTAGTAGACTAGTCAGGTTCTCCAGAAATATCTCCACAGTGAATAATTGTGTATATCCCATATCTGCCACTCTCGATTTGCCCTCCCAAATCCCTTTTATCTTTGCATTTAATTCGGCTCATATTCTGTTTCAGTGCGGCTGCTATAACAAGCCTTTGATGGCCGACTACGTGAGGGAGGACGAGGCGTACAGCATCAGTCTTAACAAGCCAGAGATTTCCACCATGTCTCTTGTTACCGGGGACAATTCATCCAAACGCAGGTAGCGGCAACATTTCTCCTGATTTACTCAGGCGAACTGGACCGTGTGATGACTAATGAGGTTCTGTGTCATTGTCATGTGTTCCTCAGTGCGTCCCTTTAATGGCTGTATTTTGCTTTAAACAGTATTCTATACAAATGAATGGTCTTTTTTGCATTCCCATTTGGACATCAATGTACAACAAGACAAAGATTTCCTGTTTGAACTTCTTTCCGCTGTTTTTCTGCCACAACAATGCACACGCAACTGTAGTGACTTAAACGTGAACTCCAAATCTGTCTATTCGTCAAACAGTTGGATGGAAATGAAATACAAGAGATGCAACAAAGACCTGTGAAAGGCTGCTTCCCCACTTTAATTTGCATCGTGAATAGCTCTTCCAAGAGGAGCCTCTTCATTCTAGACAATATCAGATGCTCCAACTGTTAAATGTATGCATGGATCTCTGTTCCCTTCAGGTACAGGAACTGTTTCCCTTTTATATTAAGGACTAAAATGAAGGGACAGGAGGCGTCCCTTCGATTAAAATGAAATCCACAGTCTCATCCAGTCCGATTAAAATTAAATCTACGCCTCGATGATAGCAGCTGCCAAACTTTCATTTGAGCAACTTTCGTTTTGATGAGACAGAATGATCAGAATGTCACACGCGTCAGCAGTGCCAGAAAACATAGAAAAAAGCGTCCTTTTCACTAATCAAAGGTCAAAGAACTGAAGGTCCTGGGCATGTTATCCACACAAGACTTTGAGGAGGACACACAAAGAGAGCGGTGTGGGAACATCTATATTTTATGCAGAATTTTGACAGAAAAGCAAGTTCCATCCATCCATCCATCATCTACCGCTTATCCTGTATTCAGGGTCGCAAGGGGGCTGGAGCCGATCCCAGCTGTCATTGGGCGAAGGCAGGGCACACCCTGGACAGGTCGCCAGTCTATCACAGGGCCGACATATAGAGACGAACAACCATTCACACTCACATTCACACCTACGGGCAATTTAGAGTCATCAATGAACCTATCCCCATCCTGCATGTCTTTGGACTGTGGGAGGAAGCCGGAGAACCCGGAGAGAACCCACGCTTACACGGGGAGAACATGCAAACTCCACTCAGAGGCGGCAGTGCTACCCACTACACCACCGTGTAGGCAATAGAAAAGCAAGTTAGTTAACGTTAATAGTCACCATGCAACACAGGTAAATTATGAGGTATCATGATTCATTTTGTTTCCAGGTTCAAAATGCATGACACAAACTTTTTAGTATCATAACATTCTCAATCAACAAGTTATTTATTACATGCAGACATGTGGTTGAGCTCTAAAACATACAGTAGTGTTTGCATCAACATATTTTTATTTCTTACTGCTGGCTTTTTTAAAAATGATTATAACGCAAATCATGGTGGGGTTCAAGTACTTTGACCATATGCTTCAATTCTGTATTGCCTACCATTGAGTGCCTCACATATACGCATCGATAAACACTAGCATTAGTTATTCCTGTCATCTGGTTCATTTCCATTTCATACCACTGAAATGGGCTCCATCAGAATGGCGGCAGCAGAGAGCCGGTGTTATGGCAGCGAGCGTCTTCCCTCTCTAGCAGTGAGCAATGGAGGACAGATGATCATTATGTGATCAGGATGGATCATCGTTGGGGAGCAGCTCCAGGCAGGGATTATTCTGACAACGTGCTGTTTTGTAACAGCTCCCCAGAGAAAGACGCTCTTGATGTTGAGTTATAAGTGAAGGAGCATGCAAATCAAAAGGCATTTTATTTTGTTACGGGCAATTTCTCAAAATGTTCTTAATCGCTCTTAAGATCCACTGATTGAGGCTCATCTCAACCAATGGCACGCCTCCAAATGAGCTCTTCATAACGGCCATAAGGGCGACTCAACTCCAAATCTTTGCAGCTTTTACTCAAATTGCAATCTGGATGTTGTTCAACAGGCTAATCTGTGATAATGCCGTGTTTCTACTCAACAGATTACAAAAAAAACACACGTGACTTGACGTCACAGCAAAAAAATCCTCAAAAGTCTTCAAAAACATAGTTTAAAGAAGTGTCTATTCATGGTACCGCAGCTGTGCAAAAGCCTTTACCCTTAGACATAGCAAATACAATGTCAAACTATTCCTTTAAAAGGCCAGTCAGTGATAACAACACGTTTTATAATTGGCAGTCCAAAATGCCTAGTTTCATTCAATAAGTACAAACAAAATACAACATAAGATGCATCTCCCAGGGCCGTCAAACCATGCCAACCAATTTCCGAATCGGAAAGCAGCAGGTCAGCAGGCTGCACTACTCGGAGAATGTATGATTTTACCCAGAAAATATCAAAAGGATGCACCTGTTCCCTGAAATATTTTAATTGTTCTTGAATATTAATGACCTGGTCCTTGTGGGTGTCTCTCCAATGCACCTGCTAGTTTTCAGTTCATATTTGTGCAGCAGTGCAGAGTGCAAAATGAGCGTATGAAGTGGGGTATAGGCCAGAGGTTGTGGCGATGAATAAATCCAATCCCGGTGCTGTTCCTCGTCTCATTGCTGTGAAACGATGAAGCACCGATGAAGAAGAACTTGGCATATTGACAAAGAAATCATGTGGTTGACAGATCTGCAGCCTGAAGCAGATGGTGTGAGATGTCTTTAAGGGGTGGAGTACGGCAGTACTGATGATTGAAGCAGATAATACAATTACAATTGGCAAAAAATGAAGGGGACACTTAATCATTACAGCTTAACATCAAATCAGTTAAATAGATATCAAGCTGCCCATTTAGGAAGCTCAAGTGACTGTGAATCGATTTAATGTGTGCGTTGATAAGCTGTCTGGTGTTTGTTGTGACGTGAAGGAGAATCTATTTATACAGAATGAAGCTGTAGTCCACAAGAGATCCTGAAAGAATCACTCCTGCTACTTAATACCTGAATGCAGATGGCTTCACTGACATTCCTGCCTCCACATTAGTTTTTGGTACACGCTTAAAAGTATCAAAAGGCAATCAATGCAACGGTGGGAGACTGCATTTTAAGCACCAGGCTGTTATTTATGTGCATTTGTGGTGAGTATTTGATAAATATCACCAGGCTGGCAGCTGAGCGAGCCAGAAACAGATGCGGTTCTGAGATGTTCAGTGGTTTTCACATGTATATAAGAACGAAACTCCATCAACTTGACCACCAGATCATGGATTCAGCTCGGTTTCTGGTCCACTTTTGATTGATTGGCCGGAGAATCGGAGCGGAGGCGGTGTTGCATTCACTGTACCGCTCCGTTGTGACAAAAACAGAGCTGAGCTGGAAGGCAAAGCTCTCGATCTATGGTCATGAGGGATGGGATGTGACCCGACACCGGATAAGCGGTTGAAGATGCATGCTTTGATATTCTCATAATTTCAATTGGGGTTTTTCTTTATGCCAAATAACACTAGAGATGACACTACAAAGTAAATGGATAACTTTTCTCTTTAATGGTGACACTGACTTTGGGTCGACTTCAAGACGGTTGTGGAAAAAGTTTAAATGCATTGAATGAGTTTAGTTTTAGACAGTTAGACAATATTAATATATGCAATAAAATTCTCGATTTTTCCAGAAGGAAACCAATCAGCTATTCTGACTTATTTTCTTCTGTTGTTTATTTGCTACTGTTCCTTATAATATATAATATGAATTAATTGGAATAATTGGTAGAATACTTGATTAAGCTAAATCATTATGTGTCAACCTCTTCCACCCCCAAATCTGTCACCTCTACTTTATGCCATCTAATGAATGCAAAAATATTCATAAAACACATTTGATAAGCAGCCATTTGCCGAGTCGTGATACAAGCAACAGTGGAAAGGAACACTGTCCTTGAAGCTCATGTTCCCTAAAGCAGTACTGGGAGCGTTAATGTAACATTGACAGGCTGGTGTCTGTATTCCTTCTGTCTGGTAGTCAGCCCCGCTCTCAGCCAGGAGTGAACAGTTCAAATATTAGACTTTCCTGAAAGCGGGTTTGGCGACAGCATCTTTGTGCCAACATCAGCACAAAGGCGGCGGGCGGCTCTGCCCCAGACTGTGGTGAGCCGTGTTTGAGATGTGGGCGAAACACCATTGTGAAACCGGGATCTTCTTCTGTCACCTTACAAAATGCAAATGCATAATTCCCTGGCATTGTTATTATTGTAAGCGAGAGGATGTGTTTTGGCATTATGGCTCCAAGTGGGATTTGTTGCTTCATCCTCTTCCTCAAACACATTACCCCCCCCCCCCCCCCCCCCCCCCCCCCCCGTCTTGCCAAAACAAACCCCGAACAGCTTGAGGAAAGTGGAGGAAATGTGAGGATTTAACTCTGGAGACTTGCTAATGCAGGTGCCACTAATCACTTTTATTTACACACTTACACAAAGTCCAATTAGCAGCTTATTCACCAGAGGTGCAGCTGTTAGTCACAGTAGATGAGCGTTGGGTCCAGTGAAGTGGAAGCGGGAACCTCAGCCACAATAATACTTGTAATACAGTCTCACCTTCTGCTGGGTTTGTGCTTCATATTTTTTGTCTTCAGGAGGTTTTGTTTTGCTCTTCTCTGCTGTCTAGACCAGCTTCTCCAAGGCCTCCCCCACCGTCTCCAGCCGGTCCATCACTACAAAGGGAATCAAGTACATAGTTATGATCGGTTATTTGTTAAAGCCTCTTTTTTAATAAATGAAGTTGCACATATTTTCGGAAAATACAGATAATAAACCATCGATCAGGTCTCTGTCTTGCCTCTTCAAGTATGTAAGCTGAGCAGGCAGACAGAGTTGTGATAGACTGAACTAACTTTTTCCTTATCATATTTTATATGAAATACTGGGCCTAGCTGGCTGTACACTAAAGGTGTTTTCACATTTGGTGCCTTTCAGCCCTCCAAACTAACAGAGTGATCAGTCAGCATTTTTTGCAGATATGTGAACACTCCCAGACTGCTCTGAAACGAACCCTGCTCAGACCTCCTTCAGGCGGTCTAAGCGAGGTTCACCTCAAGTCCACGTTGCAGTAAAAAAGAAATAATATCGGAAGACGGGCATTGTTACTGGAATGAACGCATCATAATGTAGCTCTGTTATTAAGCCAAGCAGGATTGGTGGCTGATCAGGAGTGCAACCCGAAACATGTTGTGTTCACAACGCACAGGTATAGCGCAGACTGGCAGCGAACATACTCAGACCAACTCAGGTCCTCCTCAGATTTGTTTGCATACACATAAAATGCTGGCTCGGACATTGTCGGAAGGCTGAAAGGGGACCAAGATTGTGAACATCCTTAAATAATATTAAAAAAAAATGTTTTCTTCATTTCCATGTCTAATCTACAATGATTGTGGAGAACGCTGACCCATGGTCTATTTAACAAGATATTTAAGACCCGTTTTACAGGCTTCTGGTTTCAGAGTGAGTCACCTGGAAACACTAAAAAGTCAGCTGGAGACATTTTCAACCATCTCATGGAGCTTAAGTCAGCCTAATTAGCTACAGAACCTCGCTGCTGCTGATGGAGTCTGCCAGCGTGTGTCTAGTCAAGGACCTATAGTCAAGGACCTATTGTTTCAAACATGCACTATGGATTGTGATGGGAAATCTGCCACTCTCATTGTAAGTGGCACAGTCTCTGACGTAGGAGAGGCACACATCCGATAGCTGCATATGTTTAAACAACTCAAGAGAGGGAAGAATCCAGAAAACAGCTGTAGGCACCCAACACAACTTCATTGGGCCCATTAAAGCTTCAGCAAACCCCAGATCTCATTCAGTGGCACAGGGAGACATCATGGGTGAACCTCATTAACCTGCCCACTGCAGACTCTGCCTTAATCACGTTAAAAGTTGCATTTTTATGGCCATCTCAAAGTGTAATACACGTAGACTGTCTGTGGCTTCCTGTTATTTAGTGGAGAGAGTGCATGGGACGTGTATTATGTAACATCTAACTCCACACAGTAATGTCGGCTACTTGACTCATGATTCACCGCTTGACGTTGGAAGTAACTGTGTTAGCTCTACTGCTGTAGGTAGAACGCCAGGCAGCGAGACATGCTAATGTTTCATGCTAGAACAGATTGAATCAGTCTCCTTCTTTTTAGACTTTAAGACATGTATTTGGCAAAAAACTTGCATGTTTACAGTAAGTCCCCTTTTACAGGCTTCTTGTTTCAAAATGAGTCAGCTGGAAACACTAAAAAGTCAGCTGGAGACGGCGCTTTCAACCAGCTCATAGAGCTAACTTCCGGCTAATTAGCTAGCTAGCTCCAGCTGGTAGAATCTGCCGGGCAACGCCAGTATCAGAATCTGAAAAGGTCTATTGACAAATACATTTTCACATATGAGGAATATGTCTTGGTCTTCAGTGCGCACGATATTTACAAACAATAGACGGTAAACAATAAAGCAAGTACTGCCGTCAAGAACACAAGTCAAAGTAAAAAATAATAATAAGCTAATTTCCAAAAATAAAAGACACTGATGATCCATGTGCAGTGTAGAGGTTCACAGTAGCATGACTTGTCAATAAGCTGAGTTTAGATCAGTTATTTCATGATGTCTGGAAGGTTGGGTACATGAATGCGATTAGGAAATTAAATATTTGAAGGACTGAATATACTGCGTGTGACTCATGGCTATAACATTAAAGATAATGTAACTTTTCCCACCCTCTCACTCTCTCTCGACCACACACACAGCGTGTGTCAAATGAATTAAATCATGACTGTAAACTACGGATTAACGCAGACGTTTTTGACCGGCTACGCAAGTCAGCCTGCAGGTTAATTGGACATCTGTATATTAACCAATTGAGCTGTTCAGACAGGAAACACAGCAGGGATCTCAGTGGCGCCGGGCAACACAGCTGGACACACACATGCTCTTTGGTTCAGGGGGCACTGCGGCGCCCTCCGTGGCTCTGGGCTCGGCATTACAAACGGCAACATTTCAATTGAAGACTCATCTGATGAGCTCTTTTCACACGTGTTGATGCCTGACATCATTGGAGAATGAATGACTTATCCCCATTAGAGCAATGGCTCACCACAAGTGTCTTCATCCAACAGGGAGTCAGAGGGAAGTCCTCCTTCAGGAACCAGAGCCACAAGAGCCTGTGGTCAACCCGAGCTTCACATGTCATCCTGAGCCCTATCCAGATGGGATAATTGTTCCAGTGGGAGGTGGGTAGTAAAACATTTTCCCTCTTCCTTTACCACTCCTCGTAATTTAATGGCTATGGAGCCAACACATAAAAGGTGATTCGTGTTGAAGGATCTTCCACAGGAAAATCATTTGACCTCTCTCTGCATCATTTTGAAATTATTAACATTAATATGGTTAAATCAATAATTGAACGTGTTAATAATCCTTGCAAGCTTGAGAGTGAATGAAGAGAGGAGGCGGCGTTAGTGAAAGTCATGAAGCCGAAGAATAAAACATTATTTTCTGATTGCTTTTCGCTGATGCCCTGACAGTGCTGAACACAATAATATCAGAAGCAAAAAGACTGCTCAGGCAGAGAGTGTCTGTACAGCAACACACATTTCTAGTGGGTCATAAGTGACGATTTGAGTTTGTTTTTATCACTCTCTCCCTTTCAGACAAAAAAACAAGGTTGTTAAGGTTGTCCTCATTACGTCAATTCCTGGTAGAAAACAAGCCTACAAAGCGCTTTAAAACCTATACTGTAACTCTTCAAGAGTGAAACAAATTATTAAATAAATAAACAAAAACAAGCTATAATAATAACCCGTCTTTCCTCACACTGAAAGCCTGCATTTAATGCGGTCTGTTATTATACGGTATGTCTGTGTATTAAAGCTCTGGCCTTTACTCGATGTAACCTTTTTATGACAGGAGCCTTGTTTTGCATTTTGCACTGTCTTGCAGATTAGGAATAAACAATTTCCCTTTTTCTTGGACATCGTTGATGTATGCATAAACACTTGGTTAATTTCACTGCCCCAGGGTGGATATATGTAAAAATGTTCTTCGCTTTTGGTAAATATGCAGTTTGGGAGGAAAGTGGGCAGGCCGACTGGAGGTGGTTGATTTTTAAAGGTTAACTGTGTAGGAAGTCTCTCTGACCACGGATATATATATATATATATATACATACACACACACACAGACATTGGGGCTCACATAATAGGCAATAGCAGAGAGACGCTGATTCTAAATGCAGACACGGTGAACAGAGACGTCAAACAGTAACTCAAAGCTTCCCAGTGAATTTAGTCAGCCATGAGTCATGATGTTGTCAGCATCATTGTGACGTCATTTACTTCCCTCCCCTCTGCTTCCTTAAGTTTCTGTAGCCAGTTTGTATCCTGGATGTGACCATGATTTAGGTATTTTCTGTTCGTTGGCATGATAGCTCCAAAACATTTCAACATATTTCTATGAAATTAGGTGGAACATTTGACAATGGATTGTGGGAACATATGACTAATTTAGCAGTGTGTCCAGAGATAATTTGGTTTTATTTTTATTTTCAAGTCCATGCCTTTTTTTCTGTATTCACCAAGGCACCACAATCATCTGAAAGAGCCTTTTTTTTTTTTATATATATAAAACTGAACGTTGTCGTCAAACAAATTGATTTAAATATAAAAAATAAGCTGTGTTGGAGAAACTACAGTTACACTATACAGTTTTGTTTAAAGTGCTCAAGAAATACAGCAAATGTCATTTGTAAAATAAAATAATATACAAATGTTCTCATTATTTTGTCGTGCTATGGATTACACAACAGCAATTGTGGAATAATGTTTTTGATACAACAATAATTATTGCTCATTGAACAAATGCTGTTTAAATATGGTCATATGTATATTTGTGCATTTGTATATTTCTGTGATTATTTGTACACCAGGCTGTTCATTTATTAAACTCCTACTCTCTATTTCATAAAACTTGTTTATTTGCTGCACAAATACATTGCTACTCATATTAACACCAAAGTTGTTGATTCATCAAGCAAAAAAGCCAAGAATTAGCAGGATATCAGATTCTTAAACCTACACTTAAACCATCAGAATTTGACTTGACTAGCTTCTGGGTTTGGACTCTCACCTTTCATTCTGAGTGACATTTTCCACTATTTTTATTGACAAATTGATTTTCAATTTAAGTGTTCATAAGTGCAAACCTGGTTGTTCCCATGAATACACCATTAAATGTGGATTATTATGTATGTGTGAGTTGCAGACACATTATTATAATGATGCAGCTTTCAAAATACTTAGCATACCCTGACTCCATAGAAATGACATTGCCATACAACTGCATTCTAAATCACGTTTCAAGGAAAACTTATTTTCTAAGTACATAACCTTAAAGTCAGCCTTTGCTGTATTTTTCCTGTGTGAAACTAAAAGCCATCTCCTGGATTAAAATGCTGTGTTAAGCCTGTGGAACGGGGGAGTTCTTGCTTTTGGATGAGGAAGAAGGCAAACACTTTTTAGGGTCATGACATGCTAGAAAATATATATATAGTTAATTGTAATTAAAAATGACTAAAATGCCATTGTCTGTGCCTATTACATCAACCGCCATTGTAACAAGAAAGAAGTGTTCAAGTTGTAAAGCCCGCTCTTGCTCAATTTGATTGGCCGCACGGGACAAATGTGACATTGTCAAGCGGTACGACTGGTATTATAACTGGTACTTTAACTTATATATACGTCTAAAAATGGTGAGCAGTGTACAGTTGTGCAGCATCGAAGAAAACAATGGTTTTGCAGGCGACACGTCTCGGTGTGATTGCAAAGACAATCTTACGCAACACAATGTGAGTTTAACCGCCTTGACGACATCATCTGTACACGTGTTACACAGTAGGAGAGAAAATGCACAACACAGCAGCTTAAGGAGATGACTAATGCTTGATCTTCTGACAGCAACATGGCCGAGTTCTATCTCCATATGGGGGCCACTAATTCACCTCCTTCACAGTTTGGGTTGAGATTATGGCTGTGTCCTCCGGGCTTCTTCTGTTGAAGTGAGAACCATGGAGCAGTGGGAGGGGTTGAGAGTGGGCTGCTCCAATCTTATTCTTCACCATTGTTTCAGAGGTTTATGTGGCACTGTAGAGCAAGTAAGAGATGACTGTGCTCTTCAAAATACAAAAGCCACTGATTGACAGCAGGAGGTTTGTTAGGGCATGTAATCAGGAAATGTATTCTGAGAGTTGATGTGCTAGTGAAGCAGGACACTTTAAATGGGTTAACAGCAGGCGGCAGGAAGTTTAGCCATGGCAGAAGTGCCTTAAACTTGCATTCTCTCTAAAGGCCATTAGGAGGCGGCGACTCTTGTTACAAAAAGAAGTCAGATTGCATGGAAGTATATGAGAAAATAACCCTACTTCTCCCCTTTTGATTAAGTATCTCAGTAAACATTGTAAACATGAGTTTATGGTCTCAATCTCTAGTGTAAAGTCTTCTTCACTACAACATGATGTTCATTTAGTAAATTATGGTCCAATTAGAGGAAATAGAAGATAATACAGGGTATGCTTTAGGGCAGGCTACCTTGCGATTGACAGGTAGTTGCAATGGCGAGACACTACTGCAGCACCACTATCAAGACCATGCTATCAATGCAATTAGCTACTAAGATTACTTTCACACTTAGCTGTAAAGTTGACCTTGAGTTATGGGAACTAACTTTAACAGCTTTGCACCAGAAGCCAGGTCCCAGATCCACTAAGGTTCACGGTGTCACGGTGTTGACAGATCCACCCGTTGCTCCTCTGAAGTCCAAACATGGTCACTTCCATTCACTGGTTGCAAAAATCCAATCAAAATGCCCAAACTCGAGACTTCAAATCCCCAGTCCACAAACCAATGTGTGACGTCACAATGACTTGTCTACTTTTTATATATGTCTATGGTCAACAGCTGCAAACCTACGAGCTAAAAGAGGCTAAAGCATTCTTCAGAGCTGCGAAGTTAAACGATGAATCTTTGTGTCTGCCTCTTCCTATCACTTCTATGGGTGTTATGGATGTAATACAAATGGATTGTATAAGAGGGATTATGAGCAAGAGAGTTTTCTTGTGATTTTTATGTCTACATGTATCCTTATCCAAAGAGCGCCTCAAACAAACCCTATTTAAGTCCAGGATGCATGTGCTTACCTATATTTTTTAAAAGAAGGATTATGACCGTGTAAACTCAAATTGTGGTATGCAAACCTGCTGCTCATTAAAAAGCTTTATCTTATGATGTAAATGTAAATGGTGAAAGGAGAAATCTAAAACTCCCACTGCATTACGCTTCATGATGATTATACTAAATACATCTGACTTTACATATTTCCTTGGGCACAAACAAGGAATGCTTTTTAAATAGTGAACTAGATTTTTCTTTTTCACATGATTATGTGACTACACAATGAAATATTGTTTCTGTAGGACATGTATTCATATTTTGTAAATTCAGAGCAAAACAGGTTGAAAAGCTCAATTGTGGTCCTGCACTATGTTGGGTAAATTTCAACCACCTGTGTTAGTCCTCATTAGTGAGAGTACAAACATAAAGAGGATGCCCGAGGCTGCTTTTAAAAACTGGAGCGCATCACAAAAGCCCATAATTTAGTAGAATCAGTGGAATGAAAACAGACAACGTAAGTGGAGAAAAGAACACATTTATGAAGAGAATAGCAAACGAAGATAAAACTGATCTGCACTCTTAATTTTCCTCTATGAAACTATTAAACTAACTAGGTTTAAATCCTGTCGGAGAAACGGCAAAAATGCATTTATATTTATATTTTTGTAACTTCAAACAGCAATGCAACAATTAAAAGGTAGATTGTGAATAGGCACAGCAAGGTGGTCAATCTATCTTGTTTGTCTGTAAGAGGCTAACATTAGCATGCCAAGCTAACTTTTCCAAAAGTGGAGCATAAGCATATTATGTACATTGTTTTGTAGGGGTTAGGGTGACGAAAAAGCTCTGTTGAAGACTTGATGTGTGAAAGCCGATGTAGCACTTGACCTTGATGAGTTTAGGGAAATGTCAGCGGCTATGCCTTTTAAATGTTTACTTATAATACTATACACCTCAGGGCACAACTAGCTCTACCCTGAAATACACCTCTACTTTATTTTGATCGATAGTATTACTAACTGGTGAAGACGCTAACTTTGCCTGGTGCTCTTTAGCTTTGGCCTCAGCCTTTAAGCATCATTATATAGTGCTAAGTTAGCGTTGTAGCATGCATGTTGCCATCAAATTAATATTTTAGACCATTTTGTGGTGTTCTCATTTCCATATGAGTCAGTCTGAAATAATCAAAATAGTTTCACCACTTTGCTGTGCTGATACATATTAGCTGGCTAGCTGCAGCAATAGTTGTAATTCCATGAAGTTACAGAGCTACAATTTAAATATCTGCTTTTGTTTACTTGTCTGAACCACTAATTTCACATTAATGTGGTCATACATTTAGGGCCAGCTTGTAAAGTTTGTCATAGTTAGCAACAGTAGCTAAGCTTCTGACAGCCCCTTTGGCTCGACACCAAATCTGGATGGCATAGTCTTCTTGAGAAGCAGTTTGATGTCATTCCAGCATTCATTTGATTTAAAAAAAAAAGGAAAAACCTCCCAAAGACGCTGCTCGGCCTAAATGAACCCAACGAGCGTTAATCCGGATACAGTGAGCGTGAGCTGTTTCTGAGCTAAAGTCGGGCCACGTGCGAGGATGTTACTGGTCAGGGAGCGTTTACGGGGGCTGTTGCCTCTGCCAGGGTTGAAATCCTCTGCTGCCGAGGGTCGTTGAAATTCACAGACTGTCAGAGGCTCTGCTGGTTCTGTTTCCTTAGAAACAGCAGAGGGATGGTGGGACTCAAGGAATGCAGCAGGACACCAGTGGTTGCATTCCCATGGGGAGAGATCCATTCATGTCTTCATTTAATTGTAAGAAGAAAAAAAATGTCAAGAATCATCACCTGCTGAAGCCTTAAGTCAATTGAAAACTTCTTATTTCAGTTTTAGCAAGAAGCAGAAGACAGCGTTGAAAGAAGCATTGAATAAAACAAAAATAAAAGTCCTGCGTTCAACTCTTACTTAAATCAAAGGAATTTTAGAAGAGTAGAAGTTGTAATTTAACAGTAGTAGTAGTGTTTTTTCCATGACATGATAGTAAAACCAAATGTTAATATGCACAAGAGTCTTTCCAAATCTGAAACTTGGCACCATAAACCTGACGTGATCCTTAGCACTCAAACTAAAACCAGATTGAAATTCAAATGTTAAGCAGTGAAAAGTTGTATTGATGTTTTTAAATTCATGTTTTTTACATGTCATCAAATGCAACCTCAACCCTGTGGTGACATAAATATAAAAGAGTATAAAGCAAAAAGAAATTGTATCATTAACTTTTTTGTAAGCCTTTATTTTTGTCATGTTTTAGTCAACAGAGAGAAAACCTTCCCTTTGTCATCATAATAGTGATATTGATAATGGAGCAGCTTTGCAGATGTTGTCTTCCATTCATGTGCACATTGTGACTCATTACAGTTGCCCTTGTGCCCTCACGTCAGTTGTTTTCCTCCCATCTTCCAACAAAGCTGTTTAGCAGCCCCAGCTTGTAAGAAAACAAAACGGCCAAATGGTTTCCACTCAGGAGGAGAGGGCGGGTGCTCCCATTCACATATGACAACCAATGTTTTAAATTATGTCAGATCCCAGCGCTCCCCTCCCTCTGCTGGAATGTCTTCTTTTTAGCAGCGAGGAATTTTATTGCCCTACCTTCCCTCTGTTGTGGTGACACTCGAGGGGGGGGGGGCAAAAACCAGCGCTGACCCCATGGGGGCATCTGCTCGGCTCACCACCTAGATGCACATTGTGACTCTGGCATAACTTCGCTGTTAGACGTCACAATTCATTGTGTCGGGGCGTTTTTGTGTCTCGGGACAAAGCGTGAAAGAGAGAAAAGAAAACAATCCAGATGCCTCCTCTGAAATGGCCCAGCTTGCCCCCTTTTATATGCAAGTGGGGGTCAGCTTTGTTAGGACGCGGCGATAGTTGTCGTTTTAGAAAAAACAACTTTCAAAGCACATACCTCCGTCTTGTAATTAGGTTAGCCATCAGCCCTGTGTCTGGACCCACTGATGGCTCTGTCCTCTCATGGGAATTACTCTCACTCTGTAAAATTATACAAATTACACTCACGCGTTAGAGCTATCTATTCATTTTCTTACATTGAGTAGCAGTTATCCAAATCTGGCGTACGCACAGGCTGCAATTAAAGACTTTTGAAACAATGGGTTCTCATCACGGAGATAATTTTTGTTTTTCTTGTCTGCTTCTTGTAAATATCTGGCAGAAATCTCCTGTGCTGCTGCTATGAAAGAAACACTGCTGAATAAGACACGAACCCAATGTCTCTCAAGACATTTCCAGATGTCCAGATGTCTTTTGTTAGATTAAAAAAGAGCACTAAGTGAGTATCAAAGAGTTTTAAATATTATTTGTAAGGAACGTGAGTTAAATTTTGTAGAATTTGTGACAAATATGTCTCTTCAATTTACCATGAAGAGTAAAATATGATCAACACATTTTTATACTTAAGTTATTTTTTAAATATATTTTAATGTCTTTATTTGATTATTTATTTTGTATGTGTGTGTGTGTTTATGTATTTGTATATATGTATACATATATTGATTATTTAATTGTTTTTATTTAATTTAAACTGATTTCTTTTGTGACCTCATTTCACATTTCAAAAATATAGGAATATATAAGAAGTCAGATGATTAACTTCAGCGAAAGTACCAATACCACAAAGTAAAAACACAATACAAGTCAATGGTATTCTACAGTCAAATCCTCCTGAAGTAAAATAGCAACAGTGCACTTGTCAAATAAATGTAGTGGAGTAAAATGTACAGTATTTTAGAGTATCAAGTAGCAGGAGCTGAACTTACTAAACTGAACTTAAGCACAATAGACTTGAGTAGATGTACTTAGTTACTTTCCACCACAGCCTATAAGTGACAGAAGACGTTCATGAGAGTAGGAAGCAAGTTTTATTGGAACAGTGTAAAAAAACAGGAAATTGAGGGGGAGGTGCTGCTGTTGTGTTTAGCCCATATAAAATATAAAGATTGTTTTTAACATTAAACCAACAAAGGAGTGATTTAATTTGATGTGTCCAACAGTGTATGAGTTATATACTTGAGTGATAGGATAGTAGCTAACACACCTGTGTAAGCAGAACACATCTGTTCTCTCAAGCGATGTATGCATGTGCACATGAAAAAGAGACAATAAAATCTCTCCTTGTAACCTCTCCAGTAAAAGCTTGTTTCACACTATCTGCATAGAAATCCAATTTTGCCGCACAGGCCTGTTTCCAATTTTCCTCCCTCATGTGATTCACTGCCAATTGTAACAGCAATGTATTTGTCTGGATCTGCGGCTGCGAGGAAGACCAGATGTCTGACTCTGAGGCCATATGAAGGAAGTCAGAGGGTCTGTGTCTCAGCGGCGGGTCAAAGATGAACAGGATGTTGATAAACTAACAAACCTTGACTCCTTAAAAGAAAAAAGAAATCACTCTTCTCCCATGCTGCACTCGTCTCTATTCCCCCGTCGCCCTGCCTCTGCCCAGCCCCCTCACCTGGTTTCTCTCACCTTTCCCTGCCTGTTCCTCTCCCACGGCGCAGAATTCATGAGGCGTGCAGATGTGCCGGCTAATTAGCTTTCCTTATCTGCTGTCAGCTCACCTACAGTCCAGCTCGATCCGGTCTGGAAGCAGACTTCAGTCACAGATGCAAACAAGGGCAAGGTTGTTATTTTATTTTACTTTCATTCACAAGGAGGCGGCTTCATGTCATCCCCTCGTAGACGGAGAGGGAGGGAAAAATGTCTCGACACAGACCTCTAACGGCCCTTTCGTTGTGCCCAATAAAAGTGGTGATATATGATCATGTGTCTTCCATATGTGATGCTGCAGACTCACACAGTGTCTCGGGGCTCCATCAATGTGGCAGTCCATTCTCTCGCTATACGAAACACATGGGAAAAGCTTCCGAGCGAATTTGATTGGATTTCCTTGTGTTGGTTCATCTCCAGTGAACAGGTGAATCGTGTCAATAAAACATCTGTCGGGACTATCGGGTTCAGCATTGGAAAACTGTCACTGTTTCTAGACATCTATTTATTATACTAGTCATTTTAATTTATGTTGAAATGAGCTGCGAGTAAGTCAAATAGAGGTGTTTAGGATTTGGTGGCATCTAGTGGTGAGGTTGTTGACTGCGTCCAACTGAAACTTCTTCTGTGTGCCAAGTGTGAGAACTACGTTGGCCTGATGCCAAAACCCAAACGGCCCTATCTAGAGCCGGTCTTGTCCGTTCTGGGCTCCTGTAGAGACGGCGGCTGATTCTGTGAAAAGGGAGTGCTGAGATAAATGGCTAATTCATGGGCTGACTATGTTGTAAATATTTTTCATTCTGTACACATCTGTTACACTTCAGTCCACCCTGGGAGGGGATCCCTCCTCACTTGCTCTTCCAGAACTTTCTTTCTTTTCTTTTTTACATGTTAAGGTTTTGGGGGGAATTTATTCTTTATCCGATGGAGGGTCCTGGGACGGAGGATGTCTTGTTGCCTACAGATTGTAAAGCCCTCTGTAAAATTGAATTGAACTGAATTCCAAGGTAACAAAACGGTTCACAGAATCAATAATATTAATAATATTATTAATATTAATATTAATATTAATATTACCTATTACCTTTCAGCCTTACAAACGAACGCATTTTATTGTGAACACTCCAAAAGAACTCAGAGCCTCTGAAAGGAACCGGAATCAGGGGGTGGTCTGAGGGTTCACTTCAAGTCCACGTTGGCTTAACCTTTGCACCATGCGCTCAAGGTTCAGCTTGCCCTCTGCCATTGTATTTTGACCCTCTCGGCTTGCCATCAGGGATGCCAGTTTGATCTGCCACAGATCATTATTGGATCTGTAAAAGAAATATGTATTTACACTACAGTCGTCAATCCACATTGTGGTCCATAGAGGGAATGAATGAGTAAAAGCATGGTGCTCTGTGTAGGAGACACCCTGAACATGTGGTTGAACTGAAAAGAGATAAGGCTACACCAGATCTGAAGTGGACGAGAAACAGAAAAGAGTCCTCGTAATCCATTTCTGCCAGAAGTTTAAACGCTGCACACTGTTCCTTTAAAGCTGTGTTCATCCTCCTAACGTTGCAGAGGCGTTTGTGGAGTCATTTCATGCTTCTGTGATTTTACATGTCATGTTTCCCCTGAATGTGAAGTCTTAAGTCAAGTCAGATTTTCAGGAGAACTGACAATGTTTTTCAGTTGGAAATATTGGCTCTGTCAGGAGATGACAAGTAAGCAAAATCAGGGCTGCAACGAACAATTATTATTATAATATTAATTTCTTGAATAAATGATTCATTATTTGTTCATCAAAGCAAAGTTTGTGACTTAAATTCATTTAGATTCTCATGAACGTCTTTGATCATCGAGGTGTCATAATGAAATGAACATACATGATTGTGTGTGTCAGCTGTGAGTCACACTCAAGTCTAAGTGTCGTCTCTTGTAACAGTGTATATGTATGTATTAGGACTTGATGGAGCCGCCCAGATCTCAGCAGGAGGCCAATCAATTAATTAATTAAGTGTCAACTATTAAATTAATTGAGTAATCATTTTTTTAAAGAAAATCTCTGATTCCAAACAAAACAGCATTTGAGATATATATCTTGAGCTTTGCGAAACATTATTCATAATTTTCTGGACAAATAAATAATTGTTAGCTTCAGTCATCTCTTGACCGTTTACAAGACAAAATGTCTTAGTCTGTTCTCCTCTGGATAGTAAAATGATGAACTTGCTATGCAGCAGTATGGCAACGTGCTGGTGTGTAATTCTTACATCTTCTCCCGTCTATGAAGCTGCTCCTGTTTTCAAGAAAATCAAAGCTTTTCAGTGTAAAAGAAGAATGTATAATGAGGTCTAGTTAGATGATAGAAATCACATAATTTTGATTCTCTTGTCTTTTCTCTTGTTGTCGGTTTGATCTGCTTTCATGTTTCCCACCATTAACCCTGGTGCCTTTGAGCAAAACCTCTCACCTTTGAACAAAAGCACCTCTCGTCAAAATCACACATCAGTAGAACAACTGAAGCTCTCTTTCAATGTTGAGAAATAGCAGAGATGTGTTTGAGTGGAGGTCAACTCTGTCCAGGTGCTTTAGTTTTAGAAATCCAGCTTTACAACACACTCGAGCATCGAGAAGAAGTGCAGAGGTCAGAGATGAAAGTGTTGTGATAACGAGCAGTATTTCTATATAACGTGTACTTGTACTTTCTCTCCTGCAGGGTCAATACCGCCTTTCCCCTCAGACTCATGGTCAGTTGGGTCGGTGCAGGTGAAGTTGATGTACCTTGCCTCAGGATATCACAGACGCAGCGGTGCAAAGTATACTCGAGAAGTGTACTTCTTCAGGTATTAACCTTTCATTTTCATTTTTGTGTTGCTTTGTACGTTAATATAGCAACATTTCCTCGTTATAGTAATAAAACACATGTAATCCGGACGTGGCATGTTTCCTTCAAAGCAAGTTTTCTCTTGCAAATTAGATAAAACTAAATTAATGTATTTTAGTGGAATCGGCTGGAAAACTTTAACGTTTACATGCGCTCTCTTCACTTTAAGTGAATCCCATAAGCTTCTCATATGGTTTCATTAAGAGGGGAAATTAATATTTACCAATGGAACAAAGAATAGGGTGGAAAAGGTGTGTTTTTAGCTTCTGCATTGCATGTCTGTTGCTCTGTGTTTTGCATTTCTTGTGAAGCATTTTTCTTCTTTTGAAATTCGCTTTATGAATTAACTTATTATGGTTATACTATTATTTGAGGCGCTGAACTGTGTTTTGTTCCTTCCTCTTCCCAGTAATCATCTTACGACTACTCTCACATTTACCTCACTGTTTGGGAATCTTTGCTCTTAACAATTTATCTGTATTCAAAGTACTGTATCTCCATCTCAGCATCAGTGCTAATCAAACACACACAACATGACACTTTTCTGCAGACCAAGTATTCATAGTCATTTATTGTAGTTTTAAAGTATATTTTCTCCTGCTGCCATCCAGATCTCTCCACAACTTCCTGCTGCCGTCTGAATTCCACTTTGAAGGTTGGAGGTGTTTTAACAGCATATGTCCACGTCTATGTGAACCTACATTTACATTTACATTTACATTTAGGGCATTTAGCAGACACTTTTGTCCAAAGCGACTTACAATAAGTACATTTGTCAAAACAAAGAAACAACAACATAACGTTGCCGATAAAGTAATGGCAAAAAAATAGGAACAAGTGTTAGATCCTCGTCTGAGTAAAGTAGTAGCTGTTCAGCAAGGATACCTTAAGTACAACAGTGCATCCTCGTCTGAGTAAAGTAGTAGCTGTTCAGCAAGGATACCTTAAGTACAACAGTGCTATGATAATTTTTGGGGGGGAACCTCATCAATATTCCTTAAAGTGAGGCTTGAACTACTGATTTGCCTGCTTGGGAGACATTTATGTGAATCACATTCCATCCCGTACAGATCTTGCTGCCAGTCGGGTCACAGGTGTCCCCGCTATTCTGTATTCATGTTCACGCTCCCACTGAGCCACTCTCCTGAAATGATGGCATGAATGAAGGCTTGACATGGAACTATAGTGAGAGAGAGTGGATGGTGTGCAGTCAGTAATGAGGCGGACTAGAATTCATTCTTTGCAAGCCACTGCTACGCCCCCCTAACTGGTCTGTTACATGCAGCTCTCATCCTCTGGAGCTTTCCAGTCTGCTGGGAGAGGAACTCTGCTGCTCTCACACGCCGTTCATTGGAAATGTTTTCTGCTGTTGGAATATTTTAAGTCTCGCAATTGGCTACATCAGAAAAACAAAAAGCACCTCTGATGAAAACAAAGCAGCTTCTACCGAACAAAAACATGGCATTTCTTCCAAAAGCAAAATAATTTAATAGAAATGTGTGTGTATTTCATAGAGCAGTGTTAGGCAACGCATGCTTAGCCAATGGCACACTAGCAACAAGTGTGCCCTCTCATCCAAATGCCAAATGCAGTTTGGTTTACTCACGGAATGACTCTGCCTCTGATTGGATGGTACTTGTTGCCTTCTTTGCATAATTATATCAAGTATTTATATTTTATGTTAATTGCTGTGATATTATAATTGGATTCATTCATTTCAAAGTAACTAAAGATATCAAATAAAGTGGAGTGGATAAAAAGTAAAATGTTTCCCTCTGAATTGTTGTGGGATAGAAGCATAAAGTAGCAGTAGGTAAAGTACAAGCTATGGGGGTCAAGGGTCGCTATGTCCCGCCCCTCGAACGCAGACTGGCCAATCATAGCGTAGCGTCGGCCAGCTCCAACTTCAACTATCCAACTCTGCTCCGTAGGCTCTCTTGCATGTACAGCGCTACGTTTAAACATAAAAAACGCTGGAGCTAACATTAGCAGAGTACATTAGCACCGAATTAACTTGCCTTAGCACTTCTATGCTAAGCTAGCTACTGATGGTACCGAATGAGTGATACCGAATGTAAACAAATGCTGCTTTTTAATGACTAACAGTGAATAAAGAAGTGTAACATCAGTTGTAACATGAACCGTTATCGTCAATAGTCATGTATTGCACGCTTTTCGTGAGTCGTTAGTCAGTGAAGTTAATGTAAACCTAAATGTTCTGCTGCCTGAACCTCCTATGAAGTCAGACGTTAATTTAGAAAAGACACAATCTTGTTACAAGCGTTTTTGGCTAGCTGTTCAATACTGAGAGTTGAACATAGAGCGTTTTTTGTTTGTTTTTTTAAACAAACAATGATAATATTTCTTCTGGTAGCTCAGTTAGTTGCAGTGTGGGCTCTGTGGTCGGCCTGGCAGCCTGAAGCAGTAGCTCATTTCCACTAGTCGTCTATAAATGATACATATGGAGTTAAAAGAAACAAAGTTATCGTATATTTAGCCGGCTCCTGTCCTGGGATGAAGTGAGGGGAGAAGCCTTCCTCCCTCCTCCCCCCTCCTCTGTCCCTCCATGTGTTTCAGGCTGCGGGACGGTAGCATGACGTCACGCAGGGTTGGTCTTGCCGTTTATTAGCCAGGGGAGCCAAGTGCCAGGTTGCAAGAGCTTCACACTGCAGCTCTGTCCGGCCGGCGGCAGAGGGGATGTCCTACTAACTCCACCAAACCAAAAAAAAAAAAAAAACTTTCTAGAAACTTTCAGTCAAACAGAAAAAAATAATAACATTGACTGACAAAGTGTCGCAACTCGCCTCACTCCTACTTTAATGAAACTCTTATGTTTTTTTTATGTTTTTTTATTGTACAACTAAAAACAGAGGCTGCACATCCACTTTGGTAACTTTTGAATGAGCTGCTCGCGGTTTTTTTATTTTTTATTTTTTGTATCCTTATTTGACTTTGACGTTGGGATAAAGTGACTTCTTTATCAGAGAGACTCGTGATGGCTGTCCTGTCACTAGCGTTTCTGCTCGTAGGATTTGCATTGACTTCAGCTGACAAGGTAAGTGTACGCGCCGCCTCGCCTCGCTCTCCCGACCGTAGCTCAAATGTTCCCCCGCTCGTGCGACGCTAAAAGCGGCTTCGGAGCGGAGGAGCCGCGAGGGCCGACGCACGAGCAACAGGTTTTTTTTTATTATCTTTTGCGTGAATGCGCACACTGCGTCCTCTGTGTGTTGACACCACACACGCGTGAGTTCAGCCCGTTACGTAAAACATGTCAGATAGAGGCATATTTGTTACTTTTTTTTTCTTTTCCGCAAGCAGTTTACATTGAATTTGCTGCTGCCGGACATCTCACGCTGTCAGATTATGATTGCCTTTTTCTGGTTTGTGGCGCTTTTAACGAGCCTTTTTTTGTCTCCCTCATACAGGCTGGTGAAGTAGACAGACAGGGTAAGTCTGCTTTATTCTCTCTTCATCTCGTTACATGGAAGTTGTGAGAAAGTAGAGAAACTCATGAGAACAACCTTGGTGGAGCGAGATCAAAGTGGGAGGGGAGATTGTGTGTGTGAGGAGCTCTGTGATACACTCCCCCCTCCTCTCTTTACTCCCCCTGCTACCAGCCCACCATTCCCTCCATACACACACGCACAACCACACACACACAAACACTGCCCTCCAAGCACACTTATGTTACAATGAGCAAACTGCTTCAAGGGCTTTGTTATACAGGAAAGAGAATTCCACTTCTGGATCCCACACATCTGCTATCCATTCTGAGGTTAAGAAACAAGTGAGCTGCAGCAGCGTCCACGTAGGATCCTTTTACACCCGCCGCTATCTTCCGCGCGCCTCGAGGGCCCTCGCACAGCGAGATGACAGCAGCCGGGGGGCCGAGGCCCCAGCCTTGCCACCGTTAGCTCCTCTCAGAGACATTATCAGCCTCCTAAAGCACTTATTTCACCCATTTAGTGTGGTTTCTCTTTAACGCCCCACCTCCGCCTTGCCTCCTTTTTACGAGTTAAAGCCAACAGGGCTCATGCAGGATCCGCTTAAACAACAGATTTGGTTCCCCAAGTGCTTTGAAAGAACTTTGTGGCATCCAGCGATCTTCTCATAATTCTCAGTCATGAACAGATAATCGTCCTCCACAGAAATGTGGACGGGTTTATGATTTGTTTTTTGACGTTTCATCAGCATATTTTGTAGTTTTCTTTGCCTTTATTAGATAGAACGGGTAGAATGGAAAGGGGGAGGGGGATGTCAGCTAGACTGCTTGTTATTGTTTTTCTTTGCAACTTCATGTCGCTCTTCATTTTAGTCAGCGCTGCTGCTCTGATGACATGTTGACAGCTGTATTAAAATTTTAAATGCTTTCATTCTTGGGGGTCTCACAACACAAGCACTGACTGACTATGAAAACTTTCAAAAGTTTGTCAGCTGGTTGCCGGTCTTGAAGTTGTGAACTTCTTCCTCTTACTCCAAAACCTACGGACACATAAAGCTGAACAGGAAGCAGCCTTATATGGCGACCTTAGGGCCGGTTATCACACCTCATGAGCAGGCAGCTACTCGTGAACAGGTGGCATTCATCAGGTTGAACGAACCACTTCGATAGTTTGGTTTGAAGGTATTTGGACACGTGCACAAGCAAACCTTGCA
Source organism: Chelidonichthys spinosus (assembly GCA_029853015.1). Taxonomy (NCBI): domain Eukaryota; kingdom Metazoa; phylum Chordata; class Actinopteri; order Perciformes; family Triglidae; genus Chelidonichthys; species Chelidonichthys spinosus. Next base: position 8,980,218 of record CM056831.1, read on the forward strand.
ACTTTCCGTGCGTTCAGGTTAAGGGGATGCGGGATCAGGGTCCTGAGTCCAGCTTGCTCTTCGCACCTTTGCTTCTGTGGAATTAAGGGGCTTCGTCCTTTTGCAGCTTGAAACCGCTAAATCCACATACGACAACTATGTAATTTTCATACTGAACACAGCTGCTTCCATCACTCTTGGTGCTTACAGTTGAGTGCTATATCATGTAAATACACTGAGATCTTAAAAATACAGTTCATTTAAATTAAAATAATTGTCATCTTTCCTGAGAGAAAATTTGTCACCCGGATGCAATCTTAAATATTCGGGCCAAAAAACCTCAAAACTTGTGTCACTGAAAACATCTGAGGTGAGAAATATCCAACGCAGTAACTGAATCTCGATTAATATTCGATCAGCGCTGCCTAGTTTGACACTTTGATGGAAATTGATGAGATATCATGAGCAGTGATTGACAGCTGTGTAAGGCAGCGGTGGAATCTTGCAAATGGACCAAAAGGAGGCAGAAATAATATTCTGTCTCAGTTTGTGCAGATTTAACAAAAAAGTTTTTTTGAATTAAAGTTAAAAACTGCAGCTTGGACCTGTGACCCCATGCTGTGACCCCAATGACAGCGTATCATCGGCCAGCTCTGACCCAGGTTTGTAGATTTGAACCTGGTTAAATGTTGTAATAGTGAGATCTGTTTCTAAAATGTAACGTTTTTGCATAAAAACCTGTGGAGCTAACATTAGCAGAGTACTTTAGCACATCATTAACTAGCATTAGCACTTCTATGCTATGCTAGCTACTGAATGATTTTTTAAGTATCGTACTGGCGTTGTTGGTCTTTCGCATTTTTAACATCCTGGATATATCCCTTCTGTTAGACGCATCTCTCTGAAATGCCTTTTTGTTATTTTCCAAACATTAGATATCATCCATGCAATGAGAGCAGTTCTTTATAGGGGCTTAGTGAAAGGTCAATTAAAGAGAAGTGTCCTTGGAGGGCTGCCATTTTGTACCAATGTTCAACAATGGCACAGATGCAAGATAGACCGAGCTCCTTTCACAGTGGCAGGGAACAGACGTCAAGGGCCGTATTTGTAGTGAGGGCCACTTGTACTTTCTTGTACTTTCCAATGAACTGGTTCTGCAAAACCACCTTTTCAATCAACCAATACTTACATCCATATTAGACAAAAAGAAAATACTAGATAATAACTAGTAGAGCACATACTTCCTCCAAGGCCAATCCACTCGACTCCAAAATGTTCTTCCTTGGCCCTTGCTACACAATCCCATCGAGTTTCATGAAAATTGGTAGTTTGTCCACAATCCCATTGATAAACAAAACCAACCAAACCAACGGAAGTAATGATAATAAGAATACAACAAAATCACAAAGGGAGGGAAAGTGAATACAATATATATATTTTTTGTTGGGATGTCTGTATCCATGGACCATGTCAACCTTCCCCACAAACCTAGTCTTGCCTAGAAAAGTATTTTGTCAAAAGGCACTTTGACACAAACCATTGCATTTAATGGAGACAACCAGATGTAGCCAGATACAGATACTTATGAAATGTAAATGGATTCAATGGTTATTATTTGATTTAATGAAAATCTTTATAATTATAACTTAAATAAATTAGATTGATTGGAATCCAAAGCTATATGAGCTTTAAGAAAAGATAATTCTGTGTTGTAGGTTTGAATAAAGTAGCAAATGTACAGAAAAAATCTGCAGTTTTTTCTTCTCCTAAAGACGAAAAATGGCTCCTGAGAGGAGACCTGGGCCTCCTGAGGATTACATGGTAAAACCCCACTTCTTCAAATACTCACTAATGAACAGAGCTGCTCCTTATGTCTTAATAACTTTTTGACCCCTTACCCTCGGCTCTACTGCACAAAAGCAAACTATGGGGAGATGTGTAATGCTCTATGTAAACTTGCATCAGTCCAACTCATGTTGCAAAAGCTCATCACATATCAGATCAAATCACTGCCTCCGTGGCATTCATGTATTCAGAGCAGAGTAAAGTTTGTGTGAGGCAACGGAGGTATTTGCCCCTGTAATAAAAAAGAACTTTGATGTTTTTTCATGTTCAAAAGCAGACACGTGCAGTTTGCTTTGGTAGATAAAGATACGATGGAAATAAGATAAAGTTGTTCTGTCTGTGTGTCTCCTTATCTTTCCTAACTTCACAAAGTTAGCGTGATGAAACCACTTCCACCGCCCCACATGGTTCCGTGCTCCATTGTACTGCGCTATCATCTGATTGGCTGCTTGATATCTTCATGTTTTTTTTTCTTCTTGAACATCCCGTGTCTGGAGCCTGCACACTGTGATTTGTAATGTCAGACATTTCCTCAGATGTGTAATTTGAGTTTCACCATCGACACCTGTTTAAATGTCTCCTAGTCAAAACCTACAAGATAATTGCAAGCTTTTCAGATGAATGTTATTTTTTTTTCCAACCAAAACCAAACCAAAGATTTCTGAATGCGTCTGCCTTTACACACATTCAGAAAAGCAAAGCAAGTCTCCTGGGATTTCCTTTTGAACCGAGAGCGTTTGCGAGGACCACAGATTTCCTTGTACAATTGAGTTGACCGCAAATTAGCCAATGAACAAGAGCCTGAGGGTGAACGGAGGATGCCAGGAGGAGTTTGAACACCATCCAATATAGGAGGCAAAGAAAGTCTTCAGCATACTTTCATAGGCATTTCCAGATCTAAATGCATCATAGCTTAAAAGAGACATTGGCATCCGTTTTGGTGTAATTCAGTCCATCTGTGATGGAGAACAAGGTCACGTTATAGAACGATGACAGCACAAGGATATCACAGCCTCTTCATTCATTATTAAAATACCGATGCTTTCGTAGTTAGTGAAGTACTGTCTTCATTTTAAACTATATACTATTACTAAAGCCTCAGAAAATACCTTCCTCCTGTTGAAATAATCAATTGACAGGAAATCATTCCACAGTTCTCGCCTCTCAAAAATGAGGATTTACTTCTTTTCTTATTAAAACAAGTATTATTGGGCTGAGGACTGTGATAGAGTGATCACCAATAGCTGATGCCTTTTCCAGTGTCATTTCCCGATCCATCCATCCTTTATTGATTATAGTTGATCCTGGTAATATTGGCTGGAGCTAATCCCAGCTGACATTTAGGCGAATGTGCAGGGTGCTCCCTGGAGAGGTGGCCAGTCAATCACAGGACTGACACATAGAGACAAACATAGAGTTGGACAACCATTGACATTAACTTATAAACCTACGGACAACTTAAAGTAATTACAAGTCATCAGTTAACCTAACCGGGACTTGTAATTTCTCAGTTCAAAAGTCAAAATGGCATCAGGTGTGGGACAGTCTAACTATGGAGAAGATTACACAGCTCTAGTTAACGATGAAAACGAATGAGCCGTTCAATCATTAAAACTGTAATAAAACAGATGGATCCGCAAACCAAATAGCTCCCGTTTTAAAGATTAATTAGCAGGAACGTCTCGAGCAGCAGGCTCTTCCTGAAGTCTGAAGTCTGAGGAAATCTGTTTTTAATCTGTTACACAAAATGTTCTCCAGTCACTTCAGTACAGAGACCAATCAAGCACATTTATCAGTCGGTCATCGGTATTGGCTGATACCTAATAAAAATGCTAGATGGGTGTATCCTTGCCTTCGCCCAATGATAGCTGGGAGCGGCTCCAGCCCCCCCGTGACCTGAATACAGGATAAGCGGTAGACAATGGATGGATGGATTGATGGGTGTATCCTTAGTTCGGATAGTAGCATCCTCTCCACATGACATTCACTTTATTCATTGAAGTATTGTGTTGTTAATTTTAGGCTCCCGAATAAAAGAAAGTGTTCTTGTCATCGTGTCGTTCCGCAGGTCAGCTGAGGAGCCGTCTGAAGGAATATGGCCTCGTGACTCCCTTCAGCACCGACTCGCACGGACACTACCTTTCTCACCTGCTGTCCGCCACGCACAAGCAGCGCGTCAAGAGGGAGGTGTTTTCCTCCGGCGACGCTGAACAGAAACTCTTCTTCAACATCTCCGCCTTCGGGAAGGAGTTCCACCTCCGCCTGCGCCCCAACACGGGGCTGGTGGCGCCGGGGGCGATGGTGGAGTGGCACGACGAGGTGCAAGGCTTTGGGAATGTCAGCGGCAGCGCCGGTGACGATGCCGGCGCCAACCAGACCGGGACGGAGAGGATACTGCACCGGGAGCTGCTGAAGACAGACTGCACCTTCATTGGCGACATCACGGACGTGCCGGGGGCCTCGGTTGCCATTAACAACTGTGACGGACTGGTAAGTCCTTCTCAGCCATAAAGTCTCTAACTCCTCCGCCCCGTCAAACTATTTCTTTTCATTACAAAGTGCCCTGGCATTTTCACTCTACAATAATGGATTTTAGATGTTTGTAACTCCTGAGTGTAGCCTTTCTTTACGTCATCGCATTGTTCTTGGAGATATTCTTTAGGCTTTTTTTGAACAGATGTTTGTCACGGGTGAGTGGCCATCCATTGCACCCACAAACCAAATGGATTTTCCACCCAACCTCTCCCAACATAAAACATTGGCTTCTCTTTGTGCGCCACAAAAAGTGCAGTCCTATCCTCCCTGTCACCCCTCATAAAACACTTGAACAGTAATTGGGAAATGGCCTGGGCCAAAATCTCTTCCAGTAGGTCAACGAGACATCTTTGTGGTCGAGGAAGGGACTCGCTGAGCCCAAAGTCTCTTTAAACGGTCTACAAAGGATGTACTGTAAGTCACGATTGCTGACAGGTATTCACACTCAGTTAAAAGATGAAGCCGGCATGAATTTTTCTTTATATTATTAACCGCAGCTCTACTGAGAAAAACTGACAATGAATTTATCCTCCAAGCCAGCTAAGTGTAATATATTCCCTCAGATGAAAAAGGTGTCCTTCACATAGTTTTCCCCCCAAAACGGATTCTTGAAAAAAAAAATGTCAGGCAAACGTTATATGGTTGCCTCATGTCTTTATCATTTAATTGAATGTATGTATCACTGAACACAACAGTACGACTTTTATGTACTTTTATTCACACTAGTGTCGGAGCTCTAGTGATGACATGTGTGACCTCTACTTTGGTCTAAAGTATGACTAAGGTGTAAACCCCTGATTCTTCATATAGTACCACCAGCTGGCCATCTGAACCCCTTATCCAGCGAAATGTCTCCCTATGTGGGAGATGGATTGGCATAGTTTTTGCGCGGATATGTGCAGTTCCATGATTCCTTTGGTGACATCCTGTGTTTTCCTCTGCTGCCACGAGTAGATTGGTATTTTGAAATTATACCAAATTTGATGCACACCATTCATGTGCCCTGTGGGCTGAATTATACTCCAGTTTTTGTACAATACTACTTTTTGGGATAAAGACCTGCAAAACCAATCACACTCATAACTAAACACCAACTACAGTGAAGGTCAGTGTTTAGTTTAATGTTAATTAGCGCATTATAGCATATTCATGCGTAGGTCTGTCATTACTACATTTGTTAGATGATATAATGTTGCAGAAATGATTGCGATAATTGATGTTGTCATTTTATGCAACTAATATAATGATAATGTATGAAGGCATGAGCCACATCAGATTGTACAGGAAATACTTGTTAGTATGAAAATGTGATTATTGTTTTACAAGTCTTCAGGGGAATTTCTGTTCATACCAAAAAGAAGAAGTAACACCGCATTATTTTAATGACATGCCCTACTCCAGGTGTGTTGTACATCAGTGTCCATGCCATTTAAGCGTACTTGACTGTAAGGCTGCACGGGTGCTGCCTGTAGAAAGGTAACTACACTGCATGCTCAAGCCTGTTAGCACCATTAAGTGCAGCCTCCACTGCTGCATATCGAGGCAGGGCTTGTGAAAGCAGGTCCCTCAGGTTGACTGCAATGAGTGATGCACGGATGTGATGATAGTGAGAGCCCCGGGGATTACGCCTAAAATCATTGTGATACATGAATGCAAAGCCTGGCCGTCTGCATTTTCTTAGATAGTGTGTGTGTGTGTGTGTGTGTGTGTGTGTGTGTGTGTGTGCGTGCGTGTGTGTGTGTGTGTGTGTGTGTGTGTGTGGTGTTGTCCTCCGGATTTGCTTCTCAGAGGATAGCCAAAGGTGCTCAGCAGGGGTTCCCTTTATTCTCTCCTCTCTCAGGAAGTCCTTGAGCAAATTTCTTTAAATTTGGAACAAAACGTCCTCCTGGACTCGAGGAGGAACTGATTACATTTAGTGTTCAAAAGTCACTGTGACCATAACTCATTCATATGCTAATTATTCACAAAAAAATGTTGATGAAAATGATGAAGTGGTGACTTTGGAGAGACGTGGAGTTAAAGTGCCACTTTATTTTTCCAAAATTGATTGGACTTCCTGGGAAAATTGAAAGTGGTTGATTCACAAGCTTAGGTTATGCATGAAAAATGAATCTACCATCATATGATCATATTCTTCCCCAGGTGAAGGCTGACGTCTTACAGTCAGCAAAGTTGCTGACAGCATAGGAAAACAAGTTTCTATGCCCCTACAAACCCTCTTTGTATTTCACTATATTAATGACAATAATTCATACTAACCCTTTCATAAAGTGCTTTTACACATACAAGAAAATCAATCAATCATACAAAAACATAGAGGCAGAGTGTGCCACTCCAAGCTAATAAGAGCTACAGTAAATGCAGCATAAAAGCTTGCATTTAATATCAGAATTAACAATATATTGCTAAATTCGGGAAGCTCTTTCCTTTTATTTAGGGAACATAATGGTAAAATTCAAATCCACTCTGGTTGCAATTGGATCTGAAACTAACAATCTAAAACTAAATGTAAAAACACAATCTGCAACCCACCAGAAATGTACAAAAAGCTTTTGTTTTATGCTTGTATGTGTAAAAACAATTCTGGAGGGGGGGCAGGAATATATAATGTGCCATCACTTCAAATGAGAGATGAGAGAGAATGATAAATAAGAAGTTTCCTGTCAGAGCCATAGTCAGTGATAATGACCTCAAGCTGCATTAGAAGACTCTAGGGCCTTATGAAATCCGTTTTAACTATTTCCAGATTCCATTTTATTTTTTCCCAAATTCCGTGTTTTACGTTTCAATTTTTCTAAATTCTGTGTTTTACAATTTTATTGCATCTTCCCCCATCAAATTGTGTCTAATCATCTGGTTGATGAATCAAAATTAAGAAATGTACTGAAGAAACAGTCCAGTAGTTCTAATTCTAATTCCTTGTCATTCTGAGACCATAAACATGTGCATAAATATGCAAGTGTATGTGTAATCATTGATGGTGCAGTCACAATATACCACCCAATTTTTCTTTTGCCGTGTCTAAAGTCAGAGCATCTGCCTATCCATTCCTCGCTATTTAAGTTTCACTTTCGGTTGTGAATCTTTTAATTTCAGCGTTTCTGATGTGAGATTCTGCTTGAAGCTGCTGACGTCTGACAGGCAGCTCTGCAGAAGCAATTAAAGGAGTCTTTATAACATTATCTCTCTATCTCTCTCTATCTCTCTCTCTCTCTCTCTCTCTCTCTCTCTCTCTATATATATATATATATATATATATAATATATATATATATATATATATAAATATATACATTTTACCTTCCAGTCTAACTTAAATTCTCGTCAAACTCGTCCACTTTCCACCGCCACTCATTTCAGCCGTCTCTGCCTAGAACCTCAGAATTGTGTTTAATTACGCTCCTTGAGTAAAAGTACAGTTATTTTGAGGCTGCCGGATGTTAAGCCGTCTGCGCTTCAGGACCCATTCTGTCCGGAAGCTTGAAATCCCCTCAGGAAGCTAATTAGCATTCATTCTCATTAGATGCCGTCTTTCCTACAGCAGGGAGGATTTCTGGACAGTTTCAGGCCCATCTGTGACATCAGCGCTCAGTATGTCACTCGCACATAACTCCGCTTGTGCAAGTCTCTGGAAAAAAGGGATTATTAGTAGCAACACTGGTAATGTTTTCACCCTGCGAGTTGAATACTCTACCAGGTGTTTGTATTTCTGTCTGTGTGTGGACAGGGATTGTCACTGTGATTGCGCCGCCACTGTGGAAGATGCCAAAGCTCCAGGTGTGTCGCTGAGATCAAAATGAAGGTGGGTTTGGTCCAGGCGAGGGGGCTGGAAGTAGGAGGTGTGCAAAGTCCCCCGGTCCAATTTGGCGTTGGTGCACGTGTGAGCTCATCTTAAGATGTGTTTGTCAAGCCTTTGAGAAATGACAATTTTCTAGTATATCAGTGGTTAGAATAAAAATTCATCATCCAGTCGCAAGTAAAGAAATCAAAGCGTTATGTGCAGCTGTGCCAGAGAAGGGCCGCCATGAGTTTCTGTCTGTTTGGAAAATAAACCCTTTGGCTTCCTATTTTCTCTTTACTGGACCGTTTACTCCCCTTTAATCACTTTAACGCGTCATTTAATTCAACAGAGTTTTATTGAAATGGGAAAATAGCCCTTGAATTATTAAGTGCCTGGTAAAAGCGAGCTCGGTCACTCCCGGGACAATGTGTTCACACGGTTTGATGTATACTATTTTATTTTTTTTAGTGTGTGCATCGCTGTTTTCGCCGCATCATGCAGCGATATTTGAACGTCAAAGCCGCTGACAGTAAACTTACCAAAACGCCAGTACATCAGCGTCATTCTTCCTGGAGTGATCGCCTGCAGCGTCTCTGTGTGAACTCCTAATGTAATCTCCAAGACAAAGATAATGCCACTCTGACCTTTAGGTCGGTCCTCTGCAGGATTTCGGCTGTTTCCTTTTGATTGCAGCAGGAGGAAGCAGTTCATCACTTGGGCAGATTTAGTCTCTTCAAGACATTTATAGTTAAACCTCGCAGGAGATTCGGAGCCAAACAGGATGTGAGAGTATTGCTTTGTAAATACTGTCGTGGCTGCATGTCACTTTGAAGACTTTCTATAATTGGAAGCGTTTTCTAATCTGTCATCATCACAAAATATTATGAAAGTCAGCCTTTGTTTTTGGATCGGGAATCTGTGAAAACCAAACGTATCATACCAAACTCTATTTTTCAGTTGTTGGTTTGATTGTAAAACAATCAATAGTGAATAATTCTGACACCAAACACTGTTGAGTTTGACCAATTGTTGTTTTTTAAACTTATTTAAATGCACACTGGCACATTAATAATCTTAAGCAGGCTTCATTTACTGTAAACTGTAATGATCAGTGCTCTGTGACAGCAGGGAAACAACACATTTTGGATATGCATACTATACTATACGAATAGCATCCAGTATATGATCTGAAAAAAGAAGGTTTTATAATAGAAAAATACAGATAAAGTCTGATGTTTGAGTCTTAATACCACCATCTGCTAGTTTAGCCATTTCTTCATTTCTTACATTCAAGGAACTCAGGCCATTTGTGTTCCTGTGAGCCGTCAACATCAGGAGAAGACTTCATCTATTGTAAACTGTGATGATCACTCCCCTTTTATGGCGGACAACAAAATCATTGGATGGACATAAAATCTGGCTACTGACCCGTTTAAAATCATCTGCCTATGGGCTCGGTTGGGTTGAACATCTGTGAAAACCAAATGAAAACACAACAATCAAAATTGTGTTGCCACTTTTAGCACCTTGTCTGTATTGTGATCATTCCCCTTTTTTGTACACGTAGTAAGCGGCTCGTTTGCTGCAATGTGTCATGAAACTCTTTTTGGAAACAGTTTGGCTCTGCCTTTTTGAAAAAGATCCCCTCACATTGTCTGCAGCCTGTATGCAAAGCATGCAGGACTGCGTAACGGGAGATCAAACACTCACCAAACCAGCAGTTGCTGATGAAAAAGCCTGTCGTTGAGGGGCCAGTGGTCTTTGATCTCAAGTGGTAGCCTTCGTCCTCCTTAGGTGTGTGTTTTACTATTTCTTAATTATAGCCAGGCTGCTGTCTGGAAGTCTTTACAGCAGCAGGCAGGCGGGCGGGCAGCCTGACTGCTAAATGCTTATGTGTTAGATACTTCCTCTGCAGTGGCGGCGGCGGCAGCAGTAGCGGAGCGGGGGTAGAGGTGATCTCTGCTGGCCTGTGTGGGAGACAGCCATCATGTTTCATGTCACTGACACCCAGGAGAGAGGTTTCTGGGTAAACACGGATTGTTTCGCTCTCGCGTGCAGAGCAGAAACAAACCCGTCAGGGGTCAGGGGTCGCGCCCATACATGACGCAAAGCAAAGAGTCAGCCCGTTGACGTCTCGCAGTGATTCAGAATTTCTGTTTCAAAACCTGATCTCACTACCAGAGTGAAGGATTAAGGACACTTTAGCTTTATAGCTGGAACAGTCTCACTTTACTGATGTTTTTTTTTCACTAGCTTGACCAGGGTCCTTTTAATGATCCTAAACACTGACCAACCTCGACAGGTGGTTTTCCTTAGGTTTGATCATTAGACCTTCGCTTTGAGTTTGCACACTGTCGATCACTTGTACTACTATTTATGACCCTCATCAGGTCAAATCGTGTTTATGATCCAACACAGAAAGAACCTCGGTAGTGAATGAGTTGATGCGCTGATAGACAGGCAGACTACTTTCAAGGCGGAAGGAAGGGAGATGCATGTTTTTAAAGTTGAGCTGAATAAGCATGTCAAGAGCATCTATCTTCCATATGATGACGTTGTTCTGAGTGAAACAGGATATAATCATAATGTTTGGAGGAATTTGATTTGATCATCTCACAACCTTCTTTTGCTTTTATTGATTGATGGATGGATGTCGTGATGGAAAGAAATACATTTTTGGCATATCTTTTTAAATAGGTGCATAATATGACCGGGGATGTGATCTAAACCGGTTAAAAATGTTTTCATTACAGCTCGACTTAAATCAACATTCACTGTCACACATTCAGCCTCTACATTTTACCCAGCCTCGTATTAGGGGGATAATGACTCTGCACTTAGGAGCAGTGGGTAGCTACTATACAGCACTCAGGCAGCCGTGTCTTGGCACCTCGGCCGTGCCCAGGATGTGCACTGGCATCCATCCAGCTACCAGATACCAGCTACCAGATACCAGCTACCAGATACCAGATACCAGATACCAGCTACCAGATACCAGCTACCAGCTACCAGCTACCAGATACCAGATACCAGATACCAGATACCAGCTACCAGATACCAGATACCAGCTACTAAATACTAGGGCTGTAACGATACACCAAACTCACGATTCGGCTTGTATCACGATTTTTGACCCACGGTTTGATACAAACCTACATTTTTTTGGGGGGGGGTGATAAGAGATTTTTTTTTTTAATAACTTGGAACACTAGAAGAATAGAACAGTTGAAAACCTTTCTAAAGATTGAGGACAATATTATCGTCTCAAGTATGGTTATAAATATAAAATATAACATACAAATAAAATACTATAAAAATAGAACATTTTAAAATCTTTATAAACTGGACAGATTTGAACACTTAAGATTAAGAACAGTATTATGGTCTCAAGTAAGGTCTCAATAACATGAGCAAAAAAACTTGAACCCATCATTTTCCACCACCGAAAAGGGGCGCATGTCCACAGCCATGAATGTTGCATTGCCCGTGTAATCTTTTGAGCCCTGATTGACAGGCGCTCTCCTTCATACAACCATGCGTACACTTCATGGCTGCACCTGATTGGACGAGTGCTTTCACAGCTGTCCTGTCTGCTCCGGAGTTCACTCAGACCAACATGGCGGCTCGTTTGTAAACTTTATCTTATTTTACGATAATAGTTCACCGAAATGTGTTTCTGAAAACATTTTAAGCGAGAAATAAGCTATGCAGTTGCTGAATCTGTCTTTATTTTACAACTTTGAGTTTAGAAGATTTTCGCGACTGTTCACAAGCGTTCCCGAGGCGGCGAGTCGAGCCCGGTGCCTCTGATTAGCATAAAGTAGATTCACTTCAACTTTATGCAAATGAGAAGCGGCCAACTCGTGCGCCGCGACGCTACCAGAATGCATTGCACGGCTTTTCACATAGACAATGAATGGGACGCGGGGAAACACCGCTGCCTGTTGGCACGTACCTTGATTGCTGGAAGTTGTGTCGTGATTCTGCCTTCTCACACCGCGAGACAGGTTCGTGGATCAGAGTGTCGTGATTTCAGTTTCGATACGTGTGTCGTTACAGCCCTACTAAATACCAGATACCAGATACCAAATACCAGATACCAGATACCAGATACCAGATACCAAATACCAGATACCAGATACCAAATACCAGATACCAGATACCAAATACCAGATACCAGATACCAGCTACTAAAAACCAGCTACCAAATACCAGATACCAAATACCAGCTACTAAAAACCAGCTACCAGCTACCAAATACCAGATACCAAATGCTAAGCTCCGTTCTTGGTCCGCGTGGGAATTTAAAGCAGTGACCACTCAAAGTGGCCTTGCCACTAATTATTTAGAACTTCAAGCCTCAGTTTAATTTGGATGGGTGAGTTAGAACTCCCTGTAGAGTCGTCATGAACAGGGATATTAGCTAGCTTTTTTTCTGCTGTAAACATGTTTATTTTTTATGTAAACATGTTTTTCTGCTGTAAACATGTTTATTTCTGCTGTAAATAGGGGCATTTTAACGTGGGCATCCAAGGGGATTAATTGGGAACTGCAGTTCTTGCCACTTCCACGTTGGATTATTTTTTTCGAATATAAATTGCAAATATATCTCTAAATGCAGTTTAGATTCAGTATCAACTTTCCAGAGTTTTTCCACAAGAGAGCTACGTCAAATGTCCCACTCAATATGTATTTAAGGGAAAAGATCATTTGTTTTTGCCTGAAACATCGTTATCGTTAAAAATCGGCCACAAAAGTGTTGGTAAGGTTTTAATTAAAAGTTTACAACTTTTCTGGCAGTGTTGCATTTTAACTTTGCTGAAAGATTCATCACTGGGTAACTTTCTGAATGTTGCCAGATGCACACGGAGGTTTTGGCTGAAATGAACATCTTGATCTCGGTGATTTCTGCAGCTGCAGACTGTGTTGTTTGTGAAACTGGGAAACACTGCAGCCTTGTGAGCTGCAGCAGCTCTGTGACGCTCTTTGATATTTTAAGGGGGATGTTTGGACCTCTTTATGGGAATCGATTAGACTGATACAGAAACCCAGTTCCCATCTTCTGTATCTTGTGCATGTAAAGATCAAAGAGTAGACATACAAACTAGTGAAAACCTTTTCACATTTTTTTTGTTTATTATTATTTCTAATGGGCTCTATGAAGGCTTCTGTTTATGTGATATAATGACAGTGTTTGATGGTTGAAACACACCTGGTCTGTTATGGCAGTTTTTTTTTTTTTTTTTTTAAGTACAGTACTTCCATCATCGTTAACAGTTGGAGGGAGCAACTCAGCAGAAGATGGTTGCTCTAGTGGAGGAAACATACAGGAAAACAAGGGAGGAATGTGACTGACCTCGAGATGTCAGCGGTGGACTGATGCCGTATCGTCCTCCCCCTCCGTCTCCTCCTCCAGTGGTTCACGTCTGGCCTCCCGTCATGCACGCTCGTATGCTCCCAGGGTTCCCTTGTCACGGAGTTGACGGTTCGCATACGGCAGATGTTTTATGGTGGCGCCCTGAAAGGCAAAGAGGGGAAGCTTCTCGTGTCTGATGTATTTTTGGACTGAAGGATGTAATCCGTGCATCTGCTTCTCGTCCAGCTGTGCAGCACCGGGAAGATGACGGAGGAGCGCAGATTAATGATTTGTTCTCTGTGAGTCACTCCTTCACGCTGTTATTAATGAGCAGAGATGGCTCTCAAAAACATTCAAACTTCTTAAATGGTCTCTTGGTCTTCAGGGGCAAAAGTGAAAATACATTAAATAGACAGTCACCCCAAAACCAATCATTTTCCCTCTTTCCTGTCATGTTACGTATCAATCTAGGTTTGGAGATATCGGCCATAGAGATAACTGCCTTCTCTTTAATATTTGGGACTAAACGCCGGTCGACTTGTGTTGCTCAAAGCGGCACAAAAATATAATACATGAAGTAAAAAATACAAATAGAATATATATGAAACTCAACAGCAAATGTCTCTTTCCAGAAAGCATGACCCAGTTACTTAAGAGAATCCACAGACCTGAGCTGTTTCATGTAGGAATGGTTTTCCTTCAACCATAGTTACCATAGCAACCGTAAGAACTTAATTGTCTATCCAACTCCAAACTCAATTTTCTTCTCATGTATATTTAACAATACATGTAGGGTAGCTTTATTCATTTATTTCTCATGAAAAAAAGTGTAAGTGTTGAACTTGATAAACTAGGAATTAAGAATACATGGAAACAACGTAGGGAGGATTCAAAGGAGAGCTGTGCTGCAGGCTGTGTGTTCTTAATGTTGAAGTCAAACAATGAAGTTGGCTGCACATGTTCATATAGGCAGGAATATATGGTAGGCCTTCCAGCACACGTGCTCCAGCTGCAGTATGTAGGAACATATACGGTGATCATGATAGTAACGGACTCAAATCGAGATCAGGGACATAAAAATGGCATCCGTCCTTATCGTCGTGGCTGGCAATTATGATTTGAGCGATCAAAGAGAGATCTCTTTGACTTGATTCCATATATCGATGGCTCACACAGCTGACATCCAGCTCTTTTCTTAATTCCTCCTGATTATTGAACGTCAGATCTGAGTCACATGTGAGAGGAACCCAAAAAAAACAACCTTTTTGTTCACATTTAGCTGCGGCATGAAGTCTAAGTGCCACGGAGCACCAGCTTTTATTCCAGCATGACAAACAAACTGTGCGGCTGCCTGGAGCCGCCTTAAAGCAAGCATGAAATACTGCTTCGGCCTCACTCATTTGTTTCCATGAAGCAGGACAGCTGGAACAAAAACCTCCTCTTACTCTGTGTTGCATGAAGGAGGATTTTTTTTTTAAACCTTGGCCTTGGCAGGGGGACAGACAGACGGACTGACGGATACAGACAGACAGAGGCAGAGCTGACCTCAGAACAGCACCGACTGTTGATATTAACCACTACCTCGCCGGCAGCTCTGTAAAACTTGGCTACCTCTTAATGTGTGTCATGTTGCATAATCGCCTTTGCCAGCCAAAAGGGTGAGGCAGTCCGGTGTCTGCGGCGCGCGAGACTCGCGAGTGTAAACACACACTGCAGCTCTGATGGGTTACGCATCAGCTAGAGTATCCTTTCAGAGCGAGAGCCTTGGCCGTCGGAGGACATTTTCACCCAAACGCTCTCCCGACGCCTCGCTGTCAGTCCCTCCCGTGGAGTTTTTGAGCGCCTGCGGCGAAACGTCGCCTCAGAGGCAACGCTTGACGATGCTGAGATTCATGGAGGGTGACAAAATGAGCAAATAAGCGATGGTAATGTTTTGCTGAGAGCTGCGGGTGTTCAGCGGCATAAACTTTTGGCCTTTGAGACATAAAAGTGCATTCTGGATGTGCACGGCTCCTGACATATCTGGAGCTGCCGTAGAGGGAGGAGGGGGGGCAAAGAAAATATCCTATTTGATTAGGAAAAGAAAGTGAGCCAGTTCCTCTTTGCAGTGGGCACAAGAGTTTTATTCACTAATAGTTCTTAATGTGCCCTGTTGACTTAGCCAAGGCTTGTTGCAGAGGCTTGACCCCAGAGTTGTTTGGGTATACGGTCTGAGGTGCAGGAGGGGAGGCTCACCGAGATATGCAAAGCAAAGCTATTTCTCCCCTTCAGCTCAGCGTGTCCTGCCGGGTGCTTTTTTATTGATATTTCTGTGTTTAAACATTTTTAATCATGACCTATATAAACCTAAGAGGAGCCCACATTTTCTGTTGTCGTTACAGACGGACATTGAGAGCCATTCACCGGCGCGTGAGGTTTTATTTAAAACCTCTTCAACGGCGTCTGTAAATGTTTGCTCTTGTTTGGCGGAGCGGCACAAAAAGACGGGACTAAAATAAATCTGTATATTGTCCCTTTCACCTTTTTTTTTTTCTCTGCGCCACACTTTGAGCAAAGAATTCAGTTTTATTTTGAGTCACTGTCTCTAAAGTTTTTGACCTCTTATGTTTGACTCTTTTGCAAATAATAATAAGCCAACGGAATCTGCTTGAATACATCTGAGGCCGAACTTCAAACAACAGAGAACAAACACAAGACAAATGGAACTGTATGGAGGATAAAAGGATTCGCTATCATCTTAATCTTCCCTAAGTACACTTCTAAAAAATGTTTGGCAAATTTCTGATCTGTTATTGTGGAGCATTCTCAAAAATAGTTGCTGCTTCTCCTCCAAGACCCCCCTCACTCCCCCCTCCCCCCTCTGAAAATCACAAGAAATGAACTTGTGTATTTATTCCCCTTAAATTTCCTTTTAAAGGCTGGGGATGAAAATGGCAGGTAATGATGACGAAGGTTTGCTCACATTTCTGAAAGCAAACACACCTTTGAACAACACCGAGGGTGAAAGGTGGCAGTGTCCTGGCTGAATTCAGACCTTTTTTCAACGTAGCAGTACCTCAACTTTTTTTTTTTTTAAACGAAAGCACGTTCATACCGACCTCCTTAAGAAGTTTAGACTGAAAGAGACTGTTTTTGAAAAACTGGAGCCCTTCAGCTGAATCCCATATGTTTTTCTTGGCAGACGAGTGCTGTCTGCTTGGCCGGGGCTGATGTTGGGGATATTAAACTGATGGAACACAGGACTCTTGATCCCTTTTTTGAGGCTTGTGTTTAGGTACCAACTGGCTGAGTCTCTGTCAGACACCTGCCATTGTCTCCACTGATATCCAATAACACCAACTACTGGGTGGCAAAAAATGTGCCACCAGAAACCCTTCTGTTTTGGAGCCAAACTTAGAGGGCAGAGAGGCTCTTTCTTTTTTATCTTGCGCAATGTGGATGTCTGTTCTTAAAAGCACTGCTTTTGTTTTTTACACTAATTGTGGGATTCCTGCCAAAGAATCATCCACGAGACATCTTATCTTTGCAGACGCTCCCTCCCAGAGACATGGCTTCCAGCTGGAGATGTATTTTTTGTTTGTGAAAGAGATTCCTGGACGATAATTTTAAGTAGTTAAGTAGTGCGTGGATACTGTACATGCGGGTCCGTTCACATGCTTTGTTCCACATGTCAGTTCACCTGAAGTTGACCTCGCTGATATTCAGCAGATGAAATAGTTGAGTATCTCTAGTGAAATAATATGTGAATGTAGAATTTGGTAATCATCGTTTTGTTACATTCGTAGAAATTCTCATTATAGACCAAAATCAATCAATGAATCAAATCTGCTGCAAAATATATGATATCTGTGGCAGCTGCAGGACTGTAATAAACCCATCAAATTATTTAACTCGACCTTTTTGAAATATTGGCTTGATTCGAGCCAGAGGTCTCGGTGTTGATATTCGGATGCAATTTCTTTCCTTCCTGAAAGTAATTCTGATTCTTGATTTTATGTATCAGCCGATGCCGACAGATTCAACACCAGTGTGTTAAAAACTGAATTACCTTTGTAGCATCTATTTAATATTGCTGAGAAAACATCTACATAAACCTTGTTTATTAGCCAAAAAAGACACTTGCCACACACATCATGGAATTCATATAATTTACTTTTGGCCAAAGCTCGTTTTCACTGAATGGAGTGAAAACATGTAAACAAACGTATAGTGATGTCATGGTAGCAGAAATGAAGTACCAATACTGTTGTGAAATGTCATGATTCTCCATATCCAGTTCAATATCATGGTAAAAAAAAAACAGGAGGGGAAAAAATAAACATTTAGAGCTAGTGTTAGTGTTGGCGTCGTAATTTACCCTCCCCTGATGCTCATTTTTACTGAATGGAGTCTGAACGCATCATAATATAACTCAGTGGAACCTCCTTGGTTAAGTTATTGTGCTCTGCAGGACTGTTCTGCTAACAGCTAACCTTAACTAGCTATCCTTCTATATTTATTACATGACACCTAAACAATAAAATACGTGTGATGTGTTTAACATTGCTGTGGTAGTCTGACTTGGTAATTTACTGTGAAACACTGCTTTCAGTTTATTTTTTTGCTTGTCAGGCAGATTGTATCTGTGTGCAGCACCATAATAACAACAATACTTGAAGTTATTATCCAGTTTTGTTTTGCTATATTAAAAGGTGGATGTACAATTCAGACTTTCGTAGGCGTATTTGGACTCGCCTTATTGTTTTTGTGCCCTGAGGCTTATACTGGAAATCCTTCCAAATAATATCTGCAGCCAAGTTGTTCTGAATCATCAAAACAAAACAATTTATGTGAAACCAGGGCGGGAAAATGCCAAATTCCTTTGCGCATGTTAAACTAAATATTGAACCGTTTCAGATGCACTCCCTGCCTCAAGGGATGTTGGCCCATTAGTTTGCGTTTTAGTCTGTTGTTGTGATTGACAACTCTGAAGGCGGAACCAAAGTATAAAGGAGGTTCACGATTGGCTGAAAGTTACACCTCGGGCTTGTGTGAATTTATGGCTCGTACCGATTCATAAATTAATGATATTTTTGACTTCTCCAGGAATGTCTAGAATGTTGACAAGAATGTTGGGAAGCATGAACGTAAACTGGAAGCAGCCGGATATTAATAACAAGTGCACCCAGAACCTGTTCTAGCTTCAGACGCAGATGGGATTTGATATTAATGCACATTTTAATAGCTTTTATTAGAGTAATACAGTAACGATAGATAAAATAAACAACACAGTGATTTTCACAAGGTTGAATTACATAAACAGTGACTTAGAAGCTTCGTTTTTATACACCGTTTTAACTTGAATCAAACCAGTAGGCTTAGCTCTGCTAAAGTAAACACTGCAGACACTCATGCGCAGAAGATGTGTTGAAGCTGGGGGATCTCTGCTAATGGAGGGAAGACAGAATTAGACTGGAATGCTCCTTTAATACCTTGAGCTTAAACTGAATTCATAAGCAACATATATACGTATGGCTGCTTGTCTTCATCAGTTAATCTAAGAATTGGTCGTTTTGACCACTTTAGTTGATTGGTCATTTTTAAAGTTTAAAAGGCAAAATTGTGTCGTGTCAGTTGACTAATAAACACATTATTCAAGGACGGCCCAATAGTACGCTGAAATTCCATTCTTCCCTGTGTGTTCGAGAAAGAATATGAAGGATGAGTAATGCCCTATTTATGCCTTTTCACTTCAATGATAGATGAAAATTAATTTGTTGTGCTGCATCCAGTCGCTGATGTCTCCATTCAGTCAGAGCTCAGCGCTTCATCTCGGGAAGCAGATAACTGAAATGCCTCACTGAGACGGGGGAGGATTTCTGCTTTGTTAAGGCGCGGAGAGCATGTTTTCACTCAATATTCCCGTAATAATGTTATTTTTCTTTTCTAAATCTCCATGTACATAGTTGGATTAAAAATAAGATTTAACAACTATGGAAAACACAGACTGAAATGTGTCTTTGTTGTACTGGCCATCATTCCCAAGGGTTGCATGAAAACCTTTAATGGAATATCCATCCATTGCTGTGTTTGTAAAAAGCCTCCCAACTTCACGCGCCAAAAGAGGTGCTTTTTATCGACTCGCACTAATGATGAGTGGGACAATCTAGATTCAAAACTTCTCCATCTCAGCTGATCCTAAACAGAAGCGTGATCCGCTGAAGGCTCAGATGTCGAGATGTATCGTCTGTCATGCATCCGCCGAATCAGGGGCAGCTACTTTACATTCATTTCAGGTTGGATAAATATGCCTCTGCTGTCAACATGCCAGCGTTGAGGTGAATTTATTTAGCGGTGATAGAATCAAGGTGGGAGATGAGCTCAGAATAAATGAGGGAAAAGACTGGACAGGGTTATTGGTGTGATGCCAGGGAGAATTCAGCCTATACTAGGGCATGTGAGGAATCAGCGGCCTGATTGGTAGGTAGATATAGACATATGCTCATGTAGGGGAAGTATATAATCTAGCTTAGAATAAAGCCCGCAGGTGTCACGTAAATGCACAACAATGAGGCGAGCAGGAAATCCCTGCTGCAGAAATGTTTTCAGCTGAAAAGGGAGCAAGAAAAAAAGCGATTTCTTTAGTGATAAAAAAAGATATACAAAATCCACCCTGAGAAAAACTTGGACTGGAATTGGAATATGTAAACAACACAAAGCAAACATTTTGAACCACTGTTCCGATGTCTGTGCCGGTAATTTTATTTAAAAACCTAATTTGCATTTTACAACATCATTTCAGAAAACGTAGAATGCCCTTTTCTAGGGTCTGGTAAACACAAGATTTAAATTTGTGCTCATGAGTGTTAGCCGTCTAATTTCTTCGGTCAACAGAGTGCAATTAGCAGCGCTTATCTTTGGGATGGCCAAATGTTTCATTTAATTGCACTGACAGACTGTTGTATCTGCAGGACATGAATATGCTACGAATGTGTCCAAAGTTACATGCAAACCTGAGTTAAGAACTGAAAGTGGAGTCCAGCCAGTAGTGCGTGTAAACAGGAGGGGATGTTGGGTTTATTGGGGACTATGGGAGTTGGAAGCCAGTTGAGTGTGCGTGTTAGTTGCACGGCACCATATGTGCACAGTCCAAGGGAGTGTTAGTGGAGAGGCCGGAGCGAGGTGCCGCAGAAGAGGCTGGACCAAGCGACCGGCTGACCGACAGCTGGAACAAATTCCTCTGGAGCTCAGTGAGAGGTGGCTCTGTCTGTGCACAGGTGCACAGTAGCTGCTTCTTTTTCCTTTTTTCCCCTTTCCTTCTGCAAGGGCAGCTCGCTCTCCAAAGGATGAACGATACTGGTGAACATGAATTCGCTCCTCCTCCTCTCTCGCCGGATGTCGCTGCTGTTTGCAGCAAAGTCACATGTGGACCTTGCATGTGTGTCCCTGATGAATCAGAACAACACAAGGACGAGGCTTAAAGGGACTTATAGAGTAAATTCATCTTTACTTAATAGTTAATTTACTGTGAACATGACATGATATTTAATAAGGTTTCCAATTATCCCTAATGCTATCATTTATGTTGTATTATCATTAGTTTGTGCCTTATGAAATCATTTATAAATTATATATTATTATGGAAGTACTATTTCATTCTAATCACATTAGCAAACAGTTAACATTAAATATTTGCACACATTATAAGCACATGCTCCTCCTTTTAGGTGATGCTGATTGCTAGCAGGTGCCTCTTCCAGGACTGGTTTTGAGTATGGGACCCGATCCGATCCTTATCACTGCATCCCTACTTATCCCAGTGACTGCTTTTAGATCTAACAGCAAGGTGGCAATCTCCAAAGGTGAAATGCACCAACAACATCAGAGGTGTGGTGCCTGTGTCAGAAGTTGAGCACCGGGCCCATCGTGCTACTTTTTACACCCAGAGCTGGAAACTCCGGGGGGTCGCCCGTGTCTAAACTCCTTCCCCTCTGAAGGTGTGGGGGCGGTCCGAGACATTCGACCTACGGGAGTCTGGGAGCAAACCAGCTCACTGGAGCGATGCCACTCTTCTTTATAAACTCTGATATGTGGACTGATGACATGATCGGTGCAGACTGATCCAGGAATCAGATGTTCCTCACTATATGCACTATAAGTTAAATATCCAGCTTATTCCACTGATCCATGTCAATGTTGTACCAACTATGCATAATCATGTAACCAAAATGACTATAATTATAAGAAATGGTTTGGTTCTGCAAACTTGTCTTTTTTATTTTTTAATTTAGATTTTTTTGTTTTTAGTTCACATGATTTCATGACTAATCTCCATCACCAACTACTTCATCCTTTTATTCAAAGGGATGTTACACAACTGCCAGACGCTTCACCCCATCACCACTCGGTGACAAACGTTTCCGAGGTCTCCAGACAAAAAAAGATATTGGTTAAAATATAGAAAATATTCAGTACGCGACCTCTGATTGAGAGTTGCTCTCTCTGCTCTTCAGATCTCATCGTGTCCTTTCACTGCTGAAATGTATGGAGAGAAGGGTTGTGTGTAAAGCATATGATGCATAAACTGTTAAAATAACATAAATCATCAGCACATCACCTGGATATCGATGAGATGCACCTTCACCCTGTTGACTACATTGTGGTGTTAGCTGCTCTTTTTATACAACCGCACCGAAACGAGGGGACATGACTGCCTTCTTATTGCCGGGAATCTGACGGTGGCAGGTAGCGATCACAAAGCAATTTCCCTCCAATGTGTCACTAATGATGTGGAGCTGCAGCTGTCGGGTGAACCGGCGCTTTGGTCCGAGTTGCAGGAAAATGATCAAAACAACATCCAGCAAATTTCACGGGGGAAAAAATACAACAACATACATTAAAGTGGGAAATTAGCACTTAATGTGACATTAACACATCTGCTGTTTCATATGGTTTATGCATCCATCTGTAGTGTCCGCATGCTGCCGTTTAGTCTTAACAAATAAATGGAGTGAATTTCATTTCTGAACAGGAAATAAATGCGTGGATTTCCATAAAGAACAAAAGCTCTCTGTACTAATTTTCTTGATTTGTGACCTCATTAGCATAATCCGCTGATTCTTAATAGGCCACGGCTGATTATGATGGGATACTAACAAGTCTAAATCTAAATCTCTTTTTGGCCGAGCCGGAGTGCTTTTGTGCCATTTCTCCACACACTCACGGGCCCGGTGTTCTGTTGCAGGCCGGGATGATCCGCACCGATTTGGATGAGTACTTCATCGAGCCGCTGGAGAGAGGCACTCAGGAGCTGGAGGACCAGGGCAGAGTCCACGTGGTGTACCGCCGGTCGGCTCTGCTGCAGGCCTCCTCCGACATCTCCGTCGACTACCAGCTACAAGGTAGGACGCACGGCCACCGTGTTTTCCTGCTACCGGGACAGGTGGCTGTCCAGAGGGTGTTCCTATTACTGCTGTTAGTATGACTGTGATGAAATTACTTTTCATACCTGCAGTGCTCCGTTTTTAATGGCTCTTTCTGTTTTGGTTTGATTATGCAGATGAAGAGTGGAGAATTATTTTTTCTTTAAATAATCAGCACTTAATTAAGGCCCAAACATCATGGCTGTATTTGGAAAATAACATCCCTACTGATTTGGAAAGACATGATCCATGTATTTATGTATCATGTATCAATGTATCAATGTATCAATGTAATACAAGTATAATATTGTATAGTATTGACCAGGCTGCAGTATTTGACCCTTTGGAGTGAGAGTATATAAAGTATAATAAATAAATCCCTGGATGGCGAGTGAAGCTACATAAACTTGATTGAAAGCAGTGCCACCTCCCGTCTGAGCCGCACCTGGGACAACAACAAGCGCTCCTCCCAAGCCAGTTTCTGCATCCAAAACTATAAACGTATAATGTCGGAAAAAAGCTGGGAGGCTTTTCATGAAGAGAGGGTGTTTTATGTGCATTTTTAAGCAGTCGTGTATGAAGTACCGCCGACGATTTTTCATAGATTCAGATTTCAGATTTAATGTTCATGTTCCAGAGCCAGAAAAATAGTTACACTAACAAAAGAGAGCAAAAAACACATGATTGCAGGTACAAACACCTTTTTCAACAGGCAAGGCAAGTTGACTAAACCAGAGTTTTGATTAAAACAAAAAAAACACAAGATACTGATGGTTGGACTGGTTATGGAAGTAACCCTCATCCCTCATTAACATGCAGCGTTGTAGCAGAGTGACTCTCGCTGCCGATGACAGAGGAGCCTTTGGCTTTGAACTTGAACTCCACTTTTTTCCTTGTTTCTAAGATCCTCATTTGAGAAGACAGCTCGACAGCAAAGTGGTTTATTGAATCTAATAAGATGCATTTGAAGTGTGTTTGAGAGTCTCAGTGTCTCCTTGTCCACATCCGTCCCGCATCGACTCCGAGTACGTGGACCTTTGAGCTGAATTGTGCTTGTCGCATTACCGGTTTCACTACTACTACTACTGCTGTTGTTATTATCAATGCTAACAGCTGCCACTGCTCGCTCTGAATGCACAGCTTGCCCTCTATTTATACCAAACATCTGACGCAGTCGAAAAGTTGCAGCGATGCGTCACAACCACAGCGAAGACGTTCTGTAGCCGTGAAAGGAGTCATGTGGAGAGTGGAACGTGGAAAACGTTCACGTTAATAGCTCTCATATTATTGCGTTTCTTTCACGTTGAATGTAGACAAAAAACATGGAGACACACAAAGAAGGATCCCTAGTATGTGGTGGTTGATTGTCCATAGCTGCTTTGGTAATTTCTGGTTTAGAGTTCTACAGGTCACGTCATCATATACATGCTGTGCATACATGTGCTGTCCCAGTGGAGTTTTCATATCTGAGCATTGTCACGGCGGGTTTACGGGCTCGCTAAGTGTTTCCTTTCAACTCATCTGCAGAGATTTGCTGTTATAGAAATCTCTCCACGGTATCTGTTAGAGATCGGGGCGGCGGGGGAGGTTGGATTGTTATTGTTGTTCATGTCTACACCCAGGTTTGGAAGGTGAAAGTGTTCCATATTTAATTATGAAGATAATAATAATATGAATACATTGTTTAAAATATATGCATTTCCTAAAATAATTTGAGGAATTCATTCAAATTTGACTAGTTATTACAAGATATCTTAATTACAGTTACATGTTTTTGACAATTTCTAATATAATATGATGTCCTTTTTCCCCACTGACACTTCTTATTTAATTTTGTCATGTCTTTTCATAAAGGCACATTTTTTTTCACTACCTGGTCTCAGCCTTGATGCCAGTAATTCTGCTCTCACTGGAGTATTACCCTGTTGAAGTAACCTAATGGTGATGATATGATTTCTTCGAGGAGCGCTCACTGTCACGCTGACTGTCACGCTGACTCTTAACATACATGCTTCATGTCTGGGAGTTAAGACTAAATTACGACTCTGAGAAGGCGTTTGGCTTTTGATTCAAATTCCCCTCAGGCTGTATCTTAGCATCAGCTCTCTTTCTATTCTCCCAGGGTCTCCTGCTGAATGTCCATGACCGTACACTTTAATTTCCCGATGGTTAAAATCCCGCCTTAAGCAATAAGTTAAATTACAGAGGAGCACGGTGAATATTGCATTCCTGACCTCCCCCCCGTGATGTTAATCCCATCTGAAAGGGGCTTGAGTGAGTTTAGCGTTACCTAAGTGATGTGGTGATCTGAGACTCTGAGACTCTATCGTGGCTGTGTCTGCTTTGAGACAGATGAGGTTCTGCTCCACCGCCGTAAATTAAAACAGGCCGAGACTCCATGTTTCCAGGAAAAGAGAAAAGGACAGGTCTGTCCGAGTAAGTGATATGCTACGCTACAGGAAGTCTCGCCCATATGTCACAAAATGTATACCAGACAGAGGAATAATATCAATGACAAAGGCGAAATGCCCAAAAGATTAACTTATTTAAAAAACATTGGATTAATTTCCTCAATTATTTCACGTAATTTATTCATATGTCGATTAATTTCTCTTCCAACACTTTGAGTTTTCCATGCATACACATTTCCCTCGTCAAATAAGTCAAAATGTTTAAACTAGAGCACTCATTTAGATGTAAATTGGCTGTTTGTGATCATCTCGCTGCTGCAAGCGCTTTGATCAACACAAGACGATGGGACTCAAACAGCGACCAACAAGCAAAATCCTGGAAATTAACATAAAAAAATGCCGTGAGCGGCAAACGGCAATCACGTGCATTTAATCGTTATTGACGGGGGAACGCGATTCCGCCAGAAGCTGATTGCGGTGATCACGGGAGGTGATGTGCATACAGCTGTTATGTGGGGGCGAGATGTTTACTTTTTTATAAAAAGGAAAAGGTCAGGCAGAGTGAAAGTAAATAGAAATAAAATGTAGGTGAGGAAGAAACACACGACTACTACGGACATGGACGGTGCAACAACCTTCTTGACACTCTTCTTTCTTCTTGGCTGCACTCTATTTGACCACGATGGCATGCTGGTTACGCAGATTTAGGGGAGCGGCTTTTGAATGGAGTGCAGGTGACTAATGAGGTGGCATGTGTGACATTAATCAAACAGCAGCAGGTTGTAGAGATGCTGTTTCACAGCTTCTGCTAATGCCAGCGACGGCGCGGCCCATTTTTTTCCGTTCAGCCACCTCGAGCTATGTGGAATATGTGTTTAACAGAAACTGTGCCCACTCATACTGTGCCGGTCTGTGCAGTTTTGGAGGGCACCCAATAGAGTCGCCAGAGCGGTATATAGAGGGTGAAGTGTTGGGTATGGATGATAACTGCCTAGATACTTTAATACAGCGACACATATCACATTTTTTTTTAATTAATTTATTTAAAATGTCCAGATTCTACCTACATTGCAATGAAATTTGTCAACACTTTCACTAATTGGAATTTGAAAACTCAGATTTGCTATATATATCTGTATGTCAAACTAGAGATGGAGTGCAATTAAGGCCGGTTGGAAAACAAATTCTTCGCTGCCTGTTGGCTTTGTATTGGATGGAGGTGCGTCTTTTTGTTGATCCCGTTCGCTAGCAAACAGATGAAAAATGCCTGAGAGTGTGAGTGCTGTGTGTGAGTGCTGTGTGTGAGTGCTGTGTGGTGGGCGGTGGTGGTGAGGAGCTAATGCCAGTAGCGCCGTACCGTTGGAAAACAACGCTTTTGCAGGCAGCACGTCTTGGTGTGCTCGGCCTAAGGCAGCGTGTTGCTTCCTAGTGCAGGTTTCTAATCTAAAAAAGCACTTCTTCTGATAGGGGGTTTGTGTTCAGGGCTGCTGAAGATCATTTGCACTGTGCAGTCATGATCCTGACATGTTATATTCCAGTGTTGATTGGATGTCATGCCTGGAAAGAATCTGTCACTTCCTGTAACGGGGCTTTTGAGACTCTGGGTGATGACACAGTGGGAGTAATTCCTCCGTTCTATAACAAGCAGGGCTGTGATGCCTCTAAGCAAGGCACATCCTCCTTTTGAGGAGCTGCTCAGCCCGAGCAGGTGAACTCGGCAGTGGGCAGGTGTGTTATTTTGCCGGCTAAAGGACACTTTTCATGAAGCCGTTTTCCTGAATTTTCTTTATTGATGCCCATGATGCTTTTTGTACGTCCGCGTACTTCCCTTTAAAGAACTGACTTACAAACATGTTTGTGCAGACTTGGTCTTTAGAATTGACTGGACTCCAGACAAGGCAGCCTTTGATATTGTTGTGTTTAATGTCAGTGATCTGGTACTCACACAGAGCTGCTTCTCCTGCAGGTGTGAAACACTGGAGTGGAACGGGCAGAAGGAAGGTTCAGAGAGTGTTTTGCCGTTTGCTTACAAACCTGTTGATCTCGGTGAAAGTGTGTTTGTTTCAGCACCTCTAACTTCCTGCTGGGGCCTGAGAGTCACTTTAAGAGCTGCCTGTGTGTGTGAAAACAAAGAAAACTGCATTTCAGTGGCAATTTCTGGCAAAGCTCTTTTACTGACAACACTTGTGCATAGAAACAAACTATATGGCCACAAGAATGTAGACACACAACGTGATGAAATTAGAGATTGCACATTTTCTCGGCCAAATTCAGATTTGAGCCGATTCTGACTTTCTAAGCGTAGTTGACAATAAGTTTTCTTTTTACCTACAACCCAAAAAATAATGTAAACCCTCTGGAAATCAGAAACTGTCATAAAAGACACACAATTGAAATCATAATGAAATAAATTATTTTATTGTTAGGACTAGCACTAGACGACACGGCTTAGGGAGGTTGAAGGAGGCTCTTCACACTCAACGCCGAAGATGACCCTTGAATAGATTCATAAGTGGACAGCTGTTATGGTGCATTTAACATCGGCACACAGCGGCAAAAGCAGTAAAACCAGACACTTCTTAATGTGCATTCATTCCGATGTATGCCGATCGTATTAAAAGCAGTGACTGGCTTGTCTGCCGAGAGCATAAAGCTAACGTTATCACATTATAAACAATATAACACAGGAGAGAAGTAGCACATAAACTTATGCCAAGAATATTTTAACCATATCACATATTTAACCCTTTAACGCCTCCGATGTTGTGTCTGATGGTCCCAGATGACCATCAGACCCGGTCGTCCTCCTCTGGTTGACCTTGCCAACAACGCCTGCCAAGCGAGCCTCGAGTTTAGAATAGTCACTGAGAGTGTATCTCCATGCTTAAGAAACACGTCATGTGTCACGCTGGATCACACACACACGTGATTACTGGACAGGAACCTGGCTGCAGTGATTCGCTCCCCTTTGGCTACAAGATAAGTGAGGTTCAACACTGATCAGCGGCGATACGGCCGACCTCAGAGCGCCGTGAAAAAAAGGCAGTGTTATCACAACGAAACAGAAGACACGCTTCCCCGAGCTGCTATCACTGCAGCGGAGGGCCCGTCCAATACACCGAGGGCCCGGCCAACACAACCAGGGCCCGGCCAACACAACGAGGGCCTGGGCCAACACAACAAGGCCTCGCCCAGCACGACAACGTTTTACGACAAGGTGCTGCATTGTTGAAACAAATGAAAGCACACATTGCTGTTGATTTTCTAACGTGAACAGTGTACTTTTACTGCTCACCTGGTGAAAATCTTTTCTCAAAGCTAACAAAAATCATCTCATCACAAGCCCCACTATTTGTTTCCACCTAGTTTTCCATCCTATCGCTTCATCAGCAGGTGCAGTTCTTTGGCTGAAAGATTGAAATAGATTTATTGACCTCTGAAACTGCAGTTAACAAAACAATCTCGACTGCTGTTTCCAAGGTTCAAAACTCTCCATCAATGAGATGGCGAGGTTGAGGTCGGGGCTCCGTGCATGCCAGTCCTGTTGTTCCACATCCAACCGGCTCCGTGGCCTGGCTCGACTGTGGGAATATAGAGCCTGTCGCAGCCTCACTTATAACAAAAGATTATCCCGCCGCTTGTGGAACAGGATTCTGAATAAATAATTCTCAACGTCTTCACTTAATTTCTGGGTTATAGCAGTTCGCTGGGTAGAAACGGGATCCGGCCGACACTCCTGCAAGTAAAACAGCCGCGAGCATTTTTCTGTTTTCCCATCAAACAAATGTCTGTGATATGCGATGCCAAAGAAAGCAAACAGAAGCGGGAGGATTACACATGGAAAGGTGCTAATAATCATCCAGAACATTGTTTCTTTACAGAGCTCTGCTGGATCAACAGTTTGATTCATGGAGGAGAGTTTTATCTGAAAAAAAGGATTCTCCAAGATCATGATGTCTCCTGGTGTGAAAGTCTTTTTAATCATAAAAAGTAATCGGCTAGGGTCTCAATTATTTTTCTTTTGGTGGATTTTAATGATTTTGACAAGCAATGTAAATTAATTAAATATTGCATTGTAAATGTGGAAAATTCACCACGATCAAATTGGGTTTTTCGTGATCCGCGATTAAATGTGATATCGTCCCGTTCTATGTGTACACGTAAAAGGCGTGTTGATGGGATGCACTGAGCCTAAATAATATTGATATGTATTAATACTGCAAAAAAGAGAGGTTTCTTATACTTATATTTCAGGTATAAAGGGGCTATAACATTCTGCCACTAGGTGTCATACATTCCCTCCCCTGACGAATTGCGTTCACTTAACAACAAGTCGGTTGCCAGTTCGATCTTTGCTATCTTCGTGGCAGAATAACAAGCCTTTTGGCCACATGTAGCTATAGATAATAATTATTTACAACATTATTTTTATAGAGCACTTGGCTGAACCAGGATTAAAACATTTCAGGACTGCAATTAGGCAAATAAGATAAGACCATTCATTAAATACAATAAACATACTGCGACGTCACATACTAATCACATCTGTATCCTGTATCCATCTGGACAGAAATGAAACAGTTTGAAATTGAAACCGTGCCTGGAATCACAGAGTGGATGTGAGATTGCGTAGGTGATGAATTGACACGTCCCTGTCATCCCACCACTCTCTGTTCTGGTGGAAGAGAGGAAGTCTCCGGGGACCAGGATTCTGCCTCGCTTTTCCTGGAAAGCTCCAGTTAATTCCATAAATTACTGGATTCTGAATGAATACAGCTGAAGGCATTCCTTCTCCTGCAGTGTCTTGCGTGATTCAGGCCTGTGAGGTCTGTGAGCCCCGAGGGCCGTGACAAAGCGGTGTGTGATTAGCCTGGGAAGGAGAACGGGCTGCACAATGTGAATGTGAGGAAAAAGTAAAAAATCCAGGCAGTATCTCTGTAGATACAGACAGCAGCTTTTTAACGCTTACTATACGAAATGTACTGAGTGGAGTATTTTACAGAAATAAACGTAAGCACTCTCTGGTGGACGGAAAATCTAAAGGGGAAACTGGAATTTAGCATTTCCAGCATTTTTTTTATTTTTTTTATTGCTTGACGCTGCAGAGACATCAGCGCTCAGTCATACACGATGATTAAGAGGGATTATTTTTGTGTCGTTTTTTAGGAGATTGTTAAATAATATACCTTCAACTATATTGCTGCCAATCTTCAATGTAATCGCATTAACAAAAAACATATTTTTTTTTTGACAAGGAGCAACCTATTTAATGTTGGTGTCTACAATGTACTGTGAGTGGAGTATTTAGTGTTTAGTTGAATATGTAAGTCGAGTGTGACTCATAGCTAAATCAGACGGAGGTTTTTAAAGTCAGACTCTTTGGTTGCGACCGCGGCTCTGAAGACGACGGTGCTGTCTGTGGTGCTGAAGTAGCAGACAGTCTGGTAATTGGGACTTTTTCTCAGAGCCTGTCCATCTGATAAATTAAAGAACCCAATCAGTCACTCGTGGAGGGGGTTCATTACTGGCAGCATGTAT
Organism: Chelidonichthys spinosus; assembly: GCA_029853015.1. NCBI lineage: Eukaryota > Metazoa > Chordata > Actinopteri > Perciformes > Triglidae > Chelidonichthys > Chelidonichthys spinosus. The sequence goes on from CM056831.1 coordinate 9,011,063, forward strand.
GTTAATAGTGTACGGCAGGGTGATTCAACTATGGTGTTCAGGTGGCCACATTCTCAGAAAGCTAATGGACCAGGGGCCGGACATTTTCCCAGACCCACTCGACCCCTTCCTGGCCTTTGATGTATTTTTGCTAATTTGCATGTACCATATCTAATATACACTCCAGATATTACACATATTTGTCTTAAACACATAGGATGGAATATGGGAGATTCTGAAAAAAATGATTTCCAACAAATTTCCTGCAAGTCGACACCACGTAAACGTTTGGATTAAACAGCCACCAGCATTAGTGTTGAAGAGTTAGATTGAGGCTGCAATGAAAACCACGTATGCATGAAGCATCTTACATTACCAGAATGTTTCTGAGCGACAGAGAGTGTGCACGTAACCATAGTAACGCACTCCTGCATGCGTGTGCACGTGTAAGAGGAGAGGTAGGGATGCTGCCAGAAGAGCCGCTGACTGTGATTACAGATTACTGATCAGCATTCATGGGAATAAATCACAATATATAGATTTGTATACATTTCTCACTTTCACCTTGATGCTCTAAATAACCTGCTGCACCAAAGTCAAGCTGACTTTTTTGACGTGTTGCAACAGGAAGTAGGAAGGTGTACTGCGCTGAAACGTGTTGATAATAAGGGCAGCAACTAACGATTGCTTTCATTATCAATTAATGTCAATTCATTTTTTATTTAGTTCATTAAAAGTTTATTCAGCAAATGGAGACATTTTTTTTATAACTACATTTAGTTTGTTATTAAAAATGCGGGTGATAAATGTACACATTCATTCAACTAATTAATTATGTTTTCAGCACCTATAATTTAATGGTGTTTAAAATGAGCACCTTCTTTATCACACACCAAAACACGCAATATCTCATGTGATCATGATGTACATGTTGGTGTCTGTCTTCTATGTGTGTGTGTGTGTGTGTGTGTGTGTGTGTGGGTGAGATAATGAGACTTACAGTGAGAGATGTCTGGACTCCTGTGTGTGCCCCTGAGATCTGATCTCCTGTTCTCTGGCCCGGCGCCCAGGTGGGGGATTCAGGGGGATATCAGCATTTGGATATTAGATGTTATTTTTGCATGGTAGTGAAAATAGTGTGTGTGTGTGTGTGTGGGGGGGGGGGGGGGGGGGGGGGGGGGCTAGCGAAAGACCTCGAGTCTGAGAGAGACAGAGGAAGGAAAACACAATTCTACATTGTGAAAAGAAAGTGGTGATTTATATTCGTCACATAGACGGCGTACAGAGAGAATCAGGGCCGAGCTGCGTGGAGGAATCCGGTGAGATGGCTGGAAGGAAAAACATCCGGGGGAGGAAGAGTCAACGAAATAAAAGCAAATTGTTTAAAATTCATTACAATGCTAGAATTTGCCTGAAAATTGGCATGTAGCTGGGGTGGCAAGCGAGCAAACTGAAGTGAGTATAATTGGCCATAGAAGAACAGACTGGAGGAAGATGCTTTCTCCGCTGCCGAGCCACCTGTTGCAGTAATAATTAATCTAATTACTGTTACAGTAGATGACACGGCGGTGCAGCTGAATCCTGGGCTATTAAAAAAACCCATTAAAAGAGAATTTCTTGTGTGGAATTTGTCTAAGCAGTATTGTTGTGACTTAGATGAAGATCAGAACGTATTTTATGACCAATTTATGCAGAAGTCAAGGTAACTCCAAAGGGTTCACATACCTTTCCTTGCAACTGTATATGATTCCTCTTATATTGTGGTCAGCCTGGACAGAGGGAAGCGGATGACCTAAGCTGCTCATTGAATGCTTGCAATGCAAAGTATGGCGCGGCTAAACACGAGCATGTGTGCTCAGCAATCCTTGCCTGGATGAAAGCTTCCTTGCAAGGTGCCGTGTGCTCGGCTCTCTTTTTGTCCTTTTGTGCGGAGTATGAACACCGCCTTCCCTCTTCCGCTCACTCCCAATGCAGATACTGTACTCTGTTGTGAGAGGATCAGGGAAGTCATTCCTCCTCTCTGGGGCTCAGGATTCCTTTGATTTTCCGAAGAGAAAAGCTCCACAGAAGCTTCCAGTGGTTCTGCGTCAAACCAGTGACGGCGGTGGAAGATGAATGCTCTTTCACCAACTGTTTCCAGGTGAAGCAGACGGAGGGCTTTGTGTCTGCCAAGAGGCCGAGCCAGAAGGAGTTTTGGAACATTTTGTCACTCGCTGGCTGTTTTAAGACATGGTGCTGGATGGATCAAAGCCAAGTGCTTAAATGGACTGATGAGGGTCAGCAGGTATATAGTCTGCAGGAAGGATGAACACTCACTGCTCTTTTGGTGCCTTTGAGCAATGCAAATGGTAGGATGGTAGGATACAGGTTGTTTCAGTACAGTTTCAGTTAACCTGACCTCAATACAGTTCTCATGTCACGTACGATTTAATATTTTATTCATAAATACCAAAATCAGACTTTCCGATAAAATCCAAGCCATTTCTGTGTGCCACCTCAATGCACCGGTCACAGCTGATTGATCCACAAACTGCCGGTGTCGTTCGGGTGCACATGCAAATCGATTAGGCTGTTGACATGGGATGTTCCCCATCGTGGCCCCGCAGCCGGCTTGTGATCTTCAGCTTCAGCGTCTGGTCTGCGTGCCATGAGCGAATCCGGCAAGAAAACCCACTAGTTATTGACTGTAAGGGATATAAATCATATGTATGTAATTTATTTCATTCTGATAAATGATAGGGAATTAAGCTCTTGACTTCTCCCCTCTCCCTCCCTCCAAACTCCCCCAAACCTGGTGTAATGCTCTGCTTTTTATTCATTTTAAATTAACCTTTATTTAATAAGGATAGTCCCATTGAGATTTACGAGGTAGAGCTGAGCCCAGACACAGCATAAAAGTATATAAAACTAAATATTTAAAAACAAATCAGCAAAAAGACACCGTGCTTTATTGCTGCGTTGTTCAGGTTAAGAGCTGATGACGGCAAAACAAACCATGACATGCAAGCTACCTAGCGGACCTAAATAAATGGAAACAACTAATCTGAAATCGCAAGTAGGGCACTAGTTTGCCTCCGGGGCTGCCGTTTTCTGCATTCGGTAAAATCATGACTCCTGGGTATCCAGCAAATGTCACAGCAATGAGGGGGGAAAATATGCAAAATGACATCAGGTGCTTTTCCGAGTTTAATTTTTTTTTTTTATTTGAGGTGTTCAGGGAGCTTCTGCAAATACGTGAGGCACATAGATTGGAAAAACACGAGATGCAAAAGCACAAAACGCCTCAGGCTGCTAAAACCCCCTCTGTCTGATCAGGTCCTAAAATACAATAGACATTGCATCAATTTGTCAATACACACACCCCACTGAGGACGACCCATGCTTTATCTGTTGCAGCTGCAGTGAGTCGTGCTCAGACTCTTCAGCTTCTCGTCACACAGATAAAACAACATTTCTGCCAGCCGAGGCCAGATTCCACGCCGCCGTTGTTGGTGTGCATGTCTTTGGAGCCTGCCAGCAGGTTTCCCGTTTATTGTATAGCGCACCATCCGCAACAGCTGTGTTTGGCAGCTCATCTTTGTTGTGTTGTTATTGTTGTGTAGCGAGGCATTTGCTGTGAATTACATCATGTAGATGTGAGACGTGTGTCCAGTGATCAAACCTTAAACACCAAAGGACGACTTGCCAAAGAAAAATGAATTAGTTAAATACAATTATATAAAAAGGTCATTAAGAGAAGAAAATGAGAAAATAGAAAAACACGTGGGGAGAGTAATTTAATTTTAATGATGCAAAAACATTAACGGTTATCAGGTTTCTTTAGTGAGGATGGTTCTACTAGTGTGTGCTGTCAGAGGTGTGTGTGTGTGTGTGTGTGTGTGCGTGTGTGTAAAGCCCTGATTATGCTTCCGCGTAGTGATCACGCAACGGCCATGCAACGGCCACGCAGTTGCTTGGAGACCGTGATGGTTCTGCGTTGGGTTTACGTGTCGAATTGCAATTTAATGCCACACCGGTAGAGGGCGCTATGTTTTTTGTAAAGACTGACCGACCGACCGAGACTCTTGACGTATATCGTTGTAGCCTCGTTATAGCGTATTTGTTTACTTTCCGGCTTTAAACTTGGTGTTTTATTTCTTTCTTCTTTATTTTGCAAAAGCGACAAGGTGCAAACAATAAAACGAGGTGAAAATAATAAAAGTAGCCTTTTAAATGTTTAAATGGCGGTGTTTATGAGTGGAAACCGGATAGTGGTCTCCAGCGGATGTAGTTAGCGGACCAATCACAGCCAATGCCGCTGCGTTGGTGTTGCGTTGGAGTTGCGTCGCCTCGACGCGCGTCTACGATTTTTGGGAGGTGCACGTCAGGCCCTTGCGTTGGACGTAAGGTGGGTCCGCAAGGACGTAAGGGGTCCGCAAGCCCCCTTGCGTTGTGTCGACGCGGAAGCATAACTTGGGCTTAATGTGTGTGTGCGTGTGTGTGTGTGTGTGTGTGTGTGTGTGTGTGCAGAGGCTTTGAATGGATTGTGTTGCACTCAAAATCAATGCAGCGTTGATCGACACAACAACGGACGACCGTCTCAGTAAATCACTCCTGAATGCAGCTGATCTCATGCTCCATCTGATATTTCTATCCGTCCCCCCGTTTGCATGCTGACTCCGGCACATTGGGAAGATATTATCCACATTGCCTCGCGTCTCCACAAAGTACCAACCCCGAACGCGTCTGATGAGTTCTTTCCATTTGAAACCTGGTGCTAATTACCGAGCTGCGGCCCCGAGCCAAGGATCTGGAAGGAGGGTGGAAAAGATCCTTGGAAGCACCGACCAGTAGTTGTGAATCAAGAAACGCTCGGTTGTGTTCTCTCCTGACTCGCCGTGATTCATGCAGTCGCCTTTCCAAAAAAAGTCACATGGCAGCTGGAAGGAGCGCTCTCCTTTCCATCCAGTCTGCCTGCTCGCCAGAGCCCAAATATCTCAAATTCTTGTCGCTTGTTGTGATACTACGTCCACTACTATGCCTCCTTTTAGAGAGAAATAATGAGAAGGGGGTTGAAGCAGTGGGACAGAAAACAGATATTTGTGGGGGGGTTTTGCATTCCCAAGTATTGCAACATTTGAGTTTTCATCGCCTGACTCCAACGTCTTTGTGTTGTGTAAGAATCTGAGAGCTGCAATAACACTGTGTGGAAATTACACCATGCGCATCAAAGACCCGAACTTGTCTTGTTGTTGAAGTGTTGTTGTTGGAAGCTTAATTTGAAAAGCTGCTTTTCACTTGTTTGTGATGAATCACAGTTGTTTTATTGCCTAGATTTTAATAAAAACGTCAAATACATTTTGAAATGACGGGGCCCCACTTGGACCTCAGAGGGTTAAATTCAACGTAGTAGAACATGATCACACTTCTGAAACAAACGTACAGTCCAGCCTGTTGTTGTCATTGTGAAATTAAAGCTTTTTTTTTCAGAGGAAGCTCCTGCACCAGTTTATAAAACATTTTAGGATTGCCAAATTTATATTTCTTCAGTCAGTTGGTTGATTTTTCTTTCAATTTTTACTCCTGCTAAAAGGTGTTATAAACTTGTTCCCGTTTAGATGGACATAGTTTTGGATTATAACACCAAAAGCTGCAAAATACCTTTGAAATCAAGAAAGTTGTTGGGGTTTTTTTAAGTAACAGTAATACTCCAAGTGGTTACGGCAGATAATCTGCCAGCTCAAATGAAAACAAACAGGGCCACAATCATTCATAGCACAGGTAAAAATAGGCTCCATTCACAATCTTACATCACCCGCGACCCGGCAGTCATTTCCAGTATTTTAGCTTCTTAATCAGCTGTGTTGGGCGGGGAGAGGCTGGAAACAGTTTGTCACTTGATCTTTGGACGATGACATTGGCTTGTTTGTTCTTTGGGAGAAGAGAGCGTGCGCGAGAGAGAGAGAGAAAAAACGGATGCAGGTCACCAAAATATATTGAACTCCGTGAAAGGAAATACAGTGAGCATTTCTTCCAAAAGGGCAGTTTGCACCCCTCTATGAATGGAGCCTAAGTTTTGCAGCATGTTGTAACTGACCGACCCCAACAAGGCCTGCCGTTGTTTGCCTCAACACTCTCTCTCCCACTCTCTCTCTCTCTCTCTCTCTCCCTCTCTCCCTCTCTCACTCTCTCTCTCTCTCTCTCTCTCTCTCTCCCTCTCTCTCGCTCTCTCTCTCTCTCTCTCTCTCTCTCTCTCTCTCTGCCTCTCGACTCACACAAACACACTCCACACTGGACTGACAGTGTTGCCCAACAGCACAACAACAGATAAGCATGTTGGCAACAGAGAGACTTTTTATGTTGTAAACGGTGAGCAGGTTTATGGGAACGACTTAGAATGACTTAGGTTCAAGCTTCATTATAGCTGGTCACTCACTGACATTACATTTTGCAAGGATTATATTTTATATTATAATTCCCATAGTTGTTATACATTAGAATAATTTTTTTCTACGTTATAATCTCGGTAATTATACATTATATCGAGGGGAGTTATCACCTTTCCACCGATCGATATCCGATCATAGCAATAATGAAAACCTCATAGTCTACTTAGTAGATTCATGTCCTCCATGTACGGTCTAGTTTCCATCCTGTTTGTTGAAGTGACGGTTCATAGTGGATTGGAGGCCGGCTGGATCCACCTCTAAGCCATGGCCGCCCACCGCTCACTCCATATGAAATGCTCCGGGGCTAAATTACATCACTTCCAGCAGACTTCACGGAGAACAATGTGGATCTGTTTTTACTGAAATTCTCTGGTCCAGCTCAGATAAAAAACAAAGCAACATTCCCTTCACTTCACCTGTCTGTCCTCTGCACTGTGTGAGAGAGAACATAAGATTGTGTGATTTCAGCAGTGTCACATGGATATGTGGCTTGTATGATGAAACGTTTCTCATGTTGCTAGCAGGTGAATGTGGGCCTTTTTTTCTCCACTTATAAGGCTCTTTGAGGACAGACATAACTCTGTTGATGCCTGATTGCACCTTTAAGCGACACCCAAGCCTAATTACTATGTGATTATAAGTCATTTTTGCTGTAAGTAAAGTGAAAATACAAATCAATGCCAAATTTGGTTTCTTACAAGAAGCAAGATGAAAAGATCGATATCATTCTCATATGACGTGCTTAGCATAGCATTAATACTGGTAGCACCATTTGCGACTCCTCCTCCAAAATACAGAATTAATGTACGTCTGATGCCAATAGCAGAGTTTGTCCTCCAAAGTTTCAGATCCAGGGAATTCAGGTGCTGTTGAAGAGGCGGCTCACAACAAAAAAAGAAAATCACTCCTTTTAGACAAAGCGATTCAAAATCAAGAAAACAGCAGGTGTTAAAAGCAATGACAGCAAGCCTCAATTAAACGTCCAACATTTCTCTCCTTGCTCTGCCTAAGAAAAGAAAATTTTTTAGGGCATGACCTTTTTATAAGGGTCTCGGGTCTTTGTTTTTTGGGTTCCATACGACAGCATTCCCTTAAAGATGGAGTCCACGATTTTTCACTTGAGCCAAACTTTAGCCAATAGTAGCCATCTGGTCCGCATGGACTGTGGCGAGCGATCGCCGAGCATTTTGGGATCGGGGACGTTCTACAGTCATACCCAGAGGGGATGTTCCCATTCGTTGTTGTCTATGAAAGAAGCCGTGCAATGAGTTTCGAGAGACGCCGCCGCCCGCAAACTCTCTAAAATATTTTAACCTGACCGTTGTCGATCTAAAATTAAGACAGATTCAGCAACTGCATAGCTTATTTCTTGCCTAAAATGTTTTCAGAAACACATTTCGCTGAACTATTTTCGTAAAATAAAAGGGAGGTGGGAGGCTGCGAGGGGAGAACGATACGAGCTCGGAGAAGCACAGAGGGGAGGGGTGTGTGTGTGTGTGTGTGGGGGGGGGGGGGGTTCAAACCTTTCAAATCCTAGAATACAGCTTTAATTTGAAGCCAAAGTAAGTCCACCGAATGGGTTCTTCTTCTTATGCTTATCGTGAAAGGCTTGGTCGCTTATTATTAATTAAAATATATATACACACATGTATGGAGGAGTGATTACTTACATGCTGACACATGTTTGGTTGAAATATCAACCTCATCACCTGAAAGAATCCTGGTGAAGTGGTATTGGATGATGTCATCATAGCTTCTTGGTTCATAACGGCTACCGTAGTTGCAACAAAGCAATGCGCTAGAGAGCACTGTTCGTTTGAATGCAAAATACAATTTCACCACTAGATGGGAGTAATTCCTACACACTGTCTCTTTAAGAACCAAATATATTTATTGCATCACAGATAATTGTGTTTAATGACAGAGGATAAATAGTTTTTTTAAATACATTTTGCATCCTTTATTTTTTTAAATCTGGCTCTATTTGTACCTTATCTACCATGATAGCAAGCAGACTGCTTTTTCAAGTCGCTCATGACGGTTGGTGCGATTATCCCAATATTGGAATTTCAGTGTGAGTGATTTTTTTTATCGCAGTCCCTTAAATCTTATATAATCTTAGAGTATCAACCATGGAAAGTGATCTTTTCTGGCTTCAGCCAGTCTGTGCCTTGCTCAATGTGGGCAGTTTTTATTTTATTTTTGGTTTTATTTTAAAGGTGCCAAAACACTGTTACTCACTTCAAAATACAATTAAAAAATTCCCTTGTCCAGTGTGACACAAACACATCTACCGTGTGTGTTACATCAGTGGCTGACGTGCTTCAGTGCGGACCCCCCTGGGACGTTCACAGCTGTCACGCAAGGTAAATTGTGAATTGGGTCACAGCAGTTTGTCATTTTTAAAAAGTGGGTCCCCCAGAAAACATTGCAGATGCTGCTCTAAAGAATCTGACAGTAACTTTTCTAATTTTGTTACATTTTTTAGATTTTGTGTCGTCACTTTACTCATGCAGGATGCTTTAATGTGGGTAAAAGCATCTCTGACACGCTTTTCTAAGGAGCATTCCACCATACATTTCCCTTCACTTTTGCACTGAAAGGACTTTGTGAGGCAAAGCAGCCAAGACCTAGAAATCATTAGTAATGCTTTAATATCGGGCCCAGTGGGAGCAGGAGTGTTTGCTTTAATTTTATGCCTAAAACTCCCCATGAGGCTGTTCATAGTGTTTCAGAAGCTTCAGGTGGCCATAAGAGAATGCACATGGACACAAACGTGCCTTTTAAAACCTACATCTGTGCAGAAGCACAAAGCAGCGTGAAACGCCTTGGCCAGCATCTTCGCCCCTGCTGCGGTGCGACGCTGGTAATTAGGCTGCTGTTGTTGCTGCTGTCAACGCTCATTTTCAATTCTATTGAAGCAGAGGGAAGAAAAAAAGGCTACAGCAATACTCATAAAATCCAGGGTAATTATCCCAGGTTTTATGTGCCCTCGGAAGTCAGAAATTCCCTTATATGACAAGAAAGAAATTGCCTGCGCTAAGCAGCTGCAGCCTCCCAACGCCTTGATACGGGAACCACCACAATGGTAGAAATTATGGTAATTTTGCCTTATATTCCATATCAAGGTGGAATTAGTGGTCTTGTGTACCTGAAGTTAGGACCTTCTTCACCGACTCATACTTCTGTAAAAGCCATGTATCGAGTGTGCTGCAACAGCGAACAAATAACAAACATTATTCAAGGTGAGTGTAGACTGAGATGCCGTCCTGGAAAGATTTGTGGCACTAACGGCTTTCTTTGTCCAGACTAATAGAGGACATGAATCAGGTTTTTCATGAAAAGAAATACGGGAAGAAAAGAAAGCCCCGATTTGCACCTTGTCCTCGCCACTCCGCTCTCTGCAGTGATTCAAAGAAGGGAGCCGCCGTGTCCCGGCGTTCAAGCTGACCAAGCAGACGTTCATTGCAGATGCCTTTGGTGGATTGGAGCCGTGGAGAGTGTGTGTAAATCGGTGTGGCTGGGTTCCTTTCATGTTTATGCTTCTGAAAATCTAGATCTCACAATTAGTGTAATAAGATGAAGAGCATGCTGTGGTGAAGGAGCGTGGTCCCACCCCTTTTATTGAATTTCAGACTCAGATCTTATTATTACTTTGTCAGGCCATTTCATACGCCTGTGCACTTTGCTGAAATGAAATTAACATATGCTACCTGCCATGACAGCAGCCCCGTCTCCTAAAAAACCACAAACTGACATGCGCTCTCAATTACGTTACCAGGGAAACCTCCAGACACAGATTAAAATGGGAGGTTCACAAACAAAACCACACAACAATAAAATACACTCATCTACATTAGAAAAGTGTGGGGCTTTGGACATTTATACAATCACCGTCCACGGTCAATCACCAAGCCAGACCTGCTGGACCAAACAGAGAAGCTAACCCAGCTAGGACCTGAGGGTGATCCACTACCCAGCATGCTCATGGCTGTTTGATGAAAGGAAATTAGCTGGGACTTGAGGCTGGTCAGGCAACGGGAGGTCGCTGACTCTCACATCTTTACAGAGACCGGGCTCCGTCATGGATTCATCCCAGATCAGGCTCCTCTTGACTGCCGGACCACAGGACTGAACTCCGAGAGAAGGTGGACGACGAGTTTACATCACTGATGCTCGACGCTCAAACATACTCTGAGTTGATGGGTGATGTTTACCCCGATGTCCAACCTTGAATGTCATGATGCGGGCCGTTCTATCTGCCCGGAGAACCTGCACGGACCGTACAACCTCAGCTTAGTGTTGCAGTAAACACACGGACGGCTGACATGAACTGCACGCCGAAGCCACACATGGTGTTTAAAAGATGGCAGAGCTGCTTTGATCGGTTGTCTGTATCTGTTTAGTGCAGGTGGCCCAGTACTGCATGCATGAAGATAATGCATTGTGGTTTGAACGGTGAACCATGAAATGTCAGTGATATAACTTCTGGAACGAAACAACTGCAGAAGGACAAAACAAACAAAAAGAATCAGCTTCAGGTCTGTTTGTCCCACTTTGTTTTACCCCATACTGGTTTTTCCACATGAGACAAATAACATTCAGCTCACAGGGTAGAGTCCATGCAAATACCCATCGCTGGTTTAAATGTGCACTTCCGTATCCTTTCATACAGAAGCTACAGTATGTAGGCCAATCCAGCAGCCTCATTACACAGCGGAAACAGATATACAAAGGATTACGGCCCCTATTTTAATGCAAAAATGCTACATATTGCCACTGTAATACGCTGTATAATTGTTGGGCATCTTGTCAATGGAGATCCTTTTTACATCTTTAATAACGTTTATAATTAGACATATAAAGATCTGCATCCTCAGGAAATGCATTGCCCTTTACGTTAGTCTTTTTTTTCCCCACCCAGGATACTTCTGGCGATGCAATCTGTGTCCTTTCTCCTAATGGTGTTACAGGAGCACGAGTGTGGCGTCACAGCGCACACAGTAGATTTCCACTCCAGGCTGATGGCGAGTTGCCTGTCGCCTACCTCTGTGCCATTTTTAGCCTGCGGCGGCTCTGGCTGGCCTCGTTGCCACCTTGCTGTGCGTTGCCACGTGTGGGCAGCCGCTGGCCGGGGGCCCCAAGCATCTCTGCTGCTGCTGCGTTGGTGGGGCTCCCGTGGGACTGGGCTGTGGGCCGGGATGGGGCGAGGCGGAGGACGTGGGGGGGGGGAGAGCTGGCCGCTGACTGAAGCACACTGGCAGTCTTAAGGAGCGCTGCTGAGGGGAAGTCCTGTGCGTTTGAAGTAGGGACCTCAGAAAGCCTGTTTACTCAGGAGGGGGAGGGGGGAGCTGGCCCGCTGCACAAGAATGCCTGTGTCATGACGGGAGCGGCGGAGAGGAGGAATGCACTCTACAATCCCAACACTGTCGGAGCCGGGCCACAGCTGAGGTGGCAGCCATTTCTTTCTATTTATTTTAGCTCCCTCTCCACTCAATCACCGACCCTGTCTGCGGCCTGGAGCATCCGTGGAAAATGAAAAATGCCCCCGGCTTTTATTTATGGCTCGAGATTTCCACGTGTTTGTGTGTGGAGAAAATCGAGAAACCTTTTTGTTATTTTTCCGTAATGTATGTATATAATTCAGAAGTTCACAGAGCCGCGTTGTCACGTTCACGCTCAGGCACTTACTTTCACCAGGTGAGAACGCCCGCAAATCTGCACCGAGATGCCTGAAAATGTCTTTTTTTTTCAGCAGCACTGTGGCTCCCCGATTATTACGAGTGGTTATATCGAGAGGCTTATTTTAACCTGATCCTCCTGTGATCTTAACGGGCTTGAACATTGGAGGTCAATACTGAGCACAGAGACGTCCGTCACATTTAGGCGAGGTAGAAGGAGATTTGTTGTGACTCGCCCCGCTGGCAGCCTTTCTACCACGCTCACCAAAACGTCTTGAATACACACTACTTGTTAGTCCATGTGCCCTTTGCTTACCAGCCACCGGTGTGTTTGTAAATGGGCTGCGTGAACCAACATGAACCCGTTTTTCTGGGTTTTTTTAAGTTCGAGGCCTGCAATGTCTCGCTGGCGGGGTTTATAGACATTATAGTTTGAAGATTTGAATGAAAATGGTCTTAAGTGAATTCAGCGGGCCCCGGGGGGCCCTTCATGCACCGTCTCTAAAAGTGATTCACCCTGGAAAAACGTTTCCAATTTCTACAAGAGTGGACCACCTGCACCTATAAAAAACTACATTGTGTGCGATTGAAGCAAAAAAAAAAAAAAAAGCTAGCCTAAAAAACAGCCTAAAACCATAACAATCATAGCTTTAATAGAGTGCTGTTGAGGTGTACATAATAGGCAGTAAATGACTAGCAAAGCCTGAGCCATGAGCCAATGAGTGGGAGTTAATTTTGTCTGTGCTCCATGAATTGATTTAGCGTGTTTGAAGATGAATGTTCAATCACTGTCAGAGAGGGTTTGTTACCAGTTAATGAGATTATCAAGTTCATTGTTTGTTGACACATCACATATGATTTGAGGGGGAGAAGGGTTTGTGCAAAGTAAAAGCAACCTAAATGGACAGATAGGAAATGGGATCTATTGGTTCTGTGTTCATGGACTCGAATTGTTTGTTTGTGTGCCGCTGGGAATGGAAAGTGAAGGCGGATCCTTTATTGTGGTGGATGTAGTGTTAAAGATTTTGAAAATAGTACGTATGGTGTTCAATGCAACACAGGACTTTGAACTACGACACTGGTGTGTGATGAATAGAATGGAATGAATAGAATAGCAATACTTTTTGAATCCCAGACTGAGAAATTATTTTGACACAGCAGCAGTGGGTCAGCACACTAAGATATAGACAGTGTATATATAAACTAAACAAGAAATAAACAAGAAATAAACCGTACCTATGACTTCTGAAAATAGAGTTGTCTCTGTCTCTCAGAGGCGAGAGAGTTGTTCCCGTATCTATTGTTGCGACAGCGGAGCTGAAGCAGCCTGTTGGAGGTGCTCCGCCGTCTGACAAGTGATGTCTTCTTTACAGTTTTCATTTTGTTGCTTAATCCAAACTGTGCACAGTTATTTTCAGTCCAAGCTTGATGTTTTCAGTCTAACTCAGTGGTTGTGTTGCCTAAACCTGATATTTTATGCTCCACTTAAGTCAGGCACAATATAACATGCCCATTCCTTTGCCAATGTCAAGGCGCAATAAGACTCATTTTACCTTTGTATGTATAGAATTATTATTATGAATAATAATAGGCAAAATAGAATTTCCCCCGCTCATAACGACACCCACGCTCCCCTGTACACAAGTTATCACTAATAACTCATTCATCCAAAGCATCGACCTTAGAGTTATTGTTAGTAATAACTTACAGGAACATTGCATGCCGTAGTCCACCTTCTATTCTCCTCTCTCTCTCTAACACGACCACAGCGAGCAAAGTGGCGCTCCGTCATTATCTCCAAAAGTCGAAAAAAAAGATGGACTTAAAATTCACAACACAATTTATCCCTCTACTCTGAACCAGTGTGAGCTCACTCTACAGTCTCACTACAGGAAGAGCTGTTTCACACGCTATGGTTATTATCTTCACAGCCATCTTGACTGTAAGGGAGCCCAGAGGGACAATTAAGTGAGATTCACCTCTCCTTTGTTTCCAGGAGGAGGACTTTTATGACCAACCGAGCTGCAGACACGTGAGGGATTCTGCACTTTTCAGTCTTTATGGTGGCAAATTGAATCTGGAGCGCCCTTCTGTAATGCAAACTGTAGAGTAAGGGATGTCCCCGGCCAGTTCATCAGCATTCAAAGCAGGCTGAGGGAACAGATGGAGGATTTCATATCGGCGGTGAGACTTTTGACAGCGGCGGCGGTGGCGAGTGTAGAGCTAAGCCCTATTAGGATGGAGGTTAAGTAGAGCCATGCATTCCTTAATCTAATCTCCTTTCTTTTTTTTCACAGTCTGATTCAATCTGATTCAGCAAGTGCAGAGGCCACCCAATATCATCCAGTGTGATAACTCACTTCATTTTCATAACAAATGGAGACGTACACTTTGAAGTCTGAATCTGATTTTGCTGTTATATAACCACAAGGAATAATCTGCAGATTGTAAAGAAATGCCTTAGAATGACTGATTTGGTTGTGTTTCCGTGATTTTACTTACAGTGGAAAACCAAAACCACTACCAGTCTAGATGACGAGCTGTCACGGAGCTGTTATTATTAAAGCTTATTTCTGCCTGCAGAGATTGTTTAATTTGTGTGTGTGTGTGTGTGTGTGTGTGTGTGTGTGTGAGTGAATGATTTGAATGAACACTTAAGAGTGAAAAGAAGAGATTTAACCGACATTATGAGGGGTTTTGTTCCTCTCATTCAAAGGATATGAAACATTCAGAATGTTACAAATGTAAGATTGAACTTTTTTCATATGAAGTTCACGGCCCTACTCACGTGGAATCACCGGTCAATACATCAAAACTAATAGAATATAACAAGCAAAAAAGAAAAAAAGTGTTATTCAACTTTTTCGTGTTCTTCTTTTTGATTATATTTTTGTCATGACATTTCACCCTGCTACTAAATATTATTTTCACTATTAATTGATTATTTTTTTAAAAAGTGAAACCCATCCAAGTTCTCCAGAGCAGTTTATAATGAGAAGCTGGAAACAGAAAACCAACCTGACACTTGCAGTCTAGTTTCTCCAACACTGATCTGACAAAGAACCTGCAGCCACATGACACACTCATGAATATTGATTCCACCCTCAGCTTCACTATATTTACAATGTAATCGGGGATCAAGGTGTGAGTTTGCTCATTAAGCATTTCACCATTAAAGCCCTCGGCAGCTGTCTGACGAAAGTATCTTTGTTTTTCACTTAACTGCCTAGTATTTGCCATGTCACGCATATCCACTCTGAATAAATATGGCTGTTTTTTTAAATAAAGTTTCATTTTGCAGCTTTTGTGGCCTCCTCTCTTGTTAACACTTCCACCCCCCCTGTCCCCGTACAGAACCAGAGCTGGACATACCCGGGACCCTGGACTCTGTAGCCCGCCAGGTCAACGAGACCGTGCGCCGCCGTCGGCGCCGTGACGCCGGGGAGGACGACTACAACATCGAAATCCTGCTGGGAGTTGACGACTCAGTGGTTCGCTTTCATGGCAAAGAGCACGTGCAGAATTACCTCCTCACTCTCATGAACATCGTGAGTCTATTTACAATTTTCTACACTTTTTCACCATTAAAATTACTTGGTGTTGGTGTCTGTATGTGGCTATCCGGAGGGATTTTCATACATTTTTACGTGTTCAAATACGGGTGAATTTAGCAGCAAATCTGTGTAACAAACGATTGAATAGCAGTGGAACCAAAACGGTTTATAACCACAGATTTATGACTTCTGAACTACAGTAAAACACAGTGCTGACCTGTATCTAAATTGCTCTTCTGCCTCAAAGCTTTCACATAAATTATAAAACTTCATGTACTCTTGACCTGCTGTCTCCCAAGATCCCCCTCCCCTCTGAAAACCAAGCGTGGGTTGATGGTGGGGGGGGACTCCAAGGTTTATTAAGTTTCATGGGATTTTCAGCACAAAGTTTTCAGCATAAAAACAGCACTTACATTTGTTCAGTTCTCGACTTCTTCGAGCTGAGTCAGTGTTATTGAGCACTCCGTTTGGTTTCCCAGGGCCACAAACAATACAGAGGAGGTTTCACTGCCCTCTAATCTGCCATCCAAATCACATGCTGGCTGTAGCTGTTCATGATCTGAATATATGAGCCGCCAGCGTTAACTACATCCTGCCTCCTGTGGGTCCTCTGTTGTGGTTCAGTGTTATATATCGACAGATCTGGGACGATCATTGACGACACACAGCTGGTGCTCTGTCCTCGGCTCCGAGGCTGCACAGTTTGTCCAAACACTGACGCTGCAGTATTTCTTATTTCTGTGATATATTGTGACGTGAAAAATGTGAATATACAGCCTACATTTGGTCGACTACATTTGCAATTCACAAGGATCAAAAAAAAGAATCAACTTTGTGGCGTCATTTCAAATAACTGAAAGGAAGTGAAAGTGAACAAACAAGGAGCATTAAGGCCATGATTCTGTGTGGCTACATGCGTCTTGCTATCATTGCGACCAATGCAGTTAGCCAATAAGATGACTTTAACACTTAGCTGTAAAGTTGACCTTGAATCATAGAAGCTGTGTGAGCGTCAGATCACAAGCCAGATGGATCCAGATCCAGTGAGGATGCTGCTCTGCTACTGGTGTGTGTCCGGGTCACCTGTCGCTCTTCTGTACTCCAAATAGCTGACTGGTTGTAAAACTTCTAAGATCCCAGATGTCAAAGCCAAAATAAATGCTGGACTCAAGGTTTAAAACCCTCGTCCAAAAATGTTTGATGGACAACGAATTGTAATAATTTTGAAGGAAGAGAACCATGTGAGTTCTCCTTTTTTGTATCGTCATGTATCATGGCGGTGTGGTTGACTTAATTGCACATCCTGCTATATGATTATTGCACATCTCAAACGGCGTTTGAAATAATAACTTTGCTCAGCCACTCCGTTGCAACACAAAGGAGAGTGCCGTTAATTGCCCGCGGGGGTTATCCCGCCAGCTTGATGTAGTTGCACTTCAGCGGCATTTAATCAAGATGCTCTTTGTCGGCGTAGCAATCAATTCTGACACTTAGGGAAGCAGATAAGAATAGTAGTGTTTGCTTATCAGATAGTCAGAGGTTTAGGGAAAATGACGGTGGAGCCACATGTGACGAGGCCTCTACGGAGACGCAGCTGCTGTTCCTCAGCAACAAGTCTGCAGATGAGCAAACCATCCCTGATGGAAGGGGTGGACGATGAATGCATATACATACAGTTAGCACATGTAAATGCAGAACCC
Organism: Chelidonichthys spinosus; assembly: GCA_029853015.1. NCBI lineage: Eukaryota > Metazoa > Chordata > Actinopteri > Perciformes > Triglidae > Chelidonichthys > Chelidonichthys spinosus. The sequence continues at coordinate 9,028,405 of CM056831.1, forward strand.
AAAAGGCGTTGGATGATGGTTCTTTGTACTGATGACATGTGGGGGAGAACAACTGGACTTAAAACGTAAGAAGCAGCGAGCCAGTGGCATCAGACCAACTGATTGGATGATCCTTGTCTGTGTCAAACATGGCATTGGTTTCATCGGGGGGGCTGTGTTCCTGATCATGTCATGTGAAGGCGTCGCCCCAGAAATGTTGTTAAGATCCTTTTCAGCAAAAAGATCATCCTTGCAGACGCAGGTGCTGATTGCATAATTGAGTTATCGCTCTTCCTCCGCGGTCCTTTACCTTTTGTCTGTAAAAGAAAGTGATGTGAGAACAGGGAGTGGGTGAGAAGTGCTGCTGCAGCACAGCCTGATGGGAAACATGAGGTGTTTTTTGAGCATTACAAACATGTTCTAGTAGTAACCTGGAAAACACGTATGCACCAGAGAAGCAGCATCACAGGTACAGACGCACAGCCCTAGTATATATATCTATAATTCAGAGATACAATACGGTGCCGTGTGCATGGCTCCCCTCTCATCTTCCATGCTTTCTTTCTGTCCCCCCCTGTCTTCTTCCCTTCTCCTCTGAATGGTTAATGGCTGTATTTCCTGTATACAGCAGGGAACGATTTCAGGTTCAAAACCCATGTCATGGATGCTCTCTTATTCTCTCTTCTCCTTCTGTCCTCTCTCTTCTCCTTCTGTCCTCTCTCTTCTCCTTCTGTATTCTCTCTTCTTCCTTCTGTATTCTCTCTTCTCCTTACACCCTCTCTCTTCTCCTTACACCCTCTCTCTTCTCCTTCTGTCCTCTCTCTTCTCCTTCTGTATTCTCTCTTCTCCTTCTGTATTCTCTCTTCTCCTTACACCCTCTCTCTTCTCCTTCTGTCCTCTCTCTTCTCCTTCTGTCCTCTCTTTTCTCCTTCTGTCCTCTCTCTTCTCCTTCTGCCCTCTCTTCTCCTTCTGTCTTCTCTCTTCTCCTTACACCCTCTCTCTTCTCCTTCTGTCCTCTCTCTTCTCCTTCTGTCCTCTCTCTTCTCCTTCTGTCTTCTCTCTTCTCCTTACACCCTCTCTCTTCTCCTTCTGTCTTCTCTCTTCTCCTTCTGTCCTCTCTCTTCTCCTTCTGTCTTCTCTCTTCTCCTTCTGTCCTCTCTTTTCTCCTTTTGTCCTCTCTCTTCTCCTTCTGCCCTCTCTTCTCCTTCTGTCTTCTCTCTTCTCCTTCTGTCCTCTCTTTTCTCCTTCTGTCCTCTCTCTTCTCCTTACACCCTCTCTCTTCTCCTTCTGTCCTCTCTCTTCCCTTCTGCCCTCTCTTCTCCTTCTGTCTTCTCTCTTCTCCTTCTGTCTTCTCTCTTCTCCTTCTGTCCTCTCTTTTCTCCTTCTGTCCTCTCTCTTCTCCTTCTGCCCTCTCTCTTCTCCTTCTGCCCTCTATCTTCTCCTTCTGTCTTCTCTCTTCTCCTTCTGCCTCTCTCTTCTCCTTCTGTCTTCTCTCTTCTCCTTCTGTCCTCTCTCTTCTCCTTCTGTCCTCTCTCTTCTCCTTCTGCCCTCTCTCTTCTCCTTCTGTCTTCTCTCTTCTCCTTCTGTCCTCTCTCTTCTCCTTACACCCTCTCTCTTCTCCTTCTGTCCTCTCTCTTCTCCTTCTGCCCTCTCTTCTCCTTCTGTCTTCTCTCTTCTCCTTCTGTCCTCTCTTTTCTCCTTCTGTCCTCTCTCTTCTCCTTCTGTCCTCTCTCTTCTCCTTCTGCCCTCTCTTCTCCTTCTGTCTTCTCTCTTCTCCTTCTGTCCTCTCTTTTCTCCTTCTGTCCTCTCTCTTCTCCTTCTGCCCTCTCTCTTCTCCTTCTGCCCTCTATCTTCTCCTTCTGTCCTCTCTCTTCTCCTTCTGCCCTCTCTCTTCTCCTTCTGCCCTCTATCTTCTCCTTCTGTCTTCTCTCTTCTCCTTCTGCCCTCTCTCTTCTCCTTCTGTCTTCTCTCTTCTCCTTCTGTCCTCTCTCTTCTCCTTCTGCCCTCTCTTCTCCTTCTGTCTTCTCTCTTCTCCTTCTGTCCTCTCTTTTCTCCTTCTGTCCTCTCTCTTCTCCTTCTGCCCTCTCTTCTCCTTCTGTCTTCTCTCTTCTCCTTCTGTCCTCTCTCTTCTCCTTCTGTCCTCTCTCTTCTCCTTCTGTCTTCTCTCTTCTCCTTCTGTCCTCTCTCTTCTCCTTACACCCTCTCTCTTCTCCTTCTGTCCTCTCTTTTCTCCTTCTGTCCTCTCTTTTCTCCTTCTGTCTTCTCTCTTCTCCTTCTGCCCTCTCTTCTCCTTCTGTCTTCTCTCTTCTCCTTCTGTCCTCTCTCTTCTCCTTACACCCTCTCTCTTCTCCTTCTGCCCTCTCTCTTCTCCTTCTGTCTTCTCTCTTCTCCTTCTGTCCTCTCTTCTCCTTCTGTTCTCTCTCTTCTCCTTCTGTCTTCTCTCTTCTCCTTCTGTCCTCTCTCTTCTCCTTCTGCCCTCTCTCTTCTCCTTCTGTCTTCTCTCTTCTCCTTCTGCCCTCTCTCTTCTCCTTCTGTCTTCTCTCTTCTCCTTCTGTCTTCTCTCTTCTCCTTACTGCCCTCTCTCTTCTCCTTCTGCCCTCTATCTTCTCCTTCTGTCCTCTCTCTTCTCCTTCTGTCCTCTCTCTTCTCCTTCTGTCTTCTCTCTTCTCCTTCTGTCTTCTCTCTTCTCCTTCTGCCCTCTATCTTCTCCTTCTGTCTTCTCTCTTCTCCTTCTGCCCTCTCTTTTCTCCTTCTGTCCTCTCTCTTCTCCTTCTGCCCTCTCTTCTCCTTCTGTCTTCTCTCTTCTCCTTCTGTCCTCTCTCTTCTCCTTCTGCCCTCTATCTTCTCCTTCTGTATTCTCTCTTCTCCTTACACCCTCTCTCTTCTCCTTCTGTCCTCTCTCTTCTCCTTCTGCCCTCTCTTCTCCTTCTGCCCTCTATCTTCTCCTTCTGTCTTCTCTCTTCTCCTTCTGTCCTTCTCTCTTCTCCTTCTGTCCTTCTCTTTTCTCCTTTTGTCCTCTCTCTTCTCCTTACACCCTCTCTCTTCTCCTTCTGTCTCTCTTTCTCCTTCTGTCCTCTCTTTTCTCTCTTCTGTCTTCTCTCTTCTCCTTCTGTCCTCTCTCTTCTCCTTCTGTCCTTCTCTCTTTCTCCTTCTGTCCTCTCTCTTCTCCTTCTCCCTCTCTTCTTCTCCTTCTGCCCTCTCTTCTCCTTCTGTCTTCTCTCTTCTCCTTCTGTCTTCTCTCTTCTCCTTCTGCCCTCTCTCTTCTCCTTCTGTCTTCTCTCTTCTCCTTCTGTCCTCTCTCTTCTCCTTACACCCTCTCTCTTCTCCTTCTGTCCTCTCTCTTCTCCTTCTGTCTTCTCTCTTCTCCTTCTGTCCTCTCTCTTCTCCTTCTGTCTTCTCTCTTCTCCTTCTGTCCTCTCTCTTCTCCTTCTGCCCTCTCTTCTCCTTCTGCCCTCTATCTTCTCCTTCTGTCTTCTCTCTTCTCCTTCTGCCCTCTCTCTTCTCCTTCTGTCTTCTCTCTTCTCCTTCTGTCCTCTCTCTTCTCCTTACACCCTCTCTCTTCTCCTTCTGTCCTCTCTTTTCTCCTTCTGTCTCTCTCTTCTCCTTCTGCCCTCTCTTCTCTTCTCTCTTCTCTCTCTCCTTCTGTCCTCTCTCTTCTCCTTCTGTCTTCTCTCTTCTCCTTCTGTCCTCTCTCTTCTCCTTACACCCTCTCTCTTCTCCTTCTGTCCTCTCTCTTCTCCTTCTGTCTCTCTCTTCTCCTTCTGTCCCTCTATCTTCTCCTTCTGTTCTCTCTCTTCTCCTTCTGACCCTCTCTCTTCTCCTTCTGTCCTCTCTCTTCTCCTTCTGTCCTTCTCTCTTCTCCTTACTGTCCTCTCTCTTCTCCTTCTGTCTCTCTCTTTTCTCCTTCTGTCTTCTCTCTTTCTCCTTCTGTCTTCTCTCTTCTCCTTCTGCCCTCTCTCTTCTCCTTCTGTCTTCTCTCTTCTCCTTCTGCCCTCTCTCTTCTCCTTCTGCCCTCTATCTTCTCCTTCTGTCTTCTCTCTTCTCCTTCTGTCCTCTCTTTTCTCCTTCTGTCCTCTCTCTTCTCCTTCTGTCCTCTCTCTTCTCCTTCTGTCCTCTCTCTTCTCCTTCTGTCCTTTCTTTTCTTACTCTTGTTTTGTCTCGCCTGTTCTTTTTTCCTCAGTCCAGTTTTTCTCCATTCTCATCTCGTCTCCTCTTGCATCCTTCTGTCCTCTCCACCTCTTCTCTTCCCATCTCTCCTCTCCTCCTCTCCTCGCCCATTCTGACCTTCTATCCTCTCATCCCGTATCTCTCCTCTCTTTTCTCTTTCTATTACTCTATTCTACTATTCTCATGAGACTCCATCAGTGAGCCCAGCGCTTTTAGGGACAAGTTGTATTTATGAACTCAGAGACCAGAGTTCTCTCTGCATTTTATTCTCCATCTCATAAGATGCTTGGCTGCTCACTCATCCTGCTGTACTCTGAAAATCCAATTTAGTTAAACACGTGGTTCGCCCGGTCCTGTCTTCTGTTCACACATTATGTCAGCTGAGAAAAGAGTGTGCTCGGCCTTTGTTCCCACAGACGTACGTGGGAATGAAACGCTTCACCTGGTGGCTTCAGTTTCCTGTCTCTGGCCGTCAAAGAACAATAACAGCTTGATATGTGCTGCACATTTCTCCTGAGAGCCTCGGGTGAGTGCTCTCACACGTCGACTCGCTCACCATGAAACGCTCCGGTGGGAAGTTACGTTCTATCCAATCCTGCATCACGTTAAATTACACCTTCAGCCAACGTTGGCGTGCCAACAGACAAGATATTAAAAACAGCGAAGAGTTTGTAGCTCGTTTGTCAGGATGATAATCAGCATTTCTGAATCAGGAAAAGTTGCACATTGTGTAAATGTCTGGCTTTGGTGCAAAATCATCCTAATTAAACTCCACAGGATTCACAACCCCCAAAAAACAATAAAGAAATAGTAGTAACATGTCGTCAATAGAGTCTGGAAGCAGCGGTTCCACATTACAGTTTCACGAATCAGCCGTCTTAATTGGACTAAAGACTGCATGACTTAATTGACCTCTGTTGGTGACATGTGGGACTGCAACTACATTTATGTTGAAATGACCCATCAAATTATTTCAAACAGCATCTTTGTGATGGTGACACTCCAATGGTGTTTATCAAAACTTTGGCTCTGAATAATGGAGACCAGTACAACACCAAGACTCACTACAGGCTCAAATATTACACCATATGAACTGATATATTTGGTATGTATTGCAAGCCTGTTGTTTTGGATTGCATTATCAATACGTAGACGATGCTGGAGAGAGAGTTGCATGCTTGATACTGTCGACCCCGGTCCACCTTAGTAACACTTCACAGCAGGTAAACAAACAAACACAAACACCTGAACATTGCATAGTCACAGAAATTTGATAGTCTCGCTCCGAAAGCCAAGACCATCGATCTGGACCAGTGGCAACCTGCACTGTCTAACTTAAATTATAAAAAAAAATAATAATTTCAATAAGATGATTCAGCAAATTAATTCATCTTTAATGAATACAACTCGTCAGTTTGTCAACATAAATAGAGAGATGGCATCTTTTAATTTTAGACCCCATGCATTGTGATTTCAAATGTTCAATGTAAAAGATTTGTCACCTTAACCTAACCAGTCACTTCATCACGTCATGACAGCATTGTGTGTTTCTGCAAGATATGGAACATTCATTATGAAACGTATTTTTGGTTCAGAAACTTCAATCCAGAATATTACACGTATTCCGTTGTTTGCAGAAACGCCGACATCGTTCTCGACATCAGAAGCAGAAAAGCTAGCAAGAGATGAACCTGAAGCCTCCGACTTTACTGTGATGAAACACTGAATTATAGTTGAAAAAATGTGACTGAATGTTATGTCAATGCTGCCCCGTGTGCACTATTGCATTAATTATTGTTATTATAATTATCATTATTATTATTATTATTAGTCTGCTTACATTGCATACATTCAGATGACCCGATAATAAAAAAAATCTAGATTGAATACAAAACGTGCAGACAGCACGTGAGAGGACAACAGAACTGTACATTCGTGGAGAGATTACACTGAATACAGTAGGTTTTTGAGATTTGACATTTCTGCTGATGGAGCCGAGTCATGTGAGTGATATTGATCAGTGGCCCCGGCAATCTCCCGCTTGGATTGTGGAACAGATGGATCGTGGCCATTTCCAGCTGCAGACCAGTGGACGTGAGCTGGATAGATCCGGTCAGACGTGAGTCCGAACACATACAGGAAGAGGAAGTGAGTCCCGTAGTGTAAATGTTAGAAGAAGCAATGATGCGACGCGTCTTCATGAGCGACCTTTGAAAACGAGCGGATCAAGCGGTGAGTGCTAGAATGATGATGATGATCTCCCAGACACTCTACGTGGCGTTCAAAGGCGTCCATACGGTGAAGGCGGTTCTCTGAGGAAAGTTCACCACGTGATCACACGCCGCTGGAATATGTCCCTCCTATTGGAAATCACTGACATATTGCGTAATGAGGCGGATGAACTCGGTGAGAAACCGTTGGCCCAAAGCAAATGAAACCCACCGTGACGCCGCGTGTCGACTCGGCCCGCCTGCACCTGGTTGCTGATGAGGTTTTATACATCGTATACATGTACGGAGTCAGGGAGCCGGACAAGATGCTGATTGTTCACTGGCTTGATGGTGCTTACTGTACGCTCCATCGCTTATTGTCAAAACAGCAGCGATTAAGACGAGATGATGGGCGAATACACACACACACACACACACACACACACACACACACACACGCATCCTGCCGAGCCTGTTAAAGGTCAGCTGTCAATAAAATATCCTTATCCTTGTTTCCAGTTGAAAAGCAAAGACATGGAAGAGGGAAATCAGCTTGTGGGCTTTACTTCCGAGTGTGAGATGAGATGAGCACTACAAGAGTGTCCACAGTTCAAAAGTACATCCGTCAGTTAACTGAATGACCAAATGCACTGACAAGTGTCTGACATGCACGTTTTGAAGTATTGTTTTGAAGGCTGAACACGGACCAACAGCAATGACTTTGATTGGATTTTGGATCCTCACGTCCTAAGATGACCAGAGGATGATATTTTATTATATAAACAATTGAATGAGTAATAATAATAATAATGATAATAAAACAATTTTACATCTGGTTAAACTTTGAATTAAAACATTAGGGTTTAACGGGTGACCTGTTGCCTAGACAGCGTTTCCCTAAAATACTGCTCGTTCTGTCGTGTTGCTGTTATAAGTCCGACGCCTGCAGGTCGCTGTGGGAGCACGATGTCATTTATCGCTTTTATAACTCATTGCTCTGTAATAAAATAGAATAGTATAAACATTTAATCAAAATACATTTGGACATTATCCAGGATTAATTTCATACCGAGGTAAAATGAAAAGTCAAAGAAAATGACGAGACGGGCTCGGACACTGCATCTTGAGGTTGATAAGTGAACTCGCAGTGATTCAACAGGCCGCCTCAGACACTGTGAGCGGCCGGTCACTTCAGGGGAAATTTGATTCGACTGGCTGATTGAAACCACACAAGTCTGTGGAAGCCACAGTAAGAAAGAACACAAGGTGAGAAAAAGCGAGGTGGAAATGGACACACAAAAAAAAAAGAAACCTTTTCACCTTTTCTGATGGAAAATGTTTGTCTGGCTCTTTGTGAAGAGTCCTTCGCTGACCAGGCTCACGGCCTCACCCGGTTCCCTTGACGTCACCTCAACACTGGTCTGAATACTGAACATGCTGGGTGTGTTGTATTGTTCTGTCAGGCTGTCCTTCTCCCACGTAATAACATATTTGAACCGTTCCCATGAGACATGGCTTCTCTTGTTTTTGCATTGTCACTGACTCCCATCTGTCATTGATGAGTAGAAATCCTATTTGGCATATGACAGTTTTAGGGCTGTGCTGAATAAAATGGCCTCATTTATATAGCGCTTTTTCTCCAAAGCGCTTTACAGCAATGACTGACATTCACCCATTCACTCACACATTCACACACCGACGGCGGAGTCAACCACGCAGGGCGACAGCCAGCTCGTCAGGAGCAATTGGGGTAAGGTGTCTTGCTCAGGGACACCAGGCACTCAGCTAGGAGAAGCCGGGGATCGAACCGGCAATCTTGCGGTTACCAGCCAACCCGCTCTACCTCCTGAGCTAAACCTCCCCATATGAATATTCGTGAGGAGAAAGTGTCCTAGAGCTTGTTATAAAATAACAAGCATAAAATTACCAAAGTGTCCTTGGGCAAAATACTGCACCCCAAATTGACGCTGAAGGCGTGTGAATGAGTCGTATTAGACCCTGATTTGCAGGCAGCTCCTCTGCCATCAGTGTGAATGTAGAGGCAAATGTAGTATAAATCCCCTCGAGTGGTGGAGAAGACTGTATCTCTGCAGATCCATCTGTTAACCGTTTAATTCGAACATATAAAGATGCTCATTAGGACTTGTTTTTCCACCTCCGTGGCTGCCGTGGCTTGTGAGGAGTGATATCATAATGAGAGGTTGCTCGCCCTTGAGTGTTCACTCACCCTCTCAAAAAGCTTGAAAACGGTCACAGGCATGTGATTACAGTCATTCGTCGACTGAAGAAGTATGGTTTGTTTTTCTCGCTCACGCCCTCAGATGAGTTGGAAGTAGAAACCTGGAATTAACGAGATGGGGGTTCTAATGTGTCACATGGTGTCTGATTGATGACGTCTTCCCTCCTTGTTTCTCAGGTGAACGAGATTTACCACGACGAGTCTCTGGGCGTCCACATCAACGTGGTCCTGGTGAGGATGATCATGCTGGGCTATGCCAAGGTGAGTTTCACAGCAGAAAGAAAAAAAATCGATGACAGGAGAAACATTTGCCTCCCGGAGAGTAAAGGATTGGTTTGTAGGAGAAGACGGAGACGTGCTTCTCCTCCCTCTTTACTGAGACGGATCACATCCCAAATCTGTTAAAATTCTGCCCTCACTTTGCATTTAGGTACTCAGCGGCTTTCACATAAGGCTAAAGACAGACAATTGGCTGCTATAGAGCTGTTATAAGCAAGAAAATGTGAAACTGAACTGTGGCGGAATAAAAAGTGGTGTTTGAAAAAAAGGTACCCAATCAGCAGATTATTATTTTTTAATGATAAAAAAACAGCAGCAAAAATAAATTTCCGACACACCGACAACCGCTCACTTGCTCTGAAGGGGGCCCAAACTTTCCAGAAAGATGGCATTGAAAAAATGTATTATTTATGGGGCTATGTTTGGAGGTGTTGCTGCTGCAGATCAGTACAGAGACTCCCTCCCCCTCCCTGCCTCTCCTCCCCTCCCTCCACACACTTTAAGTCCAGGTACAACAATGTTGTGTTTGCTGTGGCGAAACAAGAGCTCTGACCGAGAGGTGATCGTCAACCCATCATCGCTGGCTGTTACAGCAAACCGAGTGAGAATGAAAAGGAGCACACAAACAGAACCAACACTACAGAGCAGGCAGCTGTTTAGTTCTAATGCTCAATCTCATGTTTAAACTATGTTAAATGCCCTAATGCCTGCTAGCTCACACACAACATCACGGTAATATGAGGACCATTCAATACCAATCACAAATTCATCGCTCTTTCCAAACAGACACACAGGTAACCAGTCTATCACAGGGAGACATGTAGAGACAGACAGGTAACCAGTCTATCACAGGGAGACATGTAGAGACAGACAGGTAACCAGTCTATCACAGGGCTGACATGTAGAGACAGACAGGTAACCAGTCTATCACAGGGCTGACATGTAGAGACAGACAGGTAACCAGTCTATCACAGGGCCGACATGTAGAGACAGACAGGTAACCAGTCTATCACAGGGAGACATGTAGAGACAGACAGGTAACCAGTCTATCACAGGGCCGACATGTAGAGACAGACAGGTAACCAGTCTATCACAGGGCTGACATGTAGAGACAGACAGGTAACCAGTCTATCACAGGGCTGACATGTAGAGACAGACAGGTAACCAGTCTATCACAGGGCCGACATGTAGAGACAGACAGGTAACCAGTCTATCACAGGGAGACATGTAGAGACAGACAGGTAACCAGTCTATCACAGGGCCGACATGTAGAGACAGACAGGTAACCAGTCTATCACAGGGCTGACATGTAGAGACAGACAGGTAACCAGTCTATCACAGGGCCGACATGTAGAGACAGACAGGTAACCAGTCTATCACAGGGCTGACATGTAGAGACAGACAGGTAACCAGTCTATCACAGGGCTGACATGTAGAGACAGACAGGTAACCAGTCTATCACAGGGCCGACATGTAGAGACAGACAGGTAACCAGTCTATCACAGGGAGACATGTAGAGACAGACAGGTAACCAGTCTATTACAGGGCCGACATGTAGAGACAGACAGGTAACCAGTCTATCACAGGGAAACATGTAGAGACCGACAGGTAACCAGTCTATCACAGGGCCGACATGTAGAGACAGACAGGTAACCAGTCTATCACAGGGCTGACACATTGAGACAGACAGGTAACCGGTCTATCACAGGGCTGACATGTAGAGACAGACAGGTAACCAGTCTATCACAGGGCCGACATGTAGAGACAGACAGGTAACCAGTCTATCACAGGGCTGACATGTAGAGACAGACAGGTAACCAGTCTATCACAGGGCCGACATGTAGAGACAGACAGGTAACCAGTCTATCACAGGGAGACATGTAGAGACAGACAGGTAACCAGTCTATCACAGGGCTGACATGTAGAGACAGACAGGTAACCAGTCTATCACAGGGCTGACATGTAGAGACAGACAGGTAACCAGTCTATCACAGGGCTGACGCGTTGAGACAGACAGGTAACCAGTCTATCACAGGGCTGACATGTAGAGACAGACAGGTAACCAGTCTATCACAGGGCTGACATGTAGAGACAGACAGGTAACCAGTCTATCACAGGGAGACATGTAGAGACAGACAGGTAACCAGTCTATCACAGGGAGACATGTAGAAAGGAATCGAACCTGAGACCCTCTCGCTGTGAGGTGACAGTGCTAAACCACTGTGAAGCCATTCTGGATCATTTAATCATTAATTGACAATCAGAAATTCAACAAATGCAGAACTTAAATAATGAATAGATAACATATTAACACATCTCTGCTGGTAGAAATGGACACAGACTAAACACAGAATGTCATCCATGCATCATTGGTTCATCGGTTCTTTTAAAACACTTTTCCTTCCTTTCCGTCTCCCCTCACGTCGCTTCCAGCGTTTGTCCCCGCTGGGAGGAAGTGAGATGTGATGAAAAAAAGACAGAAGTGAGGGAAGCGTGGATGCAACAGGAGACATGGAGGAAGAGGGAAGCTCAGGGGAAGAAAACATGGAGAACGCTAGTGACATTACATGACATAGATGCCAATAAGGGAAGAACGTATGCAGGATGCAGCAGTCAGACACTCTCTCTCTTGCGTTCCTCTTCTTATCACCCCACAACCGCCCTGTTTAATTTCTCACCCTCTCTCTCTCTCTCTCCTTCCTGTCAGTCCATCAGCCTCATTGAGAGAGGAAACCCTTCGCGGAGCCTGGAGAACGTGTGCCGCTGGGCGTTCGTGCAGCAGAAAGGTGACCCCGAGCACGCCGAGCACCACGACCACGCCATCTTCCTCACTCGGCAAGGCTTTGGCCCCACGGGCATGCAGGGTAAGGCTCCCCCCGGTGGACATGCCAGCATTCAAATGAGAACGCGGCGGCCTCCTGCAGCATCGTGACCCGCCCCGCGTGGCTCATCTGAATGCGGCTTTCCATCGCAACACACAGCACGGGTTAAAAAGACTCCCCTTTTGGGCTTCCAGTTGACACCTCTGCTTAATTTAAATTCTAGTGAATGCAGACCTGGAAGGGCTGGACGCTCAAGACAATTTACACAGGCTGCTAGATACTGACTGCTCTCCTCTTATCTCCTCCATGACAGCCAAACTGAAACAGTGAGAGCGACTGTCCAAAATCAGTACTATTAAACGCCCATTCAACTCGCTTTATGCCTTCTTTTATTCCCCCCTTTGAACACCGGCTGCATTCATTTTTCAATTTGAAAGCTTTGGCTTTTCACTACTTGCTCCTTCCTTTTTGTCGTTAAAATGTAACACAGTACCTCAACAAGGGAGGCAGAAAGCTGTTTTTATAACTTTGATTTAAGGAGTAAATAATTGACAACATTGACTTCTAGCCTGCGGTCTTTCTTCCATTTCTTTGAAAATAGCAAATCTCTTGGAAAATGTTCTAATTTTCTTTTACCGGTACACTATCAAAGACAAGAGCGAATTAAAGTGATTGCATCCACATAGCCAACAGTGAAGAGAAAAATCCAGCTCCATGTATACATGGGGGAGGGGCGGGGCAGGCTGGGGGTTAATGATATATACAGTATATATATCAATTTCAAGCTGAAAATCCATTGGACAAATGAGCTACGAGCTGCTGCCTTCTGGAAAATCAATCACACATTACAATTCCCACACAGAGCAGCCTCATCAGTCTGCCTGTCCAGAGGATTGATCTCAGCTTAAACTTAAACTGGTTGATCCAACCAGCCTTTTACTTTTGATCACTCACAGGTTATTAAAAATGTCTCCAGCTACCTGCGACTTCACCACACTCAATCCACCGACCGTGCATCCATTTGAATTGGCTGGAGTGAACGAAACTGTATGAGAAAACGTGTTCTGGACCAAATACAATGTAATACATCACAAGGGCTGAAGTGGAGGCCAAACGCACGCAAACGCCGTTTACCCACCTCTGGGATTTTGGAAATAGCGTTTACGCACATCTGAGTGTCGTTTACGCACCGGTAAATTAGTTCATCCACGTTCATTACGTTTACATGGCGTTAAGGTCCTCCTGTGACCCATCACTGCCTGTGGCAGCTACCAGGAAGCGGCACGTTGTCTCTATTGATCAGCGGCTCCATACACGTTGGTGGGGTTTGTAGAATCGACTATTACAATGGATATTAGGTGATTTGTTAACCTCCCTGCAGTGTCTCGATTACAAACTAAGTACAAAGAGCAAAGATTACTTTTCTCTTCCAATGCAATCTCGGGTATGAAGTCACTACGTGCAGGTGTGGATGATGTTGGTGCATGGCATCACTTCATAGGGAAATAAAGAACAAGCACTCTGACAGGAAGTTTACAAGGGGAGCCCCCCCTCCCCTCCCCTTCCCCTTCTGAAGATGCTTCTCTATCAGAAACGTGTGTGAACGTGGAGCTCGGCTGCAGCTCTTCATTACACATTCAGACTTGATGCTTCTGTGGGTCTGTTAGCGAGGGGGAGATCAGTAGGCTGAATAAAGTGACAGGCTGCCTAACAGCTGTACCCAGGGAAGAATTCTGTACATGTATTTTACAGGCAGGGTGAGAGAGGAGGGACAGGAGGTCAAAGAGAGGGAGGAGAAAGAAAGAGGAGGATAGTAAGAGGAAATAAAGAAAGAGGCCACCGACGGTGGAGAAAAGGAGCGAGGAGGAAGAGAATGAAGTGACAGATATATGAGAAACGGAGAGAAGAGGAACAAAGAGAGGAGGGAAGCCTAAAGTTAGCATGTTTCTGTGTGATTTAGTTTGCTTTGTTTTACTAAACTCTGCTCCCTGCTCTGACCTTTCTGTTTTCTGTATGAGGAGGACACAGGTGGTTGATCTTTTTTTCATAGGCCTGCTGATACGTTTTGTGTTGTTTTATTTTGATTGAATTAACACCTAAACTACAGTAGATGTATTCATTCTGGAATCTTCTTCAACATTACTTTGAATAAGAGAACTGGATGTAGTGACTGTGAAGGCATGAGAGAGCAGTCAGTGATGTCCTTGGTAGTCTCATGGTCACACATAGCACATGTGTATCGGATAGGAACATTGGGTAATAGACTGCAGGTAGTCTCACGTTTCTTTTCACAAAATGAACAATAACCACAATATCATCATAACCATAACCAACAACTTTGACACTGATGACACCGGTCTGGTATGGTACAAAATACAGGCCTACTTGGTGCTGTACATCCAGGTCTGCCTTACTGCATCGTGGTCCATCTGATCACAGAATTCATAGTTTACCCACATCTGATTTACCACTACAGCCCTTGTGGTTACACACCTTCATCAGGTGTGAAACGGACATACGATCAACATAGTGCACGCAGTCAGCGTGACGCAGCTGAGGCTACATTGACCCGTGACCCGTTTACAAAGTCCCACTCTCCCTGAACTGTGACACTGTCGCCCTTTCATGCAGGATTGGCTGAACTACACCTGGTTGGTGAAACCTTATTTGGAGCTGAATTGTCCTCCAGTGCCACAAAAGTATAGCAGACTTTCAAACGTGGTTGTCATGGGGATAAGAGCCAAGGTACATGGGCAGACCATCAGAGGCTCCCATCCATCCAGGTTTATTAGGGTTTGGCAAATTCATGCTCATCAAGCCAGTCACCATGAAGGCCATTAGACTTCATGGTTATAGGGATTAAAAAACACAAACCGAAGGCGGAGCCTGGGATCCAAACTCAAATACATTTTTTGAAATTCAATCATTCTGAAGCGGAGGTACTCCTGCAGGAAGTGAACGCTACTGGAGCTGCTACTTAGTTGCATCATAGTGGATATAAAGACAAAAATAGATGCATGTGGATTTAAGCAGATGTGGAGCTGTTGTTGTTGTGGAGCTGTCGGATGAGGAGGAGGGGGAAAAGAACATCAAAAAGAGGTTTTTAGTTCACGTCGTACTGAAAAAATATGTATTTCATCATATTAAAATACTGCTAATATCAACCTTTACTCCATGAACAGCTTCTCTATCCATTAGAAGGATATAAATTTGAATAAAGGCAAGGCAACTTGATTTGTATAGCACATTTCATACACAAGGCAGACTCAAAGTGCTTCACATCATGACATGTCATACAATAAAATGAAAAAAAAATTGAAGAATTAAAAGAAAATAAAGGCAAAATTAAAAATGCATTACAGAAAGACAAGGAGAATAAAAACATATTTGCAATAATTAAAAACAGTGCAGACATTAAAAGATTTAGCAGAAAGCTATGGTGAACATAAAAGTTTTCAGTCTAGTTTTAAAAGTGGTCAGAGTTGGGGCAAGTCTTACATCCTCAGGAAGTTTATTCCAGCCATTTGTTGCATAGTGACTAAATGATGCTCTCCCGTGATTGTTGTTTATTCTGGGAATCACTAACAAATTGGTCTCAGAAGATCTTAGTGGTCTAGAAGGCTTATGTAGTGGGAGTGGGAGCATATCAGTGATATACTTCGGCCTGTGTGATGAGGGCCGTAACCATATTATTGCAATACATTTAGATAATAACAATGCTATCAGTCAAATACATCTTTAACTTTGTTTATTGCACGTTTCGTTACTATGAATACAAGTGCAGGGAGAAGGAGATTGGTGGATATGATCAGATCTCTATTATTCAAATCATTGAAATTATCCATATTTGTTTTCTTTCTTTAACATTACGTTTATTATGAATGCTGGTACAGTTGATTAGTAACCTCCGAGCTGAGGGCTTTGATTCAATCCCCTGAGCTCCACTCAGCTGATGCTGCATGTGTTATTAATAATTAACACATCCTCATACAAAACCTTTTATCTTTTTCATTTAGTTATCGCCTCGTATGTAAATTCCTGTGTTAAGGAAAATCTTAAGAGGGTTCTGTGAGTTATTTCCTGTCCCACCAGCCCAGCGGGCAGATAGAGGAAAAGGTCAACGTGTATTTTTTATTCTGATTTGCCGCATTGAAATCTATTTCACAAGCAGAAGTGAAGCATCAGTGACAGCTAGAACATCAGCTGGTGACTGCTGATCTTTAAAGAAGCCAGCAGACACTATATTTAAGTGGGCTGGTCCCTGCACGGCTCCTCTGTAATTGATCTCAGTTCAAAGCTGCATCAAAACATTTTTACGTACAGGATTAAAACGGCTGAACCGCGGCGGGCTCGCTGTCTGATCCCTTTTCTGTCTGTCGAGTGCTTTGCAGTTCCCAATGCCGTGTGTGGTGCATCGTGGGAATACAAAGTCCGCTGGTGTCAGAGGTGGCTTAACGTATGCTTTCTGCCTGTTGAAATGTGCAATAATAGACATGAGACACTAAAATATGAAGGATAGAAACAGAAGATTTTGTCAGAAGCTTTGATTTATTCTGTATTTTATTTTAGTCCCAGCTGGACTTCATATAATACATTTTGAATGGTAGTTGTCAAATCCTGAATTATTCAAGAGATTCACACTTTCCAATAACTGTTATCTGATATTTGTCTGACACTGAATCAGATAGCTGGATTGTGTATACACATGCATCCAACTTTTTCTGAATGACTGCAAGGTTTACAGAATGTATTGTCACATTACAGGATACATAGTGTCCATTAAATACTATACATATTAGTGATTACCATTTGAACCTCAAAATCCATTCAGAATTTTCCACATTCGTAATAATAAAACTTTTCTTTTCATCTTTTTCTGGGGTGTTGCTTCAGAAGCCTGGACCCGGGCTATGAAGACCTCCTGATGTCTTAAATGTTTCCTGGTTCATAGAACCTGCTGAATCCGCCTGTGTGTGCAGCAACAACAGGAAACGGGCAGCAAGCTGTTTTGTGCGAGACATTCTTATTGAAACGTTTAAGATGGCCAAAGTTTTCTGTATTTTTTTTTTACCCTGCTGTTTTTTTTAGTTGTGTGAAAAAAACAAATCTGAAATTCTCTCTCTGTTTTATCTGCACGTTATAAAACACAGGAGGGAAGTGATTCTATCCTCTATCCACACAGCCAACAGTTCCTCCCTGACAGTGGAGAGAAAGATGAATTGTTGAATTTAATTATTCTGTGTATTGTCAGGCCATTGGCTTTACAATTTTATCCATACATCCATCCATCCATATCCAGGGGATTCAGTGACATCGTCACTGTGATTAGTTTTAAACTGACATCTATTGGGAGGAATAAGCTAATAAGCTGATAGCTACATCGCCTGGTGGAGACATCAATCAAATATGACAATTCCTGCAATACAATATTCTATACATATATATATATCATGTCATCAAAGATATAAAGACATGATTGGCTTCATGACTTCCTGTAGGACTCAGCTAATCGAAGGGAGAGTTATTTTAGTGTCGTCTAGGCAGTGTGCGAGTTATACCACGGTGTCCGGGGGAGCCGGGGCTGGGGGCGGGCGATCATTTTTTTTTTTTTTTTTTTTTGGAGGGGGGCAAAGTTTAAATGCTGATCCTGTCATTAATAGCAACAGCATATGCCTATTATAAAGAGAAAATCCGTTGCACGCACACCATAGGTCTATGTACAATATTTACATGAAACACCCCGATCGAGCGCCCCCACGCTTCAAGCGCCTCCGACGTGCAAGCAGGCAACACTTTTTTCATGAATCACGAACTAAAAATACAATTTTATTTCTCTTATTTTACACCTTTGAGGGAAAACCATGGCCAAAATATAATTAATTTGGCAATCATATCAATATTTTAGAGCTCCCCCCAAATTTCACAAATCATGTTTCCAGGGGAGCTCAGGTGGCCACCAGGGGAGCCATGGCTCCCCCTGCTCCCCCGTAACTCGCACCCTGCGTCTAGGGGAATAACTGCATCGACAGCTAACAGTTATTCCATAATATTTTTCAGTTACAGCCCTGCAGTCCTCCCCAGAGACATCATTATCTCCCCGGAGCAAAATGTCATTACATTTCTCTATTTGAGTGTGACATGTATTGAAATTTAATCTTTTTCACAGGCGGACACAAAGCAAAAGCGACTGACCAGATCCCGACCCCGCGGACAGTGTGCAGACAATTTGAGCTTAATAGACACGGTAGATGGTAAAGATGGAATTGAAACATCTACGACAACGATGCCGGTCTTTTTGTGCTCTAAAACAACCTCTCAGTACCACTTAAATGTATTTTATAAGCACATACAGCCCCCCGCGACACTGAATATAGGATAAGTGGTAGAAAATGGATGGATGGATGGAAGCACATACAGCCAACAACAGGTCTCAGTGTGAGCTACTGTGAAGCAAAGCCCTTAAGTGGCTCCTCTCCCAACTCATCTTTTTCTGGTACCTAGGTCCTACACATGATGGTATTGTTAACAAAAACACAATGTCAAGTTTTTTTTTTTTATTTTACAATTTGCGCTTCATGTATTTCACTCTATTAGTAGCCTTCATCAGGGGCAGATTGTGATTCCAGCGCAGCACGTTTTCACTGTCCATGGTGCTGAAATCACAAACGGTTAAAAGACGTGTGTTTTCTCTAGAGAAATGTATTGGTTGCTGCAGATATATGATATTTATTTATGTATGTATTGTCTCTGCCGGACGATGCATTCACTCCTCACAGATGTACAACTTTCACAGACAGCCAGACTCTTTGTTTACTTCTGAGCCTTTTTCATTGTCATCTCCCCTTTTGCAAACCCGAAGCCTGTTCTTTACAGGATAAATTAGAAATAGTTCAACTTAGAATTTCAAGCAGACTCTATTCAATACAAATTATCAGAGGAATCAATGTCTACCAGATACACCAAAGCAAGGATTATCTCTTTAGGCTGTGGCAGCTGGACTGAAAGAGATTTACCCATTCTGGTGTTATTCAAGGAGGACTAAACTTTTTGACTGAGAGGTAAACACACTAAAAAAAGAGTAAATTACACTCTGGGGAAAGCATAACGCATGAAAAGTCAATGAGGTCTGAGGCAGCGAGGAGTGTATTTGCCTCCCAGATGCCTGTCGGCATCATTTCACTTTTACTTGCTTTCCCATTCAAATGTTTGGTTTCTTTCTTTTTCATTCTTGATTCAGTACAGAGTTTTTTATTATTATTTAACCTCATTATTAATTTAGTTTCTTGACTGGTTTAATTTTTATTTTTGTTTTATTTTTAAAAATGTGTTGGTTTTTGTCTATTTTGATACCTTTGAAACTATTTAAACTTTGAAATAGGTATTCTATACAATAGTTTTATAGTTGTATATGTAATACAATCATCAATCAGTAATGCTATTGATGGATTCTTGGAATAGACAAAAAAAAAACAAATTCTATATCTTTGTCCGTACAAACAAACAGACCGGTTAAAACTTTAGATGATGAATCTTTAAATACAAAACAGATGCAAACCTAGATATAAAGTACTCGTTCATTCAAGAGGATAGCTCAGACTGAGAAACAATAAAAACATGGCTTGGATACATAATCAATTCATTTATTTGAAAGCAGAGCTCTAAAATAACTTTGAACTGTCTGCAGGTGAGTAACCACTCAAGAACCTCTGCCATCTTCTTCTTCCCTCGTTTTTTGTCCCGGCAGCAGAAAATTACATTTTGTGGATTTTAAATCGGGTCAAATAAGAAGCAAGAAAAGTTTTTAAAGAAACATGAAGAATTATTTGTCATGTCAACATTTGTTTCTGTAAAATCATTTTCTTCTTGAGTCGTTTCTTCCACTTACCTTCATCCTCTCTCCTGGTGTCTGGCTCCAGGTTACGCTCCAGTCACGGGAATGTGCCACCCAGTCCGGAGTTGCACCCTCAACCACGAAGATGGCTTCTCCTCCGCCTTCGTTGTGGCTCACGAGACCGGACACGTGTAAGTTCCCGTTTTGTTCTCCGGCGCTCCTCAAGCACCAACACACATGTTTGTTATGGAGTCCTCTTTTGCCTTTTAGCAACCTTGAGTCACACACACACACACACACACACACACACACAAAGAAAACCCAACACACAATACTGTAGTCAGAAGTGATTTAATTATTTGCTACAATAGTGCTCCTTCATTCACTCGCTGCCAATCAAATGAAAATATTGATATTTTTTCTAGGTAGATGCCAGAAAAATAACATTCCTTCATTCATTCATGTTTGCATTCTCCTCGTGAAATGTGTGCGCTGTGTTGTGTCCTACTTTCTGCTAACGATCCCACAAAGCGGTTGTCACCTCTCTATTTGTTCCACACAAACTAAGTTTGTAGGTTGAGTGCCGTGTTGGATTGCATCCCAATAAACCAAGCAACAACAACAAACTGTTTTTTAATATAATAACCATAGACCCAATAGAAGAAGTGACGTCACCCATTGGTTTGTGCGACTGCTATGTTGAAGCTGTGGCCGTTGCTGAAAAACACAGTGTCAGGTAATCGAAAATAAAAGAAGGATAGAACTATGGATGAAGAGCTGGAACAGCAGTGGCAGTGTCACCTTTGGTACTAGTTTGTCCTTGTGGCCAACCACTGAACTGCAACAACAACAGTAACCCCTGCAGCCCAAAATGCATTCTCCCCATCTGTAAAACTGGTCAACCCTACTGAAAAATAAGTATTTGATGTTGGTACAACCCAGAAATAGTTTGAACTGACACATATTTGCCCTTTTTCTTCCTTGTAATTACAAAAAGAACTATTGAGACACTAAACAAAAATGTTTTAATACAAACAAGGGATGATACATTAATCATTTGAAATATTCAGCTTCAGCAAGTCTGAACATCAGGGAGCATCTGAAGACAACAGCTTGAGCTTGTAGTAATAAAAATGACTTGGAAAGGGCAGCGGCACGGTGGTGTAAAAAAAGAAAAGTGAAGCTGTCCTCCAACAGGAACAGCAGCTGTTTGTTAGTCAACCAGCTGAGACGGCAAGGTTCCATTTTCCTGAAATGGCCCCCGAGCCCCTGACAGCAAGTCCTTGACAGTTGTTGCTCTGAATCCGACCCTGAGGGCGAGTAAACAGAAGGTCTCATCTTCAGGGATCAATAGACGCTCTTCGGAAAAACAAACATTTAAAAACCATGTGGAAACACACACACACCTGCTGTAAAGGCAAATGGTGATAGCCATAATTTCCACATGCCGCATTTATTTTTCAGTTCTTCTCAACGGGGAGGGAGAAAAAGCACTGCAGCCAGCGTCTTCCGTTCTGCCTTTCGAGTTGAAAGACACTGTAGAAAAATAAGTCAAACAAAAGGATATTATCCCAAATAGACAATAAAGGCAGTGGTCAGAGTGGGGATGTATTGTCAAGATATTGTCGTCATAGTAATATTTAAAAAGCACTCGTTTGCACTTTTTCGATGAAACGCTGGGATGAAGCGATCCCCGGCGCCCCGCGGCAGCTTTTCTCACAGACTTAGACGCTATGTGGACACAGGCCCTTAGGAGTCCATTTCAAAATGAAATCCTACAAAGTAAAAAGCAAACAAATCTGGAGACGGCAGATAAACCAGGGGAAGGATGTCAGTTTAAACAGTGTGCCCACATCCCGCGAAGACCTGCCTGATTGGCTCGCACCCATGCAACACAGGGATGTGCAACAACACCAACAGTAGCCCATTTTTCTGCACAGGAAAACACATGACAGACAAACCAAAGCAAGTTCAGTCCTGTAGTGCCGTTTTTTGAATTTGCAACAGTAGGAAACAGCAGCACAATCAGGGAAACATCAACTCATCAATTTGATGTTCAGTCAGTGACCTCCCGTTGCTCCGCTAGCCTGAAGCCTTTTTTCATCCCTCTTTGTTGTCCTGCCACCGAACATCGGCCCCCCAGGGGCATGCTGGGTAGTGTAGTAGCTTCACTCCACCTCGTCTCATGCCGTGGCAGTCAATTTTGTTTACAGTAGCATTTGGTCCGACAGGTCCAGCTGGGTGATAAGTAGGGTTGGGCACCGAGATCCGGTTCCAAATAGGAACCGGTTCCTAACGTCCGGTTCCGGAACCGTTACGAAGATGTTTGAATTTCGATTATTTTTTTCGGTTCCTAAATGCCCGCACTAGTTTGTTTATGCGGTTTGTTGCCAGTCCGCCGAATGGAGAAGAAGAAGCCACTGAACACCAACGAAGAAGCGTCCACCGGAAGTGTTAGGATAACCAAGCGAGTCGAGCATGGATAGCGTGCGTCGGCGGTCCAAAGTGTGGCTTCACTTTTCTAAAAACAACGAAATCTCGGTAAAATGCACTTGCGACAAGATTATTTTGTGCACGACGGACATGAAAAAGCACCTCCACCGAGTTCATGGAGTAGATATAAATGTGTGCCCCGTCTTTGAAGCGCTGACCGTCCTCCGCTGTGTCTTCCTCTGGCTCCGGGTCTGGGTCCGGGTCCGGGTCCTGGTCCGACCCCCAGCGTGGCACCGCAGTGACTGAACCGCAGTCTGAATCCGGAAAGTTAAACGATAAATATTATGTCTTGCGCCAACATTGAGGCAGCTAACAAATTAGCCCACTTATTTTTTCATAGACAATTTACGACCTGAGATCACTAACGTTAGCCAGGCTGGTGACTCCACGACTCCGCGATGTGCTGAGCCTACTCCGTTCACCTTAGCGGCAAATGGCAAGATGTCGGTGCAACAAAAGGAATGTTTTACAAGTTGTTTCTTATTGTTTATTTGCTATTCTGCACCAGGTTAGCCCATCAGTGGGAGCACGGTAACATGTTTAAGCACCTGCAGCATCATACACTGTAAATGTGTTTTCATGAGGTTTTCAAAAATAAAGCTCTCTTGAGGAAAGTGTACCCCTGTGAAAATGTATTCATAATTTATATTTATATTCAAATTCATAGATTTGATATTTATATTGTACTTGAAAACAGCCCTGTGAGAAATTCATAGTAAAGTTCATAAAAAGTAAAAAGTTCATAGAATTAAAATTGATGGAGAAGGTCAGACTATTCAGAAAGACCGTTGGTTAGCTAGCTCATTTAAAATATCCTAAACTTTTTTTACCCTGCCTCTTAAAATAATTGGAATCGAGAATCGTTTGGAACCGGAATCGAAACAAGGAATCGGAATCGGAATCAGAATCGTTAAAATTCAAACGATTTTGAGCAGGTCAGACTTTAAATGAATGAATTAAATGAATTTGAACACACATACAATGCATCTTGCTATTTGAGACTAATAATAATGAATAGAAAATTGGAGACAATGGAGGCTAAACAGCCCTGTAGGTGTCACAAAAGAGTGTGAGGAGACGTTGATGGGTAGACGTTGAAGAGATGCGCTGAAGAAAACTGACAAAGAGGAAGTAATGAATAAGATGTTTCAGACTCTCCCACGCACACCACCTTGTTGACAGCCTGGATCAGTCTGTCCTCACAGTGTTTAAATGAAAACTTGTGATAAAGTGAGATATGGACAATGTATAGACCCCTCAACAAAATAATAACCTTGATTTCTTCTTTTAAAGAGAATGTGTAGGAATTACTCCCATAGTAAATCTAAGAGCATCTTAGAAATTCTTTGCCCACGAGGATAAATCAGATTATTGCCAGAGGTAATTATACACTTATGATGACCTATTATTTTATTTATGAATGAATATATTGATGTTAGCTAATAAATTACATAAAATGTTACACACTGTCCCTTTTAATGTCTGAAAAGTAAAGGAAGGTGTTTTTTTTTGGAGTCCCTGTCTTCATACATACATCATCTAAAACTAAAAATAATGGAAAAAGAAGACACACATGAGTCCAATATGCTTTTCATGTATTTTTTTATCTTCTCTTATTCCCGGCAGAAATCTAAGCCTCATCTGCTGACAAAATACTTTCCTGATGCTCACAGTGTCTTTCACGACATCTTGTTCGAATCAAGCGCAGAATCATCCACTAAATCATACTCACGATTATCTTAGACAATGTTGAGATCCCGATTATTCAACACAATAATTCATTGACTTTGGAAACATTGTGTATTTAAAAAGAACATTGTGTAGCCAACATTTTGGAAGTTAAATGCGTGAATCTGCTGCAAAATTAAAAGGCTAAATCTTTGAATAGCTTGTTCCCGTAAACAGTTTAATCATGAACACGGCATTATTGCTGTGCATAAGATAATATGAAGATGAATGATGCATAAAGAATGCTAAAGCCCGAGGAGGCATCGAGCAGTACCAACTCACCAAACGAGGAGAAGTACCCACCATCTGTCAGCCGCCTCCTCGGCTGTTTATTGTAAGTTATTAGGTATGAACAACCGCTAGGTTAATGACAATGCAAATTCACAAAATACAAACACACAAAATCCATGGGGTCCAATTATTTAAAAAACATGTATTATCTCAAACCCACCAGCCAGATCTGTGAGGCACTTTTTTCCATCATAATGGAGCTGAACTTTAAAAAAGAAATGTATGGGAAATGTTCATTAATTTCAAAGTGGCCAGTACTGTTGTCAGATACATATTTGATTTTATTACAACATCTTAAGTATGAAGGTCCATTCTTGACCTTTGAATCAGTGAAGGAACGGAACGATCGCAGCTCTCAGTCCGCTAACCAGCTTCCTCGGAAACTTTCTGAGACATCACAGTCTTCATCAGCGGAAGGACGTTGCTCAGAGTTTCTCTTCTTTCTTTTTCTTCTTCTTGAAGAAGAAAACTTGTTAGATGCAAAGCATCTTTTCTAAGTAAACCTCCTTCTTCACAGGAAGTCAGGTTTAGGAAAAGAGCGTGGTTGACATTAACTTCACTGACTAATGACTGACGTGACTATGTGACGAGAGAGAGAGAATTAAGGAATCGGTAATGTTATACTTGTCGTGTTCAAAGTTATTGTTAGGACTGTAAAAAGTACTTATCAGTACTCACTATCGGCAAGTACTGACATTTAAGTATTTGTATTTACTCGGCCTGAAAGAAAGTGGTATCTGTGCATCCCTATTTGTCGAGGCTTCTGGTGCACGCCTTCTGTCATTTATCCTTCCGTTCCCACAACCATACAGAGTAAATGGGAACTTTTCAGGTGCATTTCTAAATGGTGAATAATGATGATTGATCCACAGCTACCCTGTGAATAATCTGATTAAAATGTGTAATCATTTGACGACTATACTGTACACTGTATGTTGACTCATCTCTCTTTGTTGAAACAGTTTAGGCATGGAGCACGATGGCCAAGGCAACCGCTGCGGGGACGAAACGGCGATGGGAAGCGTGATGGCTCCGCTGGTGCAGGCGGCCTTCCATCGATACCACTGGTCCATGTGCAGCGGACAGGAGCTGAAGAGATACATCCAGTGAGTTCACGTTTCATCCTACTGTCATTGACCAGATCTGACTTCACAGCAGATCTGCAGCCTAAATGAGGGAAGCTGGAAGGATTATGGGTAATATCCGCAATTCTTGAAGAGCCTTAGGCAACGATGACGGAGTTGTAGCTTTATCTAAGACCTCTTCCAGGGCCACACAACCACACTTTTAAATGCAAGAAAGTGTTTTAAAATCTGGATCTTCATAACAAGATAACTAACGATAGAGAATCAGGTGGAATGGCTGCCATTTATGATTTGAGAGAATACCTAAATCCTTTCTGGATATATAAGAACTTTAGTAAAAGGACAAAGTGTGTAAAATTTCAAACCA
Source organism: Chelidonichthys spinosus (assembly GCA_029853015.1). NCBI lineage: Eukaryota > Metazoa > Chordata > Actinopteri > Perciformes > Triglidae > Chelidonichthys > Chelidonichthys spinosus. The sequence goes on from CM056831.1 coordinate 9,053,896, forward strand.
TGTCAAGCTCAGGACCATTCACTTATTTTGCTTGTAGCCATTTTGCATATACAATGTGTGCAGTTTATAGCCAATAAGCCACATTTGAGAATTTGGAAGAACAGTGTTAAGCTACTATTTCATTGGAAAAAGTCCCCAGAAATTGGGCTTTTCCAAATGTGAAGGTGATGTAAAAAAGTGTTCAAAATATGTTAAAAAAAATAATGAAATGAATATGAGTTTGAACATTGCAACATATCCCTTTGACTAAAACTGCATGAGGCCGTCTCCCAGCTGGTCATTGAGTGTTTCTATCAGCTGCACAAGAATTTCTGACAGGCAAAGTTCAGTGGAGCTCCGACACCAAACGACTGACTTCTACTAAAGAAGATGACAATGGCGATGTGCAATCAATCCCGCTGCAGCGGATTGTTTTTGTGTGTGTGTGTGTGTGTGTGTGTTTTATGTGCCACTCCTGGCTATTTTCAAGTGGATCCATTGCAGAGAAAAATCAATACATGGTATGAGAAGTGTTACTGCAGCATGATAACGTTGGATGATAAATGTGAAAGCTGACGTTCTGAGCTTGGCGAAGCAGCTGCCATGGGATATGTCATTACATGTGGTTTTAAATATAATATTTTTACACTTTTACATTTTTACACAGGCACACATGAGTTGTGTCTTGCTGGGTCCCTTCGCCTTGAACTAAAAATAATGAATAATAATGAACAGCGCGGTTGGGGATTGACAGCTGAGCCACTTTTTAGCACATAGCCACATGCAGCCAAATCTGTCTAAAAACTGAAACATGCAGGCATAATTTTTTTTGAAAGGAAAAAATAAGACAAGCTGTCTCTGCGTTTGACTGAAAACGTGCGGGTTATAACAACAACATGCACAACAACAACTGATTACATTTCAGGATCATGCTGAATAGGGGGGCGTTCCACCTGCTTTCTGCTGTAAAACCAGGACTTTCTCTTGGTTTGTCGGCTCATTAATTAGGTGGTAAATTAACCTGGTAAATGAACCTGAGCCGGGTTTGACTCAAATAAACATCAACATTCAGCGATTCAGCGGTCCTGGCGTATTTCCCACTGTGCTGCTTTTTCCAATCACTTCTCCGCTACCAATTTTGTCTCAGACCTTCATGCTGATTCTTTTGCAATCCACGCCTCGGAGCCTGTGAGTTTCTGGAAGGCAAACGGACTTGAGTTTCACGGACCTTAGTTTTACACTAATCAAAAAGAGTAGAAGCAATAGGAAGGTGTTGGTGAATGGAAACGGTATAATCGTTAAAAACCGAGCAAGAGCAGTGACTTTGAGAGGACTGAGTTTATTGTTACGATAGAGTCAGACACAAGAAACAAGTTCAATTTCAGCCCCAGCAGAAACCGCTTAATCTTGATCAAATATCCTTCAAAAGCAGAAGAATTCACGATGCATTTTGTCTCCAATATGAGCTCATTTTATAGTAAATGCCTAGTTCTCTCTGCAGTCGAGGTAAAAAAAAAAATGTATTCATTAGGATTGTGATATTGAGTCTCTGTTGATTGACTGATGGACCCAGCATCAAATGGTAGACAGACAGAATTGATGATGAAAGCACAAAGACAGTCCTATTTAGTTTTCTAGGAAGAAAAAAACATTGTATTTAAGTAAAAAAAAAAAATTAAAGACATCATCACTTATTATAACCAATGTAGATGGATGGATGGATGGATGGATGGATGGATGGATGGATATGTAGATGGTAGGGTTGCACAGTATACCGGTACTAATTTGGGACCTGGGGTACTGAGGCATTTAAAACGGTACTATAACGGGACCGGTACTTGCAGCGCCACCGGCAGCGCCCGCAACAGCGCGGCGAACTCGCCATGTGACGTCACCGCATTGTAACTACAGCTGAGAGGACGAGGAGTGAGCCGCAGCTTGGGGAGATAAAAATAAAAAGCAAGCAAGCCGGAGGAAACAGCTAGCAAGTTAGCGAGCAGCGTGGACTGGAGCAACAAACGGAGCAGGAGGAAAGCTTGGAGAGAGACGTTGGAGAGAGAGAGGGGGAGAGGCGGGGGGGGGGTGGCTGCTGCAACCGTCACTGCCCGTTTCGCGTCGGATAAATGAAGTCGGGCTTCTTAACATGGCAGACTCGAACAACGACATGGGCGGTTCACACCTACGGAACTACAGCCGACGCCATACGTTCCACGCTTGCGCAAGATGTAATGTCTCCAAAACAACTGGCGGCGCTAATCTGTATTGTGGGCCAAAAAACACGAAAACTGGAAGTAGGCGGTCCTCTCTAGACCACCTTCTTCGATTCCACTGGTTATCTGGTATGTTAACCATCGTCACTTCCGGGCTTCACTGATTCGCTAGTCAAGCTGCTAGCCTCCACCAATCAGAATGGTAAAAGAGTGACCGACTCGCTTGGAGGATTACACATTTGAGTCGGCTGAAATGAACGCCGACGTGGGCCGATTCGAGCAACCACACCAAGCAGACTCATGTCACGGACGCCGACTCTCTCAAAGACGCAGATTTTCGGTCCGGTGTGGGCCCGCCTTTAAACTTTTTGCCCTACATGTAGCCATGCTACAAGTGGTCCCTTATTTTTTTTCCAGTGCTGTAAAATGCATACATGCATTATTTTAAAATGTGGGGCATTAGAAAAGCTTGTCTTTGTGGTATTTCATTTTATTTACTGATTAATGTTATTGTTCTAAGATTTTCTATTAAAATAAAGTCAGTAATGACATTATTTGCATTCTCTTTTTATTTGAAAAAGTATCGAAAAGTACCGAAATACATGTTGGTACCGGTTCCAAAATGTTGGTATCGTGACAACACTAGTAGATGGATGGATGGATGGATATGTATATGGATGGATGGATGGATGGATGGATATGTATATGGATGGATGGATGGATGGATGGATATGTAGATGGATGGATGGATGGATGGATGGATATGTATATGGATGGATGGATATGTATATGGATGGATGGATGGATATGTAGATGGATGGATGGATGGATGGATGGATATGTATATGGATGGATGGATGGATGGATATGTATATGGATGGATGGATGGATGGATGGATATGTAGATGGATGGATGGATGGATGGATGGGTGGATGGATGGATATGGATGGATGGGTGGATGGATGGATATGTAGATGGATGGATGGATGGATGGATATGTATATGGATGGATGGATGGATGGATGGATGGATATGTAGATGGATGGATGGATATGGATGGATGGATGGATGGATATGTCGATGGATGGATGGATGGATGGATATGTAGATTGATGGATGGATGGATGGATATGTAGATGGATGGATGGATGGATGGATGGATGGATGGATGGGTGGATGGATGGATATGTAGATGGATGGATGGATGGATGGATGGATGGATGGATATGTAGATGGATGGATATGTAGATGGATGGATGGATGGATGGATGGATATGTAGATGGATGGATGGATGGATATGGATGGATGGATATGTCGATGGATGGATGGATGGATGGATATGTAGATTGATGGATGGATGGATGGATGGATATGTAGATGGATGGATGGATGGATGGATGGATGGGTGGATGGATGGATATGTAGATGGATGGATGGATGGATGGATGGATATGTAGATGGATGGATATGTAGATGGATGGATGGATGGATGGATGGATGGATGGATGGATATGTAGATGGGTGGATGGATGGATGGATGGATATGTAGATGGATGGATATGTAGATGGATGGATGGATGGATGGATGGATGGATATGTAGATGGGTGGATGGATGGATGGATGGATATGTAGATGGGTGGATGGATGGATGGGTGGATGGATGGATATGTAGATGGATGGATGGATGGATGGATGGATGGATATGTAGATGGATGGATATGTAGATGGATGGATGGATGGATGGATATGTAGATGGGTGGATGGATGGATGGATGGATATGTATATGGATGGATGGATGGATGGGTGGATGGATGGCTGGATGGATGGATGGACTCTAAATGTCTTGTGTTCGCTGGTACATTTAGATAACAGCAGCGGATTCACAGGAGAGCGACTGTTCCAGTATTATACAACACTTCTAATCCAATGAAATGTTTATGTGTTCTTTCCTATGCTTTCTATTTGCCGACAGCACATATGACTGTCTCCTTGACGACCCCTTCAAACACGACTGGCCCCAACTCCCCGAACTTCCCGGCATCAACTACTCGATGGACGAGCAGTGTCGATTCGACTTCGGAGTCGGCTACAAGATCTGCACCTCGGTGAGTCCGTCTGACCCCCAAAACGTGTCTTTAAGTGAAGCAGACAAGAGGGAAATATAGGATCCATTTACTCCCAGAGATCTAAAGGAAATGGAATCTGAGGGACAATATGGTGAGTGAGTTGAAAGGCATGCAGGAGATGATGCTTTCCTAGAAACTGACTTTCAGGCACCCACAGTCTCCTACGAGCAGAATATGATGCTGGGTTAGTGAGCACTTCAAATAGACATCTGCTTGTTGTACCGTAGCCACAGCTGTTCTCCTGCTACTTCTCTGCAGATGTCAGGATGCTAAAAGGAAACTTTTCTTCTTCTTTCACTGGTCACATCATGTTGATCTACTGTGGCTTTTAAATTATGCCACATTCCTTTGGAAGGGATGAGACATGATGCTAATTAGAGCCTTTGAACTAACAGAAATAAAAATTAACCAGGTGTATCGCTCTGCAAAACACGGAAGAATTAATTAACCATTTAGTCTTTGCTCTTTTACATTTGGGGGAAAGATTCTTAAGTCTTTTGTCAAAATATTTTCTGATGAAAAGGCTGATTCACTTCTTCATTTGATGATTAAGCTCTTGGATTTAAATCAAGGTTGAAATTTCTTTGTTGGATTTGGACAGATACATGATCCACACCCACTGACTAAAGAAAGTAGCTGCACTCCATCACAGCAACGATCTGTAACAGAGGCCCCCATGTGAGAACGCTGCTTGTCAAACGGCTCATAATCTGATTGTTGGCTACTTATATAAACATGAAGGGATTTAGATTTGAAGTGTTAGCTCTCCTGCTGTAGTGCTCTTGGGTAACAGCAGTCTTTAATACGGACCTGATGATGGCATCCACCTCGGATTTCATGCACTACAATTTGTTGAATTCTGTGGCATGCGTCACTGTGTTTCTCCTCAAGTCTTCAGAACAGAAGCGGAGTAGCAGGAACTCCTTCCTACCTCCCATTTCTATTCTGGATAACCCACATCTGTCGACAGGGAATATGAAAGTGATTGGATTCAGTCAAACACACGTACACGCAGCATCAGCCATGCAGATGTAAAAAATAAAAAGAAGATGTTAGGTTTTGTTTGTTTCTTCTCTTCTCTTTTTTTTGCGCAAGACTGAAATACAATAGAGGACATTTTTTCTGTCTAAGTCCTATGAATGCTTTTTTACGTTAATAATCAATATAGACTTGGGGAATCTGCTTTCCTCATATATAGTGCAACAGAAAACAATGAGAAGCAAAAAGGAAAAAATAAAGGACTTTAAAAAGTCCTTTTGTCATTGAAACAGTGTCGTGCCCGTGTACAGATGAACAGACCCTTTCAAAGATGACAGCCTAAACTGATTGTGTGCAGCCGACAATCAAGTTACGGCTACAGATTTGTTTGAATTCCATCCGGAGTAGGTTAGCAAACAGACTTCCACAATTCAGTCATGTTTATGCAGAGAAAAGCTCCATATTCTGAAGAAAAAGAGATGCTGCACATCGAATGATTTCATCACATTAACGGTTCGGTCGTAATACGATGATACGTGTATGTAATGCAAAAGCGATGTGGAGGAATTTCCTTGAACAAAGATGGCAGCTTGTTGACTTCTCGCTCATTTTAACGCTGGAAAATTGTCGAAACACAGAGACTAAATGACAGGTATTTTTTGCAGTGTGGATGCTCAGACTAAATCATGCATTGATTTTATGATTTTTCAACATTTGGATTCTTTGATTTCACATTTAACAAAAAAATAAAAGGTTAACGAGATGAGAGGAGCAACATCTCAATGATCCCCAAACGCTGTCCTCACACACACACACACACACACACACACACATTTTTTTACAATAGAATAATAGCAGTTTCTGCAATTGTTTTTAGCACACTTTGTTAGCACAAAGGGAGCGACGAGCCGTTTCTCCATCGTGGAAACAAACAGAGTCAGAGCTGTGATAATGAGAGATTACTGTGTGGCTGTCGTGTAGCCCAGTCCATTGTCACAAGCTAAATCACGTTTTTTTTGTTTGTTTGGAAAGAAAAGCCAGTCAATCGAGGCTAATTGTCTTGTCCATTTCTGCAAAGAGCCACTTGCTCGGGTAATTGAACGAGAAGTTGGAGTAATCGGGAATTTTCAATAATATCAACATTCTACAGTCGGGATCATCAAAAAATATGCATGTTGGCAACAGAAGTCGGCGTTTTGGCCTCCAGATGATTAAGACGCTTGAAACATGAAATCAAAAGTGTTACAGACATCAAAGTATCTGGTTGTTGCTTGTTCGTTCGTCATGAAGTTGTAGAATCCCGAGGATCGAGACCAGAGGGTGTTTCGGTTTCACGAGTGATCGTGTTAATTGGTGACTTTCAGCCAGATAGATTCGGTGGTTGCAGAATGACCAGTTAACACCAGAACGACCTGCTGTTAAATGTGTTGCTGACCAGTGGACCGGTCAAAACAATCATATTTTTCTGTTTGTCACTTTGAAACTCATCACAGTTAAACTCATGCTGCTCGTTTCCCTCTGGTGTGACATGGTTGGTGTCATGCGAAGAGTCAAGCATACCTAAAGCAGTCTTGTTTCAGTCTTTACTATATTATGCTTTTGTTTTTGTTCTAATTTGAACTACTGTGTGGAGGTCTGGGGCAACATATTGTAGCAGTCCAATTTGTTTGACTGGCTATTTTTTCTTTGTTTGGGCTGGTTTTCCCTCCATGGGTAATCACAGGGGATTCGGAGCACCTGTGCACATGTGGGGAGACTGACAGGCCGATCAGGGTGTGATGACGCCCTGTTGGAAAGGCATAGAAGAGGTGGGAAGTGGCTAGGGATGTCCCGATCCGATTTTTGGATCGGATCAGCCGCCGATATTAGCAAAAAATGCATATCGATATCGGATCGGCCTGCACGGGAAAATCCCGATCCGGACTCAGTGCACCGATGTAGGTAATCCATTCCCGCTTTTTTACGGTTTTCCCCAAAATCCGGTCCGCGTTTTCCACCACACCTAGCGCACACCTCGCGACCTGTCCAGCATCCACTAAAAAAAAAACAAGACGGACTTGTCTGTGCATGTCCAGTGTTTCCCCTACCATTGTACAGGCCATAAAATCAATATGCCAAAAATTAGCCACCTATCAATTCATTCATAAATCAATAATCATTTACATCATTGCGCAGCACAGTAGACTTGCTCCGCAAGACGCGCAACCACAACAATCCTCGCCGTGCGCTCCCGCTACATTATTCTTCGTGTACTTTACGCGCTTGATGTTGTTCTCATGACCGTCCGCCTCGTTAAATCACCACGATGTCGCTTTCTACTTTGAAATCCGGAGTTGACACTGTATTTTGATAAGCTGTTGCACTCAGACTCGTGGTGTGAGAAGAACTGGACCGGTACCGGAACCGGACCGGTACCGGAACCGGACCGGCTTCCGCACTGCCTGCTCGCACAGATCCGCTCGTGCGCTTGATAAAATAACTTTATATTTTTATTGATAAAATAAGACAATATATGCACTCATATGTCGTTGTAGTGTTTTACAGTATCTGTAGCTATTAATGTGATGCTCATCATTTTCCAGCCATATTTTTCCGGCCCCTAATTTTGGATCATTTCCATCGAACCGGCACCTTAATAAGTCACTCTCTCCTTGTGATCTTGAATACACTCAGGTTGAACAAAAATGTTGAATGCAAATATAATAATTGCAGAATTGCAGACTGCTTGCCACCTGACTTAATCCAACTGCACCGATACACCATCCCACGCGTCTTGTCTGTTTAGGGTTTTTTTGATGGGCACCAGGCCTGAAAAAAATTCTAGGGGAAACACTGATGTCCCACTAAGAATTTAAAGTTATCGATAAAAATGTCAGCTGTGTGTGATTATTTTACCCTAAAAGACAAAAAAGACGAAGAGGCGGAGTGCAGTACTTGCCACAATAAAGTTAAGCGCGGTGGTAAAGCGGTAAGATTGACTATTTATTATTTTGTATATTTTGTTTTATTTAACCCTTTTAAGAATAAACAGGTCAGCTTATCATTACCAACCATTGTGGATTATTCAAACTAACCTAATTAAGTTGGCTAGTTGTTCTTAAGGGTAAAACCCTTTTCAACATGAGTCTGACAACAAAATAAGTAAATATCTTTAATCTTTAATACATGCTTGGATCGGCCAGTATCGGCAAAGAGGCATTTGTTATTTATCCCCAAGAAGAGGCATTTGTTATTTATCCCCCAAAAAGAGGGATTTTTTGTGTATATTTTGGGGTATATTTTTGTTTATTTTTATGTAGGCTGGGCTGGCCTGTAGGGAGCTACAGTCAGTACCCCCACAATATAACACCAACTTGCATCCACTGATTATCCTACAGAAAAGAGTAATCTGTATAGTTTGCAATGTAAAGTACAGTGAACATACCAGTGACTTGTTCTTGGGGGCAGCTGCATTGAAATTTCTAGAATTTGAATAAATTAAAAACTGTACTAATTGCCTATAGGGTGAAACATAATCAACTACCTGTTATTATCCAAGGACTTTTCTGTGAAAGGGAACGTGCCAAGAGATATGACCTTCGGGGTAAACAGAAACTGGCCCACAAGAACTAACCTTAAATCGATAATCATGTGGAATAGTTTGGCCGAAAATGTTAGAAATAGTAAAAGCCTAAGTGAGTTAAAAAGAAAGTTTAAACAACAGATGTTTGATTTGCGTGTCTTTGGTGTCTTTATATGTTTATATGTATGTAAATGAGGGATGGAAATTTAAAAGCTGTGCTTCGTCCATCTCCTTTTCAGACCAGATGTTATTGTTTTTTAGCTGTGTTGTTGGTGTTTGTAGTTTGTTTTGTCTGATTGCTGTGGTCTGGTGTGAAATGAATCTCAAGAAAAACATTAAACGCTAGGTTTCATTCATGTCTGCCCTTTAAATCTATTTAAGGCTGTTTATGTTTGTTTTTATTTAATATCTCAGACTTAACACCCATCTGCCATATTTGTTTACTTTATTTAAGCCTGTGGGTTTCTGCGGGTAATCCTGTGTTCAACCCCACGGTGCTATGGATTGTGGGTAATTTTCATTTTAAGGATCACAATCAACAATGCTGAGCCTCAGTTGCACCGGTGCACCGTTGGTGATGTGGTCTGTTGAATATTAAGGCATTTTTTTTCAAATGTCACGGCTGGAATCTTGCTGCGATGATGTAACATGGTGCCTCGGAACACATGAAAAGAAAATCTGATGAATATTTCCCGCTGTTATAAAAGCATTTCTGCCTTTCAGCCGGTTAGATCTGAATCGCTGTGTCACATGACTTGTTTTAATTCTCATGTACAATTCCAGTTCCAGCTCACTTCCCCCAAAGAGACATATTGTGCTTTTTGGCTTGTCTCTTTCCTTTAGTGTTATATCTTTTGTAAAAGGTCTCCAGAGTTGCATAGCCTCAGGTCCATGGCCAAAGGGCTGTGTTCTGCCGGGTGAATGGAAACTTCTGTATGGATTTCCAAAGAAAGAGGTAGAACAACCAGTGCCTCAGATTCATTTTTTATCACTATTCCTCACAAGTACAACTAAGGGACTTAATGGATGTGGCATTTCTGACAAACACACTAAGCGGTCGGCCAATCACAACAGAGTAGGCCAGCTGACTAGTCAGAGACTAGGTTTTTTGGGAGGGAGGGGCAGGAGCTCAAACAGAGTGTTTCAGAAGAGCTGAGAAGAGCTTCTGCTGCACTGCCTGATGGGAAAGATGAGCATTAAAGCACTTAAACATGTTCTAGTAGTAACCTGAAATACACCAGAAAATGAGCATCATCTTTAACACACACTTTTCCTCTTTTCTGTGTTTCAGTTTCGTACATTTGACCCGTGTAAACAGCTGTGGTGCAGTCACCCGGACAACCCGTATTTCTGCAAAACCAAGAAGGGGCCGCCTCTCGACGGGACAGAGTGTGCTCCTGGAAAGGTACGTTTGAGTCTATTACATGTCGGTACTGCATGGCCAAAGTATGTGGACATTTAAAAGAAAGTAAGTATATACACACAGTGTTTCCTCATAAGTACAGCTCAATTTGCACAGGTCTTTATCAGACTATTTAGATATGTATTATCACGTGACTTTTGGCAAAACCAGGCGTGTTTACAAACTGGCAGATTACACATAATTAAGATTACACATGACCTCCACAGTTATCAGGAATAACGAGAGGTCCCAGGATAAAACTAGAACCGTATGAATACAGTTCAGGTCAGCGTCAGCAGCACATCGACACCGCCACAAGGTTTTTCCAACAGGAAACCTGGAATCTGGCTGCAGGGATTTTCTTCCCTCCAGTCGCAGTGAGGTCCGCCGCTGATGTTTTGTGATGAGACCTGGCTCGCTGTCCCAGTTCTTCCCAAAGGTGCTGGATGTGGTTGAGGTCAGGGCTCTGTGCCGGCCAGTCAAATTGTTCCACACCGAACTGGGAAAACCATTTATTTTATGGAGCTGGAAAGAACCCTTCCCCACACTGTTGACAGTTGGGAGTCTGAAATATCATTGTGTTATGTAACATTAAAATTCCCCTGAAGTGAAACTATGCAGCAAATACCAAAAGCAAACAGACAGTCCTGACCACATACATTTGGCCATGTCCCGTGTTCTCATATTTTCCGCTGTATTGTCATTTAGCGAGGTTTTTATGTTCGGCTGACCTTTCCTCTCCTCTGTTGTCCTCTGTAGTGGTGCTACAAAGGTCACTGCATGTGGAAAAACCCTAATCAGGTCAAGCAGGACGGCGCCTGGGGCTCCTGGAGCAAATATGGCTCCTGCTCGCGCTCCTGTGGAACCGGTGTTCGCTTCCGGACGCGACACTGTAACAACCCGGCGTGAGTGGCAAACTCAACAATAACACAGTTCTATGATAAGTCACAACTGAAAAGGACAAATAATACTGATGCTGGCAGGTACAATTAGATCATTTGACGTTGTAGATGTCCCCACGTATAACCTTGAATGGACTGAGTTAAGGGATTAAAGGAAAACTCTGGGAAATACCCTCAATCACTTTCTACAGATGGACTCAGCAAAGGTTTTGGCAGTTTTAATAAAAGTGTAATATGTGCAGGTAATATTCAGTTGAAATTGCAGAACTTTCAGGGACAGCTTTGAATATTGTATATAGGCCTTTAAAAAAATATTATATAGGGTTGAAATAAATAATGCAAGCCGGATAAAGAGTGAGTCAATCGCTCCATAAGTGAATAATATGAATGTGCAAGTGGTCAGTGAGCTTCGTTTGTACAGTTAAGTTTCTTAGCATCATTTGTACAAGCAGGATTTCACATTCTGAGTTTCAAAGAAGGTCCCTGGTGTCCATCTGTCTCCATCCTCCAGGCCGTCCAACGGGGGCCAGGACTGTCCGGGGGTGAACTACGAGTATCAGCTCTGCAACACTGACGACTGCCCCAAGCACTTTGAAGATTTCCGGGCGCAGCAGTGCCAGCTCCGCAACTCCCACTTTGAGCTCCAAAACACCAAACACCACTGGCTGCCCTACGAGCATCCCGACGGTGAGCCAGAGAAATGTCAGACAGATTGTATTCGGGGTTCAGATTCTCACAGCTAGATCAGAAAAGTATCAGATATTCTGAGCCGTGCTCAGAGCCGTTTTAGTTCAAACAACAGAACTCTTTTGTGCAACTTATTTCATACTGTTGCGTTCTTTGACTGCTTTTTCTTCTCTGGTTTGTTTTGGTCTCCCAATCACTGTGCCAGCTTGCAGAGTTTAAATGTGCCTTTTCTAATGCATAATACAAAAACAAATATTTTATCATGTTGGAATCTCTGCTGGATTCACAACACAGAGCTGTTATCCACTAGTTGCACCTAATTTGGTGTGAGGTTTCCAAAGGCAGTCACGTAGAAAAGAAGTAAGAAGCTGAGGGAGATGAGACTATTGATCTGTGAACTAGTTGTTTAGGTTTATATGAGGTCATATATGAATTTAGCAGGAAGTATTAAGCAGGGCTCAATAATTCTGTTTTAAATAGCAGATAAAGCATCTGTGAACATCTAGTGAGGTGTATGTTGTTGTAATGTTACACGATAGATTTCTTCAATACGTGCCAGGGCACTAAATACTGGGTTCACTAATAGCACCCGGATCTGGAGAGTCACTTTGTCTCGGCTGCATTCCCGATCTTCTGCGGTTATTTTTCTTGCGTAGCGGCACACGTTGTTGCTTACTGGAGGTCTGTTTTTACTTTGGAAATTGTCTAAGAAATGATGTAAAACAACACTTCTACAACAATCCAATAATCTGTTGCTTTGTAGCCAGCAAGAGATGCCACTTATACTGCCAGTCGAGGGAGACGCTAGACGTGGCGTACATGAAGCAGCTGGTGCATGATGGGACACGCTGCTCCTACAAAGACGCCTACAGTATCTGCGTGCGTGGAGAATGTGTGGTAAGGTGTTTAAACTACGAGTTTTTGACATTAAAAGCCGCATCAGGTCATTATAGCACATTAGTGGCTGCAGGCCGTTTGAAGTTCGACACCTTTGAAGAACTTAATTAAATTACACAGTGTGATTTTGGCAAACTGCGCAATCCCTATCAGGTTCAACTGAGAAGAAGCTTTATAATAATGCTTTGATTCATTCCTGAGATTTTACCGGATTTGGAGAATATGAGATATGAGAATTAGTGAAAACATTAATAATGGTTGTTGAGTCAACCTATAAAGACTGAGTACTCACATCTTTTACTGAAGTAGCAATACCACAGTATAGACATACAAGTGAAAGTCATGCATTAACAATGTTACAATTAATCAAAATTAAAAAGAAAGTTATACAGTGATATCATTTGCAGAATGGCCCATTTCCAACTCAATATGTTATATATTTTTATTATAATTATGAATGTAAGCATTTCTTAAAGGTTTCAGCAGGAGCTCATTTTAATTACTTCTAATACATCTTCATGTATTAATTATATTTTGTCATAATAATCTGCATAGTGACTACAGCTGTAAATGTATACATTTAGTGGTGTAAAAATTACAATATTTGTCTCTAAATTCAAGTTGAAGTGCCTCAAAATTGAACTTAAGTAGAGTAAATGAACTTGGTTACTTCCACCAACAAGTACCTCACGCTGGCATTATGATGACTTGTTTTTCCATCACAATCTGTCGCCAGTCGGCTGAAATAGCTTTCTGTCCAGCCAGCAGCAATCAGTCGATACCTAATGAAGCCTTAAGAGGAAACATCTGACAGGTCGGCTCCTCGTTAAAACCATGTGGTGACTTCTACAGATCCAAGACCAAACATCCAACTCCGCTGATCTATACACTTGTTTACTTGCTCTTCAGAAAGTTGGCTGCGACAGAGAGATCGGCTCCAGCAAAGTGGAGGACAAATGTGGCGTTTGTGGCGGAGACAACTCCCACTGCCGCACCGTCAAAGGAACCTTCACCCGAACGCCCAAGAAACCTGGTAAGAACACGTGGAATGTCTTTTAAAACGCAAATCAATGTTTTTTCTTCCATTTTTCATGCATGTTTTCTCAACTCTGTAAAAATGAATGTTTCTAATCGACTACGAGTGAATGAGTACACATATAAATACTGCACTATCCTGTATACGTACTGCAATATCATTTTACAATCATTATTTTAAAGGGGCCAAATTTAAATTCAGAGCATATCTGTTGCCTCCAGGCCGCTCTCACCATGGTAGCATCTGAGTTGGCGGCTAGCAGCTAACTGTGTTTACCTGAAAGGGAACTGTAGGGCGGGTGCTAGTATGCCCACAATACCAAAGTATTAGACACATTTAAGATCTGACCTGGTGATGCAACTCTTGAAGTGAAAAAGTGAAAGGATTTGGAAAAATTCATCCACTTCATCTTGACTACAAAATACAACATTTTATGGCGATCAATCCAAAAGCTGCTCATGAAATTATGTTTACAGATTTTTTTTTTCATCATTTATAATAATTCCAGAGTATTGATGAGAAGCCCTGCTGAGATCACGGTGGTGTGAATGAAATTGCATCTGCCTCCTAAAGATTTCTGTGTCATTTCTATTCGCTCGAGGGCAGAATGAACACCGGCTGCATATAAATGAGTCTGAAGGGATGCTGCGGAGTGACACGGTATGCTGAGTATCTGACAGCCGTCACTCCGAACAGACCCCCGTAAGACCCTCGTTAATTGGCAGAGGAATAATTAAGCCCATATTTGATTCATTCATTTATACAGTTATAGACTATAGACCAACTTCTTCAAATTAAGTTGCTTCAGTCAGGTTATCTCCCCTCTGCAGCCACACACACACACACACACACACACAAAATGATGTTTTCTTTGTCAATAGAAAACCCTCTTGTGAAGCTGAATGATTGTGAGTAAGTGGCTTATTTCCTCCTGGAAAAATATGTCTTCACATTAACAGCCAGCACTAAGAGGATATCATAATGAATGACCCATTTACTTAAACGGTTTGGTGATGCCTCCTTAAAAATCCATCTCTGATGCCAGCCCTTGTCTGTCATGACACTTTCATTTAAGCGACATGAGGTTATGAAATCAAAAAGGAGCGCTTCCGAGACTTTCCGGAGAACTTGGATAAGGACGGCTTCATTAAACCGTTTCAGGATTGTTGAAACTGTGATGATATCTTTTCTTTTTTCCCCCTCTTCGTCTCACTCTCATCTAACCACTCACGTTTTTTAACAGGGAAACAGTTAAGCAAGAGAGCCCAAAACGAAACCCCTTTGTTGGAAAACACAATATGCAAGTATCCAAGTGTCACTGAATCGCTCCCAAAATCTGCCGTAGCCTTTTGTGTGCAGCTTGTAGTGCAGAAGGATGCCTAACGCTGTAGACACCTAGAGACACGAGTGATGAATAAGCGGCTGTTTCGTCTATTTCCTTGTTACTAATCAAGTGTCTATTTAGGTCCGACGCAGCTGTCATAGCTGACTCATAGCTGTCACTGCCCAGTCGGGTGTCTGACGCCGGGTTCACATCGGACGCAGAAGCCTCGCCAAGTCACTCGTCTTAGCGTGAGCCCGGTTGTTCACAACAGCAACGCCTTTCTCTGCTGCTCTTCTGACAACGTCTGTCTGTCCGTCTGCTTGTGTGCGAGTGGGGAATAAATACGTCACATTCATTTCAAAAGCACAGCTGTGACGGTCTTGTAACAAGTGGATGGATTTTGAAATTTGATCCTATGGGAGGCGAATCCAGGGAATTGAGATTTCCGAGAGAACAGCAGGGAGAGAGGGGAGGGAAGTCATGTATGTTCTCAATTATCAGAATGAGATTATATATCATTAATCATTTCTATTGTTTGAGGTAGACAGGCGTTAAAAGGACTCGGGCAGTGCTTCGCCGATAATCGTGGCGCTTCCTTATCCAGTGTGAACCCGGCGTGTATCAGAAGTTATTTTTTGATATGTAAGGTCATTTAATGTAAATTGCTTCAACAGACTAACTTTAGAGTCAGACAGAAATGTCACATTAAAAAACAAAAATCAAACCTTTTGGAGGCAATCTGGGATGTTGTTGGCCGTTACAATCTCATTGATTGACCCTCATCTGGCATCCCGGTGCTGGTTCTGCCCCAGGCCTCCACACCCAGCGGGTCTTTTCAGACATCTAGCTTTTATTTGCAGTATTCGCCATCATCAGTCTACAAGAAAAACTCTGGAATCAAATTAGGATTCCAAAATTGCCTGCCATCACGTGTTCTCGCCATGTTCTGTATGAAGTGGAGAGGGTATCATTTTTCTCTTTCCAAAAGTTGGATTGCAATTCCTTGTCTTGTAACCCTCCCGTGAACCCTACGACGGCGTGGCAGCACATTCGTAATCATCAGCGCCGGGAGGCTCCCAGTGTTGAGGCCTGCCCGTCAAATCTAATGGCGAGTAAATACAGCAGAGCAGTGCCGTCCTGGTGATTGGCAAGTGGCCCCTTGCCAAAGAAAAATAGTTTGCCTCCTCCTCCCATGTGAGTTCCCCCGGTCCCTGCTATGCTAATTTAACATGCTTCCACTGTAGGTGATGTTGTGGCAGAGAATGGTGAGACGGAGAGGAGACGCTACGAGACGACTAACTGATTAATTTTTGCTTTTGAAGGGAAGACCAGAGGAGCCTTCTCGTTGCCCAAAGGAGCTCGAAATGTGTTTTTAAATGAAACCGAAGACTCTAGAAATATACTGGGTGAGTCACGGTAGGTTTGTAGACGGTGGACATCCCTGGCAGAAGGTGACATTGCTGCTGTAGTCTGAGAAAAGCTCTTCCTCGCGCCTCATTGAGACGCCGGCTGAAGGCATTCACATCCCGTCTGCACACCGTCGACATGGTAACAAGAGGAAGGGCTTCTGTCCAAAGACGCCGTCACAGATGTGGATGTGAATGGACGGCCCGTTTCAATGAAAGTTTTGCCTGCAGGCTTCGACGGCGAGGAGGAAAGCTGCCGAGTCGGCATTTAACCAGTTTCTGTTTTGTTTTTTTCTCCGCAAACTTCTCTAAACCTCTTGGTAGAGCAAAGAGAAGCAAACTTCTGAAACCTGCGTGATGTCCACCACTGCAAACACAAGATGATTCCTGTATCCGCTTAACTTACCTGTCTGTGTCTTTATCTTTCCTAACCCCATCCCCCCACCCCCCTCTTCTGCTTCTGCTTGCTGCAAACTTGGCAAAGGTTACCTTAAGATGTTTCTCATTCCTCCTGGAGCTAGACATGTGATCATCCAAGAACACGAGGCCTCCCCTCAGATTCTTGGTAAGTGTGACTTCCACACACGAACACATGTATGAAATCAAGGAGGAAACATCGCCGTCCTCCTCATGTTTCCCCTTGAAGGCTCGTGGGAACCATAGAAATCCTAGATCATAGGCTTTACATGATTTATTCCTTGTGACCTCTTTGGCAGTGAAAAATAGTCTTCTTGTTGCTAATTCATTTTTTTAATTAATCTGATGAAGAGAGAGAGTTCTAGATTAGTGCCGTCTCTCCAGACTGTAAAATTAGCACAGCGTTTAGAAAGCGTCAGCATAATTCCTGACCGTGATAAGAATGAAAAATATTCATATTCATATTGAAGTGTAACTGAATGAAGCGCCGACCGATCGGCAATATGAAATAGATAGAGTTCGAAGCAGCTTGTTTTACTTAAAACTACTAGGAACAGATTGTCAAAGTAAGTATACAGTCAGTTATTCCTTGTGCTTTGAATGTTGTGTGTTTTTATGCAAATGACCTCACGTAGATGACGACAACAAAAGGATAACGTTTTACATCGGATTCCCAAGTAATTAGCAGGATAGAGCTGATAGAATCTCTGATATAGTGATGGAGGAAGTATTTAGATCATTGCTGTTTGAGCCTCATCCCCTTTTTAAAAAAGAATGAGAAAAAACAACTTCCCAATCTACCTGTTTTTTTATGGGCCGATCGGTAATGAAAGCAATGCTCATAAGGAACCAGAAACACAGATGAGGTCATTATTCTATAGCATTATATTGTGCAATTAACATTAACATCATAGTGATAAGTTCAAGCAAAAAATGTGTCTTCTACCATTAAAGTATGTGTACTAACTGCACAAATAAGATAATAATGCATTTAGAATCAAATTGTGTCAGAAATAACTCATTAGATAATTATAGGACATGCATTATAGTTTCAGCGTTCAAAGATACACAAACAAAACATTCAAAGCCTGACAGGACTACTGCCTAGTTACTGTTGCTAAGCTATGATTGCACATTTACTGTTCGAGGAGTTTAGCTAATTGTGTCTTTCCTAAGAGGAGCTAGTTCCCCTCTCTCGGGGTATCACCATTATTCAGTTTTGTTTATATACTCACGTATCACATCTTTCCTCATGAGACTTGAGGAAATAGTGACTCAGCCACTTTCTGTTGCCTGCACCTGGGACTGGTGTAGGGGGGTCCCCGACTGAGAATTGACAGAGTCCTGGTGCTGTCCTTGGTACTGACACAGAGCGCAGATTGGTAGACAGAGTTTCCTGCTTGCTTTTTGTGCTGAATAGAAATTATGTTAAAGCACCAAACGTCTGTTATAACACCTCAAACAGCTGTTAAAACACCATTACAGTGCTACATTCTAGCGCTATGATTAATGAATGTTGTCGAAGCGGCTTAAAGACCAAATAATGTCGTGTCAAATGTCTTCCCGAGCCGTCCAGTTTCTTTTTTCATGTCCTGCTCTGGGATTATTGTCTGTGTTCACCACAATAGTTAATCCACCATTCTTACACATTCTGCATGAATCAGATTTCAGTTCATTGCGATGCTTTTCTGGACCTTGTGACAAGATCTCGACCAGTTTTAATGAGGATAGGAATGATGTTGCCAGAGGCTCTGATTGATTAGTCATTGGGCCTGATTTGCGTTCCCTCTCTATGTGGGTTTCTTGATAAGCCAGCTTAATCTTCAATTGGGCTTCATCACAGATATTCAATTTAAATTATTTTCATTTAATGAAATCATTTCCGAAAGTTATCTCATCAATCTGAATCGTTTTCAGAGACCCAAGAAGGCAAAAAAACTCCTCTTAAATGGGTAGAAATGATCTAGTAAGTAATTCTATGGTGGCCTGGCATGTACAGGAGCAAGAGTATTAAAATATAAATATATATATATATATATATATATATATATATATATATATATATATATATATATATATATAATATATATAAATGGAAATGAAAAAGCAGATTTACATCCTTAAACTCTTAACCTTCCTATGAATGACTGTGCATATGAGTCATTTAAGCAGTTTGGAGGAAATAATCATTACATTTGTTGTCTTATTTAATTAAAGAAAAAAATGCACAGATGCTTTGGATTCAAGGAAACCCTGAAGTGACTTTTGTTTTTTGTGCAAAGAAAGTTTGTAACCTCACCTTCGTAACCTCACCTTCGTCAATGAATCCCTCCTGAATTTAAGTAGTTTGAATCAACGTGTTCAGGCAGCCAATGCACGGAAAGAAGTCGATGCACTTGAACTTCTAGAACAACAAAAATGTAGAAATATCCATCTGATCAGAGCAAACCTGAGGGAGTTTTCCTGTTGTCATAACTTGTTAGTCTACATCCGGTTACTTTCACAAATCCGCCCCTAATTTGGGTTAAAATGAGGACCACGTAAAGGCCAGAGGTGTTTCATTTTCACGGTTAGAATGATAAACAGGAATGGCCATGGCTTTGCATTAAAAGAAAACAATGTTGACTGAGGGATTGAAACTAGGAAATGAACTCTTTAACATGAGAACACGGTCTCTCATGTTAAAGGTGCTGGTCTAAAACATTGATAAAGGTCAACGTATCGTGCTGCAGAGATATCTCCTGCCAACCAGCAAGGTCCTGTCTTCATATCTCCAAACTGGTCACGTTTCGGCCCCCAGACCCCCCAACAACGGTTTAGTTTGTCACCTTTTTCAGCCCTCATGAGTTTGCAGGTATGTGTCTTGTAATATCACTTGTTCCTCAAGGGGCGATAGTGACTTTCTCACGAATTTTTTTTTTGCCGTTATTCAGAAAAAGATAATATTTCTACTGAGCCGTTTAGATGGCTGATGAAAAATAATTTTCCAATAATATTTCCATTTATGCAGCCAACATGTTCCCGGTCCTTCACTGTTGCTGCCAGCATCGTCTGGTCCACTTGAGGATCTGCCACATCCTCATCCCCCACGTTGACACCGTGTTTGACGGGTCAACGCCTTTATGTGTCGTTTATCAAGTCAAAATGTGGAGAAGTGGAATGGCAGCAGCTGCTCGTGCCATTTTGCTACTCAGTTATTATGAGCCTCCCTCTTTCCTTCCTCCAACCACCTCCTCGGAAAGTTTGGCGTTACATTGTTTGTGCATATCCAAGAACCCTTTGCAATCCAAGTCCTTCATCATGCTTAAAAGTGGTTGTTTTTCTCCTTCCCACCAGAAACGTGGGCTTTTCTTTCAGGCATGAATCTCTGCTCCAGCTTTGCAAACTGCTGAGTAGTCGGTTTGTGTATGCACAGAGCTGTAAACAGACAAGAGGCTGTAAAACCCCCAGAATGCTCCTACACCCTGAATAATATCAGCATATATCACATGTCTTTATCAGAAAATGCTCCTTTCAGAATGAGGCAAATAATAGAAATGGAATATGATGTTAACATAATTCAATTTAAGAATATTTCCATATTACAAATCATAGTAGTGTACACATTTCAGAGACTCCTTTAAATAAAGCCGAGAAATGTGGCCTTCTTCTCCTGATTCAGAGTCTGAAATATATTATAAAGCATATCCTCCATCATTACAATAGTATGTTAGTTACCTCTTCTATACTCTTTCTTGTCAACTGCAGCCGGTTGCTAGGTGACAGGAGGGGCGATGGGTGGACTCAGGAACAGCTAGTGATGCAAACAGGAAGTCCCCCATAGAGGGAGATCACTCAGTGCAGCCGTTGCAATTTTTCAAATGATGCCTTTGTGGTCGATTCCACTGACAACTTTTCCCACTTTGCAGATTAGTTAGTCATCTCACGACCCTTTGGATATATTATGTGACCCTTTGGGGGCCCCTAGTTTACTGCATGCAAAGTAGTTGAAACTTGCTCCAACTCAAGCAAGCTACAACAGCTACGTTTACCTTTTGATACTTTTTTTCCCAACAATATCTGTATTAATTTCCAGACATAATAACACCTACATATATAACCACTGGGACTCGAAACTCTTGCCCCAGACCATGCAGAACCCCATGATCATCAAACACGACCAAGACATGACGACAAAACACAACACTGTGATGTGAGTGGTGTGAATGTGAGTGTGACTGATGTCTGTCTCTACATGTCGGCCCTGTGATAGACTGGCGTCCTGTCCAGGGTGTACCCTGCCTTCACCCAATGACAGACCCCCCCCCCCCCCCCCCAATTAATTCTAATTCTGCCGAGTGAAGATAAGTGGGAATATTGGTCCTTTGCTTCAGGGCTGTACCTCCATTATCACCAAACATCACAGAGAAACGTCTGGGAGGTGGAGTCGCCCTTTATTTGGACCAAACTGTGCAGCTGTGGGAGGAAAAAAACTAACAACTCTCCATCTCATGGATTTACACTTCGAAGCCATGCTTCCTGTTACTGTCATTATAAGAGAAACATTGCATGCTGATTGATGACACTGATGTTTCTGACTATAAATACTCTCCTGCTGTTAATCCTGCATTTCCGTCAGCGTGTCGTCCTCCACACTGTGGCAGAGCCAGTAAATAATCAGCGTGTACGCTTCGCGACTTCTGAAGTGTTAAAGAGAGTTGCTTTGTGTTTTTCTGCTTGATTTGATCCCATTCTTAGTGGGGCTTCAAGGCTAACACTTAACGTTGGTTACTTGATGATAGAAGATGCACAATAGGAGACAGGTCACAGTCTGAATTTCCATGTGCAAAAGCAGTTATTTAAGGGTTTTATAGTGAATTTTCTAAGAGATGCCAGGTCGACAACCAGAGTCACAACATTCAACTGTTTTTCTTTCTTCAATAGAATATACAATCTTACACGATAGAGCTGCATCAATCAATCCGTCAGTTGATTGGTGGGGAAATGATGCAGACTATTGTGGTAATCAACCATTATTTAAAACTAGAATAGAAGCCTCTCAAACAGAGAAGTTCACTGTTTAATATCATATTAAACTGAATTTGGACTGACACAGCCATATTTAGAGACATCACCTTGGACTTTGAGAAACTGGAACGGACATGTTTTAATTCCAAGCGCAATCTTAATTTGTTCACAATAACCTTCAGCTCCATTAATCGTCCACAGTGGATGAACTGCTGACATTTAGAGCAAAAAAACTAAAGAAAGTAACCTGTGTACATAGAATAGCCAATGAACCCCAGATTCACAGCATTTCTTAAGCCATTGCATCTATTCAGCATGCAGTCGCCCATGTGTCTTGCTGTAATGATTACCTCAAAGTTCTTACAAATGAATTGGTGCATTTAATTATTATTAAACAAAGAACGTTTGTAAGGAGTGAAGGCTAAGATGAAAATATTTTCTTAAAATCCGTCTCTACTTGGTTAATATCGTTATTGATGATTGAGATAATCGCTAACGTTTAAATGTTAGGATTTTTCAGGCTTTCAACCCTCATTTCATGTGGGAGGTGTTTTTTTTTTTTTTTTTTTTCCCAGTATTGAGTGAAAATGCTGCAGCTGACGGCTGCTAAACTGTGATGTAATCGCTTGCGGCAACGCCATGTCGTCAGTGTACTTCCACTGAAAAGTGTCAGACGATCTGATGGAAAACGACCCGACAGAGAAATACATCATTTGCAGCTAAATGTTCAGCCGTGACATGTAAACACTTTCTGTACTGAAGTTGTCGACACACACTTATAACAATCTGAGCTTGCCGGCAGCAAAAACACCCACCGTTAGGGGACTGACGCCGACAGTGAGGAGTTGCCTCGAGTGAGCAGCCTTCTCTCTCGACACTCAACCAATGTCAGAGATTGTTGGTCCCATTAGTCACTTAGACATAAAAACATTGGGAAAGGTTGAAAAACAGCGAAGTTACCCTTTAAGGAAAATTTAGTACAAGAACAAAGAAGTGTCAGAGGGCTGATTGAGGGAACTCTTCACGCTCATAAAATGGATTTATTCAACCTATGAAGATCAGCGATTTGGCAACCTGCCTTCTTAAGGACACGACACAACTGTGGCCTTGCAGGCAGAATGCTAACGAGGACGGCTAGTTCAGACTCAAGGCAATCCAAGAAAGGCCTGTCAGCAAAAACATGTCCTCATGATCAGAAAGCTGAAAAAATCTAATTAGAAACAACTGACAATCAATTTAGAGAAGGAATCCTTGATGAGAAAATCAATATATCCATTCTACACAAATAATGCTAATGTGCTAATGATGGCTAATTTATTCTTAAAGGTTGTATCAGCGATTCAGAGCCTGTTTTTACCTCACGATTCTGCTAGCTGCCCGCCCCATAAGCAGGCCATCAAAAAAACGCGTCTCTCTAGGCAGCCTAGGCTCCGAGATCGCACACAAAAACAAATGGTACTACCAACACCTCAAAAGCAAAATAAACAGTGTTCCAACCAATCACAGACAAGGGGTGGGTGGCACGATCATGAAAATGCGCGTCCATGATCATTTTCAAAACACGGGAGGGAGGGGCTAGCTGGCTCTGTTTGTTTTGGATCTCGCAACGGAAGTGAGGGCAACCAGAATTGCTGATACAACCTTTAATTGTACAATATCTTAAATATTTTCAATTTCTCCTGCATGCAGAACATAATTATCCATGGTTAATTCCATCAAACCCCCAAACAAGAACTACTGTAAATATTATCAATAACCTTATGAACAAATCTTCAAATATATTGCTCCCCCATAATATTGTATTCCATTTTCTCCCGTGCAAAGATGTACAAAAGAAAGAAATTAAAAAGGTTGAGTCATGTTTGCGAATGAACTTAGTGAAGGGACGCCTAATAAAAACAACAGGTGGAAGTGTAGGACTAGGAGGGAAGGATCTCTGTCGTCATGTGGGTAATTTTAGTAGCTTGTAATTTCAACTCATTTGCATTTAAGTGCATCAAATGTATCTCAGCCTCTCATTCCTCATGCTTTTTTTCATATTAGAAGTTTGGCTGCTTGTAGAAATAAGAGCATGAATCAGACATTGTAATTGTCAGGCATAATCATACTCAGCGAGGGCCCGGGGTTAGATTGAGGCAGTGAATCACCCTTGTGGGAGCACAAGTTCAGCTTGAACCCAGTGAGTAACTCTGGACTTTGGTAATGGATAGAGTGAAGTCATTTCTTTGTCAGCAGCTCATAACTAAATTACTCTTTTCAGCAATCAAGAACCAGGCAACGGGGCATTACATCCTCAACGGGAAGGGAGAGGAAGTCAAGTCCCGGAGCTTCATCGACCTGGGAGTGGAGTGGCACTACATCATCGAGGAAGACGTGGAGACGCTGCACACCGACGGACCTCTGCACGACCCCGTGGTGGTTCTGGTAATACTTCCTCCTTCTCTGCCCGAGCTCATGTATGAATCCGCCTGAAAGCTCGACAACGAGAACTGTGTGAAAGAAGCAGGTCAGACATCCAGTTCAGTTCAACTCTCATTACTCTCATTCTCATTCATATCACCATCCATAGATTAATAGAACCACTGCACAGCATTTAGTTAAAAAAAGCTGGTTGCTGACTGTTTGCTGACAAGCAATTTAACGTATAAAAGGTTATTTTTTTTGTGGAGTCCGGCTTCTTTTCTAGTCTTCCATTCTCAGCACTTTACGCTATCATCAGCGTTCCCACATTCATATTGATACTATGCTGATGGCCGCCATACAAGGTGTCAGCTGCCCATCTGACACATTTTCCCACAATCTCACACCGATGGCACGGCTCAATCAGTATCTCGGCCAAGGACCCTTCAACATTTGGATTGAGGGAACTAGTTGATCCTCTTACTCATTCTTCTTTCTGAGCCACAGCCAGAAGTAACCCCTGAAAGTGTGTGTGTGTGTGTGTGTGTGTGTGTGTGTGTGTGTGTTTGTGTATAGTAAGAGGACAGTGTGAACTTTTAGCAGCCGCTCATGAATACAGATGAAACACAGTCAGTTCTTTGGATTGCATGATGAAACGTGATGTTGCTCGCAAGTAAACGTAGGGTTTTCTTCTCAGGCAACAGTGCAGAAAACTGTAAAGCACCGAAATTTGGCTCAGAAAAAAATCTTACGTTTTAAACTCATCGATGGTTTCCAGAAAGTGTCTCTTTTAAGATAGATAAATCCAGGGATATTGCATATGCAATGTCCTAAAAGGGTTTTCCTATGGGGACAAGGGAAATTGAGGTCATCAGAGAAATGGAGCTGAAGCCCATAAGACCCAGATTTTCCATTTTAAAAAGTTGTTCCTCCCTTGGCCCTCAAACCACTTACTCTAATAGTTAATATTTTAATTCCTAATAAAAACCATCACCATCAACCAACATAAACAGAATCGGAGCAAAACAGCTGAATCTTCATCCACTGGTGGATTTACTGAGTGGCATGTTTTATGCTATCTGCTCAAATGGTGTGGAATTAGAACTAATTTGTTTTCCTTTTATCGAGAAGTCAGTCTGACTCTCCAGTGGCAACTTGAAGGATTCTAATGTTTCCCTTCAGGTTCACTACAGAAGTAATTAACTGATACAGCTGGTGAGATTAGGACCAGGATTATTAATGTGTTGTTTGTCTTGCTCCTGTTTAATGATTTCTCTCGGGCGTTGTGTCATTTTTGATTAATGCCTTTAATACATCTTTAGCTTTGTAAAAGGTTTGCTGAGCTAACAGCCTTATACACACACCACACATATACATTATCTCACCTTTTCTTCTTTTTTGTCCCTTTTTGTTGTTTTGTTCTCCTGGGACACAGACTCTGATTTCCGAAATTGGCATTCATGCACGTTATGATAATTTCCGACATTTACTTTCCAACCCAGCGAGGAGAACAGCAGATCCGACTGAAGTTACGTCATGTTTTTTTCTGAAAATCAAGATCAGCGATCTAATAAGAGGAGGAGGAGGAGTAGTAAGTGGTTTCAAGGAAACGGAGGCAATCGTGTGATTTTAGAAAAGAAAAAAAAAAGTTGAGTGTGTGCTTCTCTGGTGAATCACTCTGATTATGTCCGTGTTCAATTTGGCAAAAAGTGGACGATACAAATGAATCATGACGGTGCAAAGCAGTTCTCTTATGAAAATTTAAAAAAATGTTTAATATTCATGAGGAGTGCAGTTAGAATTCTTCATCAAAAGACAATTGAACTCACATCTGTCCCATGATGCACAATCAGCTAATTCCTGCTTTCATTTAACTTATTGAATAACAACGATCAGCTGTTACGCGATGTCATGGAAACACCTTTTGTGGGTTTTCAGTGAACATTGTAGGAAGAAAGCATAGCAAAGGATTTCACATGAAATGCATATGCAAAATGTATATAATATTTGACAGTCCAACTGAAGTCGAATTTCATGCTTTGGCTACAGCATCAAGCACATATCTGCCTGGTGCATCTGTGTCCTTGAAAAACTGAATCCAAAATGGAAAATGTGTGGGAGTTTTTTCGGTTTCATGATTTTGTCTTGATGTGGCCAGTTCTGTAGCCACATGGATTAGGTAATTGTTTCCCTTCAGCCAAAACCTTATTTGCATAAATCAGTAACTCACTATTATGCTGAACAGCAGCATGCCAGGTCTCTGCTGAGGTTTCTTTCCTCGGCTTTCTGAACAGTTGACCAAACAAACACCCACACCGAAAAATTGCACTACTTATGTCAGTCCACAGGCTGGTTTGAATATGAGTTAGTCCGGTCCAGTCTCCTAAAAATTAAGTTTTAAGTCTTGTTTCGAGGGAAACTTAATTTTTTTTTTTACCAGAGGTTTGTTTTTGATGCATCAAAAATACGTTTCTAGTCATAGTCCTCGGAGGTCTAGTCATAATCCTCGGAGGTCAAGTCGTAGTCCTTGTAGGTCTAGTCATAGTCCTCGGAGGTCTAGTCATAGTCCTGGGGGGTCTAGTCATAGTCCTGGGGGTCTTGTCATAGTCCTCAAAGGTCTTGTCATAGTCCTCGGAGGTCTTGTCATAGTCCTTGGAGGTCTTGTCATAGTCCTTGTAGGTCTTGTCATAGTCCTCTGGGGTCTTGTCATAGTCCTCGAAGGTCTTGTCATAGTCCTGGGGGTCTTGTCCTAGTCCTCGAAGGTCTTGTCATAGTCCTCGCAGGTCTAGTCATAGTCCTGGGGGGTCTTGTCATAGTCCTGGGGGGTCTTGTGATAGTCCTCGGAGGTCTAGTCATAGTCCTGGGGGGTCTTGTCATAGTCCTTGGAGGTCTAGTCATAGTCCTGGGGGGTCTAGTCATAGTCCTTGTAGGTCTAGTCATAGTCCTCGGAGGTCTAGTCATAGTCCTGGGGGGTCTAGTCATAGTCCTGGGGGGTCTAGTCATAATCCCCGGAGGTCTAGTCATAGTCCTGGGGGTCTAGTCATAATCCTCGGAGGTCAAGTCGTAGTCCTTGTAGGTCTAGTCATAGTCCTCGGAGGTCTAGTTATAGTCCTGGGGGGTCTAGTCATAGTCCTGGGGGTCTAGTCATAGTGGTTGCACGTCCGCGTAGGAAGTCGAGAAGGTCTAGTCATAGTCCGGGGGTGTCTAGTCATAGTCCTCTGAGGTCTAGTCATAGCCCTCGGAGGTCTAGTCATAGTCCTGGGGGTCTAGTCATAGTGGTTGGACGTCCGCGTAGGAAGTCGAGAAGGTCTAGTCATAGTCCGGGGGTGTCTAGTCATAGTCCTCGGAGGTCTAGTCATAGCCCTCGGAGGTCTAGTCATAGTCCTCGGAGGTCTAGTCATAGTCCGGGGGTGAAATCAAACATCCCTCTAGCATCATGTTTGATGTGTCGGTCACTGTGTGTCAATATAAGCTGGTTAAATATTATATATTCACAGGAAGTTAGGTTTGGTTAGTAGGTTTAGACTTATAATATGCATAAACTCTCCCAGGCAAAATTATGGAAACTGCTCATGCTAATTTTTCCTCACGACTTATTTGAGCATTTTAATGCAAATATGCTGCTTAGATGTGGGTGCCAACTGTATTGTATTTCTCCCCTTGTTTTGCAGATTATACCCAAAGACAATGAAACGCGGTCTACTTTAATGTACAAGTACATCATCCATGAAGACTCGGTGCCCGTCAACAACAACAATGTGATCCAGGAGGATACGTACGAGTGGGCTCTGAAGAGCTGGTCTCCATGTTCCAGGCCTTGTGCCGGAGGTAATGAAAAAAATTACTATTGGTAGAATCGAGAGCATTGAGGGAGTCATTGTGTTCATGCATTAACATATATGATTATCTGAATTACATGCTGCTCTTGTCATGAGTCGACCGCCTTTCACTCCGGAGATGTACGCAGGGCTTTATTCTTTTAGTTCTAAAGGCATTGAATAACTATTGTTTTCGGTTAAGATTAACCAATACGGATGCTAACATAATAAGCAGCGTTAGTGTCTCAGTAAGGAGCTATACTGTGGTTTTCTGCACACTGAGCCACACTGACGTTGCTCCAACTGTACAGCAATCATTTAATACGCCTCTGTGAAGCAAACGGCGAATGAGCTGCTTGTTATAAAACAATCACTGAAGGAGCGTTGGTTGTCATTGTTAGACAAGGAAATACAAAACCAGGAAGGTCGGTTTATCGGAGTAAAACACCACGACTGTGAGGACTTGCCAGAGATGAGAAAAGGACTTTGCAGTTCTGGAACATTATCACAGAGGCAATTATTTCATCCTGTAGTAACTGAGGAAATGGCATCACAAAGTTATCCATCAGAAATGTGCATGGCTTGTGTTTGATTTGATGACGGTGCGTTCTGCCAGGTTGCTCCTCCACTTCATTTCCTCTGCAGGGCGGGTGCAGCCGTCCTGTTGAAATCCACAAAGGGGACGCGTGTATTTGAATGCATTTCTGTTATGTGCGAACACATTCTTATGACCTCAGTGTGTTAAAGGCTTAAGTCTGAGAACAAGCATGAAATACACACTCGTTGTATATTTCTGGCTATTTTTTGACAGTCCTACAGCAAATCTTTTTTGTCCCCATGAACGTGCTCTGACATGTCAGATCACATACAGACACATGACGTATGATAATAATGTTGTTTTCGAATCATTTTACAGAATAACGTAGTCAATTGACGCTTTTCCCACAGTTTAATTTCCTGTTTCCTGTGATATGGTGTTGACATCTCATTCAACCTATATATGTACCAATGAGCATTCTTATTTGAGCCCAAATGATAATAATGTTACAATGTTTTTATTATTACTAATGCAAATATAATCTAAATATAAAAAATAATTTAATTTACAAAAGGAGCCAAACTTGGTAAATGTCATCCAAACACAAGTCAAGTCTAAAATTGGTAAAATGATCACTGAAAACTCTGGAGAAAGCAAAATATTGATTTATTTATAGTTCATAGTTTGTACTTTGTGTCTTTTGAATGGATCACACAAAGATCAATTTCTAAAAAAGTCTTTGCTTCTGTTGCAGGGTTTCAGTACACCAAGTATGGATGTAGAAAGAAAGGCGACACCAAGATGCTCCACCGAGGATACTGCGACGCCAGCAAGAAACCAAAACCCATCCGCAGGATGTGCAACCTTCAGGACTGCACACAGCCTCAGTGAGTACAGACCCCGACCTCTCACAGGGACGGGCTGATTAGATTCATTAGATTCACTGAGACTAAGCTGCAATCTATCAAGATAAATAATGTGATAGTGGCTCCTCTCCACATGGGAATGGTGAGAAAATGAGCCGTTAACCAAAACTCTCTTCCGTTTTATCAAGATGTGAACTGTGGTTCTCTGTGAGATCGTTTGTCAGCTCCAATCAGTAGAGGTGACACCTTAATAGCGAGGAGCTGTACGGATCGTCCATCCTAACATCAAAACAGATTTTTCTTGCGTTTATTTAATTTTTTGTTCAGGCTTGTCTCACATTCTCCAAAGAGTCATATATATATAAATTGTGAGCAACTGTCACTGTCAGATGACGGATTATCGTCGCCGTTCTGCAGGGGGTGTGGATGAAATCATGCTACAATCACTTACCTGCCATCATAACATCCTCGGCCAGTTAATTTGCTCTCACATCTAAAACGAATCCACCAGAGTCCACTTGGAAGCGAACCAAGACCCCACCTTTTCAAACGGTCTCGTTCCGCTCTTGTGGTCGGCGCTGGCAATCAATTCCTAGACTGTGTGTGGGTGAACTTGGTCGGATGAACAGACAGTGACGCCTTGCTTATCTAATGGACTCATTCATTCAGTGTGAAGTAGTTTGGATATATTCAGCAGCCATTCACTTCTCCCACGTTACATTTGAGCAGCAGCGTTAATGTGAGCCCAAACATGGTGTTTTTTACACTCTTCTCCTCCATCGATCAATGCCTCCACTGTGGAGCAGTGAGTTGTGTCAATCTAAAGATGACAATTGGCTTCGAGACGAGATGAAGAAGTCTGACGAAATGAACATACTTAACTTAACCACGTACTTCCTGTTGTGATGCGGGTAGATGTGGTAGAGACCATATAACTGACAATAGAGACGAAAGGTTGATATAAGTGATGGCTGACCTAGATACACATCAAACATTTCTAAACACACACACACATATATACATATATATATATATATATATATATATATATATATATACACATATATATATATCATGGGCGAGCGGTCATAATAAGCTATAAATGCAGTGCATGCCCAAGCCCTTCAATAAAAATAATTGAAAATATTAATCTGGCAGTGTGTTCAATTATACAATACCTTAGTTTTACTGTTTTGGTCTTAAATCCGTGCCTAATCTGTCCCGTTTTGCTTGCGAAAAGCTGGAAAGCTGACAGCTTGTTTCGCGCATGCGCACTGTGACACCGACTAGTATAGTTACTGCTAAAGGCTGTGTTTACTGTAGATGAGCATTTTGAATGGCAAAAAAGCTGTCAGTGAAGCAGCTTATCTGCCAACGCGCATGCGCAAAATGACGTGTGAATTGTTCAGCGGGAAACTGTCAGTGGTTCATTCATTGTGTAGCCTGGTCAAAATGACCGAAAATATTAATTATATTCAGGCTTTGCGTTCAGTGCCGTTTTCGCGGAGAACTTTTGAGGAAAAGAAAGCTATCATTTCAAGTGGACGGCCTACTCCTGAAGTAAATATCACAAAGACTGCAAAGAATTCCGTCCGTCACTTTCAAGCTAGCACGTATGAGAAACATAAATGGTTAGCTAGCCGACCCCCCTCCCGTCAAACGATCCGGTCTGACAGCGACATATTGCCTGTTCATTCATGAAAACCATCTTGAAACACTCTCAGTCAAACAAGGTGGGGAATGAGAAATCTGCGGCGCTACTAGCCTAGTTCGTTTTAAAAACACACCGGCAGCAGCGCCTACTGATCTGAGACGTGTCACGTGAGTTACTGTAAATGCTGTGCGGAAAACCAGCTGTGGTCTGGTCATATATATATGTATATATATACATATATATATATGTATATATATATGTATATATATATATATATATATATATGTATATATGTATATATATATGTATATATATATATATATATGTATATATGTTAGGGTTAGGTCGACGTGTGTGGGGGGGGGTGTCTGCCAATGATTGACGGGGGGGGGGGTTAGGTCGACGTGTGGGGGGGGGGGGGGGTCTCTGCCGATGATTGACGGGGGGCGATCGTCCACGCGCGGGGGGGGGGGTTAGGGTTAGGTCGACGTGTGTGGGGGGGGGTCTCTGCCGATGATTGACGGGGGCCGATCATCCGCGCGCGGGGTGGGGTGGGGGGGGGGGGGGGGGGGGCAGTACACATTACAGTAGTATTCTGTGCAAAACGTCACCGGAGTGTCGATATTTACTTGACCGCTAGAGGGCGCGCTATTTTGAAACGTAACATATAGTCGTAATTCGGTGCTTGACACACGACCTATGTGGTCGTTTTCTCAAGGAGGACAGTCTCATATATATATATATATATATATATACACACACACACACACTTTATTGCCAAAAGTATTTTACCCATCTTAATAATTGAAATCAGGTGTTCCAATCACTTCCATGGCCACAGGTGTATAAAAGCAAGCATCTAGACATGCAGACTGTTTCTACAAACATTTGTGAAAGAATGGGTCGCTCTCAGGAGCTCAGTGAATTCCAGCGTGGTACTGTGATAGGATGCCGCCTGTGCAACAAGTCCAGTCGTGAAATGTCCTCACTCCTAAATATTCCAGTCAACTGTCTTGGATTGGGATTATAACAAAGTGGAAGTGATTGGGAACGTCAGCAACTCAGCCACGAAGTGGTAGACCACATAAAATGACGGGGCGAGGTCAGTTGATGCTGCGGCACATGCAAAGTCAATCGCTACAGACCTCCAAACTTCATGTGGCCTTCAGATTTGCTCAAGAACAGTGTAGAGAGAGCAAGTGCAAGGCAAAGCGTCGGATACAGTGGTGTAAAGCACGCCACCGCTGGAGTCCAGAGCAGTGGAGACGCGTTCTCTGGAGTTACGAATCACGCTTCTCCATCTAGCAATCCGATGGACGAGTCTGGGTTTGGCGGTTGCCAGGACAACGGTACTTGTCTGACTGCATTGTGCCATGTGTAAAGTTTGGTGGAGGGGGATTATGGTGTGGGTTGTTTTTCAGGAGCTGGGCTTGGCCCCTTAGTTCCAGTGAAAGGAACTCTGAATGCTTCAGCATACCAAGAGATGTTGGACAATTCCATGATCCCAACTTTGTGGAGCAGTTTGGAATGACTCCTTCCTGTTCCAACATGACCACCAGTGCACAAAGCAAGGTCCATAAAGACATAGATGAATTTGACTGGCCTGCACAGAGTCCTGACCTTAACCCGACAGAACATCTTTGGGATGAATTAGAGTGGAGACTGAGAGCCAGGCCTTCCTGTCCAACATTAGTGTGTGACCTCACAAAAACGATTCTGGAAGAATGGTCAAAAAGTCCCATAAACACACTCCTTAAACTTTGTGGAACACCTTCCCAGAAGAGTTGAAGCTGTTGTAGCTGCAAAGGGTGGACCGACGTCATATTAAACCCTATGGATAAGAATGGTATATATATATATATATTCGGGTGAACCAAAGCAATTAAAACTACACATCTCGTTGCAGATCAAGCTATGGTCAGAGCATCTGCTGATTATATATCCCCCCCCCACACACACACACACACACACACACACACACACTCAGCCATTCTGGTGAGATGTACAGATATTGACACAAGTTAACACATATGTCCTGATTTACTTCATGCCACTATCAGTTTCATCTCGGATGGAATTAATTTAATGAAATCATATGCTTTACATTTAAATTCAGTTCAAGCTTTCTTCTCCAATTGAGGAGTCATGTGGGCCTTCGTCTTTGATGATAGATGAGTCTCAACTTTTCCAAGAACTTTGGAAAGAGTTCGTCTGCATGCAGAGCTTTGTGTGAAGCCAACATTTCACCGTTGCATGCTAATTCTGCATCCAAAGACGATGAATGGTGTTTTTCAGATTCATGCACGCCTGCTCATGAAGCCCAGACTCGAGTCTTCGCTGCCCTCCATTGTGCCCGCCTTTTCCATCCATTCAGTGCTCCCATGTTATTCACCGTCAAAACTGCGTGGATGGGATTGTGGGTAAATACAGGTTAATTGCAGGTTCTGGTCATACCAGACAAGAATTCAAGTTAAAGGCATTTCAGCTCTGGCTTCCCTTCTCCAAATAATGTAAAAAACGCATTCACAGATGTATTGGGCTTTAGATTTGAAGGACGGCGGTCTGATCAGAGGTTTGGTGAGAAACATTGCTTACATTGTGACATTGTCAATCTGCCTGTCACTCAACACGCAGCAAGATTACTGGGTTATTGAGATTAATCTGGATTCAAAGCTGAGCTTTCTGTTTCAGAGAGCTCACTCACTTTATACTGACATACATTGTGCATTCAACTTTTACTGCAACTATAACTTTGCAAAGAGGCAGATCAATACAAATTGATTTTAAGGAAGTTTCACGTTCACATGCAGCATAAAAGTTAAGTTCTTCATTGTAGCTGCAACGATTAACAATTAGTTGATAAGTCGACGTTAGAATACTGAATATCGTTGGGTCCTGGACTGTGGGGGCAGGCAGAGTAAAACCTTTACAGACACTATGTATCTCCGTATAAATAACCCATAAATGTTAACGTCAATGAAATATATAACAGTTTGTACAATGGCAGAGGGTCATGGGTGATTAGATAATAAATCGATGAGGACAGTATTATTTAATTTCATGAAATTTGAACACAGCCGAGCTGCCATCCTGCAGATTGTTTCAAGATTAATTCTGTTTCTATGCCAAGTTTATAACTACAGAAAGTGTTGCTGCTTAAATGTACCACAACATTTGCTACAGTGACTTTACTGTGAAATGTTACAAGTGCTCAAATAAGCCTCCCTGATGATTACAGGAGACTAAATCATAAAGCCTGTGGTGCATCACATCTGCATGTTCCTGTCACACTGTGTCACATTACAAATTGAATCAAAAGTTAAAATCCAGACTCACATACATAAACCACTTGTATGCTGCTACCTGCTCAGCTCTGCTGCATTGATTACAAGTGGGCTCACCAACTGACCATTTATTTTGTTTTTTAACATCACGTTGTGCCCTTCAAACCACAGCAAGACCTCGTCCGTGTCTTACATGTGATAGAATCCAAATTCCCCACAAGTTGATTGGTTCTCCAATCGCCAGCAATATCAAGCCATCATGTCGCTTGTCGGCTGGTTGATAAGTGATTAAATCAAATCAGGGTGGACAATGTTTATAGGCAACAATTTGATGTTGGCTATCGCTCCAAAAAAGTATAAAAATATAATTATTTGTGAACAAAAAAAGGTTTAAAAGAAAAACAGATTTGAGAAATACATTTTTAGATTTTTCTTTTTCCTCTTGCCTTAATCATCTCACAACTCGACGTTTGTATCTGGTGACACTTTGAGGGTCATACTTTCATGTCCCACAGCACAACTGTCAAATAATGTATCTCTGTCGGAAGAATCAGACCTTTCTGCTCACATCGAGCACGACTTTACACGACAAAGAGAAAGTTAGGTTTAGGAAAAGCATGGTTGGGCTTAAAATAACTACATATAGTTTTAGGCAGCGAAATCATTGGCCTTGTGTCGTTGGACCCGTTTGCCCCCCACCCACTAACCATAAGAAGTCTGTCTCAGTATTTATTAGTCTTGTGGATGCATTCCATTTATGTCTCCACCATGATAAAGCATCCTAATTAATGTTCCTTTGAGATTGTTTCATGCTGAGCAACCCGATAGAAATAGACAATTTGTCTCCCTAAACACCAAAGCAATAGATAGTCTTTTGTCACTATTTTACGACAATGAAAGAACATTTTGTGGAGCACTTTCACCTAACGATTGTGGTACTTAATAAAATCACACACATCTTGGCCCAACCCCACTTTAAAGTACTTCACTAAGCTCTGCTTCTGAGAACAATATGAGAATTACAAACACAACTCTTCTATATGTCCCATATGCATCCTGTGATTATGTTTATAGTGAATGTATTTTATAATATATAAAAACATGCTGCATATCCTCGGTAAAAACCCTCCCTCTGTTTCTTTCAGGTGGATCTCAGACGACTGGGAACACTGCCCTAAAACCTGTGGCAGCCTTGGCTTTCAGATCCGGACGGTTCGCTGCGTGCAGTTCCTCCACGAGGGCACCAACCGCTCCGTCCACAGCAAGTACTGCAGCGGGGAGAAGCCCGAGAGCCGGAGGCCGTGCAACAGAGTGTCGTGTCCCGCCCAGTGGAGGACCGGAGCCTGGTCAGAGGTGCAGCATCCACATGGTTCATCTGAAGGAGCGATTACTCTGACATCAAAGGGTCAATGATCATTTAGCCAAAGATCCATCTGATTGATTTATTCTTAATGTATTTTCGGTTAGCCTCCGCTAATCCCTGCTCCCCTGCTTCCCCCTGCTACTCCATAAAGCTGTCAGAGCTGCCAGGGTCTCCCTGCATAAATATTATCTAATTTTTGGGGAAAACAGAATTGATTTCAGAGAGAAGCGGACAGAAGCGTCTTCAATATGCATTTGAAGGTTTATCCAGGATGTCAAACTGATGCAGCAGCGAAGACAGGTTAAAAAGATAAAGATACAGGCTTGTGCTTGCCACTGACCTCACATCGTTATTATAAGTGTCTGGTAACGTCACGGAAAGGACGCTACATAATTAGATATTTTGTTAAAGAGTAAAAATCTGTTTTGTTTAACCAGAATCACATCACTCTTACCAAATACACCTCCATTGATAAAAACAATAATTTCACCAAGTCGTAAGGCACACTTCATTCAAAGTTGACAGAAACAAATTCACCAAACCCATCCTGGTTTGACTTTCCTCTGTTCAAACAATCACCAACTCTGGTTTAGTCCAAATAAACCCTTAATTCTCTGTGTGATAATTAGTCAGTGTCTGATCTCCCTTCCTACATTAGGATCTTTTATGTCTTTGGTGGTTTTAATTGTATTAACCGGTCTGCATCAGTGTCGGAAACATATTTGGGGCTGGTTTCAGTGTTTCATTTAGGAGTAAACAAACTAATTGACTCCCTGCGGCTTCCTCCGGTCACATTGTGTGACATCAGCAGGAGATGTGCAACAAGACTAAAAGGAAAAGGAGCCAGCTGGGATCTGTGGGCTTTAGCTTCTGTCTTTATCTTCTCATCCAGTTTTTTCCCTGCTGAATCAAAAAGATAACATCGACCCTTCTGTCTTCTGCTTCTCTCTGATATTGATTTCTAACAAGAATTAGATCATATTCATGCAGGGGGTGTATTTTGTGACAAGGCTGTTGAATGAAGGCTGGGTCACGGTCTTGAGCTGCGTGCAAACAGGAGCTGCGATGTGGGAGATACGGCGTAAGAAATAAGGGATCTTGTCCATTCAGGTGTTGTTTCCCAATGATATGGAGAAATATGGTGCATGATAGACTCTCCTTGGGTAGTGGCAGCTTGACAGAGTACTAGCAGGGGGCCGGGCTTAGCCGCGGGTCAGTCAGCCTATTAATTCCCCAAATATAAAGCAAGTAGAGGGTAAAAAAGAAAAGCTACAAATTGCATGCAGCCGTCAGCATATTTGGCGCCAAACTTTGCTCATTGTACAAATACAACCAGATCTAGAGGGTCCGTAATAATGTTTGCACTCAAACAAAATGCTCATTGGTCATTTGGGTATTCTCCAAAACTCATGGCCTCATAACATGCACCCATTATGAAAGGTAAATTGAGTGAGTTGTGAAGTCATCCTAATATTGGCTAACCCCCACGTCTAGACACTAATGGGCTTCAAGACGTTGTTAAACACACCATTCAAAACTCAAAAAACAAGCGGCGATGTATAAAGGCAAGTGGTTCAAAGTCGTCCTATGAGACCCATCATCACATTTAGCCAAAAACAACATTAAACTCACCAAGCTGTCTGCCTGTATAACTGTCTCCCCCCCAGCTGTGGTTCTGGGTGCAGAATGGCCGCTGGGGTCAGCGATGCAGTCAGCCGTGTAATCAGTGGTGGCCCCTACCAGCCGGGGGCCCGTTAAGACTACTGAGCGATAAATTGTGAGTCTCCGCGACCACTAGAAGATTCCCCATAACGGACCCAATATATTTATGCAGTCTGCTGCAGCAGAATAGGAGATTAGCTGTGGACGGACAGAGAGCTGCACATTCACTCACGGACATGCACGACCGCTCGCATGAGCCTCCTGTCAGAGATTTTTTTTTTAAAGTTGAGATGCCCCTTCTTTAGCAACTTTATGCATGCCATACCGTGTAACGTTCCTGTTATCCAAGACACATGTTTTAGTGAGAGACTTCATGTCCTGCAGATTCAACTCAGGAAAAAAGTCTCCATGCTGGTATTTTTGTCAGGTCAACCCAGCAGCAAGACATTTTGTTTCTAGGTGGAGATTGAACTTCAACATGGCTTGTTATCCCAGTTGTTGGTGACATACCACCGCCCGCGTGCCCTACCTTCTCTCCAGAACCCTCTCATTGTGCTGCATGGGAGTGAGCCTATGTGTGCTCTTCCACAGTGCTCCGTGACCTGTGGAGAGGGGATGGAGAGGCGTCTGGTCACCTGCCGGATCGGAGATCAATGCAACGGAGACAAACCAGAGACTGTGAAAATGTGCAAACCAGGACCGTGTCACAGTAAGCATGTCATTTATTCAGAGCTGAAGCAAAGCCAATACCGATTCCATGTGAAGTCCCCCTCTTCTGAACATTGCTGGGCATGCTACTCAGGAAGTGTATTATAGCTCCTTTAAAAAGTATTATTACTTAACTTATTACCTGGTATCCAACTGGAATCAGCAGGAAAGTCTGTAAATCAGTCTGCATAACGATGTGGTGATGGTACCTGCTGTACGCTTTATTTTTGTATAGCCGCTGCAGCACGAAGGACCCATGTGTCAATAAATCCACCGTCTTTGAGTGCCGTGCTCAAGCTCACCTGTGTTTACCTTCATTAAATGACTTGAAAACATAAGTCACCATCTGCCTTTCTTACGAAGGAGACGTGCGGTTACCAGGGAGCTCTGCAGCACCTTTTCCAACTGCGACACCAGTGACGTGACTGGCCGAGAGTATATTTAAACATCACACCGCTCACTGATGGATACTCACCGTCACCCAGCCATTAGAAGAGAATAGAATAGAATTACTTTATTAATCCCGGACTGGGAAATTATTTAAACGTTATTAGTGAGGCCCGCACAGTCCGTGTGGGCTTCACCACAGCCCACTGCTTCAGAACACAAGATGGTGATCATTAAGCATTTTCATAAAGAGTCAACCTAATATGTCTTCTCCATGTCAAAGCTATTTTGAGAGGTTTCACGGCCCTAAACTATAAATCACGTCTTGTTCCGACCCTCCAGTTGGTTTCCATTTATTTCAGCATGGCATTAAAATCAATCGGCAGACCCATTGAAACTTGCTGGACTTCATTCTACAATTAATCACGATGAACCTTAATTTGTTCTAAAGGTCTGTTATTGTCGGCTCAGATTCCTGTTAAACTTTTCCCCAGCACCTCACAACAATAACACAACCTCGGCGACTGTGATGAAGTGCTCAACGTCAGAACAAACAAACTGAGTGGAAGGATGGAAAAATCAGTTTGTAACACCAGAATATGGTTATAGAATGTGTATTTGTAGTGAATGGACTGAAAGATATAAAATCTCTCATCACTAGTATCTATTAAAGCCGATTACATTTAAAAAAAAAATGTTTTGCAGTGAACAACAACAAAAAAAGGCATTCAAGCAGAAAAATCATACTGTTGCAGTAACCTTGAATCATATAAATCATTATGGTTCATTGATTCAACACAGTTTTGTCTGGACCTTTGGTCTGGATTGTCATTGTCTCACTCTTCTTGTTCTGACCGGCATCACAACTGTGTTAAACGAGTTTTAAAGGCCTCCTTTTCATTGATCCGCTTGGTTGTCTGGTGTGAAGTTGACAAACGGTGCGATTCGACACTTTGCACTAAAAGTGAATAATGTGCTGGAGCTTAAAGGACTGTATGAGAGTTTCACCTTAGGGGGGTTGGCGGATGCCTTAACTACTTCATAAATGTACCAAAATATTCAAACCAAATAAACTTAATTCAACTGTTTGTATAAAGAGAGCGAGGGGAAACCAAATCAACACTTAATCACAATTTATTACACTTGGGGAGGAAAAAGGGTTAATGTTCAAATACTTATCACTTTAAAATTATGAGTCCTAATTAAATCCTATCAAATCTAAATTTAGTTGGGCGCCCGAATTATTATTCTAA
Organism: Chelidonichthys spinosus; assembly: GCA_029853015.1. Classification (NCBI taxonomy): domain Eukaryota; kingdom Metazoa; phylum Chordata; class Actinopteri; order Perciformes; family Triglidae; genus Chelidonichthys; species Chelidonichthys spinosus. The sequence continues at coordinate 9,093,766 of CM056831.1, forward strand.
TACAGAAAGTGTTCTGGCCAACGTTGCCGCGGTTACTGGAGAGGAGAGGCGGAGAAAACTGTTCGTCCGCCTGGAGAGAGAGCGAGTGCACCTGGTTGTTGACAGACGGTGAGGTGCTCGGCTGTAAAGTGTGGCTGACTGCTGCGGTGCCGGTGGAATCGGGAAGACGCTGCCCAGTCCAAGGATGCACAGTCTGCCCCTGCAGACTGCGACACACTGCGTATGGCGATGGGTGTCCTCTCTGGTTCCGTGGGTGAGCTAGCTTAAACGCTACCTCGCTCGGGGTATCTCCGCAGGCAGCCGGGCTGAGAATACGCGATCGCCTCTCGACGCGTATTCGCTCTTCCTCCGCAGGCAGCCGGGCTGAGAACACGCGTTCGCCTCTCGACGCGTGTTCGCTCTTCCTGGGTAACGACACTTCCACGTCGTTTGCCAAGGTGGAGTACAACAACTTCTACCACTTAAGCTACACTCGATCTGTCTTCGTAACAGCTTAATTCCTCCACTGCACGAACATGCTCAAAACAAAACTGTGTAACTCACGGCGCACGTTCCGATATTCATACATTTTACAGTCACATGACATTGTACGTAAACACATAAAAAACCTCAAACCCTCCGCGAAACAAACTAGAACTTATTTATACAAACAACATTACAGGCAGACAATGAAGTATAGGAAATTATAATAAACGAACTTCCACATATGAAAAACATGCCCTCTTTTATGGAATCCCACCCAAATTGCAGACCCTTCAGCACAAATAATATTTTAACATTTACAAAAAAAATACAGCATCTTTGTCTGATTGGGGCCTTATGCTCCATTTTAGCATGTCAGAGATTGAAGGTATCACGTACAGTTCCCTTAAAATGCAATTCATAGACTTTTACCACAAAACACACACACTTCCGATCCACTACGTCTAAGTCAGGTTGTCTAATAAGGATGTCCCTCAAGCAGCTGACTCAAGCAAACCATGGCCATTAAATATTAATAATGCAATATTATTATTATAAATTACCACTCTCACACTGTTTAGCTTCAACAGCCTGTAACATCCTTCGATAATCATTCATTCATATAAAAAGCTATTCTATTCTAAGCTATTCTATTGATGGACGGTTGACAAATTCTTTGGATTAAAGGTTGATCCCGAGTTGATTTGCTGCGACGACACGGGGATTAACGTGGATGAAGATCCAAATAACACGCCACAGTGCGTCAAAGGACACACTCTATATCAAATATCGATCCATGCTATATGTGGCTATAGGATATGAATTCTCCACAGCTTTAATGTGGCCTTCTGTATATGCAACGAGTAGTGATTAAAGCAAATCGATACATATTATGACTTTTTTGGGTTGAGCACACTGAATACATTAATTCAGATGAAACCCTGCTGCCTCATCCTGTAGTACAGTTATACAGTTGTACTATTAAAGCTAGAAAGGCAGATGAAGAGAAGCAGGATTTTGAAATCGATCAATTGGACAATACTTCATACTGAACTTTGCTAATTATTACTTACTAATTTTGATAGTATTCAATGTACTAATTATCATGATAAACTGATTTGTTGAGGAACTTTACGGGTCATTTCGACTGGTCATTAAACATATCAAAGAAAATTGTATGAAAGAGAATGTGTTTGTGTATTTGTATGAATGACCTTGAGGGCCAAGTGAAGGGTTTCAAAGGACATCCAAGATGTTCTCTGAGCTGACTCAGCACACTCTGTAATTTGAGTTAATAGCTCCTCTCCTCTGTGTTGTATTGATAGAGTATAATGGCAGCATATCAGGGCCATTGTAAGTAGACAAAAACGGAGCCAGAGGATGGACCATTCTGTGAAAAAGACTCACCAGACATTTCCCAGATTCAAGTACAAGTACATTTACAGGAAACATTCTTTTTCTCCAAATTCTTTTCTCTTACTTTAATCTCCGAGGACATCCGATTTTCATCTCATGAATGTTTGCCTTGAGTTTTTTCTCGTACATTTGCCATTTTAATCCATGATTCTTTTTTGTAAATGTATGACTTCATTCAATTTGTATTATGTATTTCTTCACATAAATATAGTTTTGTCATTCCTTTCTCAGTATATTACTGCCTCCCCGAACTCTGAAATTATTATTTTTATTTATTTTCTCTACAATGGCCCTAATGCATCATTGCAGTAACGTCCATTAACAGCACACTGAAAAGAGGTCCAGTTTGTGCCTATTGAACATTTGAAAGACTCCTCTCACAATCCGGATGACAGAAAATGCTGCACCATAAAAAAAAACATGATTTTAACCATCTGCTACCATTTTTTGTGGCTCAGGAGTCAGGAGGATAATATGCAGGTTATGAAATGTTTTTTCTTTTCATCCTGATGGTTAGAAACCGATAGGGATTCTGGAAATAACAAAACAGCAGAGAGCTGTTTTTCTTTTACAGAAATAAAGGCTTTGGACTGTTACATGTAATGATGATGCTAATACATCATGTTTTAGCATGGAGCTGATTTAAGACCTGCTTAGATTAGTATGTAGAATGGTAAGGAAGTGAAGCACAGCTCTGAAGCCGGGCTCGATCTACAGCTTTTTTCAAATCAGAGACTGACGTGGTGCAACAACTTGCCTTCGTGAGTCCGGAATAGAAAGAATGCGAGCTAGCCTTTGCCTCGCGATGTTTGACAGTCTTTAGCCCAACAAATGTACCCATCAAGGCCCCGGACCAGATTTCTCCTCTAGACCGAGCCCCACTCAAGCCCACTTCATTCTGCTGAACACTGAATGCGGCTGATGTTTTACAGTTTTTTGTGGCGTAAACACCGAGCTGTCACTCCCTGATTTAAAGTGATGCCTGAGTGCTCTGTAATGCACCCACTTCCACTCAGCCTTTCTGATCTCTTTCCAAGGCTGTTTCACAGCTTTGCAGTGCTACTGACATGAACTGAGCTCTAACTGTATTATTTCCTGCTTTCAGATGAGCCATGCAATGGGGACAAATCCATTTTCTGCCAGATGGAGGTCCTAGCGCGGTACTGCTCCATTCCCGGCTACAACAAGCTATGCTGCGACTCCTGCAGCAAGCGGGGCGGAGCTCTGTCGCTGTTCTCGGAGGCGGCCGAGATGGAGGAGCACGGCCGCTTCGGCTCGGCCTCCCAGCTACTCGAGACATTAACGGCCTCCGCGGCAGCTAACGCTACACGGAAAGGATCCACCACCCCTGCGCCGCTTAAGAAAGCCCCAACAAAGACGACTACAGCACCACGGCGGGTCCCACGACACACGGCTCTCGCTGGCAGGAAGCTGCCCGCTATGGCGCAGTCTACCCTGGCAGATTCCACAGAGGGTCAAAGGTCGAGTGGCTTGATAGACCATCGGTGGCCGACGGCGCATTCTGAGGTGGAGAGATGAAAGAGACGCGCTTCCCCCTTCAGGACTCTTAATGTATAGCAGCTTCATCCTGAGTCTCCTCACACCAAAAACACCACCGAGAGATAAAACACGGAGAGAAAGAAAGAAAAGTGCTGGTTCACTTTGCTGTTAAGAATTTCCATTTTGCCCCTCACATTGGCTTCAAATATCACATCACAGCGCTACTTCTACAGCCGTCGCTTTATTTTCATGTATCTCACCGAGCGGAGGAAATCATTCATCAAGGGAAAGGGGGCTCATTGTCCGAAGGGAAGTTTCATCTGTGTCAAATGAAACTCATAGTGAATCATTTTAAGGAATGCAAAACAGGAGAGGCAGATTCATATTCTAAAGCTCAACTGCAGACTTCTAATTTTAGTAGATATGACAAAGAAACTTCATTCCAAACAAACCTATTTTTCACCCAGCGACCCTTTTGACGCTTTCTCTGAAGTCAGGTACAGCGACAGGTGCAGGGAGGCGACTGTATTTCCCCTCGGACTGCTCCAGTCTTTGGTCTTGTCATTTAATGAATCCGGTCTGCAGAGGGTCCTCCGGCGAACCACAAGCAGACGGCGACAGAGAAAATGTCAACAGGTGCAGTCATTAGGGCTGATTCAATTTGTGAAAATGTATGCAGACTGCAGAAGGAGAGCACGGTACAGAAAGAGAGACAGGTGCAATAATACTTGTGGGAATGCAAAAAAACCCCAAAAAGATACAGCTTGAGCGTTAATAGTTGCATTCAACGTTGTTTTCTAGGTAAATAGCAGATGATTTGCATAACGACATGTTGCAACTCAAATATCTGCATTGTCACCTTGAAGCTATATGGGAGGTTTCATTTTCTAAGACTTAACAGTGGGAGACAGCCGACAAAAGGTTTAGACGATTGTCTGTTGCAGCAGAGAATCCATCTTTTTACTTGAAGGTTACAAACTGCCATTTTCTTGCCAAAAAAATGAAAGTGTGAAGCTTTGCTTTCTGACAATTCACGTGTCCCAGTACTTGAGTAGTCACTGCATATACAAAATCAAACAGCAGACTTTGTCTGGCCGCATATGGGAAAGTGGCCGAACCAGTGAAAACCATTAAGAAAATGGTTTTAGTTGTATAGATTTTTATATAACAAGCAATGTCTTAAATGGCGCTCTACAATTTCTATGGAAATGGGTATTTATAAAGGTTCCTGTAAATACTGTACATGAAAATATCAGTATTATTTTAAGAAGCTGAGGATACTTTCAAAAAACAACATTTTAATCAATTATGATAACATATATTATTTTTAATGTTTACAGTGTCAGCGGCGGCGTTAAATGGACATTAATAATGCACTCTAAATGCTGGTGCAACATTCTCTGGGGAATGTTTCAAAAAGAATAGTTCAACATTTTGAGCTTGTTTTCTTTTCTTGCCAAGAGTTAGATTTAGAGATGTATGATAACTTTGAACCTCCATTTAGGAGATGGTTAGCTTAGCTTACCATGAAGGCTGGAAGAAAGGGGAAACAGCTCTGTCCAAAGTACCTCCATCAACACCTCTGTTCACTCATTATATGTGATGTCAGCGTAAGGTTTAATATACAGACCTGTCAGAACCACACATAGCAATTTTGTTAGCTTTTAACAGAGCTAGGCTAGCTGCTCCTCGAGCATCATTGAGCTAAGCTATCTGTCTCCCGGCTGTTTTAACTTGCATGCATCAGAGCGTTCTCTTCCCCTCTATCTTTTGGCAAGAAAGTGTATTACCGCGTATCCCAAAATGTCAAACTATACCTTTAAGAGGCGTCTTATACACGTTACTTCATCCCAGTCTTGACTTTTTTTCTCAATTGAACGTTTGTATGGTGCTAGCCATAGACCTGTTTGACTCTTACTATACTGTATGACACATACAGCAGGTGCTTGTTCAGCTTGAACAGACTAGAAAATGAAGTGAATATTTCCCCTTACAGCTGAAAAGTGTGTGAAATTCCTACTTTGATGTGACCACGAAAGACGAAAAAACTCATCTTGAAAACACTTCAGTATTGGATTTGCAGGTTATTTTCTACAGCGACACAAACTGTTGAATTTCAACTCACTTAAAGCTGCATTAAGCGTTTTTTGGACCACTAGGGGGCAGAAAGACTCCCAAACAAAGTCACAGTTGTATATTTACATATCTAGCAGCAAGAGAGCAACATGAGCGTCCCACGTTTCTGTCCACCTGATGATAATTAATCCAACGTTCACTCACATTTTGGCTCTGTTTTGGTCTCCACCATCTCCTGAGGGAATATTTCTGTCTTTAAATTCAAAATACTCCAGCAAAATACTCCAGTGTCCTTCAGCAGCTACTGGTTTACTTCAGCAGACGGCTGTTTGGATACACATACATACACTCATCTTTTGTGGAGCTGATGAGAGCCATACCAACGTGTGCTGCAGGTTTTTGTTCTCAGGTGGTTCAGAGCTGTGAGTGACCCTTTTCACAGTACGCATCGTAGTTCATATCAAAAATCTTGCTTAATGGAGCTTTAAGCTCAACACACCGAATCATATTCAGTCTGAACAAGGTTTTATTAAACACGTCGTGTTTGTAGGAACAAAGCCTCGTCGTAAAGCACAAGAAGCTAGCATTAACTGTGTTTGGAACATGTTTTTTTTTCTCAAAAGTATTAAATGGCTTCTTTTTTTTTACGATGGAAGAAGGTTCAGGAGAGAGAACGCTATTTATTTTAGAAATCTTCACAACCACCATGCATCTGACTGCAATAGCAAAGACACAGTTTTGTGTTTTCAGCAAAGAAATAACGATTCACACTCACTCCTGTGTGCCAATGTATAGTACATGTATATAGCATTGAGTACATAAATATTTATTGAAAGTTAAAGGCTCCTTACATTATGTGCAGTGCCAGCTGGTCGACAAGTTGCAGCAGATAAACCATTGAATGACATTTATGGAAATCTTTCATTCACATTTAAAATGGATTTCTACTTTAAAAAAACACCATAGAAGATAGAAATGACATTGTTTTTTTGCAAACAATTAGATGTAAATATACATGCTCAATATTGAGATGTTTGACTTGTTGTCAGAAAGCTGTCTTTTCACAGCTGTTTTCTAGAAGTTGTTAACAGAGTTGTTATATCGCAGTGACATGTACTGACCAGACAATGCTTTATTTTAACCAATAAAACATGACTAGTGTAGAACCGGTAACGTTTTTTATGCTTTTTGTAGTTGTCAGTATTGTCTAACAATTTCTTGTTCTTTTCACAACCTTTACTCGCCTATACAACATTGCTGCTAATGTTATACAGAGCTTGTAATGATAAATAGTCGTAGATGTTACATTGACAATCCCTGAGCCTCAGACAGATATTACTGCAATGGATTCTCCATGTACTGTTACCCCTTACCTCCCTTTGCTATCCGTGCATTGAAGTATTACGATTGTCAGTCACTCTCTGCTCTATTCGCTTTTCTTTGTATGTGTGTAGATTGAAGTGTACACTACTGATGCTGTTTGTTGTAATGGGGAGCACATAGCAATAAAAGATTGATTAACTACTCTACTGCTTTCAAGGCTTTCCTCCATCTTCATATATGCATCTGCGAGGCTCAGTGTTGCTGTATTAAAAAAAACATCCTGTCAATCACAGTCATGGAAGTGAAGTTAAGGTTGAGCATGTTAACAAGAAAAGTTTCACATATGTACAAATTCATTTTGACTCATGATATCTTAACTTGAGATGTCCAAAACTCTAATAAATATATAATTAGATGTTGCATTATGGATGATATCTTAATGAACAGTCAAAACTACATCAAAGTTCTCTTGAATTTGAGCTTTGACCATTTAAATGGAGAAGTCTGGAACTCACTTTCTGAAAAGGCGAAATTTAACTAGATCATTCTCCGTACAACTCGAAGGTTAGTTCTTATTTATCAGAGTGTAATGCAATCTTGAATGAATAAGAATAATAATCCTAGTCTATATTTTAAAAGTTAAATGTGCTTGCTATAAGGAGACTGTCACAGCATGATTTCAGTCATCCAATACGGGGATGTAAAACATAAAATAATAAATATTCCTGCATATTCATGTCAGGCAATACATTTGAGAGTTCTCTTCTCTTGGAATTTCTTCTTTATTTGACAAAATGCCAAATAACAGAACATAACGTGTAAATCTTTCCGTTTGAACGCCTTACTGAAGTATTTAAAATAAGTTGTCTGCACAGCATGACTCTGGTTATTATAATTCCATAACAAAAGCTCAATGTGCCTGACGCCGGTGAATATCTCCTTGGTATTAATATCCTTTTTTCACTTCATGAAATTGCTTATATGGTAAACTACAGCTAATATAGACAACAATAATCCAATACTGGATTAGTCTGTTCGGCTATTTCAACTCTCTAATAGTGATCTATCTTATTCCAACAGCGCTGTAAATATTTACATCCAAACATTTAACTGGTGAGCTGGATTGCTGCAGATTCTATTTTTAATCAGCTCAACAGGATTAGCTGCCGGATGGATTTCTGTAAGACATGGATATGTCTGCTCAGCGCTACAATGCATATTTTCTGAGGCACTGAGAAAACAGGAGCAGCATTATAATATTTCTCCTTGGATGCTAATAAAATCCTAGTAAAGGTACCACAGTGGGAGACATCGGTGCAGTGTTCATGTAAGCCTCTGAGCTCTCTCGACAAATGGGCTGAGAAAGAGGAACCGACAACAGAAAGAGCAGTAAGAAAGGAGGATGTAATTACTGCCAGTTGCCATGTTGTATGACAAAAGGACGGGAGACGAAGGTGAAATGAGAAAATAAATCAGCAACGAGGAAAGCAACTTACTACTTACTTTCTCTTTGTTGCTTTTTCTATGGCACTCAGCCCTCAGACATCTGGCCCTGAGCCAGCAGCCTGTGCATGACTGATGAGGGCTTATCCTCTGAGCTGACACACTATAAACTACTTTGCACTTGGGTGGCTGCTTTCGGCAATGTTGCAGAAAAGTGACGTAAGTCTACTGTTGAAAAGCCACCCGTGTGGGCCTTTGTTTGAATAACTCTAATCATTTTGTAGTGCTTGTTGTTCTCATGATCTGGCTTGTTTCCTAGTGTCCCTAGGGTCTCCATCTCCCCGAATCCCTGATGATTTTTTTCATCCGCAGTTTCTCATCCGCAGTCCAGCGGTCCACCCATCCCTGGTTCCCACTCGCAGACACCTGTCGCTGGTTCCCACTCGCAGACACCTGACGCTGGTTCCTACTCGCAGACACCTGTCGCTGGTTCCCACTAGCAGACACCTGTCGCTGGTTCCCACTCGCAGACACCCGTCGCTGGTTCCCACTCACAGACACCTGAAACTGGTTCCCAGTTGGTCACATGGCCGACACCTGTCGCTTGTTCCCACTCGCAGACACTTGTTACTGGTTCCCCCTTGCATACACCCACCCCTGGTTCCCACGCGCAGACACCTGTATCTGGTTCCCATTCGCAGACACCTGACGCTGGTTCCCACTTGCAGACACCTGTCGCTGGTTCCCACTCGCAGACACCTGACGCTGGTTCCTACTCGCAGACACCTGTCGCTGGTTCCCACTCGCAGACACCCACCCCTGGTTCCCACGCGCAGACACCTGTATCGGTTCACACTCAGACACCTGTTGCTGGTTCACACTGGCAGACACCCATCCCTGGTTCACACTTGCAAACACCTGTTGCTGGTTCTCACTCGCAGACACCTGTTGCTCGTCCCACGCACAGACATCCACCCCTGGTTCCCACGCGCAGACACCTGTCGCTGGTTCCCACGCGCAGACACCTGTCGCTGGTTCCCACTAGCAGACACCTGTCGCTGGTTCCCACTCGCAGACACCCGTCGCTGGTTCCCACTCACAGACACCTGAAACTGGTTCCCAGTTGGTCACATGGCCGACACCTGTCGCTTGTTCCCACTCGCAGACACTTGTTACTGGTTCCCCCTTGCATACACCCACCCCTGGTTCCCACGCGCAGACACCTGTATCTGGTTCCCATTCGCAGACACCTGAAACTGGTTCCCAGTTGGTCACATGGCCGACACCTGTCGCTGGTTCCCACTCGCAGACACCTGTTGCTGGTTCCCACTTGCCGACACCCATCCCTGGTTCCCACGTGCAGACACCTGTCGCTGATTCCCATCGGTATCATGGTCGACACCTGTCGACAGTCTGACAAACACCCGTCCCCGATCCTCAGTTGGCAGTTCAGCCGTCAACCGTCCCTGTTCCCCCATCAATGGCCTGGACTGTTGCCGATTCTCAGTCGGCAGTTTGGCCTCCACCCATCTGTGGTACCCAGTTGGCGTGTTGGCCAACCCCTGACCCTGTCGTGCTGTAGCAATGCCACGTTCCTGAGCTGCATCACTCCCAATTTTCTGAGATGAAGCAGTCAGTTCCTGAGGTGTTGGGGTCCCGTCCCGGTCCTCCATAGAGTCCTGTCTATGAAGACAAGTTGTAGAGAAATAGAGGCACAATGTAAGATGTGTTCATTGTATCATCAATATTATGTGAGGTTCATGATAGTATTTTGTTACTGTTGCCAGTTAAATGACTCGGCACCACAAACACATTAGCAGTAATCTGCAGCAGTAGAACACAATAATTCATTTTAGGGTTGAATTGAACACAGATTCTGAGTTGAACAGTTAAGGCACATTAGCTAAATCAAACACAAAAATAACTTAGTATTTTATTAATTTGTAATGAATTAATAATGAATTGATATTAATTGATCCAACAATCAATAATGGGAAAACAATAACATCATACACTTCCACTGCTATGCAGATGACATCCAGCACTACATTTCCGCTGAAATCCATCACCCCTGCTACTCATTGACCACCTGCCTCACTGAAATACAATCATGGAACCAAGCCAACTTCCTCGAACTCAGCTGTGATAGATCAAACATGATAATCATCATTTTACCCAAATCCCTCATCAAAAAAACTTCTCCCGGTGCCATGAGTAACTCCATTCTGTCTCTATAATCACTGTATTAATGATCAAACCTTTGGCAGAGACAGTTTTCATGCCATCACTTATGTTAAAAAGCTGCTTGATTCTGGCCTTCAAATGGTTTAATATTAAAGTGGCTGCATGGCAAAATAAAATCGCTTAGTAAAAAAATGTATTGGATTACTTTTTTTAAATTTCTGTCTCCCATGCAACAAATTAAAAACCCGTTTGGCACCTGTTCCGGTGATGGTTACAGGTTGACTGATTTGAAAAGCGAGCACAGCTGCCAATGGAAGAACTTTGTACCAGGTGTTCAGAGCTTCACATCGTTGATACCAAACCCCGGGACACATGCCAGAGATTCGTCATTACAAAGAATGTTTGCTGCCAGAACGTTTGCCACATCGTTTGTTTGATGGGGGAGCTCATCAAAATAATTCCATGAGACGGCTGACAAGTAATATTTTTAGAACAATGATGGTTTTGTTTGGTGAAACATGTGATTGTACTGATGACTGTTTATTCTTTGTGAGCTGAGCGAACAGACTGATGGCTCCTTTCTGGTCTGCATGATATACGCTCCTTCTATCCATCCATCCATCCATCCATCATCTACTGCTTATCCTGGGGGGCTGGATCCGATCCCACCGGCGAAGGCAGGTTTCACACGACATGTAGAGACAGACAGGTAACCAGTCTATCACAGGGCCGACATGTAGAGACAGAAAGGTAACCAGTCTATCACAGGGCCGACATGTAGAGACAGACAGGTTACCAGTCTATCACAGGGCTGACATGTAGAGACAGACAGGTTACCAGTCTATCACAGGGCCGACATGTAGAGACAGACAGGTAACCAGTCTATCACAGGGCTGACATGTAGAGACAGAAAGGTAACCAGTCTATCACAGGGCTGACATGTAGAGACAGACAGGTAACCAGTCTATCACAGGGCTGACATGTAGAGACAGACAGGTAACCAGTCTATCACAGGGCTGACATGTAGAGACAGACAGGTAACCAGTCTATCACAGGGCTGACATGTAGAGACAGACAGGTAACCAGTCTATCACAGGGCTGACATGTAGAGACAGAAAGGTAACCAGTCTATCACAGGGCTGACATGTAGAGACAGACAGGTAACCAGTCTATCACAGGGCTGACATGTAGAGACAGACAGGTAACCAGTCTATCACAGGGCCGACATGTAGAGACAGACAGGTAACCAGTCTATCACAGGGCCGACATGTAGAGACAGACAGGTTACCAGTCTATCACAGGGCTGACATGTAGAGACAGACAGGTTACCAGTCTATCACAGGGCTGACATGTAGAGACAGACAGGTTACCAGTCTATCACAGGGCTGACATGTAGAGACAGACAGGTAACCAGTCTATCACAGGGCCGACATGTAGAGACAGACAGGTAACCAGTCTATCACAGGGCTGACATGTAGAGACAGAAAGGTAACCAGTCTATCACAGGGCTGACATGTAGAGACAGACAGGTAACCAGTCTATCACAGGGCTGACATGTAGAGACAGACAGGTAACCAGTCTATCACAGGGCTGACATGTAGAGACAGACAGGTAACCAGTCTATCACAGGGCCGACATGTAGAGACAGACAGGTAACCAGTCTATCACAGGGCTGACATGTAGAGACAGACAGGTAACCAGTCTATCACAGGGCGACATGTAGAGACAGACAGGTTACCAGTCTATCACAGGGCTGACATGTAGAGACAGACAGGTAACCAGTCTATCACAGGGCCGACATGTAGAGACAGACAGGTAACCAGTCTATCACAGGGCTGACATGTAGAGACAGAACAGGTAACCAGTCTATCACAGGGCTGACATGTAGAGACAGACAGGTAACCAGTCTATCACAGGGCTGACATGTAGAGACAGACAGGTAACCAGTCTATCACAGGGCCGACATGTAGAGACAGACAGGTAACCAGTCTATCACAGGGCCGACATGTAGAGACAGACAGGTAACCAGTCTATCACAGGGCTGACATGTAGAGACAGACAGGTAACCAGTCTATCACAGGGCTGACATGTAGAGACAGACAGGTAACCAGTCTATCACAGGGCTGACATGTAGAGACAGACAGGTAACCAGTCTATCACAGGGCCGACATGTAGAGACAGACAGGTAACCAGTCTATCACAGGGCAGACATGTAGAGACAGACAGGTAACCAGTCTATCACAGGGCCGACATGTAGAGACAGAGAGGTAACCAGTCTATCACAGGGCCGACATGTAGAGACAGACAGGTAACCAGTCTATCACAGGGCTGACATGTAGAGACAGACAGGTAACCAGTCTATCACAGGGCTGACATGTAGAGACAGACAGGTAACCAGTCTATCACAGGGCCGACATGTAGAGACAGAAGGTAACCAGTCTATCACAGGGCTGACATGTAGAGACAGACAGGTAACCAGTCTATCACAGGGCCGACATGTAGAGACAGACAGGTAACCAGTCTATCACAGGGCCGACATGTAGAGACAGACAGGTAACCAGTCTATCACAGGGCTGACATGTAGAGACAGAAAGGTAACCAGTCTATCACAGGGCCGACATGCAGAGACAGACAGGTTACCAGTCTATCAAAGGGCCAACATGTAGAGACAGACAGGTTACCAGTCTATCACAGGGCTGACATGTAGAGACAGACAGGTTACCAGTCTATCACAGGGCCGACATGTAGAGACAGACAGGTAACCAGTCTATCACAGGGCCGACATGTAGAGACAGACAGGTAACCAGTCTATCACAGGGAGACATGTAGAGACAGACAGGTAACCAGTCTATCACAGGGCCGACATGTAGAGACAGAGAGGTAACCAGTCTATCTGACATGTAGAGACAGACAGGTAACCAGTCTATCACAGGGCCGACATGTAGAGACAGACAGGTAACCAGTCTATCAAAGGGCCGACATGTAGAGACAGACAGGTTACCAGTCTATCACAGGGCCAACATGTAGAGACAGACAGGTTACCAGTCTACCACAGGGCTGACATGTAGAGACAGACAGGTTACCAGTCTATCACAGGGCCGACATGTAGAGACAGACAGGTAACCAGTCTATCACAGGGCCGACATGTAGAGACAGACAGGTAACCAGTCTATCACAGGGAGACATGTAGAGACAGACAGGTAACCAGTCTATCACAGGGCCGACATGTAGAGACAGACAGGTAACCAGTCTATCACAGGGCTGACATGTAGAGACAGACAGGTAACCAGTCTATCACAGGGCTGACATGTAGAGACAGACAGGTAACCAGTCTATCACAGGGCCGACATGTAGAGACAGACAGGTTACCAGTCTATCACAGGGCTGACATGTAGAGACAGACAGGTAACCAGTCTATCACAGGGCCGACATGTAGAGACAGACAGGTAACCGGTCTATCACAGGGAGACATGTAGAGACAGACAGGTAACCGGTCTATCACAGGGCCGACATGTAGAGACAGACAGGTTACCAGTCTATCACAGGGCCGACATGTAGAGACAGACAGGTTACCAGTCTATCACAGGGCCGACATGTAGAGACAGACAGGTTACCAGTCTATCACAGGGCCGACATGTAGAGACAGACAGGTTACCAGTCTATCACAGGGCCGACATGTAGAGACAGACAGGTTACCAGTCTATCATTCCAAAGGTTTTCTTCTCTAGCAGTCAGACAAATGAAGTGGGTTGTGTTTCCACACTGAGCCACAGTGGAGGGATGGTGACACACACTAACAAGACTGTAACACTGGAAGACTCCCACTCACTCGTCTAAATCAGGGTGCTTAACCTCATAATAAAGCTTCGCTGTGGTGTTTGTTTCAGCTTTTTTTGAGCGTTTGTGTTTTGTTTTTTAAGATGAAATGTTACATGATTTTCATTGAAACATTATTCAAGATTTAAAAATCAGATGTTTGCGTTTCATTCTGATTTGGTGACACATTTTGTGCTGTCTTTCCTGTTATTTCGTCATTGTTATCTTATCCAGGATGATTTTGAAGAAGAGTTCTTTGTCTCCCAACAGCAGCGAGGCTTTCTTTCAATAAGACTTTTGAAATGTCTAGATCGCTAAATGGTTAGCACAAAACTCATAACCACAACTACCAAAACTGTTGTTTGCATATTACACTGTATTTTGATTATTTAATTATTATTGTTACATAATAGCTAATATAGCCACTGTCACTGCATTCGTGGTTTCAGTCGGGGGCATATGTTGCATCTCATACCAGCGTGTTGATCACAATCCTCTCACTGTTAGAAAGCAAAAAGTCTAGCAGCCCAGGAGGCTTGATTTGTTTGGAAAGAAAAATGTTTTAAAATATAGCCATTGTTACAACATCATTTAAATGATTATATTTCGCTGTTCCTGCAATACTTTAAATTATCCTGTCTTAAAGTTTCCTCATTGGTTTCCTGTCAGCTTTAAAATTGATTTTAAGATCTTTTTATTGGTGTTCAAATCGCTTAATCTTGCGCCTGACTACCTGTCAGAAAATGCTTTCAGTGTATTCTCCAGCAAGACCTCTGTATGTGGGATTGGATTATGTAAGATGTTTTATTGGTAGAATATCACATTTTCATTTCATTTCAAGCACCTTGTACGAAAGGCACTATAGACATAAAGTTTGACTGATTCTATTGTAACTTTAATATGAGCATTTTCTGAGTAAATCACCGTGCTGGGAACGTACTGGCAAATGACCAGCGCTCCCGAAGACTGACTGTGTTGATGAAAACTCCTCCAGGCGTGGATGACTCACAATGGAGTATCAGCTGTGTTGTGAATTCTGTAATGCAAGTATGTGTAAAAACTTTTCAGTTGTGAGCATATCATTTTTCATTTAACTTGTATGTGTGTGTGGTTTTCAGTATGTGAATGACTGTAATTTCATGTGTATGTGAGAGGAAAAGTATGTGTATGGTAATTCTGAATAATGTCCCTAACGGCCCCTCATAACTAAACACCAGGTGCAATTTATATAAAACACCTGTGCAGCCTTTGGAAAATACATAGCCGGTTAGTCATTCATTACTGACAATTAACCCACGTTTAGTGTGACTCCCACCATTCCCAAGGGAAATAAATTAATATGAATTTTAATTTATTTCTCTCACAGAAGTGAAATCAGCTCTTAATATAATTTAAATGTAATGAATCATTAATGTCTTTCCTTTTTGTCTATTTTTTTCTTTTTAAGAAAGCACTGATAGCCTAGCGTTGTTGTTCATAATGCTAGTATGAAGTAGGCTACACTAGGTTCACCTGAATGTATCGCAAATGTTTGGTGATCAATAAATACATATAAATAATAAATCCTTCTTTTATTTATAAACGGTATCTTTGCCTCAAAAACCTTTGGTTACAGTGATTCAATATGTCGAGTATAGAGTGGCAAAGTCCCACCTTTCTATTTCCGGTACATAGGACCTCAATATGAATTTCTGATGCATGTATTCCTATGGCGAGATCAAAATTATTTTCTGGTCCCGTTTGAATTGTGCTATGAATATCACATGTTTTTGTTTTTAAAGATTATTTTTCATGCAGGGCTGCACGGTGGTGTAGTGGGTAGCACTGTCAGCGAGAGGGTCTCGGGTTCAATTACCTGGTCGGGCTCGGGTCCGGGTTCCTTCTGTGTGGATTTTGCATGTTCTCCCTGTGTAAGCGTGGGTTCTCTCCGGGTTCTCCGGCTTCCTCCCACAGTCCAAAGACATGCAGGATGGGATAGGTTCATTGATGACTCTAAATTGCCCGTAGGTGTGAATGTGAGCGTGAATGGTTGTTTGTCTCTATATGTTAGCCCCCCCTGCGACCCTGAATAAGCGGTAGACAATGGATGGATGGACAATGGATGGATGGATTTTTCATGCAAAAAAAATATGATTTATTGGGAAGAAGTTTGATAATTCTACGTTTTGTGTGAGGCCGCTTTGTGAACTGATGATATACGTTAGTTTGAGCCAGTGATTCCTCGTTGTCTCATCGGATGGGAACCAAAAGAATGAACAGCCGTCCTGCTGGAATGGGAACATTCAGGAACAAAACACACCGGCATCTTCGTTTGATCGGCACTGAATCGCTGTGAGAAAGGGTGATGATGTGACGTCACATACACAACGTGTAGTCTTTCTCATTGTGTTTTCTCTATAGCCTTAAACTGAACAATTGCACAATAAACGGTCAAACTCAAGCTGCATTGAGACCCATACATTTTTTACGATCTCAGAGGTCCCACGGGAGTCTAGCGGAAGGGGCGGGACTTCGCCACTCGTCGACTTCGTTACTGCGCATGTCAGGGTACGACGGGCAAACCTGGCTGCATTGGACTGGATTATGTTTTTGTGAGTTTTATCATTGATATGGATTTAACTTGATCATCTCAAGTGGAGTTACAAAAAACAAATATCCATCTTTTTTGTTCGGACACTTTGTTTGGGCTAGCTTGATTTGTTGGTTAAAAAAAAAATCTTTGTTTTGAATTATTTTGAAAAGGAGGCCGACATTAAAGACAGCTACGTTCGCTAGCTGTAAATTTTAGCTAGTTGTAACTGTTAGCTAATGGTAACTGTTAGCTAGTGATAACTGTCACCAAGTTACCTGTAACTGTTAGCTAGTGGTAAGGGTTACCTGTAACTGTTAGCTAGTGGTAACTGTCAGTTACCTGTAACAGTAAGGTAGGTATAACTGTTAGCTAGTGGTAACCGTTACCTAGTTACCTGTAACTGTTAGCTAGGTGTAACTGTTACCTAGTTACCTGTAACTGTTAGCTAGTGGTAACTGTTAGCTAGTGATAACTGTCACCAAGTTACCTGTAACTGTAAGCTAGTGGTAAGGGTTACCTAGTTACCTGTAACTGTTAGCTAGTGGTAACTGTCAGTTACCTGTAACAGTAAGGTAGGTATAACTGTTAGCTAGTGGTAACTGTTACCTAGTTACCTATAATTGTTAGCTGGTGGTAACGGTTACCTAGTTACCTGTAACTGTTAGCCAGTGGTAACTGTTACCTAGTTACCTGTAACAGTAAGCTATGTATAACTGTTAGCTAGTGATAACTGTTACCTAGTTACCTGTAACTGTTAGCTAGGTGTAACTGTTAGCGAGTTACATGTAACTGTTACTCAATACTAATGTACTCTCACTTAAGCCCTGCTCTGGAGCTGGAAATGCCACTTCCAAGTTAATATTAATGTAATCAACTTGCAGAACAAGTTAACAGTTCGCTTTAAGTTAGTTATGTTTTTACATTGAGTGTAACATGATTTTGACACATTTCCTCCCTCCTCTCATTCAGATTATCAGTTTGCCAACATGAAGTGAGATGAATTGACCAGCACGGTCACGCCCGTGGTGAGTAGCGTGCAGCTATTGACACCCGTCAAGTGCCAAACAAACCATTTTGAAGAATTGTTGCAAGCTGTTACCTCAGATGTTCACAGTGTGCCCTTGAAAAGATTTAGTCTGCGAGGTTAACCTCTTTTGGTGAAGTGATAGGAATCAAGGCTTGCCACAACAGAAGTAGAAGGTTGGGCACATTATTAATCAGTCACAAATCAGGTAAAACACCAACCGTTTCTGTTCATCCTGCAAAACTTGGAAATATGTTATTCAGCTTTCCAGACTGAAAAAGAAGAAGATGGAAAATCATGATTTTTGCAGGGGGCAAGAATGTTGAGTGGATCTGAAGTTGCATGAATGTGATTTGTTTGGTCATATAAACAAACAAAAGTGCTTTGATAAGCAAGGATATTTTGCTGATGTTAGACTCATGCTTATTTCATCCCCGGTATAGTAAATGATTGATAAAAAATGAAACCGTTTTTGATTGGGTGGACCTTCCTAAGGAGGTTATGTCAGAAACAGTTGGAATCAGTGGTCTGAACAATAGCAACACTCATAAATGTGGAACTTTCTGTGTGACATAGTGCTTCTGCTACCATTCACTTCACTTGATGTTTTATCTCATTAAAGTATAATTTATTTTTATTATTTTTAACCAGCTCTCTCCAAGGACAAGGTCCAGATAAAATCATACAGGGTCAAAATAAAAATTGCTACATCAATGTTATTAATTCAAATTAGCCTTTTTTCTGAACTTTTACC
This sequence comes from Chelidonichthys spinosus, assembly GCA_029853015.1. NCBI lineage: Eukaryota > Metazoa > Chordata > Actinopteri > Perciformes > Triglidae > Chelidonichthys > Chelidonichthys spinosus. Next base: position 9,112,336 of record CM056831.1, read on the forward strand.
CTGGTCTCATCGTTGACTTACACTTCTTAAAATGAGTTGCACCTAGTGTACCTTGAGATGTCCTACAAAATTATTGCATTTATTTATTTATTTGTTTATTTCGGGCATGTCCATTAAATCATCATCACACATCTTGTTCACACAGTATAAATACACATGGCCGAAAGGGAAAGCGGGAGAAGCTTAAAAAAAATAAGAAAATAAAAATAAAATAAAAAATCAACATCATAGTCTTTTCTTGTCTTTTGCATTTTTCCCTTGACATAACATTTTCTTTCACTTGTGACATTTGACATACTATGTTACAGCAGTAGGTGGTACAGAGAGCTGAAGTCCAGTGCATACAGATTATGTGTGTGTGTCTGCACACGTGTCCATATTTGTTGATCACGAGTGAACAGCAGTCTCATCATGTAACAAAGTCTGAAGGCTGATTTGTGCCTCAGACCCTTATCAACTCCCCTGCAGTAATCTGTACCGGTCAAGTGTTGAATATACATACTTCCTCTTAAAGCCACTTAGTGTTGCTGTTTTTTTTACTTCTTCTTCGAACACATTCCATTGTCTAACACCTGTGACCGATAAGGAGAAGGATTTTAACGTAGTTCGTACCTTCCTTTGCCTGAAAATCATGTCCCCTCTGTGTCTCTGTCTGTGTATGAAGAATTTTTGCGGGTTCTGGGGGAGGGTTCTGGTTGATGCTTTGTACATCATTTGTGCTGTGTGATAGTTTATTAAATCATATAGTTTGAGTATTTTCGATTCGATAAGTAACTGATTTGTGTGTGCCCTGTAGTTGGCATAGTGTAAGATTCTCAGGGCTCTTTTTTGGAGAATTAACAAGGGCTGTGTGGAGCCTTTATATGTGTGTCCCCACTCCTGGCCAACTTCCTTTTAATTGTGCTATGTGTGGCTTCCAACTTGTCATCGATAATCACTCCCAGAACCTTATTCTCACGGACCCTCTCAATATTAACTCCGTTTACTTGAATGTTGGGACTATTGTTGCAACCTCTTTTACCATATAGCATGTATTTTGTTTTTCCAATATTTAATGATAATTTATTTATGTTAAACCACACTTGAAGTTTGCCATTTCCTGATTTACTGTTTCCACAAGTTGGTTCAAGTCAGTCCCCGAGCAGAAAATATTTGTGTCATCCGCGAATACTATTAATTTTGGAGTATCTGACACTTTGCATATATCATTTATGTATAATATAAACATCTTTGGACCCAGAACTGACCCCTGTGGGACCCCATAGACTATGTCCAAGCTAGTCGATGTGTTATCACCTATTTTAACATATTGGGATCTCTTGTGTAGATAGCTCTTTTTTTTTTTTTTTTTAATATTTTATTTAGTTTTTCAAAAAATAAGGTTACAGTTACAAACTGACAGGACAAAATCAAATCAAAGACAGACTCGTTATCCACGAAGTGGCAAAATGAAAGTGAAGTAATCTCAGAATGACAAGACGATAGACACCTGTGGCATAGAAAGGAAAAATAATCACGAAAATATTAATAATAAAAATAATAGTAAATAAACAAAGTATATTGTATACAGAGAGAGACAACGAGTTATACCGTGTAGATAGCTCTTGATCCACTGCAGTGCTACACCTCTAAGACCATATCTCTCCAGTTTAGCTATTAAAATATCATGATTAACAGTGTCAAATGCTTTTTTCAGGTCTATGAAAATTCCTATGGAATATTGTTTTTGGTCAATAGCGTCGGTAATGATTTCCACAGACTCTGCTAAAGCTTGAGCAGTCGAATGGTTCCTTCTGAAGCCGTATTGGCTGTCATATAGCAATTTATGTTTGCTGATGAAGTTGTCGAGCCTATTGTTGAATAGCTTCTCTAGGATTTTTGACATTTGTGGCAGTATTGAGATTGGTCTGTAATTGATAAACTCGTGTGTGTCACCGTTCTTAAACAGTGGCACAACCTTGGCAACTTTCATTTTGGTAGGAAACGTCCCAGTTTGAAATGACAGATTGAAAATGTAGGTAAGGGGTGAGCTGATTCCATCTTATACTTTCCTGATTAATCTCATGTCCAGGTCGTCAGCATCAGTAGAAGTTTTGACTACACATTTGTTGACTAGGTGTCTAATCTCTGTGTCCTTCACTGGTGCGAGAAACATTGAGCTGGGATTTCTGTCACCATCCTTATCAAAATGACTCCAGGGCAGGGGTGATTCAGGGATGTTATTAGCTAACTCTGGCCCGATGTTTACAAAGAATTGGTTGAATCTATTTGTGATGACCTCCAGGTTGTCCTCCTGCGTGTTGTTATATTTGAAGTAGGGAGGGTAGTTTGGTTTTTTACTTTTATTATTAGTCACATTGTTTAGAATATCCCATAACTTTTTTGTATACTCCATGTTATCTGCAAGTAAATTACTGTAATATTCTTTCTTGCGTTCATTTAGGATAATGTTTAATTTATTTCTATACCGTTTGTATCTCACTTCTGACTGAGCCGTCCTAGATTTAATGAACTGTCTGTACAGAGTATTTTTTTTCCTGCAGGCGTTTATCAATGTTTTGGTGAGCCAAGGTTTCTGTTCCTTATTCCGATTTGGGTGTCTCTTTTTCACAGGACAGTGTCTGTCATACAGTGTTTTAAATATTTGCAAAAAGGAATCATATGCATCATTCACATCTGTTTCATTGTAAACATTATTCCAGTTTTGTCTCAGTAGCTCATTTTTCAGTGTATTCATTCCTTCTTCAGTTCTGACCCTTATGTATGAGTTTTTGTTCAGTGGTTGTCCCACAGTAAATTTGCAGTCATAGATAGCAAAGATGGGTAGGTGGTCACTTATATCATTTATCAGGAGTCCACTTGCTTTGTCAGTAACGTTAGTAAAGATATTATCAATCAGAGTAGCACTGTGTGTAGTGATCCTGCTAGGGCGTGTGATGAGAGGTTGTAAGCCCATTGTAGACATCATGTTACGGAAGTCATCGATTCCCGTGTTTTGTTTTGGATTGATCAAGTCAATATTTATGTCACCACAGATAAAAACTCTCTTATGGCTTGTTTCAGAGAATATTTCACCCACACATTCATTGAAGTCTTCTATTATTGAGTCAGGTGCTCTGTACACACAGCTTATAACTATATTTTTGCCTTTCGTTACACAGATTTCAATTGTCACACATTCCAACAAGTGATCCACAGCTTTAGACATATTTTGTACTGTCTCATACTTGGTGTTACCCCCCCCCCCCCCGCGCCTTTGTTCCTCCTGTTAATGCATACAAGATTATATCCATCCAGGAAAAAATCTGTGCCTTTGTCGTCATTAATCCACGTTTCTGACACTGCGATGATGGTGAAAGGGTTTTTGAAGTGATTTAGGTATTCCTTGATGTGGATAAAGTTGGTGTATAGACTCCTGCTATTAAAGTGAATTAGAGACAGTTTCCCATCCATCTCGATGCTGTCATTGTATTGAACTTCAGTTAGTTCGACTAAGCTACCTTAGTTATCGTATTTCTCCAGCTCATCCTTACTCCTAATCTGGATTACTTTGACTTCTTCTGCTGATGCTCCTTTTGTTTTGATGTAGTTTCTGCAGTTTGACGTCCAGGTGTGTTGTATCTTGCCATCCTTCCTCAGTTGACGAGCTCTTTTGGCGATGTCTGCGTTCTTTTTGGTGAGGTTCTCGTTGATGTAGACGTCCGAGCCTTTGAGCTTCCTGCCCTGCCTCAGCAGTGCAGTCTTGAATTTTCTGTTGGTGAATTTCAGCACAACAGCTCGAGTCGCAGTCTCGCTCCTTCGGGGTAAGAGGTGACATACCTCAACGTTGTTGAAGTTTACCTCGATGTCTTTGCCAGACAGGAACTCGGCCACCTGCATTTCCACAGATTCAATCACAGATTCATCCGGCTCCAAGGTTGCAGCCGCAACCGCCTTTGCGTAGGTTGGAGGCCTGATTTTGAGCCCAGTCACAATCACCTCATTCAGTTTACCCTGTTGGTCCAGCTCCTCCACTCTGTTCCCCAGCTCCTTTATCAACTCGTCTTTCTCCGCAACCTCCTCCCGGAGTTGTTTGACTTCAGCCATCAACTTTTGGAGAGGTTCCATCTTTTTCTTCATGTCTTTCAGCTCCGCCATCAGCCGTTCTTCAGCCCTCTTGTCATTCTTCACAAGCTCATCCTTCATTGCCTCCAGGCTTCCCTTCACTGCCTCCAGGCTTTCGGTCAGTAAGTCCAATTTAGAGTCAGTTTCAGCGTGGTTTTTCTTCAGCGGCGCCATTGTCACACTTTTATTTTTAAGAACAAGAAGAAGTTATCTCGAAACTTGTTTTTGTCTCAGCGCGCTCTCTGCTGACTATGAGGGTGTGATTTTGACCTCCCTTACATCAACCTCAGTGCAGTATTTTTACTTGAATGCCTGTCAATCCATTCAGAGTGCTGTGCAATCTCCATTGATAAGTCTCTTGGTGAGTGTTAGATCAGTGGTTCCCCAATGTTTTTAACTTAAGAGACCCCTCTTCAATAGATAAACACAAACATTTTAACAGCTTTTGCCCTATAGATCAGGGCGATAATATGCTTCAATATGGCCTTAAATACAGATTTGAAGATTGCTTCCTGAACATATTTCACCATCAGTAGATGGGTTTGTTAGTAGCTTTGAATTCATACTACAATCACATATCTGCTGTCAAAAATCCTGTGGTTGGTTTGTGTGCTTTCACAGCATAAAATAACTGCTCCAGAGTCTGCTTGTTTGGTCCACACCAAGGCAGACGAGCCGTTCTAACCAAACAAATGAGGTTAGGTGTGAAGGCAACCTGGACTCACGACCCCTCCAAAAGTTAATTTTTTGGGGAAATTTCATATTATATCAATGCATAACAACATGCAATGATACAACAGGTAATAAATTGTACAATTGACCCAAATAGTGAACACAGAAAGCCTGGGTAAAACAAGTGTTTTGGATTAATTGGGGCACATTGTTCCTCGTGAATGTTGTATCAGAGATACATTTTTGAAGGAAATTTTGATAAAAAAATGTCTTTATTATTGTATTATGTATAACAATCATATCCTCCTACTAGGCTTGTTTTCTTTAGTGTATAATCATGTTGTTTTTATAATCTTAGAATGAGCTGTTTATATCTACATACAAAGCGGGACCTCTTCACTGAGCCGGACGCCATGTTTCTACAGTAGCCCAAGACAGCTGTTCTGCAGCACAAGAAGTTGCCTAAAGAAAGACTGTCAACATCCAGGCTGCACTACATAAGGTAAGCGTTATATACATTTATAATATATATATATATATATATATATATATATATATATATAATGTAAATGACATAGTGACAGTTTGTTTTGCATGTGCAGTATTAATTTCTAACAGCATGGGGCAGTAGCACGTAGCCTCCCCTACTTTTTTTTTTTTTTTACAAAGTGTGAAAAAAAATATTTGCAGTTTAGATCATCCAAATAGTGTTGTTTTTGGCATCCTGTTTTACTTTTAGTTTTAGTCTAGTCTTTGTCTCAAGCTATCATTTTAGTTTTTATTAGTTTTAGTCATGTTCATCCTATTTAGTCTAGTCAAGTTTCAATCGATTAAAAGTCTGAGCATTTAAATCTTATTTTAGTCAGAATTGTCCTTGAATATTTTAAGTCTAGTTTTAGTCGACAAAAACTGATGATATTCTAGTCTAGTTTTTGTCAAAGATTGTATTTAGCCAAACCCATTTCACAATTCAAACAAGGTTATCCTATTATTATACCATTGTTACCTTATACACTCAAGAATACATCCATTCGAGACACAGAAGACGCTCTGATTTGAATTATTATTTTACCAACCAAACCTATGTTGTCACATGACCAGCATTTTCGCGTTCCTCATAAAAAGGATAAAGGTTCGTTGAGGATATTTAGTCATAATTTTCATTTATAAAAGCAACACTACCCAGATACACATTTAATACAGTATAACTGTCAAAAAATAATGCCAATAAATATTAGTAATATTTATTGGCATTATTTTATACTTTCTCTTATCACTGCAGCTGTATAACTTCCCGAGGGATTACTAAAGTATTCTGATTCTGATTTCCACAGATATTTATGAACAAATATAAATAAATGCGAATGTGGTCGCAAACTACAAATAGCCTATAGATCTCGTCTAACAGGATGTAACTTTTTCTATGAATTCCTGTCAAATTTTCGAGGGCTGATGGAAACTGTCCGACTGGAGCGCAGTGTTTAGGCTCCGCCTCCTGCTGCTCCGCTGCTCTCGTCTGCTTTCCAGGCAAGGCGCAGTTCACCTCGAATGTGCCTACTAATAAACGCGACTTAACGAGACGAAACAAAATTATGACATTTCGTCTGGTCTCGTTTAGGTCAACAAAAATGAAGAAACATTTTAGCATAGTTTTTATTTTGTAAACCACATTTAGTCTCTAGTTGTTTTAAATTGTTGGTATAGGCTGTCTAATTTATTATTTCTTATTATTATTTATTTGTTTATTTCGGGCATGTCCGTTAAGTCATCATCACACATCTTGCTCACACAGTAAAAAAATGAATACACATGGCCGAAAGGGAAAGCGGGAGAAGCCGAGGCTTATCTAGTCCCGCCCCCATTACCCACAGGGGAGAAAAGAAAGAAAAAAAAATAATAATGAAAAAAATAAAAAAAAAATAATAATAATAGTAGTAATAATAATATATATATATATATATATAATTTTTTTTTTTTTTTTTTGTAAGAATAGAAAGTTAAAAAAATGAATAAAAAATCAACATCATAGTATTTTCTTGTCTTTTGCATTTTTCGCTTGACATAACATTTTCTTTCACTTGTGACATTTGACATACTTTGTTACAGCAGTAAGTGGTACAGAGAGCTGAAGCCCAGTGCATACAGATTATGTGTGTGTCTGCACACGTGTCCATATTTGTTCATCACGAGTGAACATGAAGGTCCCATCCGGGCACACAGGTTCACCAGAACCCGCACGCCGTGTTGAGGACACTCTGTTGATAGCATTCAGTGACCAGTTCAGCAACTCCATCGTGAATTGTAGGAGTACCAGATTTAGATGGCAATGGAAATTTGGCACGTATGTTGAAATTTTTTAGTTTTACTTCATTACTGGAGTGTGGGTTGTTATCCACCACTGAATGTGTGAGAGTCATTTTATTTAATCATTTGGTTCAAAACGTAGTGAAACGAGTGAACTGCGCTGAGCAAAACCAATTAAGTGTTAAACTGGGGGTGGGACAAAAACTGTCAGCCAGTCCCGAAGGCACACCAGTGTGCTGCTGATCTATGATTGGCCATTCACCACATCAATCGAGTCGCACGAAGACGCAGCTGAATCAAGTGATGATTGAAGACGCCGGAGCAGAGACGGATTCGGAGCACTTGGAGTACAGGTACCTGTCCACAGGCAGCGGTGTTTCCCCGCGTCCCATTCATTAATCCTCATTCATGTGAAAAGCCGTGCAATGCATTCTGGACGTGTCGCGGCGAATGTCGAGAGACGGCGCGAAAATCTTCTAAACTGAATGTTGTTGATCTAAAATAAAGACAGATTCAGCAACTGAATAGCTTATTTCTCGCTCAAAATGTTTTCAGAAACACCTTTCGGTGAACTATTTTCGTAGAATAAGAGAACGTTTCCAAACGAGCCGCCATGTTGGTCTGCGTAAACTCCGGAGCAGAGTGAAAGCGATCGTCCAATCAGGTGCAGCCATGAACTGTGCACGTGGTTGTATGAAGGAGAGCGCCTGTCAATCATCCTCTCGTGGCAGCCCACCAAGCTTGCACGAGTGTTACGAAACATCAAAGGTAATGTTAATATTAGCTTTTTTCGTTGGCTGGCTATGCTTTGAGCATATTTAGCTTGGTTATGAACGGTCTTTTAGTCAATGAACGTTAGCCTTATAAGCCTGTAAATGCATAGCCCTCGTGTGTCATAATGTATTTGGAGCTAACATTACATGTTAGCTAGTAAGAGGAACTAATGTGCAAGTCTGGTCGCGTTTCTGCTGTTTTGGTATTGCTCCTCTCCTCCATGTGCATTTGTTACGCGTGTGTATAAAGGTTTGCAGGTTACGGTGCACGGAGAGAAGAGCTAGACACCCTGGCGGTGACCGAGTGACCTTTATCTCCGTCCGCATAGTGCTCTTTCTCTGTTATTCACTCACACACACACAGAGAAGCGAGCAGTGCGCGGTAAAAGCGAAACAATCACAATCATCACAGTCTGGAGCTTTTTAATTAAAAATAAAAATGTAGCATGGCCACGGGAGAAATCCTGCTTCGTTCCTCTTTACCTAGCTATAACTTTTTAGCTAACGTGATCTACTCTGCATTGATTTCAGAATGAGGGAGTTTGAGGAGAAGGATGCACTGATAGTCCGTAAACTGGACTCAGGTTGCAAAGCAGTTGGAGGTGGGCTTGGTTGAAGGTGGAAACTTCAAATGAGGTGAAGCAAGGAGAACATAAGTTTCCATTATCAGATGTTTTCACCAAAATTGACAAAAAGGGATGTGCCAAGTGCAAACTATGCGCCAAAGAAATAAATTATGCAAGCAGGGGTGTGCATGCCCTATTGGCACATTGCCAGACAGAGGTACACACACAAAGATTTACAAATATCATCACAACACATAGTGTTGCCCAGCTCCTCAGAAGAGATGAAGACTCAGGATTGGCATCAACCAATACGGCAGAGAAAATTAGGGAAAGTGCTATGCCAAACCTACCAGTAGCTATTGCCAGACAGAGGTACACACACAAAGATTTACAAATATCATCACAACGCATAGTGTTGCCCAGCTCCTCAGAAGACATGAAGACTCGGGATTGGCATCAACCAATACGGCAGAGAAAATTAGGGAAAGTGCTATGCCAAACCTATCAGTAGCTATGTGTGACCGCATATCGAATGCAGAGGTGGGTGTACATGTGTATGTCTGTGTGTGTGGAGTAAGGTGTATTTATAGAGTAGGGGGCAGTGCAGGGTGTATTTGTAGAGTAGTGGGAATTTTGTGCTGCTGTCAACAAAATCATTAAATGAATAATTATATTTACACTATCTTTTATCTAGGCAATGGTCCTTGGTGTCCTGGCAGAACATTCCCTACCTCTCACAATGGCACCTGTCTTGGTGGATCTGTCTCAACAACTGGCTGAAGACAAGCCTGCACTAAGCCAGATGAAACTTTCGAGAACTGCTGCCTCCTACAAAATGGTACATGGACTGGGCCACACATTCTCTGAACGAACATTAGCAAACTTAAGGAGATATCCCTTTTCGCTCAACATGGATGAGAGCACATGTAGCAGCAACAAAAAGTGCTTGCCATGCTTGTTAGTTACTACAATGAAGAACGCAACAATGTTGTAGTCGAACACTTGGGCTCTCTTGAAGTTTTTAAGGTCAGTGCTGCGAGTTTAGAGGGAGCCATGTGCCACTTCTTTGAGGAAAAAGACATTCCCTGGTCCAATCTGATCAGTATAATGTTAGACTCCTGCAATGTGATGCGTGGTAGCAAGTCGGGACTCGAGACAAGAGTCAGAGAGAAATGGTGTCAAACCCTGCTTGATGTCGATGGTGACTCGTGTCACCACATCCATAATGCTGCCAAAAGGTTTGCAGAGCCATTTGCGAGATACCTGGAGCAGCTCCACACTGACCACCAATGGGCATCAGACCAGGTAATGAGACAGTACATACAGATTTTTAATAATGTCACTGTTCTGTAAAATAACTTGTTTTTATTTGCAGACCATGTACCTTAAAGAAATTGCTGAGTACATGGACATACCAGCCACAAATCCCCAGAGGTTTGTTGCCCACCGTTGGTTGTCCGCGTACGATGTTGGGATGCAGACAAGGAGGATGCTGCCAGCGTACAAAAGGACCAAGGCAGCTCCCTTGAGGTACTCCACATGTCGTGGTTTTGGTTTCTGAGTAGCTGCCGTTAAAAAATACTGTTTGTGTCCTGTTTGATAGATAGCTATAAAACCAATTAAGTGCAGATTGCTCAAAGCCATAGCAGGACAGTTTTGTTAGTAGTAAGTGATGATCAATTACATCAAAAGCAGCTGAGAAATCCAGAAATACAACACCAACCATATTTTTGTCATCAATTGCTCTAAGCCAATCATCAGACATGCTAGTCAGCGCCGTTGCCGTGGAGTGAGCCCTTCTGTAAGCATGTTGAGAGTTACAGATAATGTTATTCGCAGATAAATAATTATTAATTTGTTCAAATACGATCGTTTCCATTATTTTTCCTAATACTGGTAATAAACTTATAGGACGGCTATTTGAGCTGGAAAAGGGCATTCTCTTGTTTTTTGGCAGTGAGATTATTTTCGCCTGCTTCCATGCTTGTGGACATGTACCACACATAAAACTTAAATTGATTATATGGGTTAATGCAGGAGCTATCTGATCAACAGCTATTTTGAGAAGCCTGCTGTCAAAGCCATCAACACCCGATGGTTTGTCTTTGCAATTTTTTAGGAAATCCTTTACCTTGTTAGTGCTTATATTCTCCAGTTTAAACTTGGGTTTTTTTCCATTCATGATTTTATTTCTTATTAATAGGTGAGATATATCATTACTTAGATTAGACATGTTTCCTCTTATTTTTTCTAGTTTGCTAATAAAATAATCATTTAAATAGTTTGCAATTTCATTGGGCTTGGTGATGAACTTGCCATTTGATTTGATTCGTTTTGTTTTTTCTCCCTGTCAGATCCTTTAAAATGTTCCATAGTTTTTTACTATCATTTCCTACCTCGTTAACTCGTTTTTCACAGTAAATTTTCTTTTTTTTCCTGTTAAGTTTGGTAACAGAGTTTCTCATTTTCTTATAGAGGTCCCAGTCACATATATTTCCCGTTATACTTGCAGTTTTTTTCATTTGATCTCTCATTCTCATAGCATCTTTAATTTCTTTATCTAATCAGGGTGTTTTGGCATTCCTGACAGTAGACTTCTGTAGTGGTGCATGTTTCTCCACTAGAGGCAAAAATAAATTGTTAAACTTCAATAGAGCAATTTCAGGATTATTGGCTGCTTAGACTTCAGACCAACAGATTTCTTTCACATCATTAACAAATATATCTTGAATGAACCGTTTATATGACCTTTTAAAAATAATTTTGGGTCCAGGATTACTTACTTTAATGTTTCTTCCAACTATGACCAGGTTGTGATCACTGCTGCCGATGGGCACAGACAATGGGCCCTAGTTTCGTAGACCAGGCGCAGTCAGCTTTCAGCGCACCTGCGCCGCGCCGACGGGGCGTGTCCGCCTGGACTTTGCAAGTTTCGTGCACCGCGCAGGCTCGCGCAGGCACACCTCCCGTCTCGCCCACCGGCGCAAGTGGGAAAGAGGGAGGAGAAGAAGACGTGAGTGGGAGACGAGGAGGAGACGAGGCGTGAGCTGGGATTAATACAGCCGATTCAGATCTTCACCAATCAAATGAGCTCCTCTCCTCTCTTTTAATGCGTTAGGGGAGGTTCAGTGCAAGATCCGTCACTTGACAACCCGATGACAGAAGCAGCGCCGCCGCTCCCACCACGCGCATCACGCGCTGTGCGCGCGTATTATAATAATAACAATGTCCATATTATAAGAAACAGGAGAGAGAGAGGGAGATGTTTTGGTCCGAGAGGCTGAGTTTCCGTTACGCGTGCCATCCGCCTTTGATCTGACGTCAGATGTGACGGGACAATCTATATAGATATAAATTCACGTGTTGATTCAATTAGTTGCATTAAATAGTGTTTGTTGTGATTATTTATTGCATTTAAATGTGCCTGGAACTGTGGAAACCTGCCTGTGAGGTCTCGGTGACGTGTGCGCACTGCGCGCCGGTCCGCCAAACTTCCGATCCGCCAGCTGTGATTCGCATTGAATCAATGGACTTTATTTACGCCTTGCGCCGAAAGTAGACCAGGTCAGAGCTGGCGAGCTTTCAGCGCAGTCTCGGCGAGGCTTTTTGCCACGAAACTTCCGCTACGCCAAGCTGAATCTGTGACACCTCCCCCTGCTGCGCCGCCACACCCATATTGGCGCAGGCGATCCACCAAACTGCCAAACTGACGGTGCGCAAGGCTGCGTGGGTCGAAATTTGCCATTTTATTATTACACAGGTCTGGACAATTTGTAAAAATATGGTCTATGCACATTGATGTTTTAGTGCCATCCTGCTTTACACATATTCTCGTAGGTTTATTTATAACTTGAGTAAGTCCACATGTATTTGTGGCAGTTTGCATCTTGTTCTTCAAAGGGCAGTTATTAGCAAACCAGTCAATGTTAAAATCTCCCATGAAGTAAATATCCTGACCGACAACAGCATTATTATCTAACATATCACAGATTGTATTAAGATATTCACTCTTAGCGCTGGGTGGTCTGTAGCAGCATCCTAACAGTATAGGCTTTCGATGAGGTACACTGTAAAGAAAGATATACCATATTTACTCAATAAAATTGAGGCAACAGATTGCACGCAATATTATTAATTAAATATAATCAGGTTTGTAATTGAGTACATTTTAATTAAATGAGACCCTTTGGAGTTAACCATTTAATATGAGTAGATTTAATTAAAATACATAAAGGCAGTAATTAAAACCTAAACAAAAATATTGAGTATATATCAAAAAGAGAAATGTCTAAATTAGTAAAAAGTACTAATAAAACATAATTAAATTCTACATACAAGTACCACATAATTGAGTAATAATGATATATCTTAATCAGTTAATTTATTTGAATTTACTCAGTGGATTTAATTAAATTGAAATATTATTCTTACTTAGATATATTGTGTTTATCTCATGATCTACATTTTAAGGTGAGATTACAGTGGGTACCAGGAAGTACAGAGGAAATAAAACTCAATTAACAGAACACACATTAAATGCTTGCCAAAATTAACATTTTTAATTATAAAAGTAATAGCATTTCATTGCAAACTTTTACAAATGCTGACCTTGAACACTATTTTGTGAAAACAAAAATGAGTACAGTTGCCAGAGTACCTGTCGAGAAGAGCTAAGAAACGTTAGGGCATGGCTACTCTGTCCTACCAACTTAAATTTACAAATAAATTAAATGTGTGTGACAAATAAGAGAGGAGACCATTTACAGTCATTGTATAAACCGAAATAATTGTCTTGTCTTAAAGAAAAATCCTCTGCTTGCTTCCTCGCCTCAATGAGACACTAAATTATATCAGTTATGATCTTAAAGAGAAGCACAAATCCTTCACAAGTGCATGTGCCACAACAGAAAACATGTAAAATAATAATTTGTAGATAAACATTTTTACCTTGAACTGACTATAACAGAATTTTTTAAGGGGTATTCAGAACGGTGTCCTAAGCAGAACCTGCAAACGTAAGGACCTGTAAAGCTTTCAACAAGTCCACCAAGAGAGTGCGGACCAAGGTTGTCTGCTGCCACACAATATACTGTCCCTTTAATATTCTTTCCTGCACTGACAACAAAAACTGTAGACATACAAAACTCTTCTTTTTAAGACACAAATCTTTCAAGAGGCTCTAACACAATATCACAGCTTAGTCTTTTTTTTTTTAAACCTCAAGTGAAATATCCTTATTGGTCACTATATGCTGCAAGGTAGAAGGGGCAGGGCACATATTGGGAGCTGAGATTCTCCTGCAAATCAAGAACGTACTCCACTGGCTAAATTAAATGCTTGTGACAAATAAGAAAGGAGGGCATTTATGGTCATTGTATAAACTGAAAGAATTGTCTTGTCGAAAAGAAAAATCCTCTGCTTGCTTCCTCAGCACAGTGAGCCACAAAATTATACCAGTTATGATCTTAAAGAAAAAGCACAAATCCTTGAAATGTGCATGTGCCACAACAGAGAACATGTAAAAGAACATTTTGTACATAAACATTTTTACCTTGCTCTGACAACAACAGAAATGTCACTGACATTTGGCACTTTCAAACATGCAATTCTCAAGCTCTGTTAAAGCTGAACCTTGTGTGGCACAAAAGTGTGCGACCATAGTTTCACTTCAAGCCAGAAGTTTGCTCTTGAGGGACTGGACTTTCGTTGACAGCTTTGATGCATCCAGTTCCAAGAAAAGTTTTTGGAATACCTCAAAGGTGTACTTCAACTGCTTGGGATAATCGAGATTCAGTGCATAGGTCAAGCCCAAGAGGAGACAGCAAGCCCTGGCAATATCTCCAAGTCCTTTGATAACTTCCATGCCCTCAATGACGACTCCAATTTCCTTTGGGCTGTCACTTGTGTCCTTTGTGATCACAGTTATTGCCACTACAATCTGTTCAAGTTCCTCCAAGTTCTCGGTGCCCTGCAACATGAAAATGTAATCAGTACCATAGCAAAAAACTGTTTTTTAAGCAGCATATCACTTCAAAAAACTGCATAACACATCACAAAGATGTTTAATCAAGAGCTCTATGTCACTCATGTCAATGTAATGACAAATTAAAGCAAAATTTTAAGTTCATGGTTATTTAGGGCCCTTATTCACTGTTCACTGAACCCTCATGTAAATCAGGAGTTGATTCACCAGGAGCCAACAACTTCAGTGCTCTTTAGTATTGATTCAACAGACTGAAGCTGTTCTGGTAGGGCAAAAATTAAAGAGCATAAAAACAGTTTTGGTTACACATCACATATCAATGTACTTGACAGCATCTAATCAAGGAATTACAATCCTTGAATTAGGTTAATACAAATTAAGTTCACCTACACTGAACTCTTTGATGAGATGTTCCCCATGCTCTCCAAGGTATTCTATAAGGCACCGAAGGACAACCTCTCTGGCCATCTCAACAGTAGGGCATGCAGAGTTCTGGAGAGGAATACAACAACTGATAAGCCAATCATAAAAACAAAACAAAAAAATCACTCTATTCAACAACAGTCATGTTCTATTAATTTGGACATGTAAACACATAACAGGGGACAATTCTGGTTTTGTACAACCTAGTTCCTATTTTTGTGATTTTGGTCATCATGTTTTTAAATTCTGAGAGTAAATATACATTTAGTGAAGCCTTGAGGTCTGGCAGTATTCTTTGTGTGTGTGTGTATGTCTTTCCTGTTCTTATAAATGGAGTCAGTGCAGTGTCATAATTCAGTTCCTGATATTACACTAATAAAAAACAAACTTCATTGCATAGCACCTTATTTTGAAGAGTTTGCATGGTCCTTTTAGTTTTGTAATGTATGGCGTCTGTGAAAGGTACTACATTAAAAAACTTTACAATAATATCGAACACATGGTGATAAAATTATAATTGCTATCTTAAAATGGAGCCTAAAGTCAAATATACACTGACAACATCTAAAATCCCAATCACTGTATAGCGCTGTTAACTTCATCAGCAAAAAACTCACAAATAAATAAATCAACATTTATAATCATCATGTTAAAATATTATCTAGACATGTACTTCAAATTTTTTATTGGATTGATTATTCTGCCACCTTGAGTTGTACAAAAAAATGTTGCCTGAAAAAAGTATTGTACCTCCAGTGGTTCCATTATGATCTTCAGTCGTTGTCCAAGTGCTCCACCTTTGGCATGAAACAGCTTCAGTAGCTTGGGAGTGTGAAGGTCCAACCCAGACATAAATGTGGGTTCCAGATGCACAGTGGTTATTCTCTGAAATTCTGCACTGATCTGAAACAAAAAGGCAACAAGAGAGACAATGGTATTACATCACCTTTCAGACAACTTATACAAGAGCTTTGGGAGGCACATCCAATACTTACTACTTTGACATCAAGAACTTAATCAAGTAAATTGGACAAAATTATTTACAACTCCCTAATCATTGTCACATTTTCATTTATCTTTTAACAGTAATGACATAAGAAAACTCACTTGAGAACAATTAAACAGGGCAGGCCAGCGGTCCTTCATGGTTTGAACACTTGGACACTGGTTGATGACTTCATGTCGTCTGAGGGCAAATGTTTTGCTCATTTTATCACTGACCATCTTTTCGTTGTTCTTCTTCTTTGACTCAGTGACTAGTTCTTCCCTTGCTTGTTCCAAGCTGTGCTCATCTTCACCCGCTGGGTAGGGTGGGAGGTAATTTACCTCTGCTCTTCTTGCCTTTTTAACATTTTTAGCAGACTTCCTGTCATCGGGGCATTTATGTTTCAGAGAATTGCATGTAACATCTGGCATACCATAGCCTCTTAGCTTTGTTCTGTAGTTAGCCATTTTGTATTTAATGCTAGTCTGCCATCCACTGAGACCTGAAGAGCTCCCCGGATCCTTCAGACATGGGTGGGCCTTAATAAGTGCTTCAGCAACAGATAGAACTTGCAGGGATGATGGGTAGGCAGTGTATGTATAAATGGACTGAGCTAGCTTTTCAAGTATGTCTGACTTGATGTTTGGATAAGTCAGCAGTGTGCCATCTTTTTTGTAAAGTGCATTGGCTCTTTCAAGAACAACATCAGTTTCAACAGAGAACTGTGGAATGATGAATTCAGCTGGCCATGGCTTCCTTTGTGCGCTTCTGTTTGGTGACAGGATGATTGTGCTTGCACAAGAATCACATGAGTCAGGGGAGTCCTGTGCAATGGAACTTGTGGAGGCTGGAGTAAAGGATTGCTCTGAGGTCACACTTTCGTTGCAGCTTTCATTGTGTGGTACTGGATACAAATTGAGAACTATTGGTTCGATTGTCACAACCTTAATTGTGGATTTGTGTTTAATTTGAGCAGTGGAGTGGAGAGTAAAAAAGTCATCAAAATCTGGATCTAAATACTGCAGGCTGAAGTCATTGTTGATGTCTAATGTCTGTTTGACGGCTAAATTCAGCTCCTCAACAGTATCCGGTATTCCAGACAGAAGAGACAGTTTCTCAATTCTGTGTCCAAAGATCATCCGGAGCATTGCTAAATCCATGTCACGTGGCCTAGTGACCAAAAAAGGAAAAGAAAAAAAGAAAATGTAAAAATCCTGACACAAAAAACGTATACCTCCATTATGCACCAAAGTTGGTTTAACTCTCTGAGAACAAGTGATTGGTGGACAGCCGACACTGCACAGTTTGTGATGGAAATGTAATTTAAAACGTGCAACAGATGTAGCGTTTCAATGTAACCATCCGCTTTCCTGCAAGACAGTAAGCTGTAAGTGGACAGACATCTGGAAGGCTGTGCTGATGAACAAGAATCATGTCCCCATAGCTTTCCAACAGAAAAGATCTGAGATGCTCCTGGTACCAAGCATTGACTTTCTTCACAATGAAATAAAGACCGTTTTCCAAGGTCAACATCTGTACAATCTCAACAAAGTCTGGGAGCCCCCCTGTAGAACCATATGGCAAGATCATTCCAGCTGAGTACCTGGTTCCATGGTATGTCACAGTGTTAGACAACTGTACACTTAACAGCTGAGGAAACACTTTCTTAATGGTCTCCTGGATTTCAACACGCAGTACTTCCAAAGGCAAAGACGACACTTTACTGATTATCAGGGAAGGCTTAGCCACATTTCTTTGCCAATTGTAAGCCATTGACAGCTGATGTTTTGTTGAAAGAGACAGCAAGACATTCTTGAAATTGCTTGAGAACCTCACAACACGTTTAAAGAACCTATGTTTGGCCTCAAAGCGCATAGTCCACAATCCAACTAGAGGACCAAAAGCTTTTATGAGAGCTGGATAGTGTTCCAAAAAATGGTGTTTGGGTGTCAAACTCAGCTGAGGGAAACGTTCTTGCAATCTGTGACGATGCTCAGATATTTTCTGGTCAAGATAAGCAATGCTTTCAGGGGAGTGTAGAGGGGCCACTGAGAGTTCTACAATGTCCTTAAGAGTCATAAGAATTTGCCATGCTGGATCATCAATGGGTATCCTTGAGCCAATGATTAGTGGCAGTGACCTTATCAGTGCCCAGTTTTCGTGAGCATTTCCTCCTACAGTACCACGACTAGCAAAATTAACTGGGATGGCCTGAGGGCGGTCAACATCATCCGTAAACTTAAAAGGAAACTGCTTGATTAAGTTATTAAGTTCAGACAATGTAAAGTATTTGTTCTTAATGAAAGTATTAAGACAGCGCGCTAATTCTGAAGGCACAATGCCTTCAAAAAGGTTGTGGAGTATGTCAGGAGGGTAACCTCGAACAAAACTGAAGTACCTCAGCTTCTTTGTCAGTGGACAAGCCTTCTTGACCCCATTGCAATGTAGCAAGGTCGGATCTTGTTCTACAGTTTTGAGATGCAAAATATGGGCTTCCTCTGTTCGAGGTGGAAATTCTCCACAGCGTACCTCCTTTCGAGAGTATTCAGAACGGTGTCCTAAGCAGAACCTGCAAACATAAGGACCTGTAAAGCTTTCAACAAGTCCACCAAGAGAGTGTGCACCAAGGTTGTCTGCTGCCACACAATATACTGTCCCTTTAATATTCTTTCCAGCACTGGCAACAAAAACTCCTTCTTGTTCCAAGACAGACAAATCTTTCAAAAGAGGCTCTAACACAATATCATAGCCAAATCTTTTCGCATCAACAGCCTTGCAGAGAATGGCCAAGTTTATTGCACAAAGTGTAGAGCGCAGTCCAGGTGGTATATTTGCTAAGACCCAATAAACAGCTGTGATCTTGTGTTTTTTACGTGATGTTCCTAATGGGTTGCAAATCTCGAAATCGTCAATGTAGAGAATTAATGCTATTCTTGGTTCCTCTACAGCAAAAAATGGGTTTTGTTTGAAATATTCCCCATCTTGAAATGATTCATAGTGAGTGGATGAGCTTAGTCTTTTTTTTAAAACCTCATGTGAAATATCCTTATTAGTAAATATAAGCTGCAAGGTCTGAAGAAGGGGCACGTATTGGAAGCTGAGATTCTCCTGCGAATCAAGAACGTACTCCACTGGCTCGACAAATTCAAACTGTTCCTTGAAATATTTTCTTCGTTTATAAACAGAACCAAAGGGCCCATCTACTCCCAATGCTTTGCTTATAGGATGTGACTTACAGAGTTCCTCTGCCAATTCAGTGACAATGTCCTCTTCCACGGCACAATTGTTCTTTTTCAAACTTGTTTCAACTAGCTGATAAATTACTGGAGCAGATGCTGTGTATATAAAATGAAGCTCCTCCACCAAATCATCAATACATTTACCAGAAACGTTGTGCACACTTTCCAACTTCAAGAGAAGTAAGCCAATTCTTTGTTGAATTTCATTCGATATATCCACTGGAGGATTTATGCAGGTATCCTCATAATCATTGTCTCCTACATGATCAGCTTCATGTGGAAAAGTTTGGTGTTCACCAATGACATCTGGCTTTAAGTCTTCAAGTGAATGAGACCTGTGCTTTCTGCTTTTGTGTGAAAAAAATGTGACATATATATTTGTCTTAAATGTGCATCCAGCAAAAACACACTCTACAGTTTCATGGCGCCTCAGATGGTTGCCAAGGTGCAGGAAATATTCTTTTTTAGTGGGATGTTTAGATGAGCAAATTAAACATGAGAAACAGAGGACTACTTCTGGCCTTCTAGGTTCATCTTCCGCATGGTATCTTGAAAGATGCGTGCGTAGGGCACTCAAAGTTTTAAAGGAGCACGGACAATCATGGACAAGACAAGGTACCGAATTTCCAGTTTGAAATGTCCTGTGCTGTAGCCTGTAATGGGTCAGAAGATCACCTCTTGTCGTTGCTCTGTATCCACAGGTTTTACACTGCCATCTCATCTGGGGGCACATAAGAGAAACACAGTAATGTTAATTACAAAATGTGCCTTTCTGTTTAATGGCAGATAAAATAAAAACCAACCATGTATCGATCACATGCATAGGGTGTATTGTAGGGCTGGTTGGTATATCAGTATTTGCATCCCTTTATTGTCAACATATATGTACACTAATGACATCCAGTCTAGCAATAAATTAAATTTTAAACAATTATAGCCTACGTTCTAGGTGTGAGAGTTTCTCCCAAAACAAACCTTGTTAATTTAACTTTATTTAAAGCTTTTTAAATATTTCATATTTTAAATTAATTGCAAAACCTAATTGTTGTACACTTGAACACGTAATTACTATAATATAGTAAGTGATTGACTAAATGTTTACTGAGTTTTATGCAAAGGTAGAACAAACAAACGGATCACATCAGGTAAGCCTAGTTTATGCTTCTGCGTCAAGTCGACGGCTACGCCGTAGCTACGCCGTCGTAGCTACGGCGTAGCTACCGCAGACCCCTACGCCGTAGCCTGACGTGCACCTCCAAAAAATCCTAACTACGCGTCGCGTTGACGCGGACCGCAGAACTTCGAATGCTCAACAACGACGCCGTACCTACGCCGTCGACGTGACGCAGAAGCATGCTGCAAGCTAGGCTAGCATAAACTAGGCTAGGCTTAAAGCCTAGTTTATGCTAGCCTAGCTTGCAGCATGTCCTGACGTGTCCCCTACCCCACCCCCACCACACACACACACCACACGAAGTTCGCTAAACTTTTAAACTATCAACCCTGCATATGCTGGACATAAAACAAATTGTACCGCATTGCTCCTCACATATTGTCGGAAGAATTGTATTGTACTGTTTAGCATTTAAATGAGAAAATTGACGCAACCGTTAGCTCGCCTACCTGATTCGACTTCTCGCGGCTGGCGGGAGATTAAGAATTAAGAATAACAGTGAACCTTAATAAAATTGAAGCTCTAAAACGTAACATGTACTTAATGCGTTTTCGAGGTAACTTAACGTTTATGACAAAACAGCGAAAGAACAGAGATAAGTGATAACGTTACCTGCGTGGTAAACGGTCCAACACAAAGCGGAAGTTAAGTTAACAGAAGTGCAGCAAGTAGAGTTTGGAAAATAAAAGCTCACTCAATTTAGCACGATAATCCTGATCATTTCCCGATATGGAACAGTGTCTAATCGCAACACAAACCCCAACATGATTATCGGCAGGATTTAATAAGTACATGCCGAGGGCATATGAATAACACAAACGCAACATGGGCAACACTATATCGGAAATACTAACCGACATCTTTCAAAGTAAAAGCTTGTGCTTTTATCAGCAATACGAACGCTTCCATTATGGAAGCGAAACACTATCACAATACTAGCCTATATTAACATAGTTTAGCTAACAGAAGCCAGCTTTCTGCTGCTGAGTCTCTCTCTCTCTCTGTGCTATGCTCTGCTCATGTTGTATTATAATTCAGCATGCACCATAACTATGTATTGACCTCACCATCCCAGTACAGACAAAATAAGTTTACTTACCACAGTTAACCAGGTAACATAGATGAGTAAAGTGGAGAAGGGTAACTCCCCATCTTGCATGTTTTGCCTGCCGAATTCAAAAAGCGTGGTTAACAGGAAGTGCTTTTCAATTAAAAATTGACAGATTAAATTACGTTGGATTTATTCAATTTTCTCTCAGTTTAGAATTGCATAAACAGAAAGCTTATATTTGATTAATCCAAAATACGCTGGTTTTATTCAAGACATTTTTATTTGAATTTTACTTAAATAATTACCACAAAATCAAGGACACATTAATATTGAATATACTTTACCAAATTCATCAGTTAAAACCTACATGACCACAGAATCATTTATTACAGTGTAGATATGCTTGTAACCATAATATTTCAATGTTGTATTGCATCATATCAGTACATATTTTCACAGGCACGTGATCCCTGTAGTGATCTGTAGTTCAGCAGCTCAGTGTAAATTAATCAGACTAATTACTGTAAACTGCATTATGTTTCATAGTTACTTTGGGTTGTTCTTCTTTGTTTACACTGAATCAACTGCTGTGCCACAGAGAGGTTTTAGCACTTTATTGTCAATGAGTTAAGACCAATATTTTTATTAATGACATTTTGCTTTTAACAAGAACAAAGACCATAGGCCACATTGAAATATCACTTTATACAAAGGCAAAACAGAAATTGGCATAGATACAACCACAACTATTTTTTCCCCTCATCAATTTAATACACTCTACACATTATGGAGCAATAAAAAAAGAAAATACATACTCTTTGACCAGAGAAATGAAACGCCTGTCCCTGCAAACCCTTCACATGTTATTTTGTGTTGTTATGTAACGTGAAGTGGGGAAAAAAGTTTGATTATGGTCAAAACCGAATAGGAGTAGACGGCCATTGGTAGATGAATGTGGGACATACTTTGGGGGTCAAGGCCTTCACCCATTAGACTGTTGGTGGTGTATATCTGTTGTACATAACCACAAGTACCTTTTAATTGCGTTTTCGTTTCGTTTTCTTTCAATTTTATATTGTTGTTTTAAACCATTAACTGGAAGTTAATAGCTTGATGACAGTGCTTAAGCCTAATAGCTTATCAGAACAGTCCAGGTGCATCCACACATGGACATTATGTGTCCCCAAAGGAATTAACAAAGGAATGACTGAAACCTCTATTGCCTCTCTGGGGATCTTGCATGGTTAGACTTCACAACATTAACAAAAAAATGGATAAAAATAGCAGACGGGATGAGACATGATGACATTGATGGGACAAAAACTGAGAATATGTACAAAGCACAGTTGACATGATTTCAACTTGTTAAGCAGCCGAATGGTTCATGTGATAAAAGAGATGATGCCGCTTTGATTGCATCCAGTCTCAGTTCAAGAAAAGTTTCTCTTTCTGGTCACCAAGTGTATGCAGAACACAGAAACAGAAAGTCGAGACTTTCAGTTTAACCGAGAAGACGGTAGAAAGCGCTCAAAGAATGGAAAGAACTGTGAAAAGTCGCTCACACTACAGGCTGTGTAGTGTCTTGGTCGATATCTTTATACAGTAAGACAATATCTGACATTATTTTGGTCTCGGCTCTGTGTCCAAAGTCCTCCCTCAGTCTCAAATGTCCACGTTACACTGTGGGATGGTTTGAGAACCCTCAAGTTATACAAACGATTTCAGATGCAGCCTTATTGTTTTCGCTTGTTCCATTGGAGATGAGTCTGTTCTCATAGACGAGATAATACAATAATCTGAATAATTGCCCTGTATTTGTTGAAAATTCATTATTCAACGAGTGAGTAATGTGATTGAGCAGTGTTCACAGATCTTAAGAGGAAAAAACAATTACAATATATTATATGTATTGTAATTGTTACAATATTGGGTTGTTTATTTTGCTTTTGCAAATATTTCAAATGACCTTAGAGTGCAAATTAAGCGCCTGCTACTAGTTGAAAGACATTTTTTAGAAGAATAATATCAATTAATTGTTTGTTTTCCTTCTAGCTATTCCCAATGTTTGATTTATGAATTATTTTGAATTCATTATATAAATTACATAAAGTCATTTTTTAATAGTATTGTATTCTGGGTTATTAAAGAGGTTTTTTGTTTAAATTAATCATTTTTATTTTATTCTGCTTCCAAATAACAGGTGAACCACTTCCTGGTATTTACATGCACTTTGATATCAAAGTATTATTTATTCTAAATAAAACCTTTTTTGGATTATACAGTTTAAGATGGGCTGCCTGTTGAATAATAACATAACATCCGATTAACATGTGTTAAACTATGGCAGAAATACTCTTTCAGAATTACTGATTCGTTACTGATTGAAGTTGGTTGTCTGGTCTAAATCAGTGTGCAAGATATATTAAAGTGCAGACACCAAACCAACACATAGTTACTGGTAATACTCACTGGTGAAATCAAAATAAAAGAAAATGTGATCACATTTTAAAAGAAAAAAAGTATGTCATTCTTTGGTCACTGGCAACAGTATGAAGTGGTAATCCACTCTGAGCTGATTTGATATACTGTGTAAACACAGGCCTGGTGGAGGAAATGGCTCAGCTTTGCATCGCATCACCTCCAGTTCGTCTGTTGTTTTCATATGAATCAGAACATCTTACTTTGCTTTGCTTACATAACGGCTCCTCTACAATTCATTGCAAAGTTTGTTTCCCTCCAGTATTTGACCCCAAATGCTCTTCGTTTAATGCGTAAGTTAATTTTTGTGTTGTATTGGCGATTAGTGAATACTAAGGCCACTATGAGACAGATCTGAGACATGCATGAGAAAACACAGGTTTCTCATTCATTTGAATGAAGCCGGTGCACCGAACACTGCATTTCTACTGTTTACCTCACGGTCATCATGACAAAGAAAAATCAGTTGCTGCCGTGATGACTTTCCAGAGTTGTAAAATCCTGTGTGGGGAATACAATCCGCTGTGCAGTGTTTGGTCATTTTATAAGTCTTTAAATGTCTAAATCTGTCACTCCATCTGGACTTCCTTGATCATATTTCATTGGCTCACCACCAGTATCTAAACGATACTAAGGCAAAACATGTTTTTCCAGGTGTGTAACATAAACTCTAATCAGAAACGTAATCTGGGAAATTTGATCTCATATATCACCTCTATCAGGCAAATATAATGTTAAAGTCAGAGATTTGGGGCAAAACATGTTTGAAATTGTATTTCATTGTGGGAGTTTTTTTTTTTTTTTAACCAGAGGCACAGCAATTGGATAGTCTAGTAATTCAATTCTCAATCATCTTCATGTGTAGCAAATTACATTAGATTATGTGCAAATGAAATTGGCATTATACCACAAACGCTGCTCAGAAACTTGACTATAACCATTGCAGTTATGTTTTTTTCTGTAGACAATCACAGAGGTAATATATATTTAATGTGATGAATAGCCCTTCACAATTAAATAGGACACCATTTACTTACTTATTTTCGATTAAAAAAACCTACTTGCTTCCTGCAAAATCAGAAATCCATATTCATGTCCCAATAAATAAATCTTTAAAATTGGCTTTTTAACATTAATTAAGAACAGGTAGGTGCAGACACAAAAAACACACATGCTAGTACACAAGATATTCACATGCAGACTATTCCCATAAAAAGGTACCAAGAGTCTCTCGATCTCCTAAAGAAAGTTCACAGTAATTAGTCCACAATTGTTAAATCAAAGCAGAGATAAACATTATTTTCACCACAGGCACAAAAAGGACAAATTCATTACATTCAATAATACTGGAGCGTCACACTTAATATCTGGTTTGCAGAATGTCTCAGAAGCAATGTGTTGAGTGCTGTCAAGAGTTTAGAGGGGTTTTGAATTATTATAGATACACTTGACTTGACAGGAATAAATCAATGCAAATCGCTGCTTGAAACAACTTGGATAGACTGAATAGTGGGGACGCTGAATTTGAAGCTAAAAGTGTTTTAAAAAGTTATTACATGACAATTAAAGTCGAGCTGAAATGAAAAATTCCTTTTATACTCTTGGGACCACATCCCTCGTCATTGTCGTCACCTATTGAACATATAGAAACTTATTTATAAATTTATTTTGTATCAATATCCAATGTTTTTTTTTCTTCCTTGTAAACAAAATATGATGTTCTTCCAACAGCAAGTACCAACCAATCACAAACAATAATATCCATCCATCAATAAATTTGTAACTTTTAGCAGAGCTAGAGAAGGTGGTGAGTTTATTTTTTTTCAATGATCAAATCAAATTACTCCTAAGGTTATTCCTGACCGCCGATCCTGTTTAACTTGGAATTATGTCGGTAGCCTTGAAATGCCTTGATCTTTTTTCCCCTGTTATAAATCAGGGATCTAGAGACGATATTAATATATAGGCAAAATTCATTGCATTAAGTGGTTTTTGGCATATACACTCAACAAAAATATAAACGCAACACTTTTGTTTTTGCTCCCATTTTTCATGAGATGGACTTATAGATCTAAAATTCATTCCAGATACACAATATTACCATTTCTCTCAAACATTGTTCACAAATCAGTCTAAATGTGTGATAGTGAGCACTTCTGCTTTGCTGAGATAATCCATCCCACCTCACAGGTGTGCCACATCAAGATGCTGATCTGACATCATGATTAGTGCGCAGGTGTGCCTTAGACTGTCCACAATAAAAGGCCACCCTGAAATGTGCATTTTTTTGCTTTATTGGGGGGTCTGGGGACTCAGAACCAGTCAGTATCTGGTGTGACCACCATTTGCCTCATGCAGTGCAACACATCTTCGCATAGAGTTTATCAGATTGTCAATTGTGGCCTGTGGAATGTTGGTCCACTCCTCTTCAATGGCTGTGCGAAGTTGCTGGATATTAGTGGGAACTGGTACACGCTGTCGTATACGCCGGTCAAGCACATCCCAAACATGCTCAATGTCCGGTGAGTATGCTGGCCATGCAAGAACTGGGACATTTTCAGCTTCCAAGAATTGTGTACAGATCCTTGCAACATGGGGCCGTGCATTATCTTGCTGAAACATGAGGTGATGTTCATGGATGTATGGCACAACAATGGGCCTCAGGATCTCATCACGGTATCTCTGTGCATTCTTGCCATCAATAAAATGCACCTGTGTTCTTCGTCCATAACAGATGCCTGCCCATACCATAACCCCACCACCACCATGGGCCACTCGATCCACAACATTGACATCAGCAAAGCGCTCACCCACACGACGCCACACACGCTCTCTGCCATCTGCCCTGAACAATGTAAACCGAGATTCATCCGTGAAGAGAACACCTCTCCAACGTGCCAGACGCCATCGAATGTGAGCATTTGCCCACTCAAGTCTGTTACGGCGACGAGCTGGAGTCAGGTCAAGACCCCGATGAGGACGACGAGCATGCAGTTGAGCTTCCCTGAGACGGTTTCTGACAGTTTGTGCAGAAATTGTTTGGTTATGCAAACCAATTGTTTCAGCAGCTGTCTGAGTGGCTGGTCTCAGACGATCTTGGAGGTGAACCTGCTGGATGTGGAGGTCCTGGGCTGGTGTGGGTACACGTGGTCTGCGGTTGTGAGGCCGGTTGGATGTACTGCCATATTCTCTGAAACGCCTTTGGAGACGGCTTATGGTGGAGAAATGAACATTCAATGCACGAGCAACAGATCTGGTTGACATTCCTGCTGTCAGCATGCCAATTGCGCGCTCCCTCAATGCTTGTGGCATCTGTGGCATTTTGCTGTGAGACAAAACTGCACATTTCAGAGTGGCCTTTTATTGTGGGCAGTAAAAGGCACACCTGTGCACTAATCATGATGTCAGATCAGCATCTTGATGTGGCACACCTGTGAGGTGGGATGGATTATCTCAGCAAAGCAGAAGTGCTCACTATCACACATTTAGACAGATTTGTGAACAATGTTTGAGAGAAATGGTAATATTGTGTATCTGGAATGAATTTTAGATCTTTAAGTCCATCACATGAAAAATGGGAGCAAAAACAAAAGTGTTGCTTTTATATTTTTGTTGAGTGTATGATTTTTTTTTAAGTCTCCAACATGTTTACATTTCCCTGAATATGGTATTATAAAAGGTATTATTTAGGATTTTAAAAAAAACTCAGTTTGGCACTGATATCCAAAAATAAGATCAATTTGGAAGATTTCTTAATTAGGCTTGTAAACGAGGTTGGGTTTCTGATTGATGGACCCCTGTTGGACCCTTGATCTGAGCTGTAAAAATGCCCAGATTTCCTGCTGTGAATATTATTATAATCCCATCAAAAGGCCATAAGCTAAAGTGAGACATGAAGCCTTTTCACTGGAGAGGTCAAGGTCTCACTTCTGATGTCATAACATTTCACAACTGGATGAGTTATGATGAGTACAAAGCACAAGGGTGTGATTAGGGACTTACGGGTGTTGGTGCTTTTAGCAACCATGTCTGCTGCCATCTTGGAGGTCCCATCTAGAAATGGCTTGTTTTTTCATCCCCGTGGTGTTTTAGGAGATCACAGCTTGTTGTAACAATTCAAAACCTGAAACCTGGATGTAATCCTCGACGAACAACTATCCTGCACCCCCAACATCACTGCTGTGACCCAATCCTGCAGATTTGCCCTCTACATCATCTGCAGAATCCAGTCTTTCTTCACAAAGGACGCAACGCAACTCCTGGTCCAAGCACTGGTCATCTCCCGCCTTGACTACTGCAATTCTCCTGGCTGGGCTCCCGGCCTCAGCGACTAAATTGCAGCGTATAAAGAAAGCTGCTGCATGCCTTGTCTTCACCCAAATTCTCCCATGTGACCCCCCTCCTCCGTGACCTCCACTGGCTCTCTGTTGCAGCCCGCATCCAATTTAAGACGATGGCACTGGCCAGTGGATCGGCATCCATCTACTTCCAAACACAGGTCAAACCACACGCCCCGACATGAGCACTTAACTCCTCTACTTCAGGTGGCCAGCTTCAGGTTTTTTTTTTACCCTAGTGGCTCTGATCTCAGTGCAGAAGAAGACAAGGCTCACAGAGGAGAGAGAGTCTGCAACGATCTCTGCTGTATTATGGGGTTCAACGATTAGACGTCATTGTGTAAGACAAGGTAGCAGCAGCTGAGCAGCGGCTGAGCAGCAGCGATGTACTCAGCGGTTTGTATAATGGCAGTTCCATTAGCTGTTAGCAGGTAGCTGGACACACAGTACAAAAGGAAAAAGTCTCTTGGTGCAGTAGTAGCAACTTGGACTTGGTGTGGCACTCCATGACCCCTACCAGCCAGTGGCCACTTCAGAGTAATGAGTGAGCAGTCAGCGGGGCAGTCAATGGTAGTATAAAACAGGCAATAAAGGTTGTTTTGAGAAAGTGTGAGTCACAGCAACCACAAAAGCATGGCCTCCCAAAACAGTATGCAGTTTTCTGCAGCCAAATAGCAGATTAAGCGTAGACAGACACGGCAAATTCACTCACAGAAGCACACACACACACACACACACAACTGACATATCCTCCTGGTAGAGATAACTACTCTCAAAATGCTCTTAAACCTTAACTTGTGACCTTGAACATGTTATCCTACGGCTTTGACCTCCTTCACAGCGTGAAATTTCCTTGTGACTATCTAAAGATGCCAGTATTTAAACATTTACAAAAGATTACTAGAGTGAATTAATGATACATTTTGTTAGCTTTTGACTTATTCTTCACATATGGCAGCCCCCTCCTGCTGTCTGTGATCACATATACTGTGTTTTAATGCAGCCAGATTCATAATGTAGATTTTTAAATGTACATATTTTTCTATTGTCATATAATGGAGCAAGAAAAAAATTGATACCGGCGGCTTACTGATAATATGTTGATCAGCGTCATTATGGTGGCCGATAAAAATCATAATTTTCTAATCAGGATAAATTAACAAAATTACAGGTGTCATAAACTCTAAAGCTTTATTGAAATTTAAAATAAGTGATCACAGCAAAATGGAGAAGCAAATAAAGGTTGTCATAAATGAATACAGCCAAAAGGCATCCGTGCATCTCAATGAGTCGCTGTATTTATGCTCATAAAACAAAAAACATCAGCAACATATGGCTGATGAACAAACAGCTGTTAAGCTTTGCCGATGCAACAATAGAAATTACTCTCCTGATTCTCTATCTGATTGGGCACCGATTTAAAACTCAGCTGTAGAAAAACTGGTGATTAAGAGAATTTGACAGATCAGTCATTCAAAAAATCAGTTTGTCTGTAGTTTTACTCCTACACGGCAGATGAAGAAGGCAAACTTGCTGAGGCTATTTCCTCCTCATCTGGCAGGTTTCTGCCGAAAACAACATCATGCTGCTTATTTGCTCTTCTTGGCTGTGTGTCTAAACACAGCCTTAATTAGACCAGCTGATGTTCATTTCCTCAAATTAATGTTTGTTAACTTTAAATGTCTGTTAAGTGCAGCTCCTCTTTTAGGTGTTTGTTCACAACTTCTCAGAGCAACAACAAGCCCATGAAGGATTTTCTAGAACCTGGTTCTCATGAAAAGGGCTGCATCATTAGTACCCTGCCATTGTACAGATACAAGAGCTAAGGACCTCCAATATGGCCATCAAAGTGTGACTTATATATTTATGTTACCTTCAAATTTGAGTTGTTTTATCAGTTTTTTTACATCATTGCTATGCAAATTTTTAACATGACACCTTTCTAAAAATGTTGTAACGATCGAGTAAAAAGTTTATAAGTTTGTGAAACACCTTTCTAAAAAGAAAACAAAAAGGTTGTTCCATCCACTACCCTGCAAGACTTGTCTAATCGTTCACACAGACAGATTCACAGTATGACCTGCTATCTACACTTTAGACTCGGCTAGTAAACATACCTGCAGCAGACTATCATAGAGATAAAAATAAAATGACAGCAAAACACTCGTCTGAGATGTACATGGCACATTCATAACAGGCTCATGAGATATTCATAAATAAATAATTTTAAATACAGCATCATTACACTTTTTCCATGTACATGTTTACAGAGCAGATTTCAGAAATAAAAGTCTGGATTAACAAATGGAATTTGTAACTAGATGGCTCACATTCAACCATAGTATTGTTCTCTCCTCTGCACCAACATGTATGTTTAAGCCTGATTTAAATGGAGCAATAAAATTATATGAAAATGTGTCACCTGCAGAATTATCCCTTTCTATTTGTAGGCAAAATCATTAAAGTAATCGTCAGACAGTTTATTTTCCAGAAGCAAATGGAGAGAGCAGCTTCTATCAGCTTCTATACTATATTTCACATTGTGTACTACTTTGGTATTGTGTCCGCTGGTTTGCTTTAGCCTGGTTTATTAATCGCTTTTCCTCCCTTAACGATTGTAATATGTTTGCTGTTGTACTAATTGATGGATGTTTTCCCTGGTTGGAGACAATTTACAGAAAAATGGACACAAAAGTGGTCAAAAGTATGATTGATATTGATACAGCTGTACAGGCTGTTGTACATGAACTCACGGAAATAACTTGAATCTGCGTAATTCTATAATTGGCTTTACGAATGCTCCTATTAAAATAATTACATTTCAATTAATTAATTAAGAGATTCTAACTTTTGTTCAGAGACTTTTCCTTTGTCAGACATATGGCCTGAATTTTGAGAAACGTTAGCAACAAGAGTGCTACTGCAGTAAGGCTACCAGTGGTCTCCATCATTACTGTAATTATACCAGGGTATAATCAGTTTAATGAGTCTTTTTCATTGGTATGCAGTCAAAGCCTCATCTGCTGTCGTTGGTGAATGCAAATGAGTAATCTAATGAGTTTTAGACAGGAATCCACAAGGGTAGGCAGAAAGACAGAAAAGATCGGGCTCTTTTATAGGCAAATAGCCGCAGGTCAAAACTCACTTTTTCAACAAGTTTGGTTAGTAAATGATTAATAAAATGGGCAAAAAAATAAATCCAACTGTTGAATAATAAATGACAAGTTTACAGATTTTCAATTTATAAGTTAACAATAACAATTTGAAGGACTTCCGGAAAGGAAGGTACTCGAACTTTCCATCCAGCGTTAATGCATTAAAATATTAATGTATTAAGTCTTTTTTCAATCGTAGTTTTACAGGCCAAAGATGGTTTCCTGTTCAAGCTTTAGAAGAACTTTTGATTCTCAACAGCAGTGAATAATCCACAAATCTATCTGATGTCAATCTACAAGGGTTAAATTATTTGTCACTTTACTTTTGAAATCTGCTCTGCAGCTATCATAGTACATGCTGTTTATATAGGGACAGTCACCTGTTATCAATTCAGTATCAACCCATCCTGATGCTCTGTCCAACAAGATTGTTTCACTTTCACTACAATTCAAACATCAATCTACTTTCATTTCTAATATGGCACAATATGTGCAACAAATACAATGTGGCTTAAAGGTGATAAGGAAAGGTTCACAACTAAAAGAGTATTCACTTTCCCAATTGTTAATTTAACTTATCTTTCCGAATTATTAATTTAAACATTTGTTTCTGACATGTATTCATTGCAGGATCAAATGCTATGAGGTAGCTTGCTGCAGGATTTTCAAAATAATAAGTGACTCCTTTACATGCCTTTTTTTGTGTTTGCCTAGTTTTGACAGTATCAAAATTGCCTCACACAAATTGCAAATAAACACCAGTTTCACAAACCTTACTCAGGTGGGACTTCCTACAGTTGACTTACACTCGGTGGAGGAATTATGTTTGATAGATCAAGGGAATTTTCTTGAAAACATGAACGTCTTTGCTTATCACCTAGAAGAAGTCTCTGTGTCTCCTCAAATAGACACTGCAGTCACACCCCCACTGCTGCACGACGCCTTCTCCAGGTCCTCCATCACCAAGTCCTGTTCAGCGACATGGTTGAGTCGCCTGGAAGAGTTCTTATCTAGGCTGTTGAGAGAAATGGGCTCCAGGGACGTCTGTGCATTGTTAGCTGGGAGCACAGAGTTTCCCTGCAGCCTGTGCGAGTAGGTTTTCCTCCGCTGTCCATCTGCCGTGCACAGGCTGAACTTGAACACGGTTTGAAATCCCCTGCGGAAATTCTCATTGAAGTAACCGTAGATGATGGGGTTGACGCTGCTGTTGAAGAAAGCCAGCCAATGGGCAAAGGGGTAAATGTAAATGTTGATGATTCTGTACTGCTGCTCAGTCAGGCTGGCGTAGTCGCTCAGCATCATGAGGGTCCACAGAGGGAGCCAGGACAGGATGAAGAGCAACGCAACTATTAGAAGCATTTTAATGACCCGTTGCTTTTTCTTTGAGACAGTGTGGCGGCTTTCGTGGCCTGGCTTTCCTCCAGTTGGAACCGCTGTTTTGAAAAGCGTGATGCCAATCCGGGCGTACATGATCACGATGAGGGACAGAGGAGCAAGGTAGATATTTGCAAACAGGACCGTGGTGTAAATCTTTCTCATCTCCTGGTTTGGCCAGTTCTCCCTGCACCAAAAAAACGGACTTGTTTTGTTGTCGTAGCCCAGTAAGACCCGAATGGTTTGCTCCTTGGTCACTTGTAGCATCACACCAGAGGGACACATAATGGAAATGGCCAGAACCCAGATAATGACTATGATCAAGGTGGCTGTGGATATGGTCAGCTTTTGCTTGAATGGGTAGACGATACATCTGAATCTGCAAAAAGGAAATAGGATTGGATTAGGACAATGCACGTAGACTGACATTAAATCTGCCTTTGAAAGTATCTACAGGATATTGCGTGGCAGCAAAGAATATTTCAGGAATATCTTGTCTTCCGTACAGTGATGTATTTCGCTGTGAAACGGGAAAGGCAGGCGTGACACGGTTGAAAATATTACCTCACAACCTTCTCTAGCGCAGTGTGGCTCATTGTTGCAGATTGATTGGTGGATGGATGTCATCATATTGTTGATTGAAATTGGTTTGTTCTAGCTGATGTAAGCATCTGTCATATTTTGTTTTCCAGGGAGAAAATCATATATCTAAAAATAAGAAAATTAAAAAGAAAGAAATTCGGCATATATTATAAAATAGATGCACAATATGACTGCGAATGTGATCTAAAGGGGTTGAAAAGGCATTTTTAATTTCAGATTAATTTTAAGATGAATTGTTTCATAAGAGTTCCTATAATTCACAAATATCGGCTCTATTCACATGGTGTCAAGGCGCTCAGAATCATGCATGAGCAAAAACCAGGTTCAATATCAAAGAAGAATGAAAAGATAACATGGTACAAAACGGTAGCGCTGCTGCTCTCACTGTGTGACAGAGTTCCTAACATATTCAATAAAGGACATTGACCTCACCAGACATAATTACTTCTGTTTTTCCTTTTGTAGTGCAGCTCAGTTTCAACAACACAAATGGAGGATAATTAACCAAGCTCATCGTGATTCACAACTGTATTGGCGTAATAAATGTGTGCAGAAAACTGCACACAAAGGTTGGTGCTTTTGGTAAAATGCTGTTTTATCAAATGTAATGGTGAATGAACCTGCATATCTATAGCAGGTTTAGTGTCTTTGACTACTCAAGGCGCTTTACCTTCAGTTTACATTTACCTATTCATACTGATGACAGAGGAGCCGCCTGCACATCAGGATCGAACTCATTCACACACCGATGGCACAGCCTTCGGGCTCAATTTCAGGTTAAGGAACCACCTATCTTACGATTGGTTGACGACTTGCTCTACCTCTGAGCCATAAACCATGGTGTTAAAATTCATAAATATTCACTCACAAATTAAAGTTTAACGCAGAGTAAAATGTAATATTAAATAAAAAAACACTCAGCATGCAGCAGAAGGGACCCACACAAAGTGATTTTGGTTGCCACTATGAGTGTCGATCTCTTTCACCGAACCATAGTATTTACAATAATCTCATAGCAATGAGGTCGCATTAGAATAGCTGCAGTCAACAGGGCAAAAAATGGAGCCTCGTTCATTCAGCTCCAATTCTAACCAACTGCCTAATAGATTTGTGAGGTGACTTTGACTTTTGGCTGTCAAAGTATTAAAACTCTGTCTTTTCTAGAGGTGCAGACATCCTCCAGTGATTTCAAATCCTGACATATAATGATTGACATCACTGTGTCTGAGGGCCAGTGAGATTATAAAATATCAGCTGTCATTTTTTGAGCTTGGAGAGCCGTTATAATGTCACTGGATGTGACGCTGGTTGACATTCCTGCTCTAATGTTGATTAAGTGATTAAGCAAACTTAAGAGCCAGCTGGTGTCATCTCAATGAACAGCAATCAGGGAATCGAGTGTGATCGAAGAGGACAAGTACCAAATAAAGATGAGGAAGCTGTACAATCCTTGATAAGTGTGTGAACAACAACGTCATGGCCAGGACAACAAGAGGGATTTGGGGGTTTTGGACACATTTGCTATTTTCTCATGAAATAATCAAGTTACATGCATTAAAAACATCTGTGTTTTCATGCAGATCTGGAGTCAGACATAAATTAAAACTACATTTTCTTTTTCAAAATATTTTTCAAATATGGGGACAGAGAATGTTTAAAATCATAATAAATACATTTTAAAAATGCTCTGTCTGTCTGGCCCACCGTCTGGCCCTGTTGCTACCAGTAAGATAGGACAAGGGTGTGATTAACAACATCTAAAACACATGTTAAAATGTTATTGTCACATTTTCAACTCTTTTTCCCTCAAAATGTTTATCATTTGAAAAGGAGTGAGCTAGGGAATTGTTTGTAGAAAGCTGTGCTATGGATTATTAGAAAACAGAAAACAGATGAATTGTTCGAAATAGATTTTCTTGAGAATCAATTCTTTACTTTTCCTTCAGCTGTCAAACCTATTTTGTGTTCACAGGCGACGACTGTGTTATACAGACAAAAGCTGCAGGAAAAAGTGAACCTTGATTTTCATATTTAATCACGTAAATGAATAGGACCGTGCATCCTTCTGGGCGGTTTGTGTTCCCAGAAGGATGCATGGTTTGGTTTGGTTTTGTCTCTTTTGCACATCAAGCACTTTGTTGATGCACAATGAATTGTGAGAGGTGCTGAGAAAAGGAAAACACATATTATATGTAGCAGGAGATGCAAAAGACAAGCCACTGTACCTATCAACAGCAATAGCAACCAGAGTGAAGACGGACGCTGACACGGAGATCCCTTGAACCATGCCGCTCATTTTGCAGACCAGGCTTCCAAAAGGCCATCCTGTTGACAGGAGAGATGCATTCAGCTGATTTGCAGCTACAACAACACGTTACAACAGAACAGCAGTCCGTATATCAATTCAGACAGCTTCAAGTTGATTCACACCCACAAACATATCAGAGTACCGGGGAGCTGGAGGACAGTCAAATCCTATCTACAGCAGAAGTGTCTTGAGGGGGAACGATCATATATATATATATATATATATTTATTTATTTGGCGGTACATTATCAGGGCTGCTGGCGACTAGTAGCAGACATGCTGACAGTGTAGATATTTCATTGTAGCTGACTCCAAATAATTCCATCATTTTCACCTCTAGCTTCTGTAACTTGCGCTGAGTTGTCATACACTTTTATAATAAAGGTCGACGGGGGATAGGAAGCTTTCTAGACTTCATAACGGTGGTTATTAATTGTATAGGTGTGTTAGAAAATAATACATTTAGAGAATTGTTTTGGTTGTTGCATTAAAGGTCCAGCAGTTTTACACATAAAACGCTTGTGCTTTTGAAAACGGCTATATGTTTTCTTGTGTGGCTCTGAAGTCTGAAAAACACAACCCTGGTAATATCATCAGGATTATCTCTACGTGGGCTTGATACTTAACAGTAACCTGCATGGCCATTTAGAATGCAGAGAGAAGGGATTTGTAGCATGTTGCATTCATGAGCTGGACCCATACTGAGAACCAAATCAGAAAATCTTCTGCTGCCTCGACTTTGTTCATTATTTTTTGTAATCTGCCTCTTGTGAGTCCCACAAATTTTGTGGAAATGTCAATGCTAAAATTGCTGGATAATCCCTTTGTAAAGGAAAGATTTGATGGGCTACATATGCTGAACAGAATTACAGATTCATCTTTGCGTTTTTTTTTGCTTAACAAGAAGTTTCACAAACATTCAAATGACGCACATTTCAAACCATCTTGTGGTTAGTTTTCCTGCAGTTAAAGGGGCAGTGTGTAGGATTTTGAGTGATACATTAAAGATAAAGATACACTTTATTGTCATTGGCAGGAAATTTGTCTTGGACTCCAATGCTTTCATATAAAAAGCTGCTTTGCAGTAGTAACAGTACAGATACAGACAATACATACATATGAGCCACAGGCCTCATATAAAATATACACAGTATACATTAAACAGTGCAATGCTCACATACACACGCCCAAACCCTCCCTAGCCCACTGTATTATACCATGGGACATGATCAATAGTGCAATTGTACACTCTGGAGGCATTTAACATCTTAATTGAGGTGGGCAGGAATTAATTCCTAAAACGGTTCAGCCTACAGGTGGGGACTCTGAAGCGTCTACCTGATGGTAGAAACTGGTATTCTGTGTGCAGAATATGTGTCTGGTCAGACAAGATTTTCTCAGCTTGTCTGAGCAGTCTGCTCTTAGATGGACTGCATAGGGAGCATTCCACACCTCCCCATCACCTTCATGGCGGATTTAAAGTGATGGTTGGGAGTAAAATGCACCCTAGGTAATTTCCACCATGACATCCAGCCAAATACCCCCTCAGAAGCATTTTTAGCGATAGTCAACATTGGTCAAGATAGGGCTATCAGCCGAATGGCTTAGTACTGGCGCGATGGTACATCTTGTATATCTCTTAAATTACCCCACTAATAATGCATTGAATGTTACCAAACTTCTGCGGTAGTACACATAGGGTCTGTACTCACAAGCGAGGCATTTGAAAGTTTGTAAGTACACCAGGCGTTTATTTAAAAGAACACTTGCCTGATAGCTTCTATCCTCTGCTGCTAACGATACCGCTGGGTCGACGCCACTTCCGTGTTTACCCAGCTGACGCAAGTTTCACGGAGAGTATGAAAAAGTTTTGCTAAATTTTTATAAATGCTTGTATTATCAGGTCAACACTTGTCAACACTTGTTGACCTGATAATAAAAGCATTTATAAAAATTCATTACATATTCTTTAATAAATATTTGTTTCTTAACAAAATGTAAATTGATATCAGTATATTCAACTGCCATTTTAAGAGATTTAAGCAGAACCAGCTGACGTACCACAGGCTTCCTCCTCAGTCTATGAGACTCTCTCGACCATATAATAATTTAGATTTTTTTTTTCTTTTGTAGCAAACTGCAATTGTTTGCACAACCTGTAGCACAATGATGATGCACCCTGAAACCTTGTCATTTATTATATGTGTGTGATAATGCAGGCCCATTATCCACAAAATCCTTTAAAGCTAACTGATCGTCGTTGAGGTAATATGGAGAGCCCTGTGGGTAATATTGTCACTTTCATTTCCATGTGATGCTTCTTTTACGTGGTTCACAAATTGCAAAGGGCCAATTAGCATTGATGGAGATGACAAACCCCTCCATTAATGCATAATGCGCCATAAATATTTGAATGTTGCATTAGATTAGACAGCTTTCTTTGCTGAAAGCAAGTTGTCTGGTCTTTACAAAGAAATCAGAGGACGAAACAAGAGACTCCCATCACTGCAGGCAGCAAGAGATATTGTGCTGACAGAAAGCTCCACATAATTCTCTGAGTAACTGATATGTCATCTTGGGTTTTCATCAACAGCGTAGACCAGGGGTGTCAATCATACGGCCCGCGGACCAGGACCAGCCTGCAGCAGGGTTTAATCCGACCCACAAGATGATTCTGTTAAGTGTAAAATTTACAGTGATGTCTGCAACTTTTCAATTAAAGTAACTGCTATCTCAAATGTGTCCACTGACAGTCAGCACGGATATATGATATATATATATGGCATTAACACAACAGACAGTTACGTTAAGTATAACCTGTAAGTATAACCAGGTTGTGCAAACAACTGCAGTTTTGCTACAAAAGAAAAACACCAAAAATCAAAACTAATATCCATATATTAAAATAAAATACTAAAATATCACAGTATGACGTGTTGCAATGGTGACTGACTGGTGGGCTGCAGATTGTGGAGAGAGAGTGGTGCGTCAGCTGATTCTGTGTCTGCTTAAATCTTTTGAAAAGGCACTTAAATATACCAATATCAATTTACATTTTGTTTCGAAAAAAATATTTTGTCAACACGGAGGGCCCTATCTTGCACCCAGCGCATTGTACTTTCAACACCAACTCAAGTATCATCACTATTTTCTATCCGACGCGCAGCGGACCTTTCCACCAGATACGCATGTCAGTAAGATAGGATACTAACTTGCCAAAACGTGAGCCGTGGTCCGGCGTAAAGTTTTCCTGGTGCTACTAAATCCACCACTAGAATAGCAAGCCGCCATGGAACAAGCGTCTCTCGCTCTTAAAGGGAATGGGAGATGACGCTCTGATTGGTTTTTTAGTAATTAAGCCACTTAAGACCAACCCTTTTTAGATTTGAGTCGGGCAAGAGTCATTTATCCTTGCGCTTTGCGTTTCAGACTTGCATTCCAGACCACTATAATAGGAGTGATTTATTCTGAAAATAACTGGATCTCTTTATTTTTCTTTTCGTTTGACTTCCTGTCTTGCTTGATTCTGGCTGAATGTATGTGTTATACCATTTGAAGTTGTCATTATTTATAGGTTACTATGCCAGGATTTGACTGATCTGGCCCACTTGAAATTAAATTTGGGTTTGACAACCATAGACCAAAAACACAGTCAGAGCTAGAAGGACACATTACATCTCTGATAAACATGACCAGTCTGAAGTGTCGCTTTCATTCAATGGCGGAAGAAGTACTCAGGTATTTTACTTCATGAAAGTAGAAAATTCTAGTGTAAATATACTCAACAGAGGCAAAAGTCTTGCATTCAAAATCTTACTCAAGTAAAAGTAGAAAAGTAAAATACTCATTATGCAGAATGGCCCATCCATCCATCCATCCATTTTCTACCGCTTATCCAGTATTCAGGGTCGCGGGGGGGCTAGAGCCGATCCCAGCTGTCATTGGGCGAAGGCAGGGTACACCCTGGACAGGTCACCAGTCTATCGCAGGGCTGACATGTAGAGACAGACAACCATTCACTCTCACATTCACACCTACGGGCAATTTAGAGTCACCAATTAACCTATCCCCATCCTGCATGACTTTGGACTGTGGGAGGAAGCCGGAGAACCCGGAGAGAACCCACGCTTACACGGGGAGAACATGCAAACTCCACACAGAAGGACCTGACCTGGGGATCGAACCCGGGACCCTCTTGCTGTGAGGCGAGAGTGCTACCCACTCCACCACCGTGCAGGCAGAATTTCCGAATAATATATATTATATTACTTGATTATAATTGATGATGATTTAATGTGTACATCACATAATTATTCATATTTCATGTACAAATTACTCAGTAGCTTAATCTATAGTAATAATATATCCTCATGGATCTGAATCTTCACAGCGACTAAAGCTGGCAAATCTATGAAATGGAGAAAAGTCACATATTTACCTCCTGAGATGAAGTGAGGTATGAAATAACAGAAAAGGGAAATACTAAAGTCTTACATAAGGACAGTACTTGAGTACATGTACATAGTACATTCCACCACAGATTTCTTCCCATGAGCAATATATGATCAAATATATATTAGTTACACATCCCTTTTGTTCTGAGTGCATAGCTGGATCCCCAATATCCACGTATTTCATTGCATTATTTTACTGTGGTAACAGAGCATTGTGTAAAACAGACAATACATGTGTTTGTTGTTTTTGTCTAATAAAATGCCAGAAATAATCAAAAGTATTGTTTTTCTTCATCAAAACTAGCTGCAGGCCTGGTCATCTCAACGCTCAGGAATACTGGTAGACTGATGAGCTCTTCCTTTTATAAAACTTGACCCTTGCAGGCTCAGCTTCCTGTTTCTGTCACTCTGCTCTGTTTTCAGAAGTGTAACTCTTACTGTTGTGCTTCCAGCAGTCTTTCTCTTTGCAGCAAAAGAGCTGTTTTTTATCGTTTGTTTTTTTTGTGCTGCTTCCTGGGGTCCGTTTCACAAAGCAGGTTTAGTGAAAACCTTGAGTTAGTTAACCCTGAGATGAGGGAAACTCTGGTTTTTCGGTTTCACAAAGCCAGTTCAGCATAAATCTGAGTCAGTTACCCGGGTAACATGCTCCGTGAAACTAACCTGCTCGCTAGCAGGTTTGCTTCAACAAACCCTGAGTTTCTCCCTACATGTCTCCGCCTTTTTCCGGAATCTGAACCAACTCTGAAAAATTGTGTCGTCCTTTCATCGTCAACCTAATCGATATGGAAATAAAAGTGATTCTAGCAGCTTTGCGTCGGGAGAGGATTTTGATTACCTTTCCTTTCAATCACATTAGATATTATCTAAACAATATTCTCCGACATTTTCAACATTTCATATCGCGGACATAATCCGCAACCAGATTCTTTGCGGAGGTAGTGTTTTTGCGAACGGGAGATTTATGAAATGTTTAAGTACATTCCTGTGTTTAAATACCTGCTTATATTTACTGTTTAATATGTGAAATATGATTAAAATCATATGCCTTAGTCAACGTATTTGCGCAATATTCTTCTGCTTAATTTTCAACTGAAGCCACTTTCTTTCTGTGCCTGGGGGGATTACACCCAATAAAAATAATAATTTATGTATTGCGCTGGTTTGTGAACTTCGGGAATTGAAC
Source organism: Chelidonichthys spinosus (assembly GCA_029853015.1). NCBI lineage: Eukaryota > Metazoa > Chordata > Actinopteri > Perciformes > Triglidae > Chelidonichthys > Chelidonichthys spinosus. The sequence goes on from CM056831.1 coordinate 9,153,501, forward strand.
TGCTGTCGCCTGCACCATAGGCAGCGGTACTAACCATTACACCACAGTGACGCTGTGCAACTTTGAAAATAAACACTTTTTAGCTTTAGATCAATAGACTGTTTCATTCAGTTATACACATTAGATCGGGCAGTAATTGTCTGCCACGCCAACTATCGCTACTTTGCTGCAGTTACGTTGCTCCGCTTTCTCAGGATGAGCTCGTTTTCTACATAAACACTCGGTAATATCTAATGACGCTCTCCCCGTTGCCATGGTGAATCGTAGTATCGGAGCTCCATTGATGATGGCTTTGTAGAGTCGGCAGGCACGCGCGTAACTCAGAGTTTACACACTCAGAGTTGAGTGAACTAATTCAAAACCGCTGTTCTGAAACCGAAAACTCAGAGTTTCCCATCTCAGAGTTGTTCAACTCAGAGTTCAGGGTTAGGTTCAGAGTTTGTTGAACCTGCTTTGTGAAACGGGCCCCTGGTCTCCTCCCAAAGGAAGGTTGTCCTTCCCTCGTTACCCAGCTCGGTTGGATGATCGCCTGTGGGAATGAATCCGAATACTTCCGTATCCGTTGAATGCCAGTCAACTAGAATGACTTATGTACTTCTGGCATGTCTGCCTCTCCACTATACGCCACATAAAACACTTGGGTGAACCAAGGATAACAAACAAATGACTGTAAGATAGACTGCACTACATAACAATTTGTTGTTTTATGTTCCTTTTAATTATCTCCTCGAGTGCATGTTTTAATAGAAAAAATATATTTTTTAAATAATTTGAGACGGGAAAGGAGAAACGACCTTCGACTGTCAGCAAGTTTTTCTTGCTTCTGGTGTGGTGTGTGCTATTCTTGTCACGCTGGGCGTTATGTGACAATACAATCATTTGGCAGATGCCTTTGTCCAAACTGACCACAATAATTGCATGAATCGTTCAAGCGGACCCTCCACAATATGTGGGATCCCAATCAGACTTCTTTCATAACCGTTTTTGGAAACATTGATGGTCCAGATTTGAGTCAGTTGAGAGGAAACTTGGAACCTCCTGAATTATTATGTCTATTTTTTAAATTGTTTTAAACCTGAAAATTAATTGCAGCATACGTAGATGACCTGCAGTATATGAAGAAGCTGAATTGTCGCCCACTATCGCTCGCTCCTGTGAGATTTGTATCATCAAGATTCAACTGTCAAGTCAAATCAGCACAATGTGAAAACAGCCCTGGTGTTATCCATGCATACAGCGAGGTCTGTCTGACTCGTCCATCCGTGACAAATCACTATTTCTACTCCCCCTGAGCTTTCTTCACTTTTGATCTCCACAGGCTGTTGAGAAAACAATCCTCGAGGTCTATGTTCTGTTGGATGGCCTCAAAGTACCCCTTAGTAGGACATATTAATGTAAGTCTAAACTGAAAAACAAAGGCAGCCCTGCAGATAATTAAAGAGCACTGGTTATGGATGAGGCAACAAAGTTAATCTTTGGATTTACAGCCCAAGCAGCCCTGTGAAGCTGTGATGCCTCATGATACACCAACGAGGTTAATTGTTTATTGGAGGAAAAATGGATATACATTGACACATAGATCTCGTGCAAGTGAAAATATAGACCTGTGGATAGACATTTACTTCAACATCCATGAACCTCAGTTTACCTTTTTCAGCTTCAACTGTTCATAGTTGCCTTCCAAGCTTCTAATGCTGACATGTTAACATATTAAGTTAGTAGAGCCTAACCTATAAAGGATTTTGAAGGCAGATACTGATACAAATGTTTGTTGATTTAAAAATCCGATATGCCGATATATTGGCTGATATTTGTTTATATTTTTTATTGCAGAAACGCATTACAAAACATTAACAGATTGGTTATTTGTAGTTATTTATGAGTCTCTCTAAGTTATAAGATATTCTAAATAGCAAATATCAACTTGTCAAATAGCGCAGCTTGGTCAGTGCCTCTCTGCCCCTGACACCAACAAACCTAGACCCCCGTTGGTGGCTTTATGAAAAAAGTGATACTGAGTCATCCTTTGGAGACCATGAATTCCTGTTTTCACATTGCACAGCCATCCATCCAATAGTTGTTGAGATGATTATTTCAAGAAATTGTTAAAACAACCAACTGTGATGAATGCAAAATATTTTTTGAAAGTTGAACACAACAAAACACACACAAAGCCCTGCTCACCTGTAATAATGTTGTCCAGAAGTGTTGTAGGCATGCAGAAAATCCCAACCAGGAGGTCACTCACAGCAAGGTTCAAGATGAACAAGTTGGTGACAGTCCGCATGTTTTTGCTCCGCAGCACAATGAAACACACCACTCCATTCCCCACCATGCACACGAGGAAGATCAGCAGGTAGGAGACGATGAAGATGGCTGCTGTGGCCGGCTGATGCAGGTAAAACCCAACATAGGTGATGTTGCTCCTTGGTATGACGAACCCCACCGAGGTGTTGTAGAATGTCCAGTTGTCATACTGTTGAGTCAAGTTGTTCTCAAGTCGTTCGTTCATTTTAAACCTGAAACAAGAAAGATGACCCCGTGGTGAATCAGAATAAACTTACTTCAGTGAAAAATGTTAGCCCACATTGACAAAATACATAGTATATGTTTTTATTATGTGTATTCAGGTTAATCTAATGACATGGAATAAAATATCTAAACAAAGAAGTGGAGAGAAAATGTTTAGTGCTTCGCATTTAGTGTGAACACGCCTAAAATAATCATTTGGAGTCATTTGTCATTTGCTGTTCAATTGTCCTCTATTTCCAGTGGTTTTATCATAGCATTTGCACTGAAAATATTACTTAAAAATGATATTTATAATGTAAGGATGAATGAAAGCAGTCAAGTCGTGGGCAGTAAAAGCCATTGTAAACATTACCCATGTGACAGATTAACCTCGTTAGCCAACTATATTATCCAGCTCATAAGACTAACTTTGCCCCCGGCCGGACAGCAGACCTATAAGTGCAGGCTGCACTCACTCAGCTTTCGTACTAAAAAGTACGAAAAGTAAAGCACGATATTTTCATATGATTTCCTACGTATTACACAGAGCCGTAGTCACATAAACGATGCGCTTTTAAGGGACATGCCTTCAGGCTCGTGCTGATTCAATCTTAAAATCAATTCAAAAGATAGCCTATTTCAACAACAAGCTTCTTATAATGTAAGGATGAATAAAAGCAGTGAAGTCGTGGTCAGTAAAACCCATTGCTAATATTAAAAAGAAAAATAACTAAAATATTGAGTAGCTCAGCTAATTTTAGTACATGTACGACATAGTCCCATTGTTTCCTATATGCAGAGTGTGCATAATTCATCGTATCACAAGCGCGTATATGGAAATGAGCCTCGCTTCACTTCACTTCACACATTTTTGTTCACTGTGAAAGTACTGTGAAGTTAACGGAAAACGTTAAGTGTACAAGCACCCGTTAATATTCCTGACAATATGACACATTTTTAATTTGTCAGGTGTTTGGAAAAAGAGGAGAGCGTCATTCGTAGAGCAAATAAACAGTCAACGGTATACAAAGGTGACATAATAATGGACAGATGGATGCATGAAATAGAGTTTTTTTTTTTTTCAAGTTCAAGAAAGCCCAATGATTGGGATGAGACGTGGCTCTCTGCTCTCACATCAATCCGTGATGTTCAGTGGTTTTCAGACATTACTGTATTGCATGATGGAGTGCAATAGCATGCCTATTTATCCTCAGATCTCGTCTACTTTTACTTGAGTTTGTTACTTTCTACATTCCCTCCAAATTACTTCAAACAGGCCTCAGAGAAAGGGCTTTGGTTGCTTGCTGAATATGTGCAGGTGAATAGAGAGCACTAACAAGAGCAGAGTGAGCTTGTTTTTTCCCTTGAGAGCACACTGGAAGCTGAGGGAGAATGATGCCGAAGTCACCGACAGATCCTCAAACGAGAGGAGCGCTGTGGTGCATTTTGGTTCGTCTCCCGAGAAACCAGTGCCTGATTTGTTATTTGCGATGGTTGAACGTTGATGCAAAGTGGTGAGATCAGACAGAAGTAATTTATATTGTAATGATTGTCTACAAAAAACAACTATTTTCAGTTATTTTTAATTAGTCTGCCCTTAGGTGGCGCCTTCAAGTTTCTTCCCCCCCCCCCCCCCCCCCCCCAAGATCAGTTAGATCATTAACAAGTCTTTCCATTTAAGATTTAAGTTAGACCAAGGGAATGTTTGGCTTAGCAGATTTAAACCATTATCAGAAAAGTTGCCGACAAATTGCTTCAATTGTTTCAGTTTTAATTGAAACATGAGCCACAATAATGAAAATTGCATTTTGAATAATAATAATAATAATACATTTTATTTGTTGGTGCCTTTCAAATACCCAATGTCACCTTTGATGTTAAAAAACAGAAAAAAAACATTAAATACATACTATAGCACATATAAATACATATATACAAGGAAAATACAATGTTACTAGATAAATAAATATGAAGGACAAAACAGTATGGGGGACAGAGAATTATAGGGAGTAGGACAATTTAAAAAGGTGTATTTTGAGGTGGGACTTGAAGGTGTCAAAGGAGTCCAGAGTGCGTACGTGTAGTGGGAGTGAGTTCCAGAGTCGAGGTAAAGAACAGCTAAAAGCTCAAGCTTTATGGGACCTTTAAGCCATTTATAAGGGCAAAACATGCATTAAAACGTCACCTCCACTTAGACAGCACTTACATCCGCCATAGTTTCACTCCTATTCCTATCTAAATTCTAAAGGTTTTTACAGAGGGGTTTGTTCATATATTATTCACATCCTGATTGATTTTTTAAGTCTATTGAAAGTGTTTTCTGATTGATGGAGATATAAAAAGAAATCTCTAGTATCTCAACACAATTAAACATGAATTTTTATAACCTGGCTTTGTGCTTTGTTCAAGGTTCTGTTCTCAAAGTATGCAAATTAGCCAATGTGTAATAATAATATGCATTATTTGCAAATTTAAACAACATTTCAGGAAAATATGTTATACCAAAATGCATATACAACATCTAATACAGCAGCAAACACCTTTTGTCTGTTAAGATGTAGTGGACTAAAGTCTACCTGTGCAGAGAATTAAATCGCTCTCCCTCTGTGTGTGTTGATATCCCAGCTTCTCCTTGCTTTGTTGACATAGGGCTGTGTACATGTTCTAGTGCATATGAGCGCCCCCCCACTGGCTAGCTCACGACTGCCATCTGCATGCCTCATATGCGGGTTACAGCTGATAGCACCCTCCCAACCATCAGTGTCATCACATAAGTGTAACACCCACCCTCCGGTTCCCCTTCAGATAAACACTGTTAGCTCTGCAGCACATTTGCTGCACTGTTAGCATTGTTAGCTATGGGCCGCCGACTCAGGCGTTGCCGTGAGGCAATCGGTATGCTCCCAATCTCGTATTATGCACGTTTTATAGCCAATCAGAAATTGCTTCCAACTTCAGAGTTTTGTCCTGCTTTTGTATTGTATTGTATTATTGTTTATCGTGAAAATGTGTTATTTTTGGACAACTAATTTCACAATGTTAGCTTGAGCTCTGGTCATCAAGTGATTGAAGACGGACATGCCTAAGTCAGTTTGTTCTAATTGGGTGTCTGTGAACACAGATTTAGTAATGTCAAGGAGTCAAATCGTCACGTGTCAAAACACCTAGCAAAGTCTTCATTTATGACATCTCTATCTTCAGGAATTGCAGCTGAAATAGTCAACAGGCCATTTCACAGCGTGTCTGTTGGTCTTGTATCATTATCCTCTGTCTGACTCGCTTCACTGGAAACTGACACGATGAGAAAAATAAGACGAGATGATTGTTGTTTACAAGTGGACAAAATGGGCCCAGAAATTAAAAAAAAAACATATTTATCCATAAAAACTGTTTCTGAGGTTGCCAAGAGTTTTGAACTAAATTCACTGAATGTTGTGAAGTCGGAAGCGGAATAAAAGCTATTTGCATTTCATGTGGAGCTGTCGTGATTATGAATCTTGCTCATTATGACTGATTGCAACTGTGTGTAATTATAATTGGATATTACTCATGTGACAATGCTTGAGAACAATAGATTGATGAAAACATGCCGGGCTTTGCTGATGATCGGGAATTATGAGGTTTCATTTTTTTGGACTTGATCTTAAAGTTAAAGGTTTTTGGAATGGCTTTATACCTGAAAGCCTCTCATGAATTTTGAAGGTGTCTTTCTGGAGAGGAAAAACAAAGCCGGATATTTAGTGTGAATTAATTCAACTTGACCTCACTACACTGTAAAAAATCTCCATAGATTTTACAGTGAAAAATGTAAATCTTAACAGTATAAAACTGTAACCCTCTCATGAAATGTTAAGCTGTCTTAAAGACAGTGGGCCCTAGTTTCGTAGACCAGGCGCAGTCAGCTTTCAGCGCACCTGCGCCGCGCCGACGGGGCGTGTCCGCCTGGACTTTGCAAGTTTCGTGCACCGCGCAGGCTCGCGCAGGCACACCTCCCGTCTCGCCCACCGGCGCAAGTGGGAGAGAGGGAGGAGAAGAAGGCGTGAGTGGGAGACGAGGAGGAGACGAGGCGTGGACTGGGATTAATACAGCCGATTCAGATCTTCACCAATCAAATGAGCTCCTCTCCTCTCCTTTAATGCGTTAGGGGAGGTTCAGTGCAAGATCCGTCACTTAACAACCCGATGACAGAGGCAGCGCCGCCGCTCCCAGCACGCGCATCACGCGCTGTGCGCGCGTATTATAATAATAACAATGCTGATATTATAAGAAACAGGAGAGAGAGAGGGAGATGTTTTGGTCCGAGAGGCTGAGTTTCCGTTACGCGTGCCATCCGCCTTTGATCTGACGTCAGATGTGACGGGACAATCTATATAGATATAAATTCACGTGTTGATTCAATTAGTTGCATTAAATAGCGTTTGTTGTGATTATTTATTGCATTTAAATGTGCCTGGAACTGTGGAAACCTGCCTGTGAGGTCTCGGTGACGTGTGCGCACTGCGCGCCGGTCCACCAAACTTCCGATCCGCCAGCTGTGATTCGCATTGAATGAATGGACTTTATTTACGCCTTGCGCTGAAAGTAGACCAGGTTGGAGCTGGCGAGCTTTCAGCGCAGTCTCGGCGAGGCTTTTTGCCACGAAACTTCCGCTACGCCAAGCTGAATCTGTGACGCCTCCCCCTGCTGCGCCGCCACACCCATCTTGGCGCAGGCGATCCACCAAACTGCCAAACTGACGGTGCGCAAGGCTGCGAGGGTCGAAACTTGCACTGCGCCGGCTGCGCCACCCTGCGCCGGTCTACGAAACTAGGGCCCAGTGGCTTAATGAGACTACTAAATGTCATCACAGCAAAACTTCTGTCTTGGACCACATGGTGGTGATTTGAAGTTACGCGACCGCTGTTTAGTTAGTTTATAGTCTTCTTACTTCTGGGGATTCTGGGGGATTCTGGGGGAAGTTTCCTAAAAGTCCAAAGGGAACTTTCTGGTTGACCTACAAAAATCTGTCAGCACTATTATCTCTGACCATTTATCAACCCCTTCTTTATGACTGACAAACAGAAGTCTGAGCTATTTGTCCCACAGTTTGTAAATTGCTCGTATTATTAAAAACTGCTTTGTGTGGATGAACTGATCAAATGTGAATAAAATATCATGGGCAAATGGGTAATTTATGCAATTGAGGAAGCTCTGATGTGCCATTCCCACACAACTCTGCCGTTGTGTTGGTCTATGTGACATTGTGCCTGTGAGACTGCATACTAATCAAAGCTGTTTTCAAAAGTGGACTGATGGGAAGGTAGTAAGATAAAATTGTGCCTGTAAACAAATTTTGATAGCAGCTCTTTTCCTATGAAAGTCCATACAAGATTGCTGCATCCAAAGATCATTATGTTTTTCTGTGTAATTCACTTTCTGGTGGGAAACTAGTAGGGATGACACTTGCTTCTGGCCTCAGATGCCTAGTTACTGAATATTAATTTGTGTAGGACATGTCATACTCGCTCTGAGTTTGTTTAATACTTAAATTACCTTCACTGGAGGTTTTTCCATGTCTGTGTTGCTTTATTGTAAAGCACTTTGTGCTGCATTTGTATGAAATGGGCAAAACAAATAGTTGTTGTAATGTAAAAAGCAGGTATTTTGTATTCACAGTGAACAATGTTGCCAAACACTTGCAATGTTTCGTTATCTTTCTCAACTTAAAAGGTGTTTGGTAGATATACTTCATTCTGCCCTGGTTCTCTGCAGATACCTTAGACTGTATAAGTGGACATAGTCACCATGACTTCATACACTGTGACATTTTGGTCACCAGACAAAATGCCAATTAATTTGAATGAATTCAAAACACAACATGAAAGGTTTTAAAATGAAAACACGGACAATAAGTGACTGGCGATATTTACGATTATCCTGATAATGGTAATTCAACACGATCGATAAGTGCGAGTGTTTTTATCCAGGTGAACAGTAAAATCCTATATGGTCCCATAGTGATGGTTGTTGCAGCCTCCTGGAAGTCATTAGTGTCCAGTAAAGGTTTCAAAGGATGCTTCCAGCTGAGAGGAGTAATGATCTCAAGAGAGCTCTTATATGTGTCATTGATCATGATTATAAAAAAATTGTCAGTGATGACGATGAAGATTGGTGTCAATCATAAGCAGCACACTGTAAATCTGCAATGTTGTAAACTCAATATGTTAGAGGGATGAGATAATCCCAGCATCATACACCACAGGAAAAATGTGTTCAGTAAGGTGTTTTTCTTTTATATGCATATTTCCATTTATTAACACAATAAAAACAAATGAGATTACCAAGTAGCTAAGCCTATGTGAACAAATCAGTTGTTCAAGAATAAAAAAAATATTTAAATAAACCGCACCATTTCGCTGTCATTATTGTGCAAAGATTTTCAAATTGAAAAAACATTTTCTTGTAGGTCATCCCTGAAAAAACGTAAGCAGGGATTCAAATAAATTAGTCCCTAAGTGCAGTGATAAATCCGTAAGATAGCTAAACTAAAAGTAATTTGGTTTAATAGAGTAAAAATAGTTATCTCATAGATTAAGACAAGTTAATCATAAATGAGTAAACACGGCAAGAAAACGGTGAAAACATGGCAGAAAACACTTATTGATCACTCAGAAACATTACTAACACTATATATAACACTTTTTTACACAGAAACCTCTGCGAAAAGTTCACCAAAAGTCCACCAAAACAGCGTTCCACTTTGCCACCTCCGCTCTCCTTCGCAGCTGCACCACTTCTGCCCTTCCCCCCTCGGAAACGTTACCATAACATCATGTATATCAATGGAAAACGCTGACTTTCTGCTGTAAGGAGCTGTTGGAATTAGGGGGATCGCGTGAATGGTTGAGGAGTTTGCGGTTCGGCCATTTCACAAACCGTAGGAAATTAAAAATGCCAATGAAGCAATCAAATCGAAAAAACCGCCCAGTTGACTGAATGAATGAAAGATTTACCATGCATCAGATGACTGTGGCATGTAAAAACATTGTGATGTGAGATATGACATCTTACCACATATCTTAATGGAATTTGCTTGGGGGGGGGCAGGGATGAACTCTAAAGGGACCAATCGCTACTTCATAGTCAAACATTACCCATGTGACAATTTAACCTCATTAGCCAACTATAATATCCGGCTCACAAGACTAACTTTGCCGCCAGCCAGACTGCAGACCTATAAGAGACATGCCTTCAGGCTAATGCTCATTCAATCCTAAAATCAATACAAAAGACAGCCTATTTCAACAAGCTTCTCATTGTGTCATGATGTCATCATCACATTATAGTCCCATATATGACCGGCTACAACCTTAGAGACAACACTCTCCATACGTCCTGAAGGGGACAAACAAAGCTGGCTATTTAGTGTGAATGAATTCAACCTGACCTCACTATCTATGTTTTAAGATTCAAGTCATCACAAGCATGTAAACTAGATTCCTGTTCATCATGTCCCTAGACTCCCCTCAGCCAGCCAGGGGCCCCAAACCCCTTTGACCAACATCTACTGTCGCAATGGCTCTGCTGTCGCGCACAAACACGAATTTCACACCAATTCATACCAACAGCAAACGGACATCTCGCCGGTAGGTGAGGGCAGAGACCAGAAAATACATGGATGTCGATTTTTGTGCCAACACTACGCGCGTGACACTTCGCACGGTTTCCGAGGCTCTTCTGCTTTTGCTGCTTTGTTCTCCTCTGCTGGGAACTTTTTGCGCATCAGACTGTGGCAAAAACGCGCACGACTGAGCGCTCCTGGACAAAGAGGTTTCTGTGTCCAAATGAAGAGACAGTGCACCGAAGCGGAGAAAACTCTGTACTGAGAAGCGAGGATGCGCGCACCTGAACACTTGCATACTGTCCTAGAAGCGCTGTGCTTTATTGATGAGCTGTGGCTGCAATAAACTGGCGATTCAAACTTAACCAAAATAGTTTCTCACCGATAAACATCCACTGTTTTCAAAGTACATTTAAACCAAACTTGTCTTACCTTTTTGTTTATTTCAAATCTGGCTGTGTGCTCCGATGGAAAGAAGAAAAGTAATAAAAAACGTCCACTTTCCACTAAAAAAGACATTCGTCGATCAACGATGAGAGAGACCACACAGACCGCAGCATGGAGAGATATAGTTCGGTATCAGTCGTGGTTTAATGTGCGTCGCTTTGTGCGGTACAGGATGCGTTCAGCCGGCCGCTCAGAGCGCAAGTGGGGGATTTAAGCCGGGTCCGTCCGTAGCCTATGTGGATGCGGTGACGTCAGGAGTGAAGGGGAGGGAGGAGAGCTGGATGTACAAACTAATCTCCCCATCCCTTCTACCTGCGCTCTCTCTCTCTCTCACCCCTCCCTCTCTCTCTCTCTCTCTCTCTCTCTCTCTCTCTCTCGTCTCTCTCTCTCTCTCTCATCCCCCCTCTCTCCCAGAAAGCTCAAGAAGCCTGCTTTTAAATTGTAAGAGGTCAGGTTTAAGCCGCTGCTGCACATTTCACTGCAGGATTGATTATAAACACAAGCACACACGTTATTGCCAATTGGAATATAATTTAATGGAAAAATTAAATGAGAAATTCAATTCATTTCAAAATGATTAGTGTGTCTCTCTGGGCTCCTGACTATACGTATATATACATTATTTCAAGGTACATCCATCCATCCATTTTCTACCGCTTATCCTGTATTGAGGGTCGCGGGGGGGCTCGAGCCGATCCCAGCTGTCATTGGGCGAAGGCAGGGTACACCCTGGACAGGACGTATTTCAAGGTACATTTAAAATAAAATATAACCTACAGGAAGTGAAGTTTGAATTAGAGATTTTTATTCTTCCCCTATTCCAAAACCTGAACTTGCGTATCCATCAATATCGAGTATAATATGTAATTTCAATACTGATTTGTTGTTCACAATGCAGCATTATGGGTAAAAATATAGGGTTTATGACATTTTAACTGCAGGTTTGTAGTTCTAGTTTGCACATCTGCAGTCTGTACGGATCAGGAGTGACACGTGTTGCTGTCTCTGTGTAGCATAAATGAGCTTATAAATGGTACAAATACATGATATCAGATTAGGTATCGCCGAGATAACTATACACGTTTCTGACTTTGGGCTATCGGAGGGTTTCCTTTACTGGTATTGCTACTCTGAATAATGCATCAATTTAAATTCAAGTTTCTCTTTTTTTATTGATAAAACTCTTAATAGAGAGAGAAAAATCCATCAGACATCATGGTGACCTTGATGAGCTGAATTCTAAGTCACACACGAGGCAGAGACTTTAAATATTAGAGTTTTATATCTGGTTCAGAACAAAGTTTTGTCAGCTGCGGTGGCTGTCATCGTGATGAGGACTTGTGCTCATAACACAAGGGCTTGAAACTTCAACAAGCTATTCTAAGTAGATGATTATGTGAAGTTTGAAGGGTAGATTAAGCTGATGAGTGGCTATAGGCAGCAGCAGGATGCAGACCCTGCACTTTGATTAAAGATTACGTTTTTTCTGCTTTTTACAGATTGCTGTCTCACATTGATTGTTATCATAATAATGATTGTCATCATATGTAGTTTAATCTGCCGATTAATAATTTGGTCAATAAAATAGTAGCCTCAATTTCAACTCGTAACAGTTTTCCAATGGCCCATTGGAAGTTTTTGTCCAAAACCTCAAAGGACAATAGCGATGAAGCAATTTTTCACATATAGTCCTATTTTAAACAATCAAAGTGAACCGAAAAGGAAATCAGCTCTTTATGCATTCATTGTCAGTTTATTTGAACGAGGATACTGTTCTCTTTCTGGTCCACTTCCAGCTTTGATGGGCCCACAGTCCTTTGTGTTAGTTCCTCTGGAGCTCAGTTACTTTTGACAGCATTTTTTTTACTTTGACGTGGCAGCACAGACTTCATGAAATAAATTAATTAGATCCATCGGATCAATCCAACTCTGTTGAAGTTGTTGAAGAACAGACAGAAATCCAGTTGTAAATTTCCACTCCTAATGTTATGTTTCTTGATAAATGTTTAAGCATCAAACTTGGCCTGACGTAGTAACTGGTGGTGAAACTGGATTTGAACCTTTTTTTTTTTTTATTACTTTTTATTTAGTGTTTTCCACTTAAGACAGAAAAGAAAAACAACAAGCCGACAAGAAAAATACCAAAAAACAAACAAAAAACACAAAAAAAAACAAAAACTAATTTTTGAACAATTTAATTATATCATGTACAGTGTCTTTAATTGTCCTTAGCTTAACTAGTAGCATCCTCTGTTCTTTTGGTGTAGGCAGTCCACTTCTCCCACTTCATGGCAAAGTTCGGTCCCCTGGACCTCAGACAGAAAGTCATCCATTCCATTGTATGGATTTCTTTAATTTTATCCATCCACTTATTGATACTCGGTGCCTCTGAATTATACCAGTGCTTAGTGATTGTTTTTTTTACAGGCAAATTAACAATGTTTTACACAGATATGTGTAAAGGATGTGAACCTTTTAAAAAGTTGGCATGTGCAGTATGTGAACGTTTACATATAGAGGACTGTGGGATTTCAAAAGTGGCTAATTTATTAATCTGTGAAATGGTCATATTATTACTGCAGTATACACAGTACATGTGCTCTATTTTGCCCCTTGTTAGTCTCTGCCAGCGCTCGGTTAGGCTTCCAACATCCGTCTCCTATCATAAATCACCTCCTATAATGATTTTTGGAGACAGGCTTTTACATAATTGGGTTGAATATAATAAATTCCCATCAGATCTTCCTGTTTTGTTTAATGATAAATTAATCTTTTATGGCTGTAATTAATAAGTATGGCTGCAAGTATTTCTGGCATTGAACCTGTAATTTTCATTATCCATTCTGTCAAATATTGACAAATAACACAATTCTAAGATTCTTTTTTTTTTTTTTTTGGGGGGGTCCAGTTTTGGATTCATCACCAGGTTTAAGTCCCCCGCCATTATTACTAATCCCTTCGTCTTTGTAGCTAATAAGTCAATCAATTGTACCATAAATTCCAGGTCTGTGTCAGGCGGATAATAAATATTTAAAAAGGAAATCTCTACTCCTTCTATTTTTCCAACTACTAATACATACCTTATTAGCAGTGGACAGATAGGAAAGTCAGGAGAGAGAGAGGGTGTCACATGCAGCAAAGGACCTCCGGCCGGGATTGGAACTGGGGACTGCTGCGTATGCATACGTGCATACATGGCATGCACTCTAACCACTCCGCCACCTGTGTGCCATACCTTCCTTCTTTATCCGTATAGCTTACTTCTATTTCAAAGCTTAAACGTGATTTAATTATTATTACTACTACTCTTTGTTTGGAATTAAACATGCTATACTATACCTGGCACTTTGTTATTTTCTTTAATTTTTCATGCTCCCGTTTGTCTGAAAGGGTTTCCTGCAAATAAATGATATCTGCTTTTTCCTTCTCCATCTCTAGCAAAATCTTTTTCTCTTTATGACATTATTCATCCCATTACCATTCAAAGATATTACTTTTAACTCATGAAGCAGCTGACAATTCCCTGGAGCAAAAGTCCTTAGTAATCATGTAATAGTATCAGGCTGATGTACTCTTGCCGAATGGCAGGGGCAGATATATGTGTATACAGGTTCATGTATGTATGTATGTGTGCATGAATGTACGTATTTGGGCCTAGATGAATATGTAATGCACGTGAAATCTTTGAAAGGAAACAAAAAATAAAGCAAAGAAAATACACAAACATACAGATTTGGTTCCATCTGTAACACATGCAGAGGTATGCAGATATCCCATGTTGTTATAGACATCTTAGCGATCAGGGAGTCTGCTTGTTAGCGTGTGCATTCCCTATAGTGACAGGTTGTGTTCTAAGCCCCCCCTGAACGTTCGTACCTTTGAACAAATGTTTATCATCTATCAATCGTCTATGGCTTTATCCTGTATTCAGGGTCGCGGGGGGGGCTGGAGCCGATCCCAGCTGACATTGGGCGGAGGCCGGGTACATTCTGGACAGGTCGCCAGTCTATCACAGGGCCGACATGTAGAGACAAACCACCATTCACTCTCACATTCACACCTACGGGACATTTAGAGTAATCAATTAACCTATCCTGCATGTCTTTGGACTGTGGGAGGAAGCCGGAGAACCAAGAGAGAACCTAGGCTTACACGGGGAGAACATGCAAACTCCACCGAATCCAACCCGGGAATAGAACCCGGGGCCCTCTTGCTGTAAGGCGACAGTGCAACCCACTACACCACCGTGCAGCCAATGTTTATCATGTTCATTTATTTTTCATAAAATGTTCTACAATGTTTTAACAAAACTTTAATTCACGGAATACACTGCACAAGTGAAGAAAATGTATTAACAAACCTTAACATAACTCCAATGTTATTCACTGAAGACTGTGCAGAAGTGAAGAAAAATTATCTATTCCATGGTTCCTATCATTTTCAAGTGGGTTCACTTGTTGTCTCATTAATGGTTACACCTATGTCTGAAATAACAACATTATTATTCATTAGAAGTTCAGGTAACTAACAGCCCTTCTGCATCAATGTGATAGTAATCAGGGCCGCCCTTGACCAAAATGGGGCCCTAAGCGAAAAAAATTTCTTCGGGCCCCCCGCCCCACCGCCATCCGACCCTACCAAATCCCAAATGTATATTGGGTACAAAACGACAGTATAATGAAATGCTATTGAACTTGACAACCTTTATTAGTAAGAACAAATTGATTAAACCAGGTGTGTCTGACCTCACAACAATGGTCAGGCACACCTGGATTAATCAGTTTGTCCAATAATGTAAGGAAATAAACAAGCTGGCTTATTTCAGGAAGTAGTAGAGCTGTGCATATAAAGCCCATTAAATAAATAAATAAAGCTGACTCACAAAGAGTGAGTAAAATGTAAACGTAACTTCAAAGTAAATTAACAGGCAGGAAAAATAATGTCACACTGAATAAAATAAATAAATCTGAGTCACAAAGAACAACTAAAAGTTAACAGTAACTTCAACTTGTGTCTACAAAAAACTTACAGTCAGACCGTTGAGTCTTTCAGGCACTGAAAGAGTGCAAAACAAGCATGTTGAGTATGGAGGTTTAGTGCTTGCTTGCCACAGAGTTTTACATTTTTACTAGTGCTGGGCGTTAACAGCGTTAACGGACATCAACGGCGCCGTTAATGTCCGTTAACACTATAAACAGCGTAATACCGGCGTTAACAGCGCCGTTACGGCCCAGCACTAACTTCAACAAACCTTCGAGAGAAGCACGAGTTTCCTCTTGTTTTGCTTTCCCCCCCCTCGCTCGCGCCTGACTCGTAGGTTCTTTTCGAAGCCATCACATCTTCACCTGCAGCTGCTTGACAAGTGCCTGCAGCGTATGCGCATCTGACCAGTGATTGGTCAGATCGATTGCTGTCAATCATTGCAGTGACGGCGCGTGTGGTGTCAGATTACAAAAAAAAAAAGGTGTCTTCTTCTCTCTCTTTTCCTGCCTCACGCTGACAGCTGATCTAGTAGCGCGCCCCACTGCTGTGCATATGCGCGTCCTTTGTGCAAAACGGGGCCCCTATTGGATCGCGGGGCCCTACGCACTGTGCGTGATCTGCGTGTAGGCAGGGGCGGCCCTGATAGTAATTATTGGCATCAAAAATGCTATTTATAGCTGGATGGATTCCTGCATTAATGACACCTGAATGCCACAGCTGAAGAGATGTCTGCCCCCCTTGTGTGGAGAGGCCATGGTTGTTCCATTGATTGATGAATTCCGGTCCTGCTCTTTCAATCCTTGGCAAAAACATAATACAGACAAAATAAATGTAGTTCATTCAATGAATCCAGTACACCCTGTTCCTCCATGAAGTTAAAGATGTTAGATACAACTCTATTGAGTTCTGCCCATAGTCTCTCAATAACCCTTTGTACACAACCCTTTGGTTGTGTACTGATACACCTGTAATAACACTGTTCAATCCTCTTCTTTCCAACATAAAACTGGTAACATTTATATTTTCCATATCATGATCACATCTGACCCTTAAGGGCAAGCCAAAGTACTGTGCTAGAAATAATGACAAGATGGTTGAGGCTCTGATGTTGGAAAAGCACCATAATTATATCATAGCCTGACTAAAGCCATCCACACAGCCATGAAAGACCACCTGACCAGCTTGTGGTTGCTGTCAAAATGCCTGTTGGCTGTTGCCCATGGGAATATATATATATATATATATATATATATATATATATATATATATATATATATATATATATATATATATATATATATATATATATATATATATATATGTTGATCAAGTTTTTGTTTACTTTGAAGAAGAGCATACATTTTACTTGAAATCACCTGAACGGAAACAACCGGGACATGCTGCCGTTCCATTATAAGGACAAACAAACCTTACCTGTTGTTTTACTGAAACTCAACAATGACTGATCCAGAGGGCGGCATTGTTTCTGACAGTTTTTCTTCTTTGCTAATGAGCTAGAGCGAGCATTTTTGTTTTTTACTTCTATTATTTGCACAATAGATTTTTTTGAACAATTGAAATCAAAATTACATAAAAATATCAGTCAAGCAAAGCTTTTGAAAAAAATTTTATTGTGTTTTTGTATTTTATTTTCATTGTCTTGTAGCAACCACGCTGGTCAGCAACAGCTTTTGTCGAAACATAGCAGACATCCTTTGTCTATGTTCTCCTGACAAACAACCACTTGTTCTGCTGGTAACGACTGTCAACTCTTAGCACTGAATGCAGAAGTAGCACAACTCAGCCCTAACCCCCTAAAAGCTCAGGACTCAGCCACATCTCTATACTTTGAACTTTTACTGTAGGCAGTTAATAGATCACCAATGAGGCATCAGCATGCGCTTAAACTGTCGGTATGCTTCAAACTAATAACTTGTCAGACGGTCGAGCAGCATCTGAAACCCTCCATCAGCATTCTACCAGCATTTGGGTGGAGGGCATTTGGCTGTCACGGGGGGCTGGAGCCGATCCAAGCTGTCATTGGGCGAAGGCAGGGTACACCCTGGACAGGACGCATCCGAAAACCATTGTGCTTAAAGAGACAGTGTGTAGGAATTACTCCCATCTAGTGGTGAAATTGTATTTTGCATTCAAACGAATAGTGCTCTCTGGCGCATCGCTTTGTTGCAACTACGGGAGCCGTTATGTACCAAGAAACTATGACAGCATTTCATCCAATACCACTTCACCAGTATTCTTTCAGGTGATGAGGTTGATATTTCAAACAAGTGCAAAATTACTGCTCAAGCAAGATAGTGGTTTTTGTTGCCATGTTTATCCTGGGTTGTTTTTGGTAGCCTTCCATTACTATGTCATAGCCTATACCATCAGCTAGACACACAACAAACATAAGCGAATGCGGTGCTTATATTGCTCTACAACACTGACTGTAAAAGACGAGAGGTCGTGTCCGAGACGTCCACACGGGCGGGTGAAAAAGCTCCGGAAAAGTCGCTGTCCGCCCCGGGGGAGGGCCGGTCCTGCCTGCACCCTGTGCGTCCGGAAGTGTCTCTCGCTGATGTGATCTTTTTTCAGTCACGCTGGCTCTGAATGAAATCGCGTTTAGGTGTTTTGTCCCTCTCCGGCGGTTATAGTCTTCAAAATGGCGGAACGACATGGAAGCCTCCTAAGAACTTACCCATCCAATGTAAATAAAAATAAGGAACTCTTTGCTTACGAGGATAAGTCAGATTATTGGCTGAGTTAATTATACACTTATGAGGACCTATTTATGAATGAAGATATTGATTTTAGCTAATAAATTACTTAAAACGTTACACACTGTCCCTTTAATTTCCAGTCTCCCACCTGCAGTCACATTGGTTTCTTTTAACACTGAATATTCAGTTTTTTGCCCTTATTCCAAATGTATTACCTGGCTAAAAATTCCATTGATATCCCTGTTCACATGCAGCCTTCTACATTCTGATTAACATAACATTAATATAATTTTTTCCTATTTGACAAGAGGCTGTGTGTAAAATCCCCCAATTGATTAGCATATTCTGAAAATGCTGCATACATTTCCAAAGAATGATCCTAAAACCCTAAAACCCACATGCGTAAATCTGAAAATGCTCCATTCGGAACAAGGCCTCACTCAGAATATCCAAACGGCATATGATGTTCACATGACCCACATCAAATCAGGAATATTGTCATTTGGAATAAGTGCATGTTAAACATCAGCAGATGGAGGTTATCAAAAATTATGTTAATGTTTAGAGGTGGACTTTTATTTGTTAAGTTGTGTACACCTGCATACAATTACTACGAGTACCATCATCATGCACTGATAAATAACTATAGGGCTCAATTGTCCCTTTTTTGTTGCAAATAAGTCTGGAGGGAAAGAAATAAGCTGCTCCATGTAGTTTTCATGGATGAAGTCCTTCTGAAATGGAGCAAAGCCTGCGAGCTAGTTCAGGCAGACAACTCGAGCTGCTCCGTCATACTCATGTGACATACCTCATACTCCAATAATATTCTTCTTTCACATCCTCCCTATTTGGTGGTCTATTTAAGATACGACACTTCCCATCTACCCCTTTCGGCTGTCAGTGCCACTGCTGCCACATGAGTATTGCTGTCTGCTTGCTGCTAACCCTCCACCTTCCCAGCATCCGCCTGCAGGCTCCAAGGGGTTACGATATTTAGTCATCGTCACTTCCATCATCTCTATGTAATCTATATTACTTAAGCTGGATAACTGAAAGATACCCTGGGTATGTTGAACTCGCTTCCTAGTATAGACCCCAGCTGTTGGACCTCTGGCTGACACACAAACACCAAGCCAACTTACTGTGAGGCAGCATAGAGCACTGGGACAGCAGCACTGGGACAGGCTCACAGTTATGATACCCAGTTGCCTTGTCTAGAAGATAAGTGCTCACTCCACAAGGATAATATGAAGGTCTTATCCCAAGGAGTAGAGAAGTGAGTGTATTTTTGCAATACCAAATGTTTATTTCTTTAACATTATGTTCTGCATAACCTGTTCTAAATGGTTTGAATAAAAATCTTTAAAATGTTCAAGGACTTTTCCCTTATACTCACAGCATAAATAATCCAACATTACATGAATCTCTTTACCAGCTGCACAATTAATGAGAACCAGTTGTGTCATGTTACCCATGTATTGTTTTTCAAACACCATAAAAAACAACATTACATACATAAATAGTTATATATATAAAATAGTTGGAGCATTTGTGTTGGTGGACAATGCCTGCCATGACTTTGTTAAGAGAACTAAAAAATGCTAGAAACATTCTATCAATCCATGTTGCACCTGCGTGGAACTGTTTATGTTCTCAACACAACTACTGCTCACAACTACTATGCTTAACTGCTCCCAACTACTATGCACACGTGAGGCTAGATTACATACAAGCCAATGCCACACTACATTCCTTTCAAAGCTAAGAGAGATCACGTAAATAACACACAGGTAGCATTAGCTGTAGATTACATATAACCATGTAAGTTACCTAACCTTCCGTTAGCTTACAAGCTAACTTACATGGTGTCCTACAGTCTAGCAAATGTTGGCGAATACATACATACGCGATCTAAGAGTAACGGTGGATACACAGTTCTATAAATGTAACCCCTTTCACGCAAAAAAGCAGATAATTACCCGTCTAGAAGAACTAGGCCGTCATGGCTTCTCTTTCCAGCCTTCTCTCTCCCCTCGGTTGTCGCCATCACCAATTTTTACTCTGGTGTTGCTCCTGACAGTATCCGTCCTCTTCTTTTGCAAAAAGCTGTTGGTCATTTCTCAGTCATTCTGTAGATTTTCTTCTTGAATTTTCTTACTTTGGTTGTGTAACTCGCTGGCTGGCTGTAGGTCCTGTTAGCTGCAGCCACTGCCTCCGTCTGCCGAGTGCAGATACGGCTCCCCACAACTCCAGCACAGCCAACGAGTGCTCGAGATCAGCAGAGTGTGCATAATCAGGAAGTGAGAATTCACAGACAGCCAATTATTTTCTCCGGCCAGGAGAAAATAATTAGACGTGCTTTTGAAAGTCCTGCCCCCCGCCACAGAGGACTTTTTTTTAAATTTGTTATGTCAGTGCTTTTAATGTACATACACCTATCGGTATGTTACAGTGATTTCAAGCAATATAACAGAAATTTTTCTGAGTAAACTCACCTACCGTAAATCCTCTAATACTGGCCTGTATTCTTTTAGTAGTATTTTATAGGTTCAAATAGACACAAAATCTCGTTTTTATTCATTCTACTGGTAGTCTGTTTTGCTCAAATAGAAATTAGGATGTCTCTAATTCTGGCCTCCTTCCAATAAAGGCCTAGGCCACGATGCACTTGAGTAACTAAAGACCCGTGCCTATATTATAGGATTAACGGTATGATGCCTTTAATCCATAGGTATTTTTTACTGAAGTGGTGTTCTGCACAACAAAATGCAACTAAAATTGTATCTGAGGATCAGAGATAATGAAACATGATGCTCGTTGTTCATTTCTGTAATCAGGCCTGATAAAAATATCTTTCCATTGTAAAGCTGTGCGAACTAGTTAAGACACGAAACCTTTTCTTCTTCTTTTTTTGCGCCTATGAAAATCTTATTAAACTCACCATGGTAACAAGAAGGTCGACTGCCATTGTGGATGACAGCCATCCCTCAAGTACGGTGGAACACAGCATGGGAAGAGGAGTGTTGTATATCCACAGAGCCTGCAGACAGTGGGAGTTCTTACAGCTGGGACTTGTTTGGAAAGTGTCAAAAACTTTACTAGTGGGGCTCTTTGTGAGTGGGGTTTGTGACAAATCTTATCGGACAAGACAAATCTTTCTTATTTTGTAGAAAATTAAACAAATGTCTGATCCCGTCGTCCTACTGGACATCAGCTCTAAATGCACTAGTACAGAGGTCTTCAACATGGCTGATAGTGACACGGTGGAGGGACCCCCTATTACATATTGTACAAAATTGTGTTGCTTATTAAACCGGCCAATTATAATGTGTAGTGCAGCTTATAGTGCCATGTATAAAAGTACTTTGTAATGATACAATGCTAAGCGATTCAAATAATTGTGGTCAGATTCATCTATTTATAGAACATATTTTAATTCTGTATTGGCATTTCTAATAAATAGCACAATAATAAACCTTATTCATATAGCACCTTTCATAACTTATAATTTAGCTCAAAGTGCTTTACAAAAAGCGAAAAAAAACAAAAAAACAATTAATTATTAGGAATAAGTATAGTAGTAAAACAAGCTAATACCAAATGCAAACATGCTGATAACAATGTTATCACTCAATAGTGTAACCCAGTGACATTGTTAGGCCTATTTTAGGGGGGCTGGAGCTACCTAAAGAAAAATGTTTTATTTCTCTGTAAAGTCCTTTCCATGATGTTGTCAGACAGTTCTAATAACAATCTGAGTCCATCACGGACAAAACAAGCACTTTAATGGAGGTAACGCTACAGTCTGTTGCACCCGTTCTCTCTCAATACCGTTTTTTGAGATTGAACAATTCCAAAGTTAACCTTCAAGGTGACGAGGCACAAAATTGTCTGCGTATATAGCCACACAGTCACACATACAAATATGCTAATGGTTTTCACATAACTCATATAGTCACAATTATCAAACCTTCAAAGCATTATGATTAAAGCTGTGAGTCGGCCCTTGTTTCAGTTTAAGTCCATTATGCTGGCTATAAAGAGATCTACTCTTGAATCTAATCACTTAATGACGCTGAAAGGCTTTATGAATGTAGAAAGATTACAGGGAATCAGAAGTGAGATAGAAATCTCAGAAAAAAGAAAGAAAGAAAATGGAGTTATACTAATGTCTTTGTATCAGCCAGTAGTGTCTGATGATGGTCTAGGACATTGTATTCAAAAAATAGGCACATATCTGCGACACCTTGAGGTATCAGGTGTGAATTGTGATGAAAACATGATGTAAGGCAGGGCTATTCAATTGGTGTCCCCCGGACCCGCTACGTTCTTCTACGAGTACTTTACACGCTTGATGTTGTTCTGATGGCCGTCCACCTCGTTGAACCACCACAATGTCGCTTTCTACTTTGAAAAAGTTGACACTCTATTTTGATTAGCTGTTGCACTCGCGCTGCCTGCTTGCACAGATCCGCTCGTGCTTACATGCGATGATGCAGGTCGAGTGTTGACTAGAAATATATGCAGACGGCGCTCCTTCAAAACAACATCAAGCCATGCGTGTGAAGTATTAGGAAGTGATGACGTATGTACAACCGGCAATCGGGCCAAGGGCCGTTTGGACTGGAGCAGTGAGTGCAAAGCGAATCGGGAATCGGGCCGAGGCACGGTACAGATGAAATGGCCCTGGTGTGAGTGCGCCCTAAGTTAACACTAAGCAGCCTATGTTAATAAAATAAGGATTGTTTTTTGATAAGCTGTGGAACTCTGAGTTAACCTATTTCTACCTGAATTTCTATGAACTGTTAAGCTGTTGAGTAAACCTATAACTTGTATTTTACTTGATAAAATAAGAGAATATATGCACTCATATGTCGTTGTAGTGTTTTACAGTATCTGTAGCTATTAATGTGATGTTCATCATTTTCAAGCCATATTTTTCCAGCCCCTCATTTTGGATCATTTCCATCAACCGGCCCTCATTCAAAACTAATTGAATAGCCCTGATGTCAGGGAACACGGGGCGGTAACTGTTGATGTCATGCTACTAAAGTTTTCTTGGATACCTCTGTTACCTTTGATACATAAACTTATTTATTGTTGGTTAACTTAAAACTGCTTGGTTTAGGAAAAGATTGTGGTTTCTGTTAAAATAAGTATGTTTGGTACATACCTGGCTGGCGAAGTACTATGTAATTTATTAGCTAAAATCAATACCCTCATTCGTAAATAGGTCCTTATAAGTGTATAATTACCTCTGCCAATAATAAGATTCATTCTTGTAGACAAAGAATTTCTTATTTGTATTTACATTGGACAAGTCCTCAGGAGGCTTCCATGTCGTTGGAGGGACATAAACCCCTAAACACGATTTCATACACATGCAGGGTGCACATGCAGGACTGGCTCTCCCCTGGGGCGGACAGCGACATTTACAGAGTTTTCCATTCGCCCGTGATGCAGCCATTCCCAGACACCAGTGCACCCACGTCCCGCTGCCCCCCCTGGAAGAGCGAATTTCGCAGAGCTTTTTCTTCTGCCCGTGGCGCACGGATCTTGGATATGGGCACGCCCACGTCCCGTTGTCCCCACTGGAGCTCCCAGAGAGCGACTTTAATGTAGTTTTTCATCTGCCCGTGATGCATTAATCCCAGGTATCCTGGATATTTAGGAACATTTGTTTGTGTTTGTTGTGTGTCTACTTGCTACCTGATGCTATGCTACAACATAGTAATGGAAGGCTACCAAAAATAAACCAATATAAACATAAATCACTATCTTGCTGGAGGACTAATTACTTATACATGCTCACACATGTTTGTTTGAAATATCAACCTCATCACCTGAAAGAATACTGGTGAATTGGTATTGGATGTTGTCATAGCTTCTTGGTACATATCGGCTAACGTAGTTGCAACAAAGCATGCGCTATGAGCACTATTCGTTTGAATGCAAAATACAATTTCACCACTAGAGGGGAGTAATTCCTACACAGTTTTTTAACGCCATGAGTTTCTCACTCTTTATACTACGTCGGTTCTTTTTCAAAACATAAAATGCTCTCATCTAGATTTTTGATGTTGATGTTCAGTTTGAGATTAATTTATCAATTACTTTGAGCAGATGCAGATTTATATTTAGGAATGTATTTCTGACTTAGATTTCAGGTCAACACTTATCCTTTTCTGACCTCTAACTGACCTACCTGAGGAGCAGTAAGACGACCTCTACGCCTGCCTGAGTACATCTTATTCCTATATAATCTCACTATTACGAACTGATTTTGAGTTATAATGGGATTATTTTCAGATGAAAGTTACACTTGAAGTGTCTCTAACGACACATGTCCCATTTACACTGCTTCTACCTAGTTACGGGTGCTAGGGTAGGTTTGATTGCATAATCATGGTTTGGGATTGGCAAACAATCCGCACAGTACCGCACAGTCCAAAAATATTGTATTGGCCCGAATACCATTTTTCTGGGTATTACATTTGAGAAAGCGAGTGAAGTATTATATTGGCTGACACGAGAGAATTTCCATTTTACTTGCAACATCACATTTTTTTTTGATTGGAAAGCTGGTGTCCTACAGAGCTGCTTTATAGATTGTTCATGACTTGTTGTTACCATGTTAGTGAGTGTCTTCAAGTCTGTTTTAGTGCATCTTTTAGAGCTGATCGGCCCTCCAAGTGTTTAGGAAGTCTAGTTCCGGCCTGACAGTTCATGCGATGTGTTTTGAGTCCAAAACATCTCTAGACGTTAAATGCAGAAAAATGCAGAAACATCGGGGTACGAATCATCTGTGAACCGCCAAGAATTTATGCTACCACAGATAACTGTGAGAGAATGTGTGAGTAGAGACGGATAGACAGGTTACACAAATGTGGAATTTATGCATTAATGGGATTGTTTCCTTGTTTTTCTATCTGAATATGTGTTTATTTGAACCAGCAAGTAGAAACCAAACCATCTCTTATAGCTCAAATTTGTGCTTTTATTCAAGACCATTTAGCAAATTATTGAATTTAATTATTTTGAATGGAAAGCTTTCATTTAGTCATCTTCATGTCCTGCATTTCCGAGGTAAATGTTCTGCCTTTTGTCCAAGCAGAGTTGGTGAGTGATTGGTTTGGAAAATTAATTTGAACCCACAGTCATTTTTTTTATTAGTGAAAGGACACTGAGTTCTATCTTACGTGAACAATGAGGCACTCTGAGAGCTGGTTTTTCCTCCGGGGAGGTCAAAAATTTGAGTCATTTTCCCTTTCGAAATACTGTGCACACTGCAGGGAGTTCATCTCCGGTGACACTGCAGACAGTATGCCAATGTGATTGATGGCTTTACTCAGTTTGTCCCTTCATGAGTTGTGTGTTTTTGGAACCAGACTGAGATTGACCCAAAAGACCTTTAGTCTTTGGTTGGATAGTGTCCGCAAAAGTCCCCTGACCCGTTGGTAACGTTTTCAGTGTCCGGCAGCCAGAGTGCACACATAGGAAGGAAGGAAGTACCACTTTGATGAGTATTTAAGTTTTTTTTTCTCCGATAATTAGCTTTTGTAAATACGCTCAACGTTTTTAGCGAGGTATTTCAGTGCTGTGTTGGATGGCGTGACAACAATCGGGTACAATACTATCAAATGATTCAGTATAACTGGAATTATAGTGTTAAATTCATTTGTATTAATTGTGTTATGACCCATGGTCATTACTTTGTTTTGTTTCTGTATTAACAGCTCTCTCTGTGAGTGAGTGTGTGTGTGTGTGTGTGTGTGTGTGTGTGTGTGTGTGTGTAATACGCTGCAGGTGGTGATCTCTCTGATTGGCTCAGGTGATGGGATTGCTGTGGGGTGATTGGCTAATGCGGGTGATATAAGCCAGCTGATGTCAACCTCCGGCCCTCGCTTCCTCTCCCATTTCCAACAATGGAGGCCAATCTGCTGGACCTTAGGATTGTGTGTGCTAGCTGAGGTCTTTTGTGTTTAGTGCTGGTGTGTTGAACTAAGATATACTGGCAACTGTGTCAAGTAACTATTAATGTTGAATCAAGAGATATTGGCGATATTGGAGATAGTGTTAACTAACTGTTCTGTCCTAGCCTATTCAAACCTCAGGTAGCAGGTGATAGGAGGTTTAGGGTTAGGATTAGCTGAGTTTTGTTTGTTGTTTTGGTCATCATTACTCAACTCCGAAGCCTGGAGATGAAACTGCTACCTTGAATTGTTAATTGCGTTCGGCTGACCATTCTCTGGAATGGGAAGAGCGGAGACTATCGTGTTGTGTCCAGACTCCCCTTAGATCAGGGTCGTAACAATTGGCTTTTTATATAGGCATTTCATAATCAAAATAAATGCTGTGATTGTGACCCAGGCAAGAGCATGCAATAGCCTTGAAGCAATTTGTGAGCATAATGGCAACGGAGAGGAACACAATTTGCTTTTGTTAAACAGGCCCATGAATAGAATACAATACAACATTATTGTGTTGGCAAGACCAAGGGCCTTCACACTTCACATGTCACAAAGTTGGTAGAACGCTTTTGTCTATAATATAATTGTTTGCTGAAGCATTAAGGAATTAGAACCAGGCCAATAGCAGAATAAATTGTATAGCAGAACAAATTAGTCTGCTATTATTTAGAGCGTCTTTATCATCTGTTATGTGACATATTTTTGGATGAAACGGCATATGTGGGTGAGGTGAAGCTACAAGATTGTCCACTGCATTGTGGATTTGAAATAGGTCTATTTGACCTATTTAACTACTCTGAACGTCTCACTCTTGGACCTACAGTTCATGTGACCGAATCAGGATGTGAAGTGAAGTAACTGAGGGGGTAGGATGCTGAAGTGGAGTGGGATAAATGCACACCAGGAATATAGCCGGGATCCTGAATAGCAGAGACATCAGAGTGGAGTTCAGCGATACCAGCTGACACTTCTACCTCTCGCCACCTGGAAGGTTGTTGGCTCAGGGCCACAGGTTCATCAGCATCACAAATTTAGCTTCTATCTATATCTGCTCATTGCGCAATGGGACAATTGGGCTTCATGTGCATGTTGGAGGTAAATAATAGTCCTCTTTTATTATTCTTATTAAATTGTTAACCAAAGCACTAAAGTGGTTATTTGTCACCGCTGGCAGAAATACAATGTATTTTTCTGATAAGGAAATATATGAAAACAAAGGGAGAAAAGTCAGTAGTGGCAGTTTAAACCTCACCAAGTTTCACATTCATTCATGATTTTCCTTTTGTGTGGTATTTCTGTTAATTTTTCTTACTGTCGTCAAATCATACCCATTGAATGAAATTCATCTTTAAAAAGGCTCAGTAACACTTGTTATTATAGTTTTAGAAAAGTTACTCAAAGAGGAGGTAATCGTGCATTTCTGGAGGAAAATTATATATGAGTTTTGGATACACAGATAAAAGTTGTGAGTAGATATATTAATTGTTGGTGTTTATCTTTTTGTGGTATTTTTTTTCTTTTTGTGGTTTCTTAAGGAGGAATCCCAAAATAAGTCCTAACTTGCTGTAGATGTTCTATATTTTTCTTGAGAGGGTGCACTCAAGTTCAAAAAGATTATATATACAACCGCCTGTGAATTTATTTTCCCCCAAACTTTGCCCCATCTGCAGGGGGAGGAACTATTTTCTCCTAATGTAATCAGGAACTGCAGGGAACCATTTGAAATGGAAATAATAATGTAATAATCAGGAGGCCGAAGAAGCTACTTCATCTGAGGCACCTTAGTCCCACAGAAAGGCCCAATTCACTCTGATATCTGCACTCGTGTTTTATCCCCACAGGATTATTCAGTGCTTTCTTTAAGGTGCAGCTGTGTGTGTGTGTGTGTGTGTGTGTGTGTAGGGATGCAACAGTTCTCAATATAATATTGAACGGTATAGGTTCAATACACTTTTTATTTGAGGTATTTTTGGTTTTGCAATAAGATTTCAGATTATTTCACATTTCCATCCTTGTATTTCTCTCTGAATTGGTTTTGTCTGACTCCAGAGGCTAAAAAAGGTGCTGCAGTATGATCGGCATTCCGTTTTCTTCTCCAGCATCACTGATTTGAAGGCATGAGGAGGCCACCCTCGGCACCCTCACCAACACATTAAAGGATAGTTCAAGCCCCCTTGTTAAGATTTCTGCCTGTAGCCTCAACCGCCACTTAATCACTTCGTCTGCAAAGGAAATTCATAGTGTAAAACCAAAATACCAGAACTTTCCTCCATTTGTCATGCTCTTAAACGGGATTATAAATTGAACTACAGCAGAGTATCGCAGATCTTTCCGCACTATATTATATTTGCAATGTAACTGCAACTTACTTGAAAATGTATACAGTTGTACTAAACACAAAAAGTCAAGTTGTTTTATCTCTGCTGTAAAATGTACTTACCTCTCCAGAGGTTTGTGTGGGAACGAGACTTGAACTCTGCTCACTTGTCACACTGAACATAACATCAGTGTTCGAGTTCTACTTCGTTCTGAATATGGAGGTTCAGTCCTGCCTCTCGGTACAGTTTGTGTAACTGTTGATCAGACTGTTGATTAAAGACGGCTGTTTAATCTTTCCCTGATCAGTCTTTGACCATGTGTATTTGGTCTGGTCTGGTTTTCTCTCGGACAGTTTCAATTATAAGCTGTAATGTTGTTATGGAATTTTTGCCAAATATTATAAAAAATCTACCATTTAGTCATATTCTTCATGTATATCAGAATCGACTTGCTAAGTCTGTTTTCGTTTATGACTTCTTTGAAATTCCAGAATTATCACAGTTGTAAGTGATCAAGATGTATAAGAAAGAAAAACACTGGAGGAAAACAATAAAATAACCAATCCTTGCAAAGTAGACAAAAAAGATTTTTAGTCCAATAAATCAAAAGGCACCAGGCAATGCATGAATCTGCAGTGAAAATCACTTGGTTCATTCACAATCATTCACATTATTCCAGATTGTGTTCAGCATTTAATATGAATCAGACCTGATTCTGTCCTGCTGGATGCAGGGAGACGGTGAAGTGCCATATGGACGTTGAAGACCATATGGCGGCGTTACAGCCAGCCTGGTGAACGTGCTGACGCAGGATGTCTCCATACATGGCAAACATATGCACGGGCATCGTCAGTCATCAGTCATTGCGTCCCCTATTACATCACCGCTGAATGAAAATCCGATGTGCGAGGGTGTTTAATTGGTTTGCAGCTGCCTAATCAAGAGTATGAGTGGTTCCCTGTTCTCATGGTCTATAGTCTATATAATTGTTGCCATATTGCGCAATATCAATTCTAGTGTTATATTCTACAAAGAGATTTAATGCCAGATATTTAAGACGGGCCAAGCCACAAAATATAATCATATCCGTTTAGAACAGTGAGTCATGTCCAAGCAGCAAGAATTTAAATTACTGTAATAATGAAATGGCATTTTTCTCGACCAAAGACTTCATTCTAAATATGAGAAAAGTTAGTGTTAATGGTTGCAATACCTGTTATAATGTATCTGAGGGAAAGGCATTTCAAAGTAAACATACCATGAAATGGATTTTGTGCACACAGAAATGAAAGCTTAATCAGAACTGAATTGAAGGAGACGGTGCTTCATGGCGTGTTGCATTTCATGAGGAGACACAGCTTTTTAAAAGGCCAGGACATTGCCTGGCGAGTTTCCTCCCACACCACATCCAGCACTTGAGACATCTCTGGAAACGAGACATTTAGAGGAGAAGATAGGCTTTTAGAGGACCACACACGGGGTGATGTATGCTATGGCATTCTGCTGGGTGTCTCTGTCAGGGCGACCCTTCCTCTCATGGTAAAGTTACGATGACGATGAACAGTTTATTCTTAAAAAATAACTGTCTGCCCTTCGACTGCCCTTTGACTGATGCACCCAATGTTTTTTTGAAAACCATTATTTTAACTGGGCTAATTCTATTTAGTACTGGAGGACATTGGACAGGTTTATCTTGCACATTTAAAGGTCGAACAAATTTAATGACTTGTGGCAGCTGCTGCAGCTGGACTGATCCTCTTTTTAAACTACAACAGCGGAAAGCATGCACTCCATATAAATTATGAATGTACAATTATAAATCTGAAATACAACTATTCCCTTTACTATTCACACCCTCTTCAGATATAAAGTGCATGTCCTTTATGGAAATCGAAAGCGCTTCATTACAGCCGTGAACACTTTTTTTATGCAGCCCTGTAACAAGTAAAACCTACAAAGAACAGTGTAAAAAAACTGTACAAGCAGTTGTCTGCCGAGTGCCAGAAGAAGGTATGAACTGTAGCGTACTCCCTGTGTTTCACAGAGGCCAGGGCTTACTAGTCAACAAGGTGACGACTCATTCAGTGTTTTATGTTATTTGGTTGAATCAGTTCTCCTTGAAGTTTGCTGTAAGTGATAGGGATTACAATGAAGCCCTGTGCTGAGTTTAAAATAGCATTTTAAATGCTACGTTGCTTGTGGTCATTCGGTAACTCGGATGCAATTTGAATCCATGTGCTCTGATGAATTTGGCATGCATTTAACTCGACTGTCATCATTTAGTTTTAATAAAAACGCTGCTCCTAGTATTCCTGGTGACCACTGATTTGGAAGAAGGAAATAACAGCAAGGCAGCTTTAAGATTTTCTTTTTAAATTAGTGCTTTTGGTGGATCTTATTAATGCCGGTGTGAAGAGTCATTTATGTGGATTTGGAAAAAGTAATAAATAGTAAATATTTAAAGAAACTGAGAATGGATGTTACTGTAGATGGTAGATTGAGTGTTAAATAGAATTTTTAAAATAAACCCACCCACACCTCTACAGATATCCTATTCAAGTCAGTGTTTTTGAAACTTTTTTAAAATGCTCCAGTGTTCAATTTTACATAAGTTGAGGAGAAAATATGCTTTGTATTTCATTTGAAAGCATCTTTGGACAAATGAATGCTAGTTGTTTTGCATAAGATAAGATAAGAAATTTACTTTTACTATTTGATTCTATTTGATTCTAAAACTATTACTTTAATAGTTTTAGAATCAAAAACTTTGAACATTTAATATTTTAGGATGCATTTACATTTGTTTTACAGTTTCGGAGGTATAAACAGAGAAACAATAAACAACAATAAATTGGTCAATGTTACAAGTCCACATTAAATCTTATGAACAAATAACATAAGAAGTCACAGGGAAACGGTTTTCAGGAAGTTAATGTTTTTGTCTCATTTACGTTTGAGAATTCAAACTTCTGACATTTCAAACGTGAGTAATAATTTGTTAACAAAAATGAGATAGCCAAAAGGTGACAGGGAGGGAAAACAAAAAAGAACAGCAACTAACTGGTGGAAAAGGCTTGCCTCGCTCCCGTTCCCAGGGCACAGGCGGCCGCTGAGAAGAGAAAAGCGTGAGTCTACCGGGGAAATTGACTTGCCCTCACTGAACCTAAGGCTTAAAAGGTGAAGGAAAGTATGCAACCGCTCAAATCATAAAATTAAAGATCAAAAATAGTTACTGAGCGAACAGATCAAAATTCAAAGAGAGAGAGAGAGAGAGAGAGAAAGCCTTTATACTGAGGGGCCGGCCCCAGTCAATCAGTCACTCCCTGTCAGAATCATTATAACACCCATTCTCCACCTACTGGGCACATGCACAGACAGTTTGTTGTTTGTTGTTGCAGTCCTGACATTGGAGGACATGGCACAAGACCTCAACGAAATCACATACAAGAGATCAGATCAGTGTGTTAGTTAGTCATTATGGGCCCTAGTTTCGTAGACCAGGCGCAGTCAGCTCTCAGCGCACCCGCACCACGCCGACGGGGTGTGTCCGCCTGGACTTTGCAAGTTTCGTGCACCGCGCAGGCTCACGCAGGCACACCTCCCGTCACTCCCACCCGCGCAAGTGGGAAAGAGGGAGGAGAAGAAGGCGTGAAGGTGCGTGTCCACAGGGGCGATTTTAAACGCGTGTGGACGCGCCGCTTCCCAGTATTGTACGCTTGGTGGGCTGCCACTAGAGGATGATTGACAGGCGCTCTCCTTTAAACAACACATTTTTGCGAGCGCACTTATGTCCGCACTTATTTCAGACCATCTGCAGAGAAAAGCATGCGAAGGGAGGTACCCTGGAGATACCGCGAGTTTTTAAAGTCATGTGACATGTCGCAAAGGGAAGTTATCACCAGCATTTGTGACGTTTTTTTCCCAGAATGCCTGGTTTTGCGAGGCAAATGCATGCGCATGCTTGATTCGAAACGCTTCCTCCCACAGTCCAAAGACATGCAGGATGGGGATAGGTTAATTGATGACTCTAAATTGCCCGTATGTGTGGATGTGAGCATGAATGGTTGTTTTTCTCTACATGTCGGCCCAATATAGACCGGTGACCTGTCCAGGGTGTACCCTGCCTCCAGCCCCCCCACGACCCTGAATACACGATAAGTGGTAGACGATGGATGGATGGATGGATACTATATACTATAATACACGTTTTTATGACTTTTTCTGGCATACTGCTAATGACATCATGAATTTTTACAACATACTTTACTATCACTTTTTTCAAATACTATACTATTACGTTTTTTACATGCTAATATATGACTTTTTAATCATTTTTATAGACACACTACTGTTTGACTTGAAAAAACCCTATACTCTTACTTTTTATATGACAATCAATAGTATGAATTTTTGATATACTATACACAATGTTTTTGGGTTTTTTTACATTTTTCATCTATTATGCTGTCACTTGAAATGATATACTATACTATACACATCAACATTGTCATCCCAAACATTGCGGACAGTGTCTCTGTGAAACTCACACATCTCTATGCATTTCAAACCCAGCAACACCCTGAGAAAATTTCATCCATTTTTCAGACAGAATTGTCAAACATTGCCTGGTTGCAGTTAATATGAGGATTGTGCTGCTTTCTCTGTCTTCCATAATTTAAATAGAATATTTGGGAGTTTGTGAGACATTACCAGTAATTGGAAGATGTCATTTCAGACTTTAAAATAATTCTCTGCAGCCGCCCTGGCACTGACTAATGATGTCTCCCTGCACATCGGAGAAACTCACATGGGTCGTTTTGGAACGAAACTATAAAGTAAATATTTTACCGTCCCATAATTTGATATCCTTTCCCTTGACTCTATGTTGCTGTACTCTTCCATGAATAATACATCTACAGCATACATGAGAAATGTAACCGTAGCAGTAAGTATGTGCTCACAAATCACAGAAAATATAAAATGAATAACCTATTAGTGACGTCCAGGTAACTATTATCAAAAAAGGAGGTCAAGATGCTCAATAAATAGAGACAATTAAGTTAGAAAGATCCCATAATGTTGAAACAAACGTCATCAGAGTGTATTGGGCGGCTTGTGCTCTCACTCCTTTAACACTGTAATAGTTGTCCACAGTCAGCTAATGTTAATGTAGTTCTAAAATGAAGTGCCACATTATGTGTTGCAGGCCGAGGGAGGAAGATAAAGGAAGCTGCTGGAACATTATGATGAATATTCAGAAAACATTATTCACACACTTTATCTCCAATATTTACATTCAGTGGCTCCAGCCCCCCCGTGACCCTAAATACAGGATAAGCGGTAGAAAATGGATGGATGGATGGATTTACATTCAGTGTTAAAGATGGTTCTTGTTCTTTTCTGATGGACTTCTGATGGATCTTTTAGACTGTGGCCTATTTTATAAGTTTGTGAATTTAACTTTACACACTGTAGTTGGACAGTCTACATCGGTTCAGTGGTTGTTTGTGATTTTGTGCCAATGTCAGGACAATTCAAAGAAAAAGATTATATTTTCACGAAAGATCATGTTCAGTGGCCATGCATTATTTGCCCCCACCCTTACATTTTGACAGTCAGTGTACGTTCATTCAGTTCTTGACACAGAACAGAACAACAAAGAAACACCATGAAACCCAAACCTTCCACCCCCACATATATACACACACAGAGATACACAGAGACATACACACTCATGCACACACATAGCCATATGCATAGACATACACACCCACACACACACACCCACACACACTCACACACATACACTAGCTGTTGCTGAGGAGACATGGCTGGGCACCGAGATCTGAGGTGAGGGAGAAGCTACTTTTGGGGGCCGTGCACACCGAGAGGAATCATGGTCCATGACTCCAGGGGGCGATGCCACAGGGACCACCCCAGCCCAGGCAGACAGGAGGCTCCACACCACGGTATAGAGCTCTCTAGCCACCCGGGCCAGGGCTGTCCACGGGACAGCACCCCCAACGGTGGACCAGAAACAACTCCTGGTGTGGTAGGCCCCCAGGAGGAAACACTGGAAAACCGAGGGGCTAAAACAGTAAAATAAGATAAACAGTAGAAGCTAAAAACTGAGGGAATAAAAACAATACACTCAATAAATAAAACAATAAAAATAAATAAAAGATATAAAACAGTAAAACAGGATAAGCTCAAATAAATAATATAAAATAGAATAATAATAAAAAATGTAAGAAGCATAAAAGGAATTAGAAGGAATTAAACAAGTCAATATAAAGCCTGATTAAAAAGGTGGATCTTGAGCCTCTTTTTAAAAACATCAACATTCTCTGCGGCCCTGAGGTTCTCCGGCAGGCTGTTCCACAATCGGGGACCATAGAAACTGAATGCCGCCTCCCCGTGTGTTTTAGTTCTTACCTGTGGTATGGTTAAAAGGCCAGCACCGGAGGACATCAGGGTCCGTGAGGGTTGATAGGGTAAAAGTATTGCAGATAAATAAGAAGGCCCGAGACCGTTAAGACAAGACGATAAAAGCATGCATTAGCACCTCCGTGCTGGCCTGAGAGAGAAACGGGCGGACTCTGGCTATATTCTTAAGATGGTAAAAACCTATCTTTGTTATGTTTTTGATGAGTGGAATAAAAGTGAGCTCAGAGTCAAAAATCACGCCCAGATTTTTTACAGATTTTGATTAGCTCCATTTGTTCTGCTAGGTGATGTACAACCCAGTGAGGTTATTAGTTTCCTATAAACTGCAAGAAGAAAACACTTGTGTTTGATTAAGAACCACTCTGTTCACGGTGTGCTCAGGTACCTCCTGTCTATATCAGTAATCAATCAATTAGTCACTGAAGTGAGAAACGGTGGATTTCTGAAGTAAACACATAAATTCCCCGGAGGAAAAACATTTTTTTAGATACAAAACAAGCCAGAGTGTTCTTGCATGTTGTCCTCTGTGTGAATCGTACTTCAGGACGTCATTATTTCTAGTATTTCCTTCTGGCTTGTCTTTGTTGTTTACATTGTTGTTGTCTATTCCTTTCAGACAAATTACTGTGACTTTTCCCTATAGCCTAAAAAATGGCATCACAACAAATAATATGTGAGCTCAACTGAATAACAGGATCGGCAGCTGACGATACGTTGGGAGGATTTTTATTTGATTGTTCAAAAGATAAACTCACAACCCTCTGTAGCTCTGTGCAGAGACGAAGGTACAGGTTGATTGATGGATGGATGTCATCACATTACTGTTTGAAATTAATTGGTCCTGGCTGATGTAAGCATGAGTCATATTTTGTTTTCCAGATATTGGATTTTGATATAAAAATACGTAGAAATGTTTTCTGCATACTTCGGTGCACAATATGACGGGGATGTGATCTGAAAGCGTTGGAAAGGCATTATTGTCTCAGCTTGACTTTAAACCCCACACCCCCAGTAAAATTGGTGGCATTCCCCTTTAACCCTTAATCATTTTTCATAGCCTAAATGTCAAACTTGTCCTCACAAAGGACACACACGCACAAGGACACACACACACACTCACTTCTCCACAGCTCTTGTTTGACGTCTAGTGGAAAAAGAGAGTTGGTACCGTTTTATATCTGTGGATATGATTCTGCATTCAGGTCATTCATTTTGCCATGAAATACCTTGAAGTCATGTTGTTTATTCATCTGCTAATCAAGTGGAATGCTTGTGATTGTAGACCAACAGAGGGAAATAATAGGAACAAATCCATCACTCATTTAATGTATACAATTGTAACTGTTTTACTTCTGCCTGAGTGGCATTTGTGCTTACCGCTGTTTCGCTTTAATTACATTCAGTTTGGAACTTTTACCACCATGTTTACTTCTTGTTGCTTTTGTTGATGTGGTTACAAAGAAAGGGGCATCCCCCCCCAAATGTGCACTACAAAGTAAACCTTGAATAGCATTAGCGCCAGTATTTAAAACTTTGAAACGTATTATTTACAAACACCGGAACATTAACAATTCTATGAAAATGAACTTAAATTATAAGAGCAGTTTCACTGCTAGTTAATAATAAAATCCAGGAGAAAGATTTTTCAAAAGGAAGTATTCAATACGAACATCATGTACATACAAACAGAGGTGTTTTGATTCCAGCTTTGTTTTAATGTAAGTAATATTTTACAGGAAGTCTTTTTTATTTAAACTATTCGATTACTATAGTTTCTATAGATTGTACTGCAGCTACACAGACACTAGATGGAGCCATTGAATCAGTAATTATTCATGCAATTTTACAGTAAACTTTCTCCAAAGGATCAATAGTCTTATCACTTTGCACATGCATCATCATTTATGTGTTGATTATATTTTTGTATCAGTATTCTGTATCTGTAAAGTAACTAAAGCAGTAAGATAAATGTAGAGGAGTCAAAGAACATCACTGTATAGTTTTTAAATACACATATTGTATATGTATATATGTATATTTTGGGTTTAGTATTTGTATCTGTATACTTTTCTTATTGATGTTAGGCATCTAAAGGCTTGCTCCAACAGTATTTTTTTGTACTTCTACAATGACAATAAATTATATCTTTGGATCTATTCAATTCAATTAATAGCTTGAGTATTAATTCTGTATTCATCAGCTGATTCATAATGATTTATTCTGAATAAAATTGACTGATAGACACCTGATTATTTTTTACATTAACCCAATAGAATTTCTGAAAGTTGATCTGTTATGTTTTGTCCATTTAAAAAAAAAAAAAAAAAAACTGATTTACAATCACAGAAGTCAAAGAAAAACCTAAACTCCTCTAAATGAAGAGGTTGGAACTGGAGATTTGTTTGGTGTACTATTAAAAATCGTATTATGCTGGCTTTCAGTGTACAACCCAACAGCACGGGATAATGTGTTTTCTTTTCCTGTGATTTGAAAGTGTAGTTCACCATGTGAGTCAAAGTTCAGACTGAAAAGCAGCACACCATCAGTGTTTGATAATTCTGTTTATTTTCAATATACATTTCATTTGAAAAATATAAATTCTAAAATAATCCATTTCACCTGTCTCTAAAAAGTCACAAAAGTTAATCAAAACAAATGTATCAGTATTTATTCCGTACGCTAAAAATTAACATCATTAACAAGTGTTTCATTCTGTAGATTTTTGCACTCACATGCTGACACTGTACGACACACTTTACACTAACAAACGCCCCACAAACAATATGTCTCAGACATTAAGTCACACTTGTTCATGTGCTCGCTGCTGCTGACGACTAAACACACTTCAGCTGATGGACTGAAACAAGCGATGAACCACGATGGTACGAATTGCGTCTCGGTTCGAGCCGGCGTGCCCGTTATGTACACGATTTGAAGGGGAGGAACGCGGCTCATTTATCACCTTTCACTTCTATAGAAGTGATGAAGAGGGAGAGGACTCAAACATTCAAGTGACAAAGTGCTCCGGTGTGCCCTCTACAGACAGAGTGGGGATACTGCAATGATGAGCAGTGCTTTAGAAGGTCATACTGGCTAATCAAGGTCAATTTGTCAGTGAGGTTCGGTTCTTTCTGGATGCGACCGCCTGGACTCACCAGTTGTAGTTTGTACACGTTCTGCCTCGTTTTAAGTTTGGATTTTTACAAGTCATTCCAAGTTATTGTTCGTCGTTCCTGCCCTCGGCACCGACTGTGAAACGGTATCTTCCTCACTGTAAAAACACGGGGGTCCAATTTTATCCCATGCAAAAATCAGGCAATAATGATAATAATGAGGCTTAAGAGATAGGAACGCGACAAACCCAAGCATGACTAGGAAGAAGATGCCTGCTTGTTTCTATGAAGTCCTTTTTAACACACAGACTCAAACACACCAATACTTAAGGCGTCTAGTGGCGACTCCGGGAAGTTGAGAACTTTGTCCAAGTATCAGAAGAACCAATTTAGAAATGTTAAATATATAATACAATGCACTAAATTAAAAAAACAACTGATGGAAACGCTTACTGCAGCAAGTTGGTGCTAATACAGCATCGGCGTGAGAAAATAACCAGGTCCAATGTCCAATCATTAAACAGTTCAATTAACACAAACGAGCTGCACACTTCGGGCTCGTAAGAGTCTGATGGTCTCTTTGTTTCTAAACTTTGAGTTTAGTTTCTCTACAAAGTGACGGCGTCTAAAGGAGGAATGATGAGCACACGATAACTCCCTCAGTGTTCGTACAGTGTATTAAGATAGACTTGAAAAAATCCAAACGTTTAAAATATAAAATAAAACAAAAAACAAGCATATGATCCCATCATCAGATAATTCCGACATCAGCTGAGACGAACAGAACAAAAACCTGCCGCGTGGAGTTTAGATTTGATTCCCTTCTCATATTCCCTTGTCACATCGTTGCCATAGTGATTTCAGTCCGGATCGATCTCTTATAAGCCACTTAGGTAATGTAGTTTGTGCAGCACAAGCGATTATATGATGATATGCATCCCTAGTTAGAGTCTAAGTTTGGCTGAGGAAAATCTGATGATTATGTATCGCCCAACTGTTTTCTACCACCAAAGAGAAAAAAATAGGACATAAGAAAAAGTTACCAACATGCACACAAAATAATCATTTAAAAAACAAGAAGAAAAACAGAAAAAGACAAAGAAATGATTTAATTTAAAAGATTAACAAAAAGCTTTGACGTGAACACGCATGAAAGAAAGATTCTGAAAATTAGAAAGAGAACGTGAAGGAATCAAAACTGCATCAAAAAGTGATGATAAAAATATTTAACCTCATCTGCACATACAAATATGCGTTGTTAATTTACTGTTAATTAAATTAAAAATAATCTATTTGCACACGTTTCCTTCACAGACTATAATACAGTGAATCTCTTGAATCAGTTCGACTCCACGAGACGACGGAGAGAAAAAGCTCCGTGCTTCATCGAAAATCAACAGGTTGCATTCGTTCATGATAAGCGTTTAATCTAAAACAAGAGGTAGAGCTATAAAAAGATAATTTTCCTGCTACAGGAAAATGTTATGAGAGTGAATCACTTCATATAAAAATTCAGACAGATGATATTTATATATATATTTATATGTTTTTTTTTAAGAGCAGGGAGAGCATTTCATATATTTCAGATATGTGTGAAGAGTTGCATAGAAGAGCTACGTTTATCAGATTACTGTGGAGGAAAACACCAAGAGGATTGAGGAAAGAAATGTTTTTTATAATTTGCTTCATTATTAGAAAGAAATGTGTCTCGTGTCGTGTTTGACTTTCTTCCCTACGATGTGTTCAGAATAAAGTCTTGAATGTGAGGAGAGGATCATGGAGTTAAAAAGACTATCGTCAATAAAAGAAAGTTAAAACGTTGTCTTGTGGGTGCTGCGAAGTCATCTGGCGGTGGTTGGGTGCTCTACAGAGACGTTTCAGATCCTCTGCTCTTCCAGTAGAAGGAATTGTCATCGTCTGGGTCCATGTCTATTCTAATCTGAGGCACGGACTTCAGCGGACTCATCTCAGGGCTGAAACACAGATGGTTGCATCGTTAGGACGCATGCTGCCGCCTCGTGTGGAAATAAAAGAGGTTGGGCTTTTTCACTCTCTTGGTAAGAATTAAGGGCCCATCCATAACAAGATGATGACTCAAGTGATAATTACAAATTTATCATTTCATGGCAGCACAACTACGTGGCAGTGATCTGATGAATGCCAGTGCTGCAGTTCATACATTATTTAACCATTTCATTTTCTGCTTTGCAAAAGTGGGAAACAAAATAAAGTATTTTTTTTTATAAAAGTTGTATCTGCTGTTTCTGGCTGTTGTGTTGTGATTATGTATATATAGATATAAAAAGGTCCTACATACATACACGTTATGGTTCTAATTATTGTTATGCTGGTTGTCGCTGGTGTGGACGGGCCTTACATGAGAGGATTGATGCTCAAGTCTTTACGATAAATTTGTAGCTGGAAAGAAAACAAATAAGCACATTTCCCAAAATGTGAAACTATTTAATCTAAAGGATAATTCTGCTTTATATCCAGTTTGATACTTCAATTGTTGTTTCACTGTTGCTATGGAAATAGAGTTTACAGAAAAAAATAGAAAAGGACTTTAGCGATAGAAACGATGGCATCTAGATTAGACTTTAAGACGGATGCCTCCTTATATGAATATGAGATTAAATAGTCCCTCTGTACTTAACTGGTTGTTACAATCACAAACCAAGCTTGTTCTCGCCGGTTGTTTGTGTAGTATATACAACTGTATTTTGATAAGCTTGTGTATTAATCTGAATGGGACATACATGTCTGTATTACAACACTGTGTTTTGATCTTGCACAGCAGAAATACAGACAGCGGCGGCGGTCTGATGGTTCCTGAGGTCATCAGAGCTCAAAGCAATTTGGCTTCGGCCTCAGTTGGGGACGAGATTACAGGATGGCTGGAGTGGACACGTGGCGGGACCACTGAAAGGCCCGAGGTCTTTAAAGTAACATGAGATCAATCTCAGAATGAGCTTTATCGCACGAGTGTCTGTGTACACATACACGCATTTCAACTGCAGTGTTTACATTGTTCTCAGTCACACAAACAGAACAACACGACTATTATATACACAAGTATGTGAAATACGTGTGTGTGTGTATATACACACCATTATACACAAACACAGTATAAAAGCAGCAATGACCAACAAGTCAAGTGTTTCCGTAAATTGTAAACAAGCGCTTTTTTCCAGAGATGATGGCTGTTTTCTGGTCAGCAGGGAGCAAATTAAAGCTTTACCATTCATCATTAGGCAAATGTTTGACTCAAAGAAAATACACTTCAAGTAAAACAACAAGTCGGTCGGCTGAAGACCAATTAGCAAAAACAAATCTTCTAAGATGTTTGTTGGCATCACAGATGTGCTGCCATCACAGCTGCATTTTTCTTTCCACACATTGTCCCAAAAACACTAATCCTCTTTTCGTCAGCACTCGTAGGACAATGGAGGAGCAGCTGGCGTGAAGCGGGACCAGGCCAGTGGATATTGGTCATCATTAAAGATTCTGGGCATGACGGAGGAACATAATCTCTTCTTCAGTGTCACAATCATCGCTCTAAATATTTGCCCCCTCACATAAAAAAAAACAAGGCTTGTGTTGCCTCTTTAAGACTGATTGTCTCGTCAAAAGCTCATTACAGTGAAGCACAATGTGGATTTCTCACGCACCAAACACTTGCATCGCGACAAGGTCACAAAGACGGGGCTCCTTTCAGATCATTATTATTTCTATTTAAATGTGCCTCCTTCTTTTTGTCTGAATGAAATCTGCAATAAATCTAAAATCTTCCAACAGCAGATGATGAGTTTCAAAGAAAGTTTCAGGATTAAGTTGAGGTCAAATAGAGGCAAATATGAATTTTAGCATTGAGTTGTTTGTATGAACTAAACGAACATGCTGCTTACACAGCTGAACGTGTTGTTGGTTCTCAGAAAGATGTTAAGCATTTACCGTATTACTGAAATACCTGCAATATGTGTCCACGTTTGCAACTCAGCAATTCATTTTTGTTATTCAGGGGTTCACAAAATCGTCATCTGGAGGTTACATTCACTAAAAATCATATAAAAGCGGTTGTTAGTCTAACAGACACTTTTGTTTAAACGTAATCCCTTATTCTT
Source organism: Chelidonichthys spinosus (assembly GCA_029853015.1). Classification (NCBI taxonomy): domain Eukaryota; kingdom Metazoa; phylum Chordata; class Actinopteri; order Perciformes; family Triglidae; genus Chelidonichthys; species Chelidonichthys spinosus. Next base: position 9,195,734 of record CM056831.1, read on the forward strand.
ATTCTGTCCTCTCACTTCCTCTCAGCTTCAAGCTTAATAAAAAAAGGCAAATAAAATCCCCCAAAATAACAAACCGACAGATTAATATATACCAGGGTTGTCAATTTATTAAAAGATTTCATCGGAATTAATTGCATGATTGTCCATAGATAATTGCACTTTTAAAAAAGTACCTTAAAGAGGGATTTCATACTCTTAGCAACATTTGAGCTGAAAATATGCATATATGCGTATATATGTGTATTTATTATTGGAAATAATCCGGTTTTCTCAGGTCACGAGCTGATTCGTGCCTCGGCTGCACCGGTGATCAACCTCCTTGGATTAACTGGGAATTAGACTGTCATCGCTGCCAAGACGGTGACGGCCGGAGCCGTTTGAGGCTCTTGAGTTACCTATGGGTGACGCCACGGAGACTACGTCCACATTTGATGCAGTCTATGCTGTTAATAAGCAACGGTTGACACATTCGCAATAACAACTTAAAAAGTGATATGTCAGCGTCGCGTTCCGAACTTGTTGGACACTGGGCTGAAAACCGGCGCCTCTGAGACCCGCTGAAAAAATGCAGTTCAGCCATCGCTAAGGTAATTATCTGAGCTGACCTTTAAAGTTCAGACTAGCATTATATGTTAGCAAGTTAGCTCGCCTCCTGACCTTTTGTGACCTCTGATGCCACGGTCCTCAAAGAAAATCCATGCAAGTTACATTTAATCAGGCCTGTTGGGTAAATTGTACACCTTCATGCACACAATCACTCATCTGACCTGGACAAGCAGTTGGCCTGGTAGTAGCGAAGCTGCTCAGCACGATGTGTGGCGGTCAAGGAATGAAAGGGACTTCTCTCCTGTGGAAGAGGAGGAGGAGGAAGAAGAAGAAACAGGCATTAGTGTGCGTGTAGCCGAGCTCATGTGTCCGGGTCCCTCTGATATAAGTCAAGTGTCACATGTACGTTATTAAATCAGCAACTGGCAAAAATATAGTGGATCATCTACTTACATTTTTTTTTACAAAAATCAACGATAAATAAGCTGCACAGCAAAATGTTAAAGGAATGCATTTAAACTTTGCTGTTTGGTGTATTGGCTGTAAATGTTTAGTGGAGTATTCTTCATTATATTGTTAATACTACTTATAATACTAGGTAACACTCATGTTTCCACTATTGTGGAGTAATAAAGTAGAGTATAAGCCAGCGCTGTCAAGAGCATCTCCAGATTGATAAATAGCACTGCAGGTAAGAGGAACATATCAAATATCTGGCTTAGGGGCGAACATTCAGTTACACACAAAGCTGTGATGAAACACTGAAACATTAAATATGTAGATATGAATTATAAGCATGAAGAAACAATGGTTAGGTCCAGCAAGCAAGATTTTAAAAAAGGAAGAGATGAATACAAATCACAGCACAATCACTATGCAAGAATAAAAGGTTCAACAGGAGAAGAAAACGTGTTATTTTTTATGCATGTTTTGGAGCAAAAGACCGGACTGGAGTAAAAGATTAAAAACAAAAGAGAAAGTCAAAGAAGGAATGTTAATATCATGCATTAGAAAGACAAACATTGATTCTTAGTGACAGAAGAAGTCTTCAGAGACAGTGAACGACAAGAGGAAGAATGATCTTTCCTCCCGTGCTGCAGGTGGATTACTCACTGTCGGAGGCCTTATCACCTAAGAAAGGCTCCTGCTCCATCATGTCCATGGGGATTTTAATGCTGGGAACTTTTTCATTGTAAGGATAGTCGGACTGTTGGAGAGAGCAAACACACATCCTGAGACGGGACCTCTGGGGGGCGCCGCTGAGTTAGCATCAACACACATTCACATTAGCAAACATGAGACGACCTGCATTCCTTAAAGTTGCCTTTTCAGGAAAATACATGTTGATTACAAAACAGCTGGCGGTGACGCATCTTGATTCATAAGAGACAATGTAATACGGAACGGAGACATTAGATCCTGCATGTCTTTGGACTGTGGGAGGAAGCCGGAGAACCCGGAGAGAACCCACACTAACACGGGGAGAACATGCAAACTCCACACAGAAGGAACCCGGACCCGACCCGGAAATCTTAGCCGGGACCCTCTCGCTGTGAGGAGACAGTGCTACCCACTACACCACCGTGCAGCCCTCCTGCAGAAGCATCCATACTAAATAGAATAAAAACGTGTCCTGTTGATAACATCTACAGCTATGGTTGCAGCTACAATGTCTTTTTTTCTGGATTCTTTTGAGCAAATCTGTGATTTATGGGAATTGTAACCTGTTGTACCGTCACTCATTTACAACAACTAATAATGTGAGAATGACATCCTATTGCGCTGGATATTGATCAGCCGCTGGGTAAGCAGGTGGTCCATGCTCCTGCAAAGGAGAAAACATGGATTGAGTCGGGAGCGGGGCTGCAGGTCGTTGGTGAGGCTGACAGACTTGGAAAGGGCTGTCATGTAAAACACATTAACTGGAGAGAAGAAAACAAATGAGCAATTTGCTCGTTTCTGCAAAGACACGAGCGTGTTGCGTTCAAGTCTAACGTGTTGAAACTCGTCTTACATCTTCTTCAGCGTCGCTGTCTACGCTGCCCTTTTTCTTTTTCTTCTTCTCGTCCTCTTTCTTCTTCTTGTCCTTCTCGGGGATGACGTCGTCCAGGAAGCCGAGTTCATGCTGGGAGAACATGTAGTCCATCGCTTTTCTGACGGCCACCAGCGCCAAGATCTAGAGGCAGGAGAGCACGAGGATCAGGGTGGACCCGGAGGCCATTTTTTGATTTGTTGAGTAAATAAATCATCAGTGTGTTATGAAGTCTGACACAATAAATGGATTTAAATAAAGTAAAAGTAAGTAAAGTAAATACAGTATATTTGAATATATACAAAAACTCTAAAGTCCATATGAGAAGCTGATTCTAGTTGTAGTTAAATGACAGAAACTGATTATATATTGATTGAATTCTGGTCACAGTTCTAAATATACCAAGACTCTTCTTTTCGGTTTTCATGATGAATGGAATATGATCGTTATGATATGTGTTTCCATTTTGTTGCCAACTGCATTGCGTAGGCAATGTTCAAATAAATAAAAGCCTTCTTTGTGATCGCTCATTTTTGACCTTTGAAATAGCACAAGGTCCACTTCCTGGAATTTTTCAGAGCTCTTTATGAACAGATATGCACCTCCTATCACATGACCAAAATTAGGTCAAGTGATAACAAATGAATCTCCATGACAACTGAGCAAACTCCTTCTGCTGATGAAAGCCACCACTGGGAACCTTTCAGCAGCAAGAAGAACATCAAAAATATACATTATTGATCATAAGCTGCCTACAAATACAAGTCTCCAAATGTCTCTCACCATGACCGGGAAGACGATGGCGGCCACGGTGGACTTGAGGATCCAGAGCAGAGCCAAGCAGAGGACCTGGATGAAGGTGAAGAAGTGGACCTTCCTGAGGGGAACGTGTCGCAGGTAAACCAGGTCCGGCTGGTGCTTCGCTGGCATCAGAAGCAGCTTGAGACGATCCATAAACTGCAGACAGATAAGAGTCACAAGAACTGGTGATTATATATTTAAAAAAAAAAACAGTCTTCAGCCTAAAATAAGTTATTTCCCCCCAAACCCCCCAGAAATGATCTTGCAACCCCCTTAGGGGGCCCCAACCCCCAGTTTGAGAACATATGGATGGATACTGTATATCAGTGTGTAGAGATTTTTTATGTAAATACCAGTTTTTTTTGTTTGTTTACCTTTTATCTGCAAGATTTAAGTCAACCTTTTAAGAGAAGACTGAATCCACTGAATGGAAAATGCTTTGCTGTCTCATTCCCTGCACCCACACCCCCAACACTCATGATGTTAACATATAAACCATCTACGGTATGTATCATTTACCTGCACTCCGTTGAGAGAGGCGACTCCCATGTAAAGGAACACTCCATACAGTACAGGCATCGGGATGAACTGGGTCAAACAGAGGGAAGCAGGTTATTATCAGTCATTTCAGCTCAGAGCGCAAACTGCTTCAAGAATATTCACTCATGCAACCTTTAGAACCCAAACTGGAAGGATGTAGACGACGGTGATATGATTGTGTGGGACAAAAAGGCTTAATTAAAGAAAAATCAGTATGATAAAATATAAATTATGTTCACATGTTTACAGAACACCCACAGGCTTTGTGGAAGTTTGGCAGTCGTACAACAAACAACCACTCGCAACGTTTTCCTGATAACATTTCTACATTTATGAATCGAAACCGGTGTCTCAGTAGCTGGAGACAAAAGGTTAATGGGAATGCGATAATCTATACTCAGCTCACGTTGACCTCCGACCTCATCACACACAGCCTGCAGTTAGCAGGCAGCTGGAGGGTTTAGTGCAGACTGTAGTGATCTAACCGATACAGACAGCACAGCTTATCTATCTCTCTTCCAGACAGTCAGTCAGAGAAAATCATAAACATAAACCTTGTATTTTGACAAGTTTTTTGCATTTTTTTAAATGTATGTCCTCTTCAGAATATAAACATTAAGGCTTTCATATCTATCGCAACCACTGTTGCCAGATTAAACTGTTTTTTACTGTTATGTGTGTTCCTTATTCCACTTATTGCATATTGATAGGTTGTTTTGACAGTTTGAATCCAACATTTTGCAGTTGATATAAAGTAACGCACTAAAAGTCAGTCTTTGATTCAATCTGTCAGTCAGCTGGTCTCATTGTTTTGGTGTTTTTGCTTCCAACAATCATTTTGAAAAGCTGAAACTTGAGACATGAAGTGACTAATAACAGAGGACGATCTGATGAATTACCTTTAGAATAGGAGACATGAATACAGACAGTCCTGTCAGGAGGAACACAACGACACCCGTGACCCTCTGCTCTCTGCAACAACAAAAACAAAGGGGTGAGAAAAATACAGTTACTATAAGAACAAAACTCAAACATCGGGTTTAAATTCCACCGATTTGGACATTTCTCTGCCTCATACCTACAATAATAATCTCCCAGAAAAGCCCGAAAGAGGGTGTGGATGACATGAGGATATAAATCACATCCCAAAGCTAATTCACTTTAGCCAAAACAAAGAGGATCCCAACATTTGTAGGGAGTTCAAAGTTGGTGTCGAGGGGACAAACAGAGTTTGTTAGTGCAGCTTACAGCTGACACACCAGGAGGCTCTGGAGGACGTCACCAAACAAACAGACTCTTCAAAACAGGAAGAAAATCACAAAAAGTGTCTTCAAGAATGATCCACAAACACAGCAGAGTAAAGTTTTAGTATTAACTGGTGTTAATGGAGTCACTAATGGTGAGCAGGAAGGATTTATTTCTCTTAAAAACTCAAAATGGATGAAAAAGACGACCCCCCCTCCCCGTTCTCCTAAAATACAGTTAAATGGTATTAATTTAATGGAGGAGATGTAAACCGCTTCACTTCCATCGGAAGTTCATTATGCTTTAAATCATAGGAGACAGTAATAATCAGTATTGTCAGGATTAACAATTAACCAAATCAAATCAATGAAATACTCCGTTAATGGTGTGCCCCCCTCGCTAACATTGTCGTACCTCACGCCGAGGAACTTGGGCGCCTCTCCAGGAGCCGACGTCTCGGTTTCCATCTTCAGACTGTCGATGTGAGCGATGGAGATGACGGTGGCGGCCACGTACCACGGCAAACCCATGAAGGAGCAGACGATGAGCAGAACGGCCACCCAGAACAGATCCAGATGGTAACCTGCCCCTTTCTTGTACAGACAACAAACACAAGGTCAAAGGTCACGTGTGTGCATGCTCCCACATTAAGTAAGAAGAGCACGGCTGCAGACACAATATGGTTTGACCATATAAGACACGGATTTAAAGCAAACGAGTCGCCAGTTATCTGAATTAGGGATGCACGATATTGATTTTTTGAAGCCGATACCGATATCGATAACTTTCTGCTCCTCGGGACCGATACCGATACCGATAACCGATAATATTGTTATTCGTTTTTGAATGTATATTCAGATCAAATTCAGGTCAAAAACACTAATGACTAAGCTTAGGTAGATTTAGTATAGCTTTGCCTTTTACCAAACACCATACCAGATGTATCACAGTGACATGATAATGTGTTAATACTATGAACAAAAGAAAGCCAAGAACAGTTTTGACTCTTCAATAAAATGACAATATATATATATATATATATATATATATATATATATATATATATATATATATATATATATATATATATAAATATATAAATATATATATATATAAATAAAATAATAAAATGACAATATTTATATATATATATATATATATATATATATATATAATATATATGTGAAGAGTAGATAAACAAATATGTGTATTTCAACGGTATATCTGCACTACTACTGTCTATACCATACACACTCTCTGTCTGTGTGTGTGCTTTCTCTCTCTCTTCTCTCTCTCTCTCTCTCTCTCTCTCTCTCTCTCTCTCTCTCTCGCGCTCCGAGAGAAAAGAGAACAGATAAATACAAGAAGTGTACAAACTTCTTAGTTACAGAAACATGGCGTATTAATTTTATGGGGTTTAATGGAAAAAATAGCTCTGAATGAACAACAGCTGAGCAGAAGCGCTTGTCGACCGCCGCGGAGAAATACGCGTCTGGTCAGAACGGGGGTGCGCGGATCGCTCGCGATTCTCGGCGGCGCGCTGCGCCGCGGCGCTTCCGCGTGCAGTGTGAACCTGGCGTGAGAAGGGAGCGCTCGATTTGTGGATTAACTCCCTCCTCCGAAACCTGAGATACCACAGTAACCACATCACATGCTAAACGGGAGGCGCCTAGAAAAAAACTAACGTCCCTCATCCCAATCCACCCGTAGCACTGTTTTAACACACACATCCTATCGTCGGATTATCGGAGGTATTAATAATTGTATCGGATTTATCGGGATGACGTCATAATTCCTATTATCGGGCCGATAATTATCGGTCCGATAATTATCGTGCATCCCTAATCTGAATATCACTGAAATCAAAGGAGTCATTGCTCAACGTCTGCAGTGAGTCTCTGAACATATCAAGCGGTTGCTTTTGAGGCAAACTGTGTTCAGGCACGGCCATGAAACATCTCTCACCCCCACGAGAAGAATGACAACGATATGTAACTGCAGTGTGAAGGTAGCCGGTGTCCTGTACACACTGCAGCATGTGGGAAACGCATGAAAATACCCAATTCACATCAATTACATTAGACAAACCGAAAGAAAAAAAACGTTTTGTCACAATTTATTATGCACTTTAAGCTGCAATATAATACTCAGCACTAAATAGTGGTCAACAGTTCTTATTGCACAAATCCTCCCATCTGTAGTACAGTAACCCTCACCTGCCTCAGTCACATGCAATACATCAACCATGTGTGATTAAGTGTTAAAACAGTAACGCAGACTTTCATCTCCGGGGTCACAACTACCACCTGACTTAGAATACACAGTAAAGCAGGGCTCAGACTGCAGGAGTTTTAAAATCCTAACCAATTTTGAAATTGGCTTGCACACACTAAACAAAAGCCGAAGCACCAATCGTCTATTCTTCAGCGAGAACTCAAGGTGAGATTTGTCTGAGCCCAGGTTAAGGCTTCTTCCTTACCTTCAGCATATGCTCCTTCCTGTTGACGATGACAGCGGTAATCTGCTGGTCCATGAAGACCAGTATGGTGACCAGCAGGGCAGGGAGAGCCGACGCAAGATAAACCCACCAGGGGTTTCCTCCGAATGGGGGCACGAACCAGCCGCGGTTCGGACTTGTTGGCTGTGGAAGAAGCAGACTTTACATCTCTGCAGAAACTTATCAGATAGACTTATATTACATCAATTTGGCATTAGTTCCGAGTGTCTTGCTCAAAGTAATTCCAATATGCAGAGAGAAAGTCTGGGATCAAACCAGCAACCCCACCACCAAAGCTGATGTTGCCACTATAGTCAATTAGCCAATGTCTATGTTGCATTACGTTGTCATCGCATGGTACTGTAGCTTTTCCTGCGTTTGGACAATACCTTTCAGCATCTTATTATGTTTTCTAAAGCAATGTACTGAATCGCGTCTGTTAAATGCCCTAAATGTAAATGTAAATAAAACAAAATGCACTTGAATCGTGCGTCGGTTTGAGGGAAACTCACCTTGAATTCACTTGGCACAAGGAGTTTGGGAGTATCGACTCCAACGAGTGCGTCGACTCCACAGAAGATGAGGATGGTCAGGATGATGGCGAAGTCACTGATGAGCTTCCTCACCTGCATGAACGTGGACACAAACACTTGAGGCAGTGCAGACCAACGAACCGAACTGAGACTGCCTGAAGAAGGAGGGTCCAGCCGGACCGGTGTGAAGGCAAACCAACCGAACAAAGGATTTAATGATAGCAGATCTGTGACTCCAGCATCGAGAATGACTAATAAACTCATCTGCTGATCAGGAAGCCTGTTCAGGAAGCAGGCTTATAATGTATCTGTATATGTATGTATACATGGCCATACCATGTATTCCCTGATAAAGGTTAAATCTGTTAAACTACTGTGCTTGTATCTGACTCTGGTCTTCATGTTTTATCAGTTCATGATAAAGTGTGTGACAGAGATTCCACAGTAATCTGCCTCATGCATGCGTCAGTATCAGTCATTCATTAGAGTTGGATTTCCCCACGTGGGTCCTGATGATGCCGGACAACAATTGTCAAAACTGTCCAATCAGAGTCAGTCGGTCCATAAAACTAGATGTTGACTCCTCTCCTTACTTTGTAAAGAAGTAACATGCAGCATCACTTCTTCCCTTAGTCCGGCCCAAATGAACTACAGGTGTGAAAACACCCTGAAGCGTGCGGCTGACTCACCCTGGTGGGGAAGAAGGGGCTGGTCTTGAACTTCTTCAGGCCCATGGAGCAGGTGTAAGTGCCAAAGAACAGGATGAAAGACATGAGGGAGATGTCTGGGACAAACTCGCAGGCGCTGCCCACCAGCTCTCCGTTGTACTTTAAGCACTCCGACTTTGAGAGCGACGACCACGTGGCGTTCATCGGCTGCACGGAAAAAACAGAGAGCTTTGTGAGTACAAAATAACAATGAGTCATGGAAAAGACTAAGAGCAGACAGATACCGATGCTGAGAAGAGCTGACTAAACAGAAAAAGTTACGTTTAGTGTGACAATAACCTCAGTTTTTAAACAACGTGCTTATCAGAATGTTTCACTTTCCTCGTCACGTGGTTCAATAAACACAACAGTCCACTTTTTTTCCCCAAGTTTCTCTTTATCTCACCACCTGTAGTCGCCATTTGGTTTGTGATCCAATTCCAAGAAGTCTTTTCAAGATAATCAAAGAATTCCAGCAGCATTCAGACCAAAGTCCTCGGGTTTGAAACAAGGCTTGAAGTAAACTGGTGTTGCAAACTGCAGCATATTAGAGCTTAGGATGAGACTCTAAAGGCGTACTAGTGTTTCTGTTTAATGCTACTTTAGACTTTTACTCCACTGCACATCACTGACAAGATTAGTTACTTTAGGGATTCAGATTATTCAAAATAAATAGAACTCAACAAATAATTCATGATATATTATTATGGATCAAGCAAGTCAAGCAGTATAAAAAGTTGGTTGAAATGAGCTCCTTGTGCACCTTTATCAGCTGCATCTTTAAAGTGATGAACACATAATGATGCATCGATAATTATAATCTAGTGACATAAAGTACATGATTATGAAATGGGCCATTTAGCGACTGATGGTCATTTTTACTCATTTAATTGTAATGTTAAATCTTGCACCACTGATGCCATATCACATAAACTATCAATAGGAATTATTTAGCATCCAGCCAGAATACCAATTAATAGATTCAAATAATGGACCTTTAACTTCAGAGGAGTGAAATAAAACCAGTTACCAGATCAGTGTTGTTCCAGTACCAGGCTGAGGCCCCTTCTAAAGGATCACCAACGATGTCCGTACTGTTCTCTGCAAAAACACGACAAAACGTATTTGTAACACTGAAGAGCAAAATATTCTACACATAGCATGAACTTTTCTGCCCCGTGCTGGTACGTTTAACAGCATCTCACCCAGAACAGCGGGGGCCATACAGAGGCAGTCATATTGTGTGACGTAGTCCATCCTGAACTCCGAGTTGATGGGATAGTGGTGAGCTAATTTCAGCATCTTCTTGAAGGCATCGTAGATGAAGATGAAGCTGATGAGACAAGAGAATCCCTCCTCGGTGAACCGGGTGAAGTACTGGACCAAGAAGCTGGCGTCGGTGGCCACGAGCACCAGGCAGAAGAACGCCGACCACAAGCCGATCCACAGGCGGAACTCCAGGTAGTCGAAGGCATTATCTCTGCATACGAGACCAAGCCAAGGGAAATATAATTTATGTTTTGTATTAGAGCGGATTAGGGACACTTGAGAACACAGCAGTTATATTATGGAGGGAAAGTTGTGAGAAAAAGTTTTAATTGTTTGAGACAAAAGATTAGAATAAAGTCATAATATCTATCGATCTATCCATCCACACACCCATCCATCCATCCTCCACCCATCCATCCATCCTCCACCCACCCATCCATCCATCCTCCACCCACCCATCCATCCTCCACCCATCCATCCATCCATCCACCCATCCATCCTCAACCCATCCATCCATCCTCCACCCACCCATCCATCCATCCTCCACCCATCCATCCATCCTCCACCCACCCATCCATCCTCCACCCATCCATCCTCCACCCATCCATCCATCCTCCATCCATCCATCCTCCACCCATCCATCCTCCACCCATCCATCCATCCTCCATCCATCCATCCTCCACCCATCCATCCATCCTCCACCCACCCATCCATCCTCCACCCATCCATCCATCCACCCACCCATCCATCCATCCATCCTCCACCCACCCATCCATCCTCCACCCATCCATCCACCCACCCATCCATCCATCCATCCTCCACCCACCCATCCACCCATCCACCCACCCATCCATCCTCCACCCACCCATCCACCCACCCATCCATCCTCCACCCACCCATCCATCCTCCACCCACCCATCCACCCACCCATCCATCCTCCACCCATCCATCCATCCATCCACCCACCCATCCATCCATCCTCCACCCATCCATCCATCCATCCACCCATTCATCCATCCATCCATCCTCCACCTATCCATCCATCCATCCATCCATCCACCCATCCATCCTCCACCCACCCATCCACCCACCCATCCATCCTCCACCCACCCATCCATCCTCCACCGATCCATCCATCCACCCATCCACCCACCCATCCATCCATCCTCCACCCATCCATCCATCCTCCACCCATCCATCCACCCATCCATCCATCCATCCACCCATTCATCCATCCATCCATCCTCCATCCATCCATCCATCCATCCATCCACCCATTCATCCATCCATCCATCCATCCATCCATCCACCCATCCATCCTCCACCCACCCATCCACCCTCCACCGATCCATCCATCCACCCATCCACCCACCCATCCATCCATCCTCCACCCATCCATCCATCCATCCATCCATCCATCCATCCACCCATCCACCCACCCATCCATCCATCCTCCACCCATCCATCCATCCATCCATCCATCCACCCATTCATCCATCCATCCATCCTCCACCCACCCACCCATCCATCCATCCACCCATCCATCCACCCACCCATCCATCCTCCACCCACCCATCCACCCACCCATCCATCCTCCACCCACCCATCCATCCTCCACCCATCCATCCATTCACCCATCCACCCACCCATCCATCCATCCTCCACCCATCCATCCATCCATCCATCCACCCATTCATCCATCCATCCATCCTCCACCCACCCACCCATCCATCCATCCATCCACCCATTCAACCAATCCATCCATCCATCCAAATGTGAGAATAAATTTGACATATTTGAAGCGTATTCTTCCTGAGGAAATGGAGGCGGTACCTGCTGAAATTGAAGAGCAGCCGTTCAAACACCAGAACAGGACCGGTGCTGCTGAGGATGGTGAGAGGTTGGCCGCTCAGCAGGCAGAAAACCCCACCGGAGATCGCTGTGCCCAGAAAGCTCTCCAGCACACCCTGCACACATGGAGGGGAATAGTTGAGGGCATGAATGGTAAACGCTCGACAAAAGTGTTGTAAAAGGTTCAAATCCAACCTGCATGTTCTCTGTCGCGTCCCCCAGCAGACCGCCGAAGGTGATGGCGTTTGTCACAGTTCCCAGATAAATGAACAAAATGGCCGACAAAGCCTGAATGTGAATCGCATCGGTGAAGTCACTGACAAAGAAAGGCGCTTTTCTTTTGATGTCGAGTAGGAGACCTCCACAAAACCTGGAAAGAAAAAAAACAAAGTTGTGTCGTTTTCTCAACGAGAAACACAAAGCAAACTCAAAATTACTAGAGAGAATAAAAAGACATGCAAAACAGTCGCAACAAGACACACAGAGTGTCATAACAACTATATAAAAGGGGCAAACATACCACAAAGACTCAAAATAACCATAAAGAGACTCAAAATTACCACAAAGAAACATTTAAAAAAAATCAGCAAGGGATCCATTGTGTTATAATATGCCAAAAACAACTTTTAGAATATGTATAAAAAGTATTGTTATGCAATCATTTCGCTGAATCATTACAGGTTGTGCTTAAAAGAAACTCATTACTTTTGTCAGGTTTTACAGTGTTTGAAAGGTCATGAAATGCTTCGTTTTGAATGAATACAGCTATCCATTTCCATAAAGAAATATCTATTTTTTTCATACTTTCCAGTCTTCTTCAGCTCCTCCCCAGCAGCGTGTCCTCCTCCTCCTCCATGACCTCCATCATGAGGCATATCTCCATTCATCTGAGAGTCGCCTCCAGCATACATGTTTTTCCTAAAATGTCCCCCCAAAAAAGCACAGTTTTGTTCAGTCCGGCAGGAACTTTATTTCTAATAGTTTGTGACATTAAAACAGTGATCTGATTTATTTGTAGACTGTGTATAAGTGGAAATAAGCTGCTCTTTAATAATTGAACACTGTCCTGTACGTGTGGATGCACTTCAGTGATTTTGCAACTACTGCTCTTCTGGACCATAATGTAGTTACTGCACACACAGCATTCAGGGCATGCACCTAACATCTTTAATGCAGGAAAGTCTTGCACTGGCTAACTTTGTTTTAACAACTGGCATTGCTTATTTGGTCGCTTACTGAATGATGTCACTTTGGTTGTGTGGTAAAAAAAACACGACCCTTGGGGGATGGAGCAGGGATAAATCACGCTCAGAGCTCACTGCTGCACGACCTACCGCTGGTTACACAGTGACTTTTGTTATACATGTTATGAAGTGGCAGAATTACTGCAAACCAGAATGTGGGGCAGGTAAAGCGTGCGTGGACATGAGTTTAATGAATGACCAGGACTAATAGACACAGTCTGAGGAGCTTGTAGAACACATGTGGTTTCAGATTAGGTCACAACCAGGAACTCTCTCCGTTATATCAACACGCAATATTGTTGGCGAAAGGAGATAAAGCTAAATGAATGAAAAAAAAAAAGACTTTAACAAATCTCTTTTCTATTTTTGTTGAGAGACAAACTGTGATTGAATGTTTTTATTTTTAGGTGATATTTGGACTAGATTCACTGAAATGTTCAACATAATATGATGGCTAAATCAGTTCCGTACTGCTTTTTAAACTAAGATGTTGAGATGTTTATTTAACTAAAACTATCAAACCTAACAAGGTCTTTTAATAAAGAATTCAACAAATGACTACACAAATCAAAAATCACCGCCTGGCGTTTGTATGCCTCCGTCAACCATTAAAGTTACAGTTAAAATCCATGTCTGTCTAAAAATGTCATCATCATTTCATCGTGTTATCCCATTAGACATTTGTGTGAAAGTGTCAGAATTCGCATGTCAATTCTTGAGTTATGGGCCAAAACCTGTTTTCTTTAATTGCAGGGGTGACCTTGACCTTTGACCACAGAGATGTGATCAGTTCGCCCTCAAGTCAGTGGACACCATGTTTGAGCTGCTGTCACTGGCGCAGAAGCATACAGATAAATGAACACCATCTACTATGTGGAAGCTTGCTCTTTGATAGAAGCACCACCTTTGTGAGGTGTTAAACAACCGGGTTATTATTTCTTGTACAGTCAACAGAGGCAAAGAAGCATCAGTTCGTTGGACTTGGATTCATATTTAAGGTTATAGACCTTTTGTCGGAGGAGGGGAGGGATTTGGGAGGCTCTATCCTGATGGCCGGGTCCCACTCTCCGGGAGGAAGCACGATCACCTCGTCCAGGAACTCGTCGATACCGGCCAGCAGGTCTTGTCTGTCCTTGGCCTTGTACGCAATGTCATGAAAGACCTGAACACAGAGAGAGACAGAGAGAGAGAGATGAGGCGTTCAGGTGTGAAGGAGAGCTGCTGTGGAAGCAGCGAACTGAGGAGTAATGACCGTGACATCCTTCACACACGACACATCAAACGCACAACATTGTGGTTTGAATGCACCGATCAGGATGGAGATGCATTTCATCAATAAAATGTGAATATAAAGCAGCATCAGCTCACATTCTACACAGCTCCGGGGTTTCAGAGTTTATGAATTAACACTTTTATAAATAAACAACATTATTTTCTACTGCTCACATCCAACTTTTAATTCCAATAAACCTTTTTATACTTTAGGTGTGAAGAACTGACTCTTCTATGCTGGCAAATACAAACTACAAATGTTGATACAATAAATCCTAAAAATAACTTTTCCCCCATGATTATTGAAACATTTTTGCAAGGTTATTTAAATTATACTTTTTTAAATTTTCCATTTTTTTCCCCAGAGATTTCTATGTTAACTTGAATTTAGTAGGAGAATGCTGCTCAAATGAGTAGCAGGTAGCTGAAACGTAACCCTACATTTAAGAACCCGATTGTCAGCCTACATGACAGACAGAATTTATAAAATTAATTAAAATTTCATGTACAGCTAAAAAAAACAAACTACAGCCTAAATAATTATCACAGTGGCAGCAGAAATCAAACATGTTCACAAACAGCATTTCCAGTGTGTCGGTAATAATGCTGGTCTACTCTCCTTACGTAACATAAATATTGCATTAAATAAAACGATCCGCCACTCCGAGCATCAGGATCTAACATGGCCGACGCGTGTTGATGGCGTTCTAACCTCGTCCGACATCAGCGTGGCGATCGCTCGGCCGATCTCATGGTACGACTTGGCTTTGCCTTTTGGTCCGAGCAAGATGAATAAAAATCTGCAAAAGAAACAAAATCACTTGTGTTAATAACATCTTTTTACTTTTCGATTTTAAACTGAGGAAGAGTACAATATCAGCACAAAATAATGTGCCGGTGTTATTATGTGACACATTCAAGCACAAAGAGAACTGTTCCTCTGTTTTGTCTGCAGGGAGGCTGCTGCATACAGTAGACCACGCATCACTTTACCAGCTATTTTATGTTTGCCCTAATGGTGACGGATTACACATGTCGCCATAGCAGAGAAATTCCTGGAGGACATCGTTATAAACACACACAACATTTATTAGGTAATCAGAAGTACGGTTTTACGTCTCCTTGGTTACGAGAAATACAACAACAGAACAGAAACCGGTTCAGAGTCACTCCTGTAGTTGTATGATGGTCAAAAAAAAGCCAGAGAACAAACCGGGCACTTCATATTAGCGTGGAGATAAAAGTTACATTTGTGAAGCTTGTAACATTCAGTTTTTAGTTTTTAGAGTCAGATGTTGATTTACCACTAGTGGAAAGTTTGAGACTTTAAAAGACAAATTACTAAATATTAAATATACCTCATCATCATACAATCCACTTTTTAGTTAATAACAGTTTTTTGTGTCTTTTTTAACAATAAAGTGTTTCCCCCAGTCTTATGGAAGTTGCTCTACAACCGACTCCACAGACAATCCGGTTTGATGCATCTCCCAACATGAAACTTTAAACTCATATTTATGAATTCAGACAAGAATCTCAGCCACCTTGTGGGAACGGGAACCTCCGTCAGGGCTCCCAGCATCACAGCTTGCTGAAGGCGAACAAACGCCACGAATGGCGCGTCCAGGAAGTCCACCTCCCCCACCAGCACGTTGGAGGCCTCGGCGTCTCTCGGCAACTTCTTCATGAACTTGTTCCTCAGCTAAAAGTACAAAAGGGGGGGATGTTAAATGTTACGTTCACACCAGCAAGCCACCGACACAATTAAACAACCTACATCAAACCGGACAATCCCATTCAGCTTAAATACCAACCGGGAGGGAACAAGTGGTAACATGAGCTCTGTATTTCTTGCTGTCATGGTGAGACGTGTAAGGATGGAGGTCAGACACCTGCTGAGCTCCACAGGTTCAACATTTTACCTTTAAAAGGACATTAACGGCCTGCAGTTGTGTCTTTAAAGAGCTGTTGCAGCATCAGCAACATACCAGTTTTTATTTCTCTGAACTACTAATTCAAGTTTAAGCCTATCGTCTAAAGCACAGGTTACTTCTTTTTGGATTTCTGAGTGTTGAGTTCTGAATCTTGGCGCGAAGAGTTTCTAAATATGTCATAGATTTTAATGATGTGCTGGAAGCTACATTTTCTTTAGTAGCTTATAAGTGAGTTTTTTGGCCTTAAAAAAAAACACACAATGCTGAATCCAAATCCTGAATACCATCAGATACGCAAGGAATTAATAGTAGCAAAGTTGCCACCATGTTTTAGGATTTTAAGCTGTGATATATTGCAATAAAAAGCTCTTCCGATGCCAATCCCTGCCATTCATACAGTTCAACTTGCTTTGAAAGGCTCAGTCTATTCCCTCTATCTATGTTTTTAATCCAGGAGCTGTTATTACACCTTTTCAATCAGAATATATTTCATGCCACAATAGTATTTGCTTCATAAAAATGTGTTCCATAATAAATAGTGGCATGTTCATGGGCAGATTAAGATTAATTAATAAATAAAACTTCAAAAAGACAAAGAACCATAAACACCTTTTATGACTGCAGTGGAAAACCACTGTGTTATATATTAACTTCAAACCAGCAAAGAGCCGGCAGGAAACATTTACCAAGAGACGATTCATAGCACCTCTGTGCACCGGATGGTCGCATGGAGGTATATTTTACACCAAAGTCAGCTTGAATTGTATGAATTTCACATTTCACTGCAGTTTTCTGAGCTGAATTTAATGATATGAAATAAAATATCTGAAACGCATTGAAAATATTCCTCAACTGCACAAACCGGTGTTTGATTTTCAAACAAGTAAATAAAAGTTCTTATTAGACCACATCAATAAACTGATTCTTCCTCCAAAATCATCATCATCTTTCTCAATTGAAAAATGTGTTTCTGCAAAACGACAACAAACACGAATGCCTTACACTAAATATGGTGCGATAAAGACAACTAGTCGGGCCACCAGATTAAGAATCTAGATTAAAAAATATACCTGATATTTATGCCAAGGATAAGATTCACTTTTAGGAATTAAGTTTCCAGGGTCGCAGCCCGGCTCTAAACTGTAACAAAAACGTGAGGCGCACGGAAATCCTTCAAATAATCTAAAAAACATGCGAAGCAAATGTGTCTTAAGAGCCAAAGAGCAAGAATTTACAGGACTGGCTCCACTGGCCCATACAGCTTAATACGATTAGAAGTCTACCGTGGTCAGTTATTATTCTCACAACTTTTACATGTATTGTTAAAACTCATTCAATATTTAAAGAATTTTAGCTCAATTTAATATAATTTCTGATACAACTTTTAATGCTTCTACAGTACAACCAAGGGAACATGCACAATGCATTTTTGAAAGAAACTATGGGGGACCTGTACAATCCAGGTCCTTTAATCATTCATTATCTTACAGTCCTGAGGACAATGTATCAACTGCTATAATAACAAGATCAACAAGAATCAACAATGATCTTACCAATTAAACAATAAATCGAGGCGGTGAAGAAAGATGGCCCTCAGGTGCTCTACAAAAGATTTGATTTAGCTGTGCACACTTATGATGGCAATAAATGAATCACCCGTTCAGAGAACGCACTGACCAAAGTCAGAGTATCGATCGATGTGGCTCTGAAATCAACTGTATATATAACCAGGAAAAACTAAATGTCTGTCTGTCTATCATTTATCATCATGCCCACCGGCCTGGACCACGTACTGGCAGGGTCGCTGCCCTCAACCTTGGACGACTGAAATCCCATAAACCTTCAACTTTGGCGAGAACTGGCGAACTCCAAACAGATCCTATTAGAGTCTGGTGAACCGCGTTGGCAAGAGGTTTGTCTGTAAATGATTGAGTCGAGAAGTTAAACCTGCGTAACTGCACACCCTGAGCCCGATCACGGCTAATCCTCAGCACACTGCCCCCATGATCTCCATTTACCTGGATCACTTCCTGTCACACAAGTTTCATTACGTCAGACATGAGATCTACCCATTAAAACAACTTTGGTTTTTGTGTTTGTTAAAAATGTTGGTCGTGCTCAGTGCTGCCTAAATCTACTACGAGCTGTTTGTGTTCATGTTGGCGCCCCTTGTGGTCAAAAGCAGTAGTGTTTGGCAGCAGAAGTCTCCAAGAAAGACATTTCAAAACCTGGGTCATTAAAACTAAAATGATCTGCATGACTAAATACCAGCAGGAGCATGTGATGAAATATTTAGAACTGAATTTTTAAAGCCAAAACCACTCGAGAGATAGATAAAGATATGAACACACGTGTCCGATCAAATTACACTTCCTAGTTCGTTCAGAAAAAGAGTCTCTAAGGCTTTTGTATACTCAAATATTTAAGATTAGAGCCGATACACAAATGTTGACCTTCTGGACGGCCTGACGATGCAGCAATGAGACGAGGTTTTTCAGAGTTCATAATTCAGCTACGCTTTCTAATCTTCTGAACGTGAGTCTGCCACTTATGTCCACCTCCGTCGTTAAGCACCAAGGTATCAGACATGTGGGAAAGATTGCTGCATGTCGGCCCACAGTGGAAACATCTGACTGGTATTTATAGGCTGAGTGGGTGTGGAAGAGCTCCTGTTTAGAAGATGTGCTTCCTGTCCAGTTGTCCCTTTCCTGTTCTGTCTGTCCCTCAGGAGGAGTTATGGGTCGTCTGACCTCATTCTCTAACATCTTCCAAAACTCATGAATCCACTGAGACCACAACATGAGACGGGAGGAATAAGGAAATCACAAGTAGTGTTAAAATAATGTGCAAATCTCACGCCACGTATATCCTGGCCGAAATAATTGCAATTCATGATTTTATCTCCATAATCATCAACATATGGATAAAACCCTTAAAATGGCACTTAAACATCCTGGCTTCAAATCAAATTTTACACAGCTTACATTTACAAATATCCTATGACAGGAATTCATTGACAAGCACAGTGAGAGAGCCGCTCCAATGTCTCCCCAGGGTGTGACAGATAATCTAAGTGTATCATAAAGTTGTAGTGGAAGTGGACAAGAGTACAAATGTGTGTTTGGGTCTGTACTTTCCATTGTAACACAATCATTGATTGATCATTAATTTAACTCACGGTTATTCATTGTACCAAAGATTATTGTACAAGCAGCAACAACATCTCCACCATTAAAGCACAAGTTTACTCAGATATTCTGGAAGCAACTTGAAAATATTGTTACAGACTTGGCCGGCTGATGACGATAGTAGTTGGAACAATGCACTTCAGACAATCTTATCTCTGCTCCGAACCAGCAGCCACGGTCTAAACGGGACTCGTTTCTGCACCTCTGCAGCCAGTGAAGCTATCAGGCTAACACAGGAGCTTTGCAATGCCAGCCTGCGATTCTGTCATTGTGAACCTGCCGTACTTTGCTTGAGACGAATGTCATTTCATGTAGGCTGGTCCATAAATTGCACTTCTCACATTTGCAGCCCCTTTTCTGCACGACTGGACCAATGCATCACTTTGCTTTTAATTTTCAGTCTGAAAAAAACACTAAAACCATTCTAGATATGCTGGAAGGCCTACATTTAATCTAAAAACACCTTTTTTTAATTGTTATTATTCATTGCTGACCCAAAAAAGCCTACATGATTGGTAACTTAATTAAGTTAAACATTGAGATTTTGAGTCATAATTGCAATAATTCACAGATGTATCTGCTATGCATCTGACATTTCTGTTTTCAAGTCTCCAGTAGGATGACCCAGAAAACAGAATGACCTACAGAAACCCATCAATGTCATATTTCAAGTAATAGAAATGATGATAAACATGTTCTAGCACTGCCCATGTAGTTTGATGGATTCATCTCTGGAAACCTGAGTGCAGAAACACTCATTTAGAGACAAAAATAAAGAAATGTATTTCCACTATTAAACTCTGGACTCACCTGGTCTTTTTCTGGTTTGTCAGAGATGTCGTTCATGCTGCCGGAGGTCAGGTTCCGGTGAGTTGTGGTGGGACTATCTGTTAAAAAACATTACCCATCTTTGTCAGACCAGCTTCACCTTCACCTGAGAAGGTATATAAAAAAAAAGGATGGCAGAGACCCAAGAAAGGACAGTGGCCCAGACAGTTTGCTCCCCAGACAGTTTGCTCCCCAGACAGTTTGCTCCCCAGACAGTTTGCTCCCCATGCAGCACCGCGAAGAATAACAAGAATAATAAGTGATTCAAAGTAGAAAGATTTAAAATGTCATGCTCTTTATCAACGCTGGAGCACAGCAGAGGAAAGAAATATTTAAAGCAAACTAAAGCCAAGCTGAAAACAATCTAACTCACATGACCTCTGACTGAAAGAGACAGAAACCGGTCCACATACTATCTGGTGAAAATCTTATGAAATTCGCAATAAGAACGTGATGCACATGCAGTATTTACTTAAGCTCAATAAGTACATTCTGCCCTAAAACTTGGAAAAAGTTTCTGGTATTGAACCCTCCCTAACTCTTAGAACAACATGGCTTTTAAAACATTGACCACATTCTTATATAGTATTTAACAGCCTACAGTGCAAAAACTCTCTAACATAATGTTAAATTATGTTCAAACACTGGTCAAACCTCATGCCCCGAAGCGAGCACTTCGCTCTTCTACTTCAGCTGGCCGGCTGGTACCACCATCGCTGAAATCAAGCAAATGTCGCTCAGCAAAGTCCAGACTCTTCTCTGTTCTGGCGCCTCAGTGGTGGAACGAACTCCCGACCAATGTCAGGACAGCAGAGTCATTTGCCATCTTCCGAAAAAGGCTCAAGACTCACCTGTTCAGACTTCACCTTGACTCTACATAGCATGACCCACTAGCACCCTCCCTCGACACCCCCCCCCCCCAAAAAAAACAACAAAAAAAAACAAAAAAAAAACAAAAAAACAAAAAACAAACAAACAAAAAAACCTTACCTATAGCACTCTGATCTTAGCACTGTTGCTCTTGAAGTACTACTTTACTCAGATGAGGACCTAACACTTGTTCTATTTTTAGCTCTTACTTTATCGGCAATGATACGTCGTGGTTTCTTTGTTTCCTTCTTTTGACAAATGTACTTATTGTAAGTCGCTTTGGACAAAAGCGTCTGCTAAATGACCTAAATGTAAATGTAAATGTAAATGTAAATTCTGACTTCAAATCCCAAATAACAGAGCACTCATTGGCTTGTGCACTTTATTCTACAAAGCAGTGCCTTAGCTTTACGGTTTACATCAAAGTCCTCCACTGAGTGCAGGTGAACGGCCGACTCTGAACGACGCTCTGAACGTGACCTCACTTCAGTCCTCGATCCGTCGGGGAAAACGAGACAAAAATCTCAACCAGAGCAAAATTCTGATGCCACTGTAGCCTTTCATACATCTGCCCCCTGAGGATTGTGGGTAATAACATGCTTGTCAGTATGATGCAGCCAGAATAAATGATGAAATTGTTGTAATTATAAAGAGTAGATAAAGGGGGTAAACAACTAAAATAAAGGGCAATACACAAGGGATCTGATATCCAAACAAAACTTAAACTGACTGGACTCTGATTGCCACTAGAATAAATGTTATGTTATATAAAGCACATAAAAATGAGGACAACTGTACCTAACAGGTGACATTTTACAACAGTTTCATGAGTACGTTCAAACTGCAGCTGAAGGATTCCAGTTCTGACTGCTTTTCCTCACGCGAGTCCTGTCTGAGTGGATGTGTGCCACGAAGTGAGAAACTGAGCCATTTGATAGATTGGAAATGTATATTTTTGTTATTTATATGAAAGACAGTGAGATAATTTGGATTTCTCAGTTTATTCAAAATTCAAAAGCAACAAATCTTCTATGGTTTCTATGCGTATCAATACGAGCAGCTGTGATTCAGAACTGACCCCCCGGTCTGCAGTGTGAATGTAGACTGAGTCCGGTGAACTTACTAAGCCAGTCCATGCTGGTACTCCTTTGGGACTGCAAGTCCTCCATTGATATGTGACCCGACAGGCAAGTCACAGAGTTCCCAAGAGGACTACGAGCTTTAGTAGCAGCAGCAGGTTAACAAACCCGATCCGGGGAAGCAGAAAAGGATGGAAAAAGAAAGGAAGAGACGATAGACAAGCTCACTGAGCCAGTTAGGAAAACACAATCAGGTGGTTAAAAAGATACATGATTTTATCTGTATTTTTTACAAGCCATGCATAGAAGGAGAGAAGTGTTATCCTTAAATTAGGAGGCCGTGAGTCACTGGAGAGGATTACGTCCAATTATATTTTAATAAACCGGAGGATGCACTTTCTCCTTCGTTATCATTAAATGATTATCAGTGAAGCTCTTTATCTCAGTGCTGTGATGTTGATAAGAGCCTCTGGTGTTTTATGTCATGACTTTCCATTTGAACAGAGGGAGCTTTCCCCTTTGATTGAGTCATAAACCGGTTTCCATAAAGCTGATAGCGGCGAGGTGATAAATAACTTCACTTTCCAAAGACCCACGGCTGGTAACAGATTAATCACATTGTCAAACATCCATTATGAAACATCCAGTTCCACAATGTGATACAATCGAAGGACACGCGTTGTTAACGTGAGGGCTGTCACTTTGTTTTAAACCTCACCGCTTTAGAGACGATTCAGTTGATGCTGATTAACACGGTTTTTACTTGCAGCCTTGAGCTGCTGTATTAATAATATATAATAATAATAATAGGATAATATTCATTAGTTCATATCAATTTCACTGACAAAGCATTTAGTAACCAAATTAATGTCAGTGTTCATTATATGCAGAACACAGCAGATTGATGCTAAAGCTACATAATGCTGCTGTGTATCCTTGAGGTGAGGCAAAGAGACAGCCCTCCCTGTGTGAGGAAAACAGGTGTTATATTCTACTGTACATAAAGCAAAGGTTATCACAGGTTACGTTAATTGAGTGAGAATGGCATGAACATCTATCATCAGCCTCTGAGATTCTGACTTACATAAAATATGACTTCTCTACAATGTCACATCCTATCAATACTGGGTGGGTTTAAGATCTCCCACAGACTTGGACTTTTCTCTCCTGGTGAAAATAACTCATTTCTATGGGGCTGAAATCTACAGCGGATGTCAATTTAAAATAAGCCCCACCTGCTCGTACAGCTGCGGATCAATTAAGTCTGTGAATGCAGTTAGTACGATAAACTACTGTGAGAACATTCAAAGTAGTTAGCATGAGAACACGAAGAAACAATGGTTGTGATGAATTAGCAAAAGACATTCACACACTTATGTTTCACTACTTGAATGAGTTGAATGTGGTTTAGTGAGCAAGTAGAGGCAATAGTAGTTCTGGCACAAAGGGGTTTTTGGTGTTAATGCCTTCAAAATAAAGTATAAGGGCGGATATTTAAGTCAATAAAAACCCAAGGAGAAGAAGCTTTCCTCACACCTCAGATCATAACTCGAGGAGACAACTACACTCATCCCAGTATGCAGGTCTATTACAGAGTCAAATAGGTGGTTTTTTTTTTTTCTTGACATCATTGAATAAATGAGGAGGACTGCACCAAACTGGCATCAGTATTACCGTTTTCCTGGTTGGAAAACAGCCTACTTGCACTGGAGACCGTCTTGCCGATGTCGGCCAGAGAGCGCAGGTTGGACTTCTTGGTCTGGTGACGGTGTTTCCGTAGCAACGTGTACATCACTTTGTCCTTCAGCTCCGCTTTCAGCTGGCCGATCTCTATCTGGTTGTCGGTGATCATTTCTGAAGTTGGAGAGAGAAGAGGGGAGGAAAGATGATTTGAGTTCGTTTTCGGGAAGAAGAAAGTTTAACTAATTTCTTTGGCAAGAAACTGGCGATGTGGTACGTTTCAACAGATTGCGATACTGTATTGTGATTTTTATGAACAAAAATAACATGCCGGCATATCCATAAATTCCGATTTAATGTTCAGAGTAATTGGATCTGTATTTCATCTCAACCCCTGTAACATCCAACATAACTGCACAACTATTTGTATGACACTATCGCTAAACAAAATGCTGCTTTACTCAAGTATATGGATATTTTCTTACACCTCAAATATAAAAAAAACAATAACAATCGGAATCAAAAGACTTGTGTTACAATTGCTTATTTTGTCAGACCAACAGTGGAAAATGCTAAATTTATTCAACAGAGACATAAAAAGAAAAGGTTTTGTGATACATGCACACGTTGCCCCAAATTAAATTGTGCTGTTACGTCACATTTTCATTTTGGGTGTCTCTCTGTCCCCATCATGCAGTATTTTACCCAGCAGCCTTCATTTAGCAACAACTAACCAATTAGTGCCACCCAGACTGCTCCTGTATCACAGACTACGTGGCATCATGAAACGGTTCCATCAAAAGGTCTTGCCTATTTCTTTTTTTTTTCTTTTTCTAAAAGGAAAGTCAGAAGCTTTCAGTGCTGATAGAGGGCAGCCTCGGGGAGTTTCTCTTCTTGTGGAGCGGCAGTGCCGTTAATGGCCCATCAGTCAAGTCGGCTGGCCTCAAAGCAAGAGGCCCAGCTCCACTCGGCCTGTACTGTGCATGCAGCACACTCAATTACTTCACATTAATCCTTCCAAGTGGTAACTCTTCCTCCTGCCATGCAGACAAGAATGAAGAGCCTGGAAAGGCTGTCCTCAAATTAGGAAGTTTTTGTGTGACCATTTACAAACTACTATTGAAGTACAGTACTGGCTGGACTCAGAGCTCTGACTTTATGCTCCTCTTAAAAGCAAAGAGAGGACAGAAGGAAACCTCTGAGCTTCCTGTGTGATGTGCATCAATGCATAAACCTACACGTAATACTGCTGAGCAGCTCTGCATATCCTGTACTTCACAGAGCAGATCAAATCAAACTGGCAGACGGGTTCTCTGCCGACCTTCACGAATGTCACCAGTAAAAAAAAAACACTTATGGAAGACATCTAAAAAATAATACCTCGCATAATTGTCAGGCACTGGATTTAATGACATTAAAACAAAACCTTTCCGCAAATGGTAGCTGACAACAAAACAAATTATGCTTTTTATTGCCAATAACTTTGCTATAAAGTTTTATTATGTGTTAAGATTATAATTAGGCACCCCAAAGTACTGTTGTGCTCTGGGTTAGAAAAGAGGACAACGATTTCCTATAGCTAAAAGGGCAATCCAGACTTTACATGTCAAATTTAAACTGGTAGTCATGGGGAGAAATATTGGTTTTCATTTCCTATCAATGACAAATGTATATTTTTAAAAGAGAAAGCCTGTTTACAATCTGATGACACAGTTGAAGGACATGAAGCTGGAACTGTCTAATTAAAGCCTTTTGTATCAAGTTGCATTGTGGGAAGTTTATGATGCAGGGCTTTTGGAGCTTGAATAATTGTTTTTTGGAAGTCCCTCGACTCTCAGGACAAGCAGTTTTAATGGTTCTGGTCATTTATTGAAACATTTCCTTCAGGCATAAGACGAGTCCAGTCTCCACTGTAAAAGATGATGTGCTTCGTGAAAACCAATAACTAATAACGTTTCACTGTATATAATGCATTGTACCTTCATCTGAACACGTTGTGGGCAGCATTACGTTTTCTGCTGAATCACCGTCACTCACCAACAACCTGAGGTAGAGTGGAAGCTTCCATGTCCAACATGATGGTGCCTTTCTCTATGCAGGTCCGCAGCTCAAACAGGCTATGCAAGGACAGCGTGGCCACATGGGGTTTACTCCAGCGTTCACCTCCTTTCTCCACCTTCTCCTCAAACTTGATCCACCTGGACGGATGAAAAAAACAATTAGAAAATGTGTCTTATCTGGCGTTGTGTCACATAACCAGGATCAATTGAGTTGATTTACCAAGAGCCTCAGCACCTGTCAAGCTAAATATGACATCATGAATGAAAAACACATACTGTATGGACGTATGTTTATATACCACAAATCTAATCGAAAGGAGGGGGCGGGACAAATACCGCAAAGACCAACCAAAAAACACTTAATTTGATATAAAACGGGATCATCTTCCTCAACTATAAAGCTTATTCATACAGCCCTACGATCAAGATCAATTAAGTCATTTGCAAAAACAAAACAAATACTGCGAATCCTCCACAGCACACTTTATCATTATTAGAAATTCCTTCACCGTGACATCCCTCATGTTATTTTCCACATTTATCTCTATTTATTTCTGCCCCTCTCCTGCTGCAACAACTGAATTGTGTCTTAAATCATGTCTTTTGCATTGTGGTTCAATTAAAATGATGAGTTCTTAAATCCAGAAGCAGGGTTATCTTTTTAATCACTTCCCCTCCCTCCTCCCTCGGACTGAGAGATGAGGAACTGAACCGGTACTGAGAAGTTGTTTCTTCACTGGGGTTTTATTTCGCCAGTTTTGGCTGCCAAAATCACCCTTGGCGGAGAGCCAACACTTGTGAGATCCTTTTTATTCATTTTGTACACTGAGTGCACTTGGTGAGACTTTAGACCAGTTCTTAATCTCTGCAGTCATATGCAGAATAATAAATTTGACATTAAATATGCAGGATTTATTTATTTCCAACGTATAAGCACTGAGTAAATAACAGGCACTTCTGAAGCGTCTGGAACTGCAATCCTTTTCTAACCTTTCTCATCCTGCTGAACCTCTTGTATATGTGTTATTATTTTATTCTGGTACTTCAGTTGACACCCCTGACTACACAGAACTTTATCTTGGGAAAAATATTTAGTGGTGGACATATTTTACCATCACTTCTACCCTATTTGATTTGATTGAAAAACTATCTTTCTACTTGTTTTGGATCAATTTATCATTCAAACGTGGCCTTAAAAAAGCCTTCCTGAGCAAAAATTTACTGAAATACTTTGACAGCAGATTTCTTCTGTAGAGTTCCTCTGCAAGTCATTCAACCCACAGTGAACCAAAATCCAACTTCTATCTGCAGTACAATTGGTCAGAGGTTTTGATAACAGATCAAGTCATTTGGAGCCTTGAGCCCAGGGATCAAGTTTCCCCCTGAGAGAGCTTCACTCATCCAACGTTAATGATGTATAAACAATCAGCCCATCTCTGTCCCGTCCCGTCCCACTGGCAGGCCACACAGGAGAAACCTGCGAAACCCTGCAAGCTCACTTTTCATGTTGCTGCAAATCCAAAGCACTTCCCTGATGTTCGACTGACAACTGATGTTAACACGTCTGTTCAGGTTTTCTGAAGACAACTAACTTGAAGAAACCGATTTTTTTCTTAACATCGCTACAACTTCACATATATATAGGACTTCTGAGGTCCTTACCTGGCCGTCTCCTTCCACTCCATCTCCTGTCCATCCACCGACAGCAGCTCGTCCAACTCCGTGAAGAGTTGAGGGGGCGCCGGGCCGTCATCCTCCTCCCCGAGGATGAAGCGGATCCTTTCGGCTGCCGGCGAGACTGCGGAGAAAGGAAAGATACTACGGTTCACAGGCTGGCAATGGTGCCCGTTGGGTAAGGGTTTGGGCCACGGTTTCCCTTCCTCTGCTGGACCCTTCCCGTTGACCTCAGGAGGAGGTGGAGGTGGTGGGATTTTCACCATGACCTCCTCTCCTTTCCCTTGTGTGTCTTCTTCTTTCTCCTCCTTCTCCTCCTGGTTATTGTTGTTGTTGGACATCTTTAAAAAGTCAGTGATCCCCCCCCACCCCACCCCCCCCTTCACTCTCCAAACCAGCTGACCCAAGGATGCTCCTCAGAAAGCAGTCGGCAAGCTACGCAAACTCGCCAGAGTCCCAGAGCAGCAGCTCGACCCTCATTAAAGTCTCGGGTGGAAGTGACAGCCGCTCTCAGCTGCCTGCTCCAGCACTTTGTGGACCAGGTAGGAGGGGGCCGATGGGGTTTAGGGGTCCCCTCAGTGACAGTGTCCCCACAGCTAGCCCCTTCTCCCTCTCCGCTCCCCCTTTGCTGTCCAAACAGGCCTTCGCCATTGGCCCTCCAGCCTTGGCAAGCTGCCCTGGAGCCCCTCATTAACAATTAGGAAATGGTCCACAAACTGCCCTATTCTTTAGCAGAGGCTTGGCTTTCTTTCCTCTTGTCTTCTCATTTGAATATTTTGAGAGCAACGCAAATAGAATTTCAACGGGATTGATGTATGAATTATACTTTTCTCTGCTATTCAAACATCCAACACAGCTTGTTCAAACACGTGGAAACAATATTTGGACTTTCAGTGGACAGCCCACAAACAATAAATAGCCCCTTTCATGAACGCAGGCACATGCATGTCCAACACTGCACACAAAGATTATTGTCATCAGCAAACAGCCATACAAGACCAGTGCATGGGGCGTCATTAGAGCTGCAGCTTGCTTAAGTGTGTGTAAGGATTGCTCATCTCGTGTGTCCAAGATGCATGATGGAGATTGATGTGCAATCAGGTTTTTTAAAGGGTACGCTTTAAAACTGTGTGCTGCGACGCCAGGATGGTCCATGTACCCCGATTTCACTTTGAACTGAATAAATATTCCTTTGACAAGCAACTGCTACTCAGCCAACACTCAGCCAATGGACATGTTTACAGCAGATCTATTGATTTATCAGCTGTAAGAAGAAAAAATAACACAGCTGTAACTAATTACACTAATGAAGGCTCGTCTCAATTTATAAGGCCGGTGATTCGGGTACACCTGTTATATGTAAATCCAGGTCAAAAGAAGAATATATTATATTGCTCTATGTGGAAAATGACCAAATAAACTGTTTTTACTGCTCTTGGACATACTATCTTTGTGAGGACTCTGCCTTTTTTAGTCGTCCAGTCTTTAACAGGTTAAGACTTGATTTTAAGATTGGGGTTAGGATTGGCTTCGGGTTCAGGGTATGGGCATTTGGTCGAGGTCCGGTTTAAGGAATCACAGTATGTCAGTGAGGGTCCTCACAAGTACAGAAGCACAAACGTGTGTGTGTGTGTGTGTGCAAGCGATCATAACAAAGCTGGCTGATCTGATTACATAACACTATACTGTGGCACCAGAGCGTTGACAATTGATATTGAATATATCAGTCTTTCTTATTAATCAACTCGACTGTGGTCTAATTTTTACTGCCAATTTCATTCTTAATCGCGGGGTCTCCCTTGTGGGGCCGCTTCAGGGTGCTAGGTTGGCTTGGAAAGGCCCAGGGGGTGGAGGTGGTGTTGGGGCTTCGTTCGTGACCTTTACAGCACCCCTCGTCCTGGACCTCGCCACTTCCTGGGGCCGTGAACTTAGTGCTCACTGTGCCCTGGCTTGCTGTGCAGCCAGACAACGGACTGTTCCCAGGTCTGCAGTGACGTGTAGCATCCCACCTGAACGGTCTTAAAACACTGACCCAGTGCGGCTGCTTTGTTGGCGGGAGGTTTTTTAGCGTGTCATCACCATTCATATCTATACAACCATTGTGTTTATGATTACATCGTAAACTAGAGCTCAAAGTTCCTCATAAGCCTCTTCATTTTGCTCTCACAGTGCACCGGATGGATGGATTTCACCTTAAATTTAAAGATTTTCTTTCTATCCTGAGGGAAACAGTGATGTCTTTAAATGTTAGCATTTTTATTATTATTCCAAATAGGCAGTTATCCATTGTTTCCCTTTTGACTCCTAAACTTGCCATAGAAAGCCACAGTAAATAAATGGTTAGCACCACAATGAGTCATTCATTCATTGATTCATTCGGTCAAACAGTAAATGAGGTGAAGGCTTGAAATCTCCCCCTATTGTCTTTTCTGCAGGACAAAAACAACAGCAGCAGGTACTAGCCAGACAAGCAGCTGCAAGATTACTAGGTGAGGGATAAACTGTCTGCTGGTGTACACACACACACACACACACGCACACACACACGCACACACACAAGCTGCAACTAGCTTAAGTCACCCAACGTGTTTAATGACACCCTGGGTGGAATAATTTACATGTGCGTTTCACTTCTTTCAGCTGACACTCGTATCCAGGGCAATTTGATGCTGATTACAGTAAACAGTAAGAAAACCCGCTTTAAATACATATATGACCAAAATTGCATGCCAACAATAGCAAGCAGTGCAAGGAGAGGGCCAAAGCCTCGGGGATATAAACTCACAGCCAATAGCCTCGGATGTGCACACAGTTACATGAAAAGAAGAGGTAAACAGACACAGGACCAGCAGGGCGGTTTGGGTTTGCTTTCTAGAGAGCAGAGTAAATACTTTATTATAGCAATGCAATGTAATAAAACAAGCCAGGAATACTCATTTTGTTTGAATTCGTTTGATATCAAGGTAAGGACACCCTGCTGAAGGAAACACTATCTTAACAGAATGCTCAAACTATATAGTATTTATATAATTAATCATATAAAAGTTGATCGTGGTAAATTTTCATTATCAGGATAATATCATCATTATCGAGATCCCAATCATGTTAGACAAGTTAAAAAGAGAGCCTGATTGAAATATTTTATTTTATTAATTTATCATTTATTTATGCAATGAGACTTTATGATTTATGATCATCTTATTTCAGATCATTTGATTGTGCCATTTTTCTGAGCATATTTCGCTAATTATTGGGGTCATGAATCCCAATTATTTTGACCAAGATAATCATGACATGAAATGTTCATATTGTCCGATGCCTTTGTGGGATTTCAATAATATGTGCGATTTTTATATAGTCCTTCCCACCCTGAAAGAATTAACTCTGAAACTTCTTCTGGCATCTAAACTGTCAAGAGTTTATCCAAGAGGGATTTTATAGTTCTTCATTTGAAATGTCTGCTGCCTATCCAATGCCCTCCAGCAAAGCCTCAAACAGGGCAACAAGAACTGTGTTGGTGCTCGGAGGAAGGTGGGAGGTGGGTGAGAAGGGTTCGGGGGTGAGACTCGGTGCAGAGTGAAAGCAAAGAGGGGTGAGAGCAAGCACGAAAAAGAGGGATAGAGATGAAAATCCCATCGTTCAAACACAATTTCAAAGCTCTGTGTGCTCTAGCCAAGAGCCACGGGCATACAAAGAGGACTTTGTCCCAGAAGCAGAGGCTCATGGGATAGGGGATGGAGGAAGAATGCCCGCTGCCCGGCAGAAAGCTCAGTGTGACTGCCACTAAAGGCCTGTTTAGTCCCACTCTTGACATGCATCCTACACAAATACCGTCCATCGCCTCTGACCTTTTTGGAAAAACTCCGCACTGTACGAGGGTGTCTAATAGCTCGTCCATTGTTTGTGACTGTACATGCAGCGATAATGCAACTCGGCGTCACTCATTCAATGCGGGATGACCGAGAGTGCAGGAAATGTTTTTCCAAAGTGTGACGTTCAGTATGCAGGGCAGCTAGCACACAGGCAGCGGACAGGGATTGGGTTGAATGCAGAGTAACAGCCAGAGGGGGAGTCATTAAAGCACAGTGTTTTTACTCAGAGAATCTAGCTCTGGTATTTTGTTGTGATCGCTGATGGGGGGGCAGGTTCTGATGAGAATGTAACAAATATCCGCTGAGGGGACACAAGTTGAAATTAAATGAACCCCCCTGCTGTCTGCAGATAAACTGAATGTACAGCCTCATGATCTCTGTGCTTTCAATGCAAACAGCCCAATGCAACTCATCACAGTGAGGTCAAGTTTAAGCTCGTTTCTCAGTTTGCCTACAAAAGGGCTTAATGCATCACTTTGTCCAGTGATACCGTGCCAAATGATCTCCATATCCATACTTAAAGCCCAGTGAGAGTTCAGGGGGAGAGTGGTACTGCAGCACGGGACGCTTCCAAAACAAAAAAACAATAATACATTCAGATGAAGTTCTGTGAGAAGTTAATAAGGTAAATCTGCTAAAACCACAGTATCTGTAGAAAGCACTGGGTTGTATGGAAGTGGTGTTTGTTAAGAGAATGTTAATCTCACCGTCGGACTGCTTTTAATGGTAAAATCAGACTATAACACTTGCTCTTTGGTGGATTATGTGAATTACAGGAGATGCTTGGACAGATTCAGAAAAGATGGTGAGTCGAATCTTATTAGAACATTTGATCGGTTATTAGAGCAGCATTGTTACTTTCCTTGTTCTTTTGTTCTGCATTGTCTTACTTAACCCTTGTGTAGTGTTCATATTGTTGTTACTCAGCCAGCGTTTGTGGGTCTGATGGACCCGTTGCATTTTGTGGCTTTTAATGCCTCACAATGAAACACTTTTATGTTAAAATACTGAACAGATGTTTACCTTATGCCAAATACAAGCAGTTTAAACAATATATATGGTTAATATTTGCCCTTTACATTTGTTAGGTCACATTTATAACTTAATAGCTCAAAAGAAGACGTGATGTCCTGTGTGTGAGTAACTGCCATCCGTGTTGGCCCTGGTTGCATCCTTATCACATTGGCAGCCTTGCGGGGTGGCTCTTTTCTTGGGCGAGAAGACCATTCAATTTCAGAATTTTTTGACATCCATATTTCCTCACTTGCTCCATGCTGACTGGCTTGTTCTGGGCCTGGGGCTGGCTGCTGACTGCTTGGTCCTGGGGCTGGCTGCTGACGGCTTGGTCCTGGGGATGGCTGCTGACGGCCTGGTCCTGTGGCTCGTCTTTGTTTTGGAACTGGCTGATGCTCAATCTCATCATCTTCTTCAGAGTCACTGTCAGACTCTGAATTTTCAGAAATGTGATACTCAAATTCTGAAACCTCTTCTTCTGAATCCTCTCCCTCTACATCATCATCAAAAACTTCTCCATCCATCCATTGTCTACCGCTTATCCTCTATTCAGGGTCACAGGACAGGTCGCCAGTCTATCACAGGGCCGACATGTAGAGATAACAAACAACCATTCACACTCACATTCACACCTACGGGCAATTTAGAGTCATCAATGAACCTATCCCCATCCTGCATGTCTTTGGACTGTGGAAGGAAGCCGGAGAACCCGGAGAGAACCCACGCTTACACGGGGAGAACATGCAAACTCCACACAGAAGGAACCTGAATTTGACCCCAACCCAGGAATCGAACCCAGGACCCTCTTGCTGTGAGGCGACAGTGCTACCCACTACACCACCGTGCAGCCCATTCTCTCTTCCAAAATCAATTCCAGTGCCCTCTGCACAGAGTACCTTTTGGCCATCTTGATCGGTTGTGATAAGAAACCACACTGGCAAAGCTATAATTATGGTGTCCCACCTCCAATTTGTAGCAGATAGAGTGTGAGAAAATGAAGATTCCCGCAAGACAGAGGGTCAAATGTGCGAGAAAACGAGAGCAGACAGTGCCGACAAACAATGCCGCAACCCCGCGCGGGAACCGCTTCTTTTGTGTTTCTGCACTTGCGGTTCCCACACAAGGCTGCAACACCGCCCGCCAACACCGTCCGTCCCCACCCCCCCGCACACCCGACCCTCTGATGTTCTGTGTACCTACACTCTGTCCTCCTCCTGTCTAGGCCTGCTGTGTATGTGTGTGTGTGGGTGGGTGGGTGCGTGTGGTACACAGAACATCAATTTCCACACTTCCATTAGCCCCGGGTCCAGTGGACCCGGACATCTTATATGTAATAGAAATGTGTAGGGGGGGTGTAGGGTGTGTGGTCAGTAAATATGTATTCTGATATATGTTCTTCACAGAAAATGAGCCAAAGTCAGTGAGTCTCAGTTTGAAAGTTAGGGTCTCAGTCTCAGTTTTCTTTTAATAAAAAATGAAAACGGGTCCCACAGACCCGAACACCACACAAGGGTTAAAGTACCGGTAGTAATAAACCAGGTATTGTACCGGTTTTAATGGCAGGGTATTGCAATAACTTTTCTAGATTCGGGATACCGTGTAACACTAGTCACTCACTTTAATGAAACAAAGTTATACATCTCTATTACATGATAACGTGCAGCCTAAAATCTTTGATCCATGATCATTTTATCCAATTCACGGTCTAGCATGAGTAATAATATTTATTGTTGTTGTATATCCCAAAAATGTCCTATTGTTTGCAGCAGGAAATGCATGAGCACAAGTCTAAAGGGATAAAGAAAGACTGTGGCTGTTTGTGGGTGGAAGACATTGTTGATTCAATCAAGGAAGATTAACTCATCGTGACAACAAACAAAGTCAAACAAAACGATGGCCTCTCAAAGGTTTAAGTAGTTTATCCAATCAATATCCACAGACCTTTTCTTCTGATACAATTTATTTTTTCCTGTGACACTGAAGGATCTCTCCAACAGTGTGCTGCTCTAGCGCGTCCAGTCTCGGCCCATGTTCACTTCTATTTCTCCATGAAAACAGTTTGGATCCTCCCTCATTACTGTCAGGGGAAATATTTGGCACCACATGGAGGATATCAAGCACTGTGTAACACTTCCAAGTGGAATTGTATAGTTTACTTTCACAGTGAGAGCTGTAAATGTTTAGGGATATAACGCGTGTTACCGTTGCCATGTAAACGCCGGCGAGCTTCAAAATGTCAACTTCTCAGGAACCAGAAGAAAAGCAGCCAGGCTTCTACCTCGACCTTTCATTTATCTAATCAATTTTGAAAGTATTCATATAAATCTGAGGGTCGTTCTGTCATTTCTGGGAGAAGCAGGTATCTTTGCAGTGAAGTCGGGAGACAAAATACATGAATGCATCACAGCAGCTTGTTCTGTCTGACTTCGGGAAATTAAACCCATTTGTATCAGAACCAAGTTTCACAGTAATCTTTGTAATCCACTTAAAGAGAACATTTGATCCTACTAAAAAAGGAGAGGGAAGAGCTTTGGACCCCCCCCCCCATCCAAAAAACATGTTCAGCAAAATGAGCAGAGGTCAAATGGCCCTGCAGTGGACACGCATGAAACCAGGCGGATGTACTTTCTTGTCCCTGCAGCGTCCATCTGACCAAACAAGAGGATGTCAGAGGAGGGCTGAGAGTAACGGGGGGGACATTTGGTAAACTACATGCCTGTCAACTGTTGGATGCCTGGGAGATTCCAGTTTGAAATGTATATACAATTCTCAAAAGGCAGAGCTGCTCTGGAGTCACACATAGCAAAATACACAAATAAACAACAGTTTTTTGTGGAAATGTGAAATAATTGGAAAAACTGCTTCAAATGTAAATGGCAATTATTTAACTTGAAATAGGATAGAAAGGTGCTCACTTCATTTTGTGTTGATTGTAGCAGTCCTTGTGGACAACAGAGTATCCGATCCACCAGCTTCCCTTTAGAAAACCTCTCATTTCACTGCAGCAGGTGTCTGACAGTCTACCACGTGCAATCCTGGTTCTGGTTCTCCCGTGTCTCCCTTACTAAGTAGGCCACGGCCACTGGTTATGAGACTGCTTCATAACCAGTTACAAAGTTCCTCAGAGGAACTTTGAGCTTTATGATAATAGCTTCATTCTCTCGAACTCTTTGCCTTTTCAAGCTCCAAACTAAAGTTACCGTATCTACAAATTGCTCTAACAACAGGTTTTTGTTAAAAGCTATATTCTAATATATAATATTAAATATTATTTAATTATAACCATCTCTGCCCACCAAAATGAATTGCGCTTGTTCTTAGTAACAATGGAAGCTGCCACCTCGTGTTGCCTGCCATGTACGCAAACGCAGCTTAGAGAAACTGGACAGAAAATGTTCCTTTTGCTGATCATTTGGTTCTTTCTTACAGTCACAGATGCCGTTATTTTTCTGTTGTTTTTTAATAAAAAAAGAAGGGGCTAGAGTGTGTGATCCTAATCCAATCCATGGAGAGGCCATGGATGCATGAAGAGAAAGGCGGCGGCAGTGGGAGGGGCGGTGAATTTGGCACGTGCCACGGCCGGAGGGGCGCATTTGTTTGGGTGTTGAGTTCAGAACCCTCCAGGATCGCAGACTCCGCCTTAAATGCTTCACATAAAATGTTTTATAAATTGTACAAACCTCTGTTTACACACAATAAAGTTAATGAACCATCGACTCTAAAATAACACAGACTGTTTGATGTTACGCCGTCTCACTGCACACCTCATTGATTCCATTGCAGACTTTTACGTCAGATCAACAGTATTTACGAACCAGCAGAGCACCGCGGTGTTGACTGTTAGCGAAATGTCAGCGTTCCCATTCTCCTGCCAACACGGTCTGATTTTCCATCAATGGAGACTACCATTGTTGCCGTAAACAAACGCAGGTGTGTAAGGCTTCATGTTCCCTCATCGGAGTGTTTTTCAGAAATCAACGGTGGGCTTTTCTCCCCACTTGACACATATTTACACATCCACAATCCAACTGATTGTAAGAGACATATTCTGTTCCTGAAAACACCTGTAATGTTGTTGTTTACTTCCTGTCAGCTAATGGTTCAGAGTCACACTGCATCCAGAGAGAGCGACCATAAAGTGGGACCTTTTTTTTTTTTTTACTTTTAAAACTGCGAAATTTTCAATGTATCAACATTTGGCTGATTTGGAATATATTTTTCTTCAGCTGAAAGTTTTGACATTTATCGTACGACGGAATAATGATGTACAATGATTAGGGATGGGTAAAAATATCGATTCAGCAATGCATTGCGATTCTTTTCCCCGCAATTCAATATCAATTCAGCAGTCTTCTGAATCGATTCAAGCCCCTGGCCAGTGGGGGCACTGTGACCGACACCCTCGTGTGATTCGCGCTGTATGGACGGGGGCCACACTAGACCAAACCATCACAATATGGCGACCGGAGTGAGTACACACCGGCCGTGGAAGCGCCGCGAATAGGCGCGTAGCGGAGAAGCCCGCTTCCTTTCGGCGCCCCTGTTAAGCGATAGTGTCGTTCACACCAGACACGGAGCGCCGCAAATACGCGCGGCCGTCCCGCGCCGTGAAGCTGTCGTTTCGGCGTCTGCTCTATTTTTTGTGCGTCCCGCGAGCGAACGCGTCAATTCTGGCAGTAAATCACACAGTAGCTGTGTCCCAATTCAGGGTCTGCAGCCACAGCTAAAGGAATACGAGACAATCTGGCCAATTTTCAAAATAAAAGCAATTTTCAAAATAAAATACCGCGATTGACAAATGCGATCATAGTTGTGTATCTCAACTCGCACTGGGAAACAGGAAGAGACAATACATTTAATAAATGTGAAGAGTAGATAAACAAATATGTGCATTTCAACGGTATATCTGCACTACTACTGTCTACTACCATAGCTTCCGCGGCCGGTGTGAACCCGTTACATGCACTGTAGTTCAGTGTTTAAGTAGTGTCCTGTTTTATCATGCTATGAGTTATACCACGGCTGTTCATAAGGCATGAAACTAAATAAATTATTTGAAAAAATGATTTGGTACTCTTACTTGTGTATTTCTACTTGATACTGAATCGATATCGAAGCATTTCAATCAATATCGAATCGAATCGATATTGAATCGAATCGTGACCAAATGAATCAAAATCGAATCGAATCGTGAGATTCTAAACAATACCCAGCCCTAACAATGATAGAAAGGAACAAGCTGGTTAGAAAATGTTGGATATGCCAGCCCACTGGGAAGCGCCGCGTCAGATGGTTTGATTGTACTTTTGCCGTGACGTCAATCAGTATCACAAGTTAATTAACCAGTGGGAAACTATGGCGTCACCTCACGCCAACACGAAGGTCGTACTTTACAATCACGTAGCCACCGGCATAATAAACAAAACAACTCTGAGACGCTCATAGGCTACGGTCCATCTTATCTGCAAATACAGACTAATCTTGTGAAACCAAGTGTGAGTAAATGAACTGGCAAGGCCGAAGAGTAACTGCAGAGCTGTTTACACACAACAGGTCAGAATATTTACCCCCATCAAATGCAGCCTTCGCGGCCCCCACGGACGCGGTCCACTAGTGCAGTCCAGACACTTGAGTTCAGGGTTAGAGATAGGGTAATGTGTTCAGGAGAGAAAACAAAGACAGGCTGGTCCTAGTCGATGTCATTCAGACAAGTCCGCCTCTCCAAAACACAAAAATACACCTGTGAACAACACAGAGGTCGTACTGAGATCTGTCCCCTGGATTCCTCGATTTATTATCAGGTATCTACGATAAATGAAAGCTGGATAAATCAGGGGGGAGCCAGCCTATCACGCTTCACACCTGCTCCTCTGCTCCCCATTCTCCACAGCCAGCGACGTGATATCAGAAACATCAGATACATCAGACTGTGGTCAAGGGACAAATCTAAAAAATAAAATAAGTATACATCATCACAGTCAGTAGAAACAAGCAGATGGGCTGGCTGTAATCTATTCTCTGATTGGATTTATGTCCTAAAGAAAATCCCCACACATCAACT
Source organism: Chelidonichthys spinosus (assembly GCA_029853015.1). Taxonomy (NCBI): domain Eukaryota; kingdom Metazoa; phylum Chordata; class Actinopteri; order Perciformes; family Triglidae; genus Chelidonichthys; species Chelidonichthys spinosus. The sequence continues at coordinate 9,234,531 of CM056831.1, forward strand.
GATGTCAAATCCAGTTCTGGTGCTCCTCTTGTCACCTTCTGCGTAAAAATGCTGTCATTGTCTTGAAATGACAAGTGGCCGGCCTCATTTTTGGATTTGTCAGAAAGCAAGGACATTTGAAGACTTATTCATGGAGGACTTCTGTTCTGTTCACGTCTCATGTAAGCAGAGATGAACCCTCTGTTTTGCTACAAAATACCTGCATGAAATTGTGATCAGAGAACCCCTTCCTTCGAAGTAAAGAAATAAATCTGTGGTTCTCAACCTTTTTTGGCTCGATCCTTTACGTCTATGAGCTGTAAGCAGTTCAACCATAGCAGGATGTTCCCTTCTCATATTGTTTCATCTGGATAGCTGTTGGAGGTAAATCTCTTTCAGAAAAGAACATCATTTTCTCAATTAGCAGTATTTTTCAATATCTTATCATCTTCTGTCCCCTTAGCTCCCAACCCCCAAACTTTGGAACTACAGTAATAAATTGCACTTTAACAACGGTAGGGGTGGAAATGCTGACATCAGTTAAGTGGGCTTACACTTTAACTCAGCCTAATGTAACCTCTCCTTTTCGTTTTCAAGTCGCCCCTGAACTGGGACGGAGCCCTTTGTCGCAGCGGCTACGCCTGAAGGGCATATCGCACTTTACACTCTTTATGGGACAGTAGAGGCTCCAGTCAGCTGAGAACCAGAGCACATATAACACATATAGATGCTGACGCGTCCGCACACACACAAAGACAGACACACTTATGTCTACAGCTGAGGACAAAGCACAGGCTGGCATGCACTCGCACACTGTGCTGCAGAGACTCGTATCAGCACTAGTGCAATTATATCCGAGGATACTTCCAATGAAAATTCACACTGCTCTGTCCAAACGCATTCGTCACTCAGCGCGACATGCGTGGCTATTTCTGGCCACTTAGTGGACGCAGCAACTTTCTCTGGGGGTCACGGGCAGTTACGGGGGCTTTTTTTCTGGGAAAAGAGAGCAGCCTTCAGCAGAGACAGACAGGAGCCCTAATCAGCCCCGACAAGGAGTCCATCAGAACTTACTGAGAGGTTTGAGGATGCTGTTGCTGGCCTCGTCGTTGTTCTCTGTGTCCGACTTGTCAGAGGTGTTCTCCGTCAACTTCTCCTTTCTGTCCTTGTGGCCGGCCCTCCGACGGTGACGCCTCCGACGCCGGTAGCTCTTGGGCACGTGCACGCCAATGTAGATGGTGTGGTGACCTACACAAAGAAAACAAAAAGGATCAACTCTCTGACAAAAACATCCTGACAAAATGCAGACATCTACGATGCACTGAAAGTGCTTTCTGGGAAAAGACGATTGAAAATCCCCAAATAAATAAAGCCACTTCTACAGCGCTGCAAAATGAGTCAAACGCAACACCAACCCAAACGCGGTCTTGAACACTTCTCAGTCGGGATAAACGGGGAACATTCTCACATTCTCCAGAGAGCGCAGCAGAGCGGGGCGATGGAGGTTGCACTACACTGTCAAAACAAATATTTGGACAGAAACAGAAGGAGGACGTCGCAGTGAAGACCACTACTTGCACGATTACATCCACGGTTATGCATGTTGGCACAACACCAACAGGACGTGCCATTTTACATGTAGTTGGGCGGTTTGGGGTCAGTAACGCCAAGCAGACCAGACTGTTTGCTAATAACATGCCATTCAGATGGAATTCATGCCAATGTGCTATACATCCATTCTTCAAAGCCGGGGTCACCTGTCTGAGGTCAGCTGTCATGAAGAGGAGATCTTACTCCACACATGCCTCAATCATACATTGTGTTAGTGTGTTCACACAAAGCACTGAGCCATATTGCAAACGTGCTTGAAAGACCTGAAGCTCCACTGGAAGTGGATTCTTCGGCATCAGGAACCGTTAAAAAACTACATTAAGACCCGGTTTGGGACACTAAACCCACATTTCTACCAGGAAGTTCCTGTTCATTTTAGTCCCTGGTCTACCTTTCAGAAACTGTCCAGATCCGAGACCTACAACCTGGACCATCATTCTTGGTTTTCCTTCCTAAGCAGGGGGAAGGATATAAAAAGAACAAAAGGCTCTATGTGATCAGTGTCAAACGTCGGGTAGCCCTGAGCCAAGCACCGCACATGACCCAACCAGGAAGTGGCTGAACCCCTCTACATCACAAACAATGATCTCTCTTGAAGCACAACGGCGTTCATTATTCACTCGTACCACAATGTCTTGGGTTTTGTTTTTGGAGGGGGGGGGGGGGGGGTCATCTAAATTCACTGACACTGACGTACACCGAGCTAAAGCTGAGCACGAGGGAGATCTGAAAGGTGAAGGGATACTGTACGGCAGAGGCCTTCTGCTCATCTGTCTGTTCTACGTTCTTTCTCAACAGGTTTTCAGGTGATTTTTCAGAGTGAGGTTAAACACACTGAGCAGATATTGGCCTGCCGTTAAATACTGGATGTCAGCCACTAGTAGTTCTCTTGCAAACTACAGAGAAACACATTAGAAACATGCTATTAGTAAATGTTCAAAACTTGTGTTTCATATCATTTCGCTATAATATAGATTAGGGCTGCAACGATTCATCGAGTTACTCGATTAACTCGATTATGAAAATTCCTCGAGGCAAAACATCTGCCTCGAAGCCTCGTTAAATTCCTATGACGCGCCTATGTGCAGGGATCCGATTGTTCCACACGGACCATGTTCAAGAAGCACACCAGCGCGTCGGTCATTCATTCTGAATTTAGTTGGCGCGATGGCGGAAAGTCAGACTCAGAATGTCCGTAAACGACAGAGAGTATCGGGGCTAAATAACGGTATCCTGCTTGTCCATGTGAGCGATTTATTTCTGACAACAAAACGAATGCGTAAAGTTGTAAAATGTGTGACTAGATGTCTCCTCGTCTCCGTGGCGCATTTCTCCGTTTTGTTTATGTATATCGATCACTTCTCATCCGCCATCTTGCGAGTGACGTACAAAGTTACGTTTATGCATCGGACGCTCGTATTGGCTCCCGTAGCGGCTTTTACAGCCAATCGGAAAGCCTGATTTACGCTCGGCTGTGAGTTGTTGTGTTTGCCCAAACGGACGGAGGAGTTCAAAGCAGAGAAAAGAATGGTCAAACAGTTACTGTAGTGATAAAGAAAGCTAAATACATAAATGGCACAGAAGAAGTACACTATATACACACATATTTAGGGCAGGGAGAGGAAAGGGCCATTGCTGGCAAAACAAAACATAAATTAAATGTTATCCATGTTTTATCCAAGTTGATTTAACTGTATTGTTGTTAAATTCTCACTGGCACTTAATAAATGGGCTTAGTTTTGGAGCCAAATTTTGGAGTTGGAATGAATACCTCTGTTTATTTTTTTTTACAGCCACATCATTTTCGTTATGCATTATTTGTTTTGGTTGTTTAAAAACGCAAATTTTTTTTTAATCCGATTCCTCGATTAATCGATCGATAAAGTGCTAAATTAATCGATTACAAAAAGAATCGATAGCTGCAGCCCTAATATAGACACTTGAGGGTCCCGGGGATCGCTTCATCCCAGCGTTTCATTAAAACAATGATGTTTCCATGACAACGAATGATATCTTGACATCAAATCACCCCTTTGCTTTCATATCTGTTTGGACTACTATCCATTTGTTTAACATCATCTCCTCCCCCCACCCCTCCAAACTCCAGGAGAAAACAGACGAACGGTTGGAGCCGGACCTGCATCACCCACACCGGAGCTGCTGCGCTTTAGGCTTTTGGTTCAACAAAGATGGCGTCGGCCCCATGTTTATGGAAAAAACATAAAAACACTACTTCAATCGCACGCGGCTAAATCCCTGACGACCTCGTCAGACAAGAAGAATAGAAGGAAAACTTAATCTGCTCAAGGAAACACAACTCCAAGTTGTTGAAAGTTCAGTCGGAGGATAACGGTAGATTAAATTGAGGATTGGCTCGATGAATAAATGTCATGTAGTTCACGCATAATGTGTTTGTTCTTTTCAGAATCAAATCGAAAACAAATTGTTGTATCGGATTTGAGGGTGTTTTGGGTCTGATGGGGATATTTTTGTACTTTAACTGCTGATTCTGTGCTTCAATCTTTAATAGCTGTGATTTGGCCCATGTATGCTAGTTTATTCTTCTTCTCCACCATCTGAAAAAAAGGTTAAATATTGTACTTTGTTCCTCTGCTTCATTTATCTGACAGCTTAAATTACACCACTTTATTTTTAAAATAAAGACAGCTTAACGACTTCACTTTAATGCCCCAGTATCATTATGTTATCTGTTACCTTCACACTGGTTCATGAAGTAAACAAGACTCGGGAGCAGATGGCTGGAAAGTGACAATAAAAAGAGAGCAGAGACATAGACGGACGGAAAGAAACAAAGACCACGGCGCTATTAGAGCTGATAGATGTGCAATAAAGCAGAGCGTGAAGACGTCTGCACAGGCTGGACGACAGCAAGAAAGAGAGGAGAGTGAAGGAATAAAAAATAGTCAAGTCAAGGAGCTGGAAAGGAAGATTTGCACAGTGCCAGAGCAGCTTTGTGCTACGACTTCCTCTTCTTTTTTTTTTGTGCTGAAGAAGAACGTCTTTTGGAGTTGCCTGTAAGCACAGACTGAAAGAAATAAATATCCTTGTGTTCGCCGGGAGGCTTGTTTAGTTCGCTGGATTTTTGAGGAGAGGCAACGCCACCGCCAGTTCCCCCAGTAACCGTGCCGCTGGGACCTGCCCAGACCAGTAGGGAGGATGGCAACACGCCACGCAGCACCGACAGCATGCTAATGCAAAACAACCACTGTTTTTTTTTTGTTGTTAAATTATTACTCATCCTCTTTACTTCTGACTCAGCTATAAAATCCAAAATCTGGATTCTCACAGGAATGCAAACATGTGACCTGAGGTCACACCAGATGTGAGTGTTTACATGCAATCGTCTTTCACACCGTCTGTGACGCAGAGTTCAGATACCAAATATTTAAGCTCGAGTGGAAAACACAGACTAATCTGTGTCAGATAAAAATAATAAGAGGCCACTGTACCAAAGCTCCTCTTTCAGACTTTTATCTTACACAACGTAAGAAATGTCATCTTTTTTATCAGTCTTTGAGTCGGGCTGTCGGACAGCGATAAAACATTAAAAAATAAATAAAATAAAAGAGAGATGGATTCAGCAAGCAGACGAGGACACATGCAGACACAGCTGAGATGCTGCGTTACGCACAGGAAGTTAGAAAGTTTAAAGCAGGGGTCAAGCTGAGGTGACACCTGACAAAATGTTGACCCGCATGAGCGACACCGCTGTGCAAATTCCAGTGTTGACTCTGGTTTACGGATTCTAATCTTGTAACCAAGTTGCTTCGAGGATCACACCAGCAGCGTTGCCTGTTTCATTCATTTCCTACAAATCAAGTTTACAAACCACGCCAGGGTGTCGACAGCCCTTCTAGACGGCCACTGTCTTGTGTTCATTTCTCTATACAGTGCGTTACAAAATGATCAGCAGGCTTTTCAAGCTGGCTTTAGTGAAATCTATCACATCAGCTCCACATTCAATTTTGTTTAAGTTAATGTAAATTTTTTTTCCAAATAAAGTTAAGAATAGACAGAAGGAGTGAAGAAATATGTTTTCTATTATGTTAATATTTAATTAAAGAATGTTGGAAAATTGTTTCCTAATTTGTTAGATATTCAATATGATTAGATATCACTTGGAATACATTTTCCTCATTTCATGCAGCCCTAATACATAGTAATACAGTTTGATTTGCAACATTTGCGCTGCATGACCGCGCACTAATAATGAAAAAAATGCAGACTTGATGTTCACTGTTATGGATTACATAACTCATGTTTTAAGAGACTTGGATTTATATTACACAGAAATTAATGGAAATCAATCGTTGCACGTAATGATACAGAAGTTAGGTATATAAAAATATTTATATATGAAACTAAATCAGTGTTTTGTTCTCATTTTGTCTTGTGGCACTCTGTGGATGTCTTCTTATAGAATAGAAGATACTTTTTCATCCTATTGGGGATTATTACTATCCCTGCCTGTAGAATAATATTAGACTCATTCAGCTGCAGCCCCGGCGGTGTGAAACATATCAGATATTATATTATCAGCAGATAATATAAGTTTCCCCCCGTTCCTTTGTGTTGTCCTGTAGGGCTTTGAGGGGATTAGTGAGGTAAACACAGGGTGACATGCTCCGTGTTCTACATCGCCCTCGTGCCAGCTCGTTAAACAGGTAAGCGTCATGGTGTACGTGCCGGAAGTGTGAAATTTGGCCGCCTCTAAAAAGGTTAAATGAGGTCCTTCCTGTTTCTTTAAATGCTGAGCCTTTTATTTGGAAAAGAACTATCAGAGGAACTGAAACAATAAATGATTGCTAAGTTTTAGGTAGCACAGTTCGACTCCCAAAATAGAGATTTTCTAACATCTGAGGGATCTTGGAAAAATATTTTTGTTGACATTTGGGTGTCTCCTGTTTCAGTCTACATCACACGGAAGGTAAAATGAAAGTGAACTCACCCTCGGCCTCCTCCTCGTCACAGACTTTCTTGAGTAAGGACGCCCCGCGGTCCAGCACCGCCTCATCCTCCATCCTGTAGTAGTAAAAGAGGAAGAAAGACTGCTCACACCTCTCCTCCAGAGACAACGTGGAGCCATAGCGCCTTGGCTCGTTCACCTGCAGTAAGTTTGGACTGGGGGTCAGTCTGGTGCTACTGGTGGCGCTCATCTCCGCCCATTAAAGACCCATGGATGAGGACGCGCCCTGTGACCACCGCGGAGCTCTGAGACAGCACCTTCAGATCGGCACCTCAAGCGTAGTGAACCACGCGCACCGTCCTTGAGGAGGGCAGGGCGCGTGGTCGATAGGTAGGGTTTAATCTGGCGGAGGCGGGGGGGTGAGGGAGAGGACAGGAAGTCTCTGCTAATTGAGTGACTGGGGCTGGTCATGTGCAAAAAACAAAACACTGAGACAGGAACCCAGTGAGATCTGGATCAGTCTCTCTGTCCACACTTCAACTGCAAGATACTGAATCAAGGGGTTTCATTAATAAAACATTTAAAAACATCTGAAAAAGTACCAGTTGGTGTTGTGTCTAATCAGTCGCACGCCCACACACACTACAAAGCCTCTCCATCTGGTCGGTAATGCCTGTCACCCCCCCTCCACCTAAGAAACAAGTGGGGCATCACATGTCTGTCTACTCATCCGCCCTTACAGGATTACGCCAGCTTTACTTAAATGACCCACACACACACACACACACACACACACACACACACCCTCAGGCCTCCACACATCAAACAAACGGTGTTTCCCAACAAACATCGACGTGAAGGAGGATTGGGGAAAATGTTTCTTTCGGGTCGGCCCCCGTGGCTGGAAGGAAGTTTTGTTTGTTTGTTTCTGTGGTGGGGGCAATACAGTACATACCGTCGCTCAGCTGCTCGCATCGGAATCGAGAAATCACAGCAGTCATTGACACCAACGGCTCACTGACGTGTTAAACTTTGTCAGGATGCTGTCAAGGCATAAAAGCCCAAATCAGTCACCGACAAACGCCACGTCACAATAATGCTGGAAATGCTTAAGCCCCGGGTTTATCCTAATGGGATCACAGACAAATAGGTTGTTTTTTTATAAAACAATCGTAACATTTCTTGTTGTTTCGCTACAGATTAGTTGAAAGGTTCACAATTATCCTGATATTAATTATTTTTTACTATAAATAAACAAGTGATATTGAGTCAGATTTGGCCACAGAACATCAGAGCTTGCCTGACAATATTATTATTGATGATTATTAATATAAGCAGTTATAGTAGTAGTAGAAGATTCATTAGTGTCAAATCATATAGACAATAATGTTGATTGTTGATCATATTGTTTTATGAGGCATAAATGTAATATTGCGGGTGTCTGGTAACTCCTTCAATTGAGGAGATTGACATTTGATGCCATAATGTCAATAACACCTTCATTAATGTTCTCCAACTCAACTTAATTAATTCTCGATCAAAGTGGGCTGGACGGTGTGGGTGCAGTAAAATGGTGGGGGGCGCCAGGGTCACAGAGGTCTTCAGAGGTCAAAGGTCAGCTACCAAACGGTATTCTTCCAGCTGGTTGGGATTCAGCTACCTTCTCTGCATCGTGACCTTCACGTCACATCTACCGACAGCTTCAGTTCATCCTTTTCATGTAAAGTAACGCAGAACACTGGAACTCGCCCTGTGTTTGGTTGTCAGTTATTCTTGAAATAAAGCTGCTCAAGTTTGTTTTTTGTGTCATTTTCCAGAACACACTGACACTTCCAATACGTGTATTTAACTGACCTATATACCTTTTTTTTGTCTTTCCTATGATAAAAAAGTAAAAAATGACCTTCAGATTCTAGAGAAAGTTTTTGCTCCCAACTGAACATTCATTCTAAAGCATTTAATATGAACTAAAATTCAAATGCAGTAGGCTGTTTGAAACCTCAAAAGCTTGTCTTATCATCTTGTCAAGCTTTAACTCTGATGTGTAACTCTGGGTCGACGTGATCCTTTCACACTTTTATCTCTGGACTTCACCAGCTTTCCTCTATTGCCGGCCTTCCTACCTCCTCCGTTGCCACCTATGGAACGATCTCGGACATAACAGGCCAAACTCTGCTCTCCTCTGAGCCGACCGCCCACGCAGGTCTGCACCCAAGTTGTATTACTACACTGAACTCTATGAGACATTGTGAGACTTACTTAAATGTTTCAATGTTTATGCTTCAGACATAATGTGAGTAGTAGAACATCCCTGTAGTTGCATACTACATTTTTAAGGTTTAATTTCTGATTTAAAAAAAACCTGCTTGTAGACCTTTTTAAAAATATATATTTTATGTACCTGTCCCCTTTGTACAGTTCAACCTGAGAAACTGATGTCCTACATTTCCCATAATTCCTTAATCACTCCTTAATCAAAACATTGCACAGCAGATCATTTACAACATATCTTTTCCAACACGCTTCTGCCTGCAGATTGTTAGGTTTCCCTGCATGAAAGTCACGTGTATCATTTCCCAAAGTTTTGCACTAGAATTAATTAGTGAAAAAAGTTTAGTTTCAATTTAGTTTGATCAAAACGATCAGAATAAACCCTAGCAGGGAATGACTGGGAGGCCTTTCAGTAGCAGAATGTAAAACGTTATATAAACAAACTGACACGAGTTACTGTTTTATTGTGGTTTTGATATTCTAATAAATGTAAAGATTATACTGTAAATCGACAAGAGAATAGGTTAACAAACTATCTCTCCCTCACTCTTTAAAGTGCAGATTGAAACAGGCTACAATTAGTGAATGATTGATTATTAACAGGAAATATCGACATCTATTTGACACCATGAGGACAAAAAAAGAACCAAAAGGGAACCGAGGAATGCAACTGACATTTACAACACCTGTCCTTATTAGAGTGTAAAAATATTTCTCAGTGGATTTTTCATTTAATGAATAATCGAAGGCATTCCTGTATTGATAATGAATAGCTTAACCCTAAAACAATCTTATTAGAAGTTGTGCAAGCAATCAAAACTTGACAAGCTGTTACTTTGCACTCCTGATTGTATATGAGCAGCTATCAGTCTTTCACTTCATAGATAACCTATCAGTCTGCCTGTCCTTGCAGGGCCGACAGTAATCTGCATGTAGCTAATGTTCACTATCTGTTTGGGGCGGTGAGTGTCCTTTAGTACCGAGCTGATGCAACTGTCAACTGTGTATCCAAAGCATGGAAACGTCAAACAGCCTGAAGGCATCCGTCTGTGTCATGATGACATACATGCATCTACTGCAGTCATCGCGATGTGAATAAATGTGTGCGGGTCATCCATCTGGTTATCCTGCACACAGTTCAAACTCCTCACGCATTGAAGGCAGAATGTCATCAGATATCACATTTCACTGAACCTTGGAAGGGTTTTCTCCAAACAATGAAAAGGAGGCGTGCAGTTTTTGTTTTGTGAGATGTGTGGCTTTCTTCTGACAGCAGACTTCACTGTGCATGAGGCAGGAATGCAAAGCTTTGCTTCTCGTAGATAGTCGCGCAAACCGCAGAAGGTTCCCACTGTTAACCTTAAATGAATCAGGGTCACGTGGAAATTGCAGTTCCAAATTCATCATGAGAAATCTTTTTAAATCACTGAATCATTGCTATTTTGTCTGTTTTTACTAATTTCCCGTTTTCTACACATTTTTGGCCTTTTGCACCCATTTACAGCTATTTGCCATTTGGATATTAGCGTCATTAAGGCAACAGATTCACAGGATCCAGACGATTGAATTAGTTAAGCGCGTATTCTGCATCAGCGGGGCCGAAATCTTGATGATGACATGCTGACAGCAACCAGAAACCACACATTAACAACGACACAGTGTCACCTGGGTTGCTGATTGCCCTCAAGTTAAAAGATCTATAGCCCGGTTTGGTCGTAGTCCTCTTTCATAGATGCATCGATAAAGCCTGTTTAGTAACAAAGCTGTGATTGTGCAGCATCCACACACGCACAATCATATGTGAGGTATGTTTTCCTACATGGCTAGGATCCGTGCAAAGCAATTAGAGGGCTGTCATGTATTTTTTACGCTTAAACTTTAACAAGTTCAGACTTTAAATGACCTTTATGGAGTGTGTTAACATCCAGCTCTGTGGGGGGTTCCTCATGTTATAACACGTCAGCCTCATTACCAAACCACTTGTTCATGAAGTGCACCTGATCTTTACGCATTCATTGCTCTTTATAATAAGCACCAGCACCTTTTTGCAGGCTAATCTGCACACAGGTGTGTCGTCCTCAATGTATTTAAAAAAAAGGTCAAGTAGCTCAGAGTGAAAATCAATTCATTATAGCCTGTGGAAGTCACTTACTTCTTGCCGCTGCTCATCTCTGCGGGTTGCGTGTGATAAATCTCCTTAGTGAATGTGCCGAGCAGAGCGGATCACCAGAGCGGCTGCTGATGCTTGACCTGACAAAGCAACACACAGAGGGGTCACTCCTCTGCTCTCTTGTGGACGCGAGACACATTCAAATACACATTCAGAGTCCTTCACAACAATGAAGTGCATGGCTGAAAGGAAAGCGTCTAATGTGACAATAACCACCCAGCAAAAGTGTCATAGTGAGACTTGTTATGGGCTCTGCTTTAGGTCCAAAAATCCATCATTTATTTGATTATTTTAAAATATAATACAGCAATTAATATCTCATTACAGCTGCAGGAACACATACATTTTTGTTAAAGAAAAATATAATAAATATGATCTCTTTGGGAACAATCCAACAGCAGTGATGTTGTGATCAATGTCTGGACACATCACAGAACACTATCAAGCATCAACATTAACATGATGCATTTGCTGAGATTCCTCAACAGCATCATAAATCAGCTAACCGACCCAAAGAAATAACCAAAACAAAAACACGTGTGATAAATAAGTTAATCGTGTGATAACTTTTTTTTTTTATTTAACCAGGAAGTCCCTCCAAGGAGACCTGGCCAAGACAGGTTGCCAGTTACAGATTGAAAATGCAAGTGGCATACATGGAAACGTACCGGTATAATAAACACAGTTAGTTTCTGATACACATGTTGGACCAGAAACACATCACGATTCGGAAAAACACATGAAAAAAGGTGACACAAAGCACGAGGAAAAGTCGCTGAGGTCCCTGAAGGCACCTGCAAATTGAATAGAAATGTTACGCACGAGACGCCTTTGGCGCGCGCACACACGAGGCCTGGAGGAGGAGAAGAAGAAACGCAGACAGACTTCGAGGAGTGAAGGACTCACCGCTGTGGCTTCTGTGCGTTGTGTGCTCTCGGTGTCTTGGTGTCACCCCTGCAGTGGCGGGCAGGTGAAGTAGTCTTACCTCCGCAGCTCGGGGAAGTTTGTATGAGGCATCGTCCGCGGCGACTCGCGCTCTGCACGCCGCCGCCTCTATCCGCCGCTGGACCGTCCTTCCGTCAACGCCACTCCTCCGGTGGGAGGTCAGACCTGCTGCACGGCTGCACCAGCATCACCCGAGGTCACCGCGCAGCCACGGGGCCAACTTAGTCAGCAATATGCGGGCGTCATTAAAAAACACACAGAATAAGAACAAGTTCAAATAAATTATATAATTAGAAAAAAAAATATTTAAATGTCATATATATTATCGTGTATATATATGTGTTGATGCTCACCAGTAAAACTCGTAAAAATATATATATAATTTAAAAATATTTGTCCATAAAGCTATTTGCATTTAATGACATATTATTGTTAATCCAAAATGATACAAAGAAAGCATCCCTGTAGTATTCCACGGATATGGTTGTCCAGCATCTCTCTACAATGTATTGCAGGATTACTAAAGTGACTTTTTACGACACAATTGCTGGGATTGTTTGTGTCTTTTGAATCTACAGCGCCGTCTGCTGGAGACAAGGTTCACTGTCGTTACCTTCATGCCAGAAATTATACAGTGACCTTTTTAATCATCTGCAATGTAACAGGTGCAACAGCAATCATCTTAAAAGTGAGTTGATTGGTTATGTCTGTATTCAAATAATGTCTGTATAATGATCTTAAAGACGGAAATGATCTGATTATATTCAGCCGGACCATGAATACAGTATATATTCAAGGATACGATCTGTTGGGATAATTTCACACCACAATTATTCAGGTGCTTATAAGCAAATTAACTTTTGCACTTCCACTCATACACTTAGAAAGCCATGCTTTTAGCTCCACAGTGCCCCTTTAAAGCTATCCAACCATTTCAGACTAATTTATTTAGTTATTATTTCAGGACAATTCACATTGATGGCTAATTTCCATCTGTAGTTCAAATTAGGCAAGTTGATGTTGATGTACAGGAAAAACAGAAGATATACTGTACATAGTTAAACTAGCTATACAAAACAGCAAGAAACAGAAAAAAAGACAAAACAGGACATTCATTAATATGTTTAGATACGGTTGCAAGTTTGGTTAGCTCTAAGCCAAGCCTTAGCGTGGCTCTTGAAAGTGGAGAACATAGCAATCAGCTAATTAATCCATAATAAAAAATAATATACTTGAAGTACATTTTCCTGATTACACACTTTTACACATTTTCAATGAAGGACTTCCACCCCTGCTGTGACAAGTCCATTTATTGCTACTTTTCAGCTCTGGTTTGATCTCCACCAAGATAGTTCCTCAGCTGCTCTCTATGTGTTTTACTTTATCCACCATGCAGTGGCTATGTGTCTGATAAACCTGCCGAAGCTCGATTGACAGGTTTATTGGAGCTTGTTTTCTGAAAACAGCTGCCTGCTGACAGCGGCGAGACTGAACGTAGGCTTCAATAAATGAGCCATAACATCAAAACAATGAGCTAAATGAGGCCAATAATAAGTTTCATATAGTGCGATACCTCTCTTTGGTTTGATGAAAATGTTTTTAAAATACTAATTTGAGAAGCTTAAATACATTTTAGATGGGAAAAGAGCTTGGCTTTAATATAATTTTTGGTGGAGTCAAATTAGGTTATTGGTCCTAGTTGTCTTAAACAATCTGTATGCAATACAAACGTTGCGTTGAGCTGTGATGTGCTCATATTCCAATCATAATATTGGTTCAGAAAAGTATTTTTCAATAGAAAAGAAGCGTGCCGTGATGCCATCAATGTTCAATTGCTGAAAAGCACAAAACCTTGTGTTCGGTGTTATGTAACACTCAGACTTCTTGGCAGCTTTTTGAACGTCTGCAGACTAACCTTGGTTGCTGTGTAACATTTTTATCTCTGACACAGCAGTGAGCTCATGTTTTTCAAACTTGAACTGGATTATAATCAGTAACATTTAACTTGAAAGAAAGTCAAGTTTGAATATTACTCGATGTTTAATGTTTCAGGTGTCATCTGCAGTAAAGCGGCTGACACCTGATTCTTTTTGGAAAGTTAGGGGCTATTGCCACAACATCACCCGGAGAGTCATGTCACTTTGCTGTCTGTCTGCCTGTCTGTCTGTCTGTCTGTCTACCTGTCTGCCTAACCAGATTTGATATCTGCTTTATTTCTGTATAAGTATCAAAAGTCCAGCAGATACAAATATTTTACTAGTTTACGAACAAGGTATTTAATTAGGTCATTTCATACTACAGAGAAGAAGTACATTTTCTATTTATATATTGTATTTCAAGAACATCACAAATACATTGTATTTGAGAATTGGGACATTTGGATGTTCAGGTTATAAAAAAGCCAATTTTGCAGATATTTGGTTGTTATTAAATAATAATCAGTTATATGAAGCAGAATTTGAGCATAAGTCAAAGACTGCTATATGATTTCTTAAACAGTTGATCATATATAAAAGTCCATTTAATACGCAGAAACGATGGCTATTTAAAGATTAAACAAAACAATTTGACCTGAACATCATGGCGAACGTTAAAATTGCTTTGATGTGCTGTTTCCTTCGCTATACTTATATTTTCCAGGGTTGAAATTTGTTCTCAAAACAACTTTTTCTGTTTTTAATCAAAACACAAAATATTGTTACGGCTAACATCAGTGCATCCTAACTGAGATGCATGTAATTGTCCCTCATAGATGAGTGTATAATGCAAAACAGCTGCTGTTTTACACATTCAACCCTAAGCATGTCAGCTTTTCCACGTTTTCCACCACAGGCGACAAGTTTCTATTTGTGGAAAAAGAGGCAACAAAGTCGAGAGAGATGACTCACAGTTCCCACAGCTTTACTTCAAATTCAATTTTGAAACAAAAAGTATTTGACTTCATTTCACTTCAAGGATATGAAAGGTTGCATCGGCTTTTTGGCCCTTTGTAGTTTGAGATGCATTCGACTATCTGCTGCTTCTGTTTTCATCCCTGTTGTCTTTCCACAGGGTTTTATTTGGTGCCAGCTCATGTCTTTGATGTGAAATTGTTCCGGGAAATGTACTTCTACCTCACACCTTGCTCTGAAATTCCTCAGGCCACACCATGACATTAAAAAAGGGCAAAGTTGTATAAGATTATATTATTCAGCTGAGTGGACTTCCCAGGTAGTCAATTACTTAATTAATTGTCATCAGCCTGATAGTCTATTTAATATGTAATTGCAGTGTTATGTAACATTGAAAGGAGCAAGTTTCCAAAATATGCTAAATCCAAAATTCATGGCATATCCTCCACATGGCTCTCAACATGGTGAGGGCTGAGCAGACAGCTAGCAGCTAACAAATCAGTAAATTAGCAAAAACTTTTGAAAAAATACCCTGGAGACTTCTGTGACAGATAACCATCAGTAAAACCTGGAATAAACCCAAACAGGAGGTCAGAGGTCAGGCACGATGAATGGAGATGGAAATGGGGAGGGAAAGCCTGAAGGAAAATCACAATTATAACCAGCTCATGATAACACTACTGTCCTGATCAGTAATACATGCAACTTGTTTAGATCAGAGAGAAAGTGTGACATGTTTTAATGTGTATGTTAGCAGTTGGGCAGATGTTCGCATACAGATGTGAGGTTTCAGTGTACAGTAAGTTATGTGGCAGAGGTCTGTGAGGAGAAACAGCCTCTTCTGAGCCTCCTGCAGTGACCTGTAGTGACCCGATGACTGTGTTGGGCCAAACTATGGGAGCACTGACTGGGCTTTTAAAAAAAAAACTAAATCTGGGAACATATTTTCAGGTTGTATACTTTAGGACTCACGGTGGTTTCATTTCCTATTAATGCTAACTTCTGCAAAAAGAAGCTAGTCTTTTATATATTATTTTTAAATTAAGTGTGTGCCCACATTATACAAATAAAAAGGATGTTTGTGCTATCAACCAAATCCTCATCTCAGCACGCTAACATGCTTGCATCGACAATGAAAAAATGCTGATGTTCACCATTATCCCCTCTAGCGTGATAGCCTGGTAACATTTTTGACTTAGAACCACACACAAAGTACAGTTGTGAAATATTCCCAGAGACATTCATTTTGAAGATACTAAGTTTCAAACCAAAGATTTGTACATATTCTTTTGTTGTACCTGATCATGTTATTGTTACTATATTTATTGGAAATTCTTGCGGAGACATTTATTTCAAAACCACAAACAACAACCTCACTGTGGTGCTAAAGGAAACATCAGGGGATTAACAAAGTCATATAGACTTAGAAAAGATATATATTAAAAAGAAATTGATTTGTAGTGTGTTATTAAAGGGGGATACCTGACGTACATTGATGTACACTTTATTGCCAAAAGTATTCACTCACCCATCCAAATAATTGAAATCAGGTGTTCCAATCACTTCCATGGCCACAGGAGTATAAAAGCAAGCGCCTAAGCATGCAGACTGTTTCTACAAACATTTGTGAAAAATGGGTTGCTCTCGGGAGCTCAGTGAATTCCAGCATGGTACTGTGATAGGATGCCGCCTGTGCAACAAGTCCAGTCGTGAAATGTCCTCGCTCCTAAATATTCCAGTCAACTGTCTTGGATTGGGATTATAACAAAGTGGAAGCAATTGGGAACGTCAGCTACTAGTGGTGGGCCACGTAAAATGACGGGGCAAGGTCAGTGGATGCTGAGGCGTATAGTGCACAGAGGTTGTCAACTTTCTGCAGAGTCAATCGCTACAGACCTCCAAACTTCATGTGGCCTTCATATTAGCTCAAGAACAGCGTAGAGAGCTTGATGGAATGGGTTTCCATGGCGATCAGCTACATCCAAGCCATACATCAGCAAGTGCAAGGCAAAGCGACGGATACAGTGGTGTAAAGCACGCCTCCACTGGACTCTAGAGCAGTGGAGACATTCTCTGGAGTGAAGAATCACGCTTCATGGGCCAATGCATGTACACTATATTGCCAAACGTATTCACTCACCTGCCTTGACTCGCATATGAACTTAAGTGACATCCCATTCTTAATCCATAGGGTTTAATATGACGTAGGACCCACCCTTTGCAGCTATGACAGCTTCAACTCTTCTTTGTGTGTGTGTTGTGTGTGTGTGTGTGTGTGTGTGTGTGTGTGTGTGGAGAAAGAAAGCACATGTATTTTACATTAGACCTGCATCTCCTCCTACTGTCCACTTTGGGTATTACATGTGTGACAGAGGAGAGTACTAAGGGGAGAAATAATTGGTTGCAATACTGTTCCGGACATAAAGAAATGACCATCAACTTTAAACCAGATTGAAACCTTTATTAAATTCTGTATATGATGGAATACACTGGTTGGATCCTAATTTGGTATTTTAACTGAATTCAATCATTTTGGTCATCATAAACATTAGTTTTAACAGTTTATCTAGAATTGCTCATTCTTTCACATCTGTGCTGTTAACTCCTTCCCACCTATTTCTACTGCTTTTGGTCATATTATAATACGCTCACTTGCCGTTTGAAGGACCCGCCCATTTAGTTCAGGTACAGATTAATTTTCCATTAATAGGCTACTCCACGTATCCCTACATTATGTCTTTCCTTGTAACATAGTAATCTGTGCGTTCAATCAGCATTTTTTTTTTAACTTTCCTTCATAGTGAATAAAATCTAGCCTTAGCTCATCCCACTTGGGCCTTTATTATCCCACTTTTTTTAATTGTTGTTCATAATTATTGTAGATAAGCCTATTGTATAGATTTTAATTATTCAATCAGTCTTTTTTGTTGTTGGTGTAAACTGCTGTGATTATTAATTAAAATGATTTCGTATAACTGACATCATTACTATGATAAATGCAATTTCATTAATATAAGTAGCCCAAAAGTAAGTTGTATGTTTCATACAAATTATACTCGTAAAATCTAATTAATTGATTTGCAAATACAGACCTTAATCAGAGAGCTTTGAAACAGAAGAGGCACTAGAGAGTCGGCGTGTATCACAATGAATCATGGGAGTATTCACGCGTTCCGTCATATGCCTCTGTGCTATGGAGTGACTCATCTCGCTCTATGTGAATAATCTCTGGTCATGTGAGCGGATTTGCAAACTCTCGCGAAATTAGCAACAGATTTGACCAAAATGCTACTGCAAAGCTATTTCCGGGTCAGGTGGAGGCGGTGGAGGTTGTGGAGGACAGAACGAAAGGCAGAGTGATTATCGGAGAGATTGTGGTTTAAACTGATCGCCCTATCGATTGTTTTGCTTTGCTTAGCCACCACGGCGGTGCGTTGCCGGACGCGGTAGCTAACCGCACCTAGCTCGAGCTAGCTAGCTGGCCACTGACTGACAGCCCATACGCTCGGTCACATGAAGTGAATTTAATCGGAGGGAGGATGGCGGAGCGGGACGCGTCGCAGGGAGATCTACTTCTGCAATCATCTTCAGAGGTTTCAGAAAGTTCTGGGAGGCGGAATTCCTCCGATGAAAACGGACACGCCGATAGCCCAGATGAGACTCTCTCTCCGACTTCGGTGATATACTTCAGGGAGGCTTTGGACTCCTCAAACCTGAGATTTGGGACGGCTGGGTCGCTGTCACCGACTCCGCCTCGACGGTATGACTTCAGGATCGAAAGAATCGATTCAAAGCGCAGAAGTAAGTGCTAACAAGCTTTCTAAAACACTAACTAGTCAACAAAATCCTCCCTAATAACCTACTGAGAATAACAAATGCACCTGCAGTTAGTTTAGCGTTGCTAGCTTACTAGTGCTGTTAGCTAACTTTTGACTGTCCATAAATAAACAACTTCCTACATGCTTGTGATATCAGAAAAGTGCCATTAGCTAACGTTGCTCACGTTAGGAAGGTGATGACTAATATAAACACTCTGTTCTGGCTGGTTTCAACTAGTAAACAAAGCTGTTGACCAGTGTAAGAGTAAACTTCATGTCCATATCCACTGGCTGCTGCTGGTATAAACTTAACGTGTTTCCTCTTTTTACATCAAGGTTCTCTGTGTCTCTGATACATGTCATCTTTGTTTTCATACTTGTTGCACATTAACTCACCAACACCAACCGTCATGACAGTTATCCACTGCTTTAGCTAAACACAAAATATCATCTGGGATTTGGGTCAAACTAGGGCAATCATGTTTGGTCCCTTAGTTTTTGTTTGATTAAGGTTCTTTTTTTTTTTTTTAATTAGTCCTTTACTCTTTTCTATTTGTGTCATTTATGCTGTTTTCTTTTAATAAAACTTTTATTTATTTATTTGATAAGTAAATTAATAATTTTGTTGGTTTGAGTGCAGGTTTGAAGGTTCCATTTAATTATAAATGGGATATCTTTGACATTTCCGGCTGTTGCTTGAGCAAAAAAGAAAATACATTATTTCAAGAGAGAAAGATAGATTGAGACAATAATCTAGCCTGATTGAAAATTGATTTTTCTAGACCAATACCTCACCGATATTAAGAAGATAATAAATCTGATATATCAGCAAAGAGTCCTTAATGGTGACACAGCTTTTTTCTCAACACACACCGGGCCTGTAAACGGTACATGAACAGATAGTGTCTTACTTTCTAAGACATGCATCTTTTGGTTTTCTGACGTGCAACTTCAAATGACACTATTTTACATCCAGGACATGGCTTTATTGCCCTTGTCTGTGTTTGGGTGTCCTGCTGCAGCCAGCACATTAATTGCATTGTCAAATAACAGGCCTGTGTTTCCGGTCAGGGGACAGTGTTGATGCTCGAGATACAGATGAATCCTCTGCTGCATCATTAGCATCGGTTGGGTACTCGAGAGACCCCCCCTCCCCCTTTTTTTTTTACGCATGCACCATCTGCTCACGTGACGCTGTGTTGCTGTACCCAGCACTACTGTCAGCCATCTTTGGTCGACACCCACCCAGTGCATTCACTGCGGTGCACAGGCAGTCCAATCAGAGTGAACCGGTGCTAAGCTGACCGGAGGAGGGCTGTGATTTTCAGCACGGTGCTCTCTTGCATTTTAAATCCCCAGTCTGTACAAAGGGGATAACAAGAGGTTGAAGAGGCGGAGGAGGAGGTGGAGGAGGAGAGGGCAGGGCAGCCTCTCTCAAGACAGCAGCGTATTTCACTCAGTTGTAAGGAGGAGGGGAGAAGGATGCAGGCATAAAGAGGAGGAAAAGCAGCACCCTTTCAAACACCTGCTGAGAGCTGCTGAGGGCCTTCCCCCATCTTATCCTCGTTTGATTTGATGCTTTGATTCCCTCTTCTCTCTGACTTTGTCATCTTTGCGGGCGGGCCTTGCCTGGTTTCTGGGACAAAAGCTACTTTGGCTATTTTTCCCTCGGCGTTGTTGGTTTTGCATCAGCTGAGTCATCATGTCTGATCTGACGCCTCAGAGCGAAACCCCCACTCCCACCACGGACAAGATCACCCAGGCCGCCCGGGAGACCATTTATCTCTGCAACTTTCGCGTGTCTGTCGACGGCGAGTGGCTCTGCCTTCGCGAGCTCAACGACATCTCCCTGACGCCAGACCCAGAGCCGGCCCATGAAGGTATTGTGACCGATTAGCTCATCTTGCGAGGAAGGCTGTGTGCACAATTTGATCTTTGTTTGGGCGTGGTGATAACCCAAGGTCCCCAGACGCAACACGTTTCATCTAGTGAACCGTGGTAATGTGTGCCGTTTGAGCTGTGTCACGATGGATTTCAGCGGAGACGGCTTGATGTCTGAGAGTTACACAGCAGGATGACGCGGCTTGTAAATAAGCCAAGGCCGGGCAACAAAACAACCAGGAAGTGCCGCTTGTTTTTGTCGTGAGAATCTATCATCTTGCAGTTAATCACATCAAAAACAGAAATGATATTTTGTGTCTGTTTTCCTTAATCTTACAAAATATAACACTCAGAAATAGGTTTATACATTGTTGTTGTTGTTTTGTTTTTTTTTACTCTTACTGAGACTAATTTAGACAAGATGTAACTGAATCCAGATATTTAAATTAGGCAGCATCCTGGTACCTTCTATCTGTTGTCATTTTTGGTTTTAAATATGATGAGGAAAGAGAATATGTGCTGTTCAGCGAGGCTTTCCTCATCCTCGTCTCTTGCCACGCCTTCTCTCAGCAGAGAGCCGGCAGATTGGCAGGTCCACGGTTTTCCTGAGAAAAGGAAAGCAGTTCAGACTTCTCTCTGGTCATTCAAATTTCAACATTGGTCATGCAAATTCAACACTGCAGCACTTCAACCTGCAGCTCTGCTGTGATGATATTACAGAGGAGCTTTGACAATGACAGAAACTGTTTTTATCAGGGATGCTGAATTATATCTGATAATCTATAAATTCTATGAGTTTGTTGTTGCTGCGATAGATTTTTTTCCTTTCATTGCTATATTACCACATGTCTAGTTTCATGAGTTAACAGAGTTAACCCATGTTACTTTACTTGTAAGGCTTTATTCAAGGACTTTAACTCAACTTTAAGCAAGATCTAACGTTTACTTGACACACATGTTGGTTCTTCTTAATTTCAATTGCTAATTCCTTTGTGTAGCACGGGAATATTTCAATGCTTCCTTGTAAGAAGCTGATTGTTTTAACAGTGGTGGAAGAAGTACTCCGATCTTTTATTTAAGTAAAAGTAAGAGAAAAATAAAAACCAAAACAGAACTTTTTAACTGGTTATGAAACTGTCTCAAAATAAAACTGATGCCTCTGTATGACCTACATAAGTAAGTAAGACTGTCAGACCACTCTGCAGTAAAACACGTTTTCTAAAGGAATTCTGGTATTCGGATACACTACCGCTTTTTTCCACAGGGGCTGCCAAAATTAACACAAAATATAAAAGATTCTAGCTATTCTAATTTGTAACTTGATATAGGATATAGGACCGGGGGATTTCCATCTATAATCATTTATTTGTTAATTTATAATTGATAGTATTTATCGGAATCTGCGAAGTAACTAAAGGTATCAAATAAATGTAGTGGACTAAAGTACAAAATTTAATTTAAATTCATGCAGACACAAGTAGCATAATTTGGATAGACTAAAATACAAGAACCTCAAAATCATAATTAAATACGATACTTTAGTGTATGTAGGCTACTTAAGTACTCTCCACCACTAGTTTTCTCTTTAATCAGAATCAAACGTAAGGTTGTCATGTTGCCGCATTCTCTCTACAAGGCTAATTCATGACAATCACACTATATGTACATTCATTGTGCATTGCAGTGACTTGAAATAAGGAAACATTTTGTTGTAAATTCAGAGCTATTAAAACGGTTATTTTAGCTATTAAAATCCTGATATGGATTTTCACCATTTTAGCAACAACATCTGGTTGCACTCATTTTGTGTTGAAGTGGAGACTTTCATGGTCCATAACTAAAATCCATGCAAATTACAGACCAAATGTGTATTTATTAATCAAGTAAAAATGCTGTATGCCCTGTGGAACTGGCCTCTCAGTGTCTAGTTATCTGCTTACATAAATAATGGATGAGGCATAAACACATGGATGGATAATACAGAGAATTAAGTGCTGACTTTATTTGATTTTACTACTTGATCCAAT
The DNA here is from genome assembly GCA_029853015.1 of Chelidonichthys spinosus. Taxonomy (NCBI): domain Eukaryota; kingdom Metazoa; phylum Chordata; class Actinopteri; order Perciformes; family Triglidae; genus Chelidonichthys; species Chelidonichthys spinosus. Next base: position 9,257,051 of record CM056831.1, read on the forward strand.
ATTTCCTTGTTTTAGGTTTGTATTAAATCATGTATGTCTGTATGTAATTTTTCCAGCAAAAGCTCATTGTTTTTCACCTTATCTCTTATTCCCGTATCAGAACGACTTTACTTTTACTTTGTGGAAACATTGGATCCAGAAATACTGAAGGAAGTAAAGGAACCATCAAAAATGTTTTTCCCCACCTGAGTCATTCCTGCTCTGAGACCATATTCTGCGTCATTGCTTCGAGGACTCTACTGACCTTCTCCTATATTCTTTTTTGTTTTTTTTTTCTCCTCTCTTTTAGATCCGAAGGATCCCATTGCAATTGAAAGGCTAAACTTGATGAACATGGCCAAACTGAGCATCAAGGGCCTGATTGAGTCTGCTCTCAACCTCGGACGCACACTTGACTCCGACTATGCACCTCTCCAGCAGTTCTTTGTCGTGATGGAGCACTGTCTGAAACATGGCTTGAAAAGTACGTACAGGACCCTTCACACTGTCATCTGTTCAGCTGCATCACTTGGTGGTTTGAAAATGGAAATTTGAGGTCTTGACCACTTAGGTAACTGTACAAAAATATTCATACTGGACATTTTAGTTATGAGGCATATTTACTTTCTCTTATAGATCCATTTATATTTTGTGAGTATTTATAAGTGTGTGCATACAGTTTGGCAACAGAACTACAATGGATTGCAATAGCTTGTCGAGCTATGTAAGGACATTAACCACCAAGGATCGCACATGCATCCAAAACAAATTGACGTTCCAGATCTGTGTGCTATAAGTGAGTTAGTAGAATACATTAGCAAGTGGCCCAATATTAAGTGGCCAGATATATACATGTATTTGCTGGAGAAACGTAGCGTGTAACGCTACACCAATGATACAGTCAGATGCTTCCAACTACATCAACGTCAAACACCATGATATAGATTTAGAGGTTTGACTTTATTGAGTTTTAAAATGGGTGCATTTTGATTCTGGTAATTCAGTGTTAAAAGCTTGCTAAATCGTCTGGATGAATGTGGCAAAACACCACTTCAGTGGCAAATATGCAGACGTATGTTTTTGATGACATCCGCTGTAAAAGGGTCTATTACCACCCACTTGTTTGTATTGCTCATTATTTTGCCCTCAACCAGCGCTGTCTCTCCATTTTCAGCCAAGAAGACCTTCCTGGGGCAGAACAAGTCGTTCTGGGGAGCGTTGGAGCTGGTGGAGAAGTTGACGCCTGAAGCCGGAGAGATCACTGCCAGTGTAAAAGATCTACCCGGCCTCAAGTGAGTCTGATCTATCCATTCCCTACAGACAGACACATTTCACGCAGTCAGAACTTTTGTGAGCAAAAGAATGACATGAAAGGATTTAGTAGCAGGCCTCCTTTTTGGCAAATGTCAACTCTGACGGCCATTTACCATATATTAAAGATAGTAAGGAGTTGTTCATTATATATGTTTGGTTCCAGAACTCCACTAGGAAGAGGGCGTGCCTGGCTTAGACTGGCCCTGATGCAGAAGAAACTCTCTGACTACATGAAGACCATCATCAACAGAAAGGACCTCCTCAGGTGTGTTTACTCGCTGAGGCCACTGACGCCGAGAATACTGGTATAGAACTTATGTGATGTGAATTAAAGGGGAAGTCACAACAAAGTGGGAAACACTTTGGATGGCGACTATGACTTTACTGCGTTCTAAACACACTATAAAGTATTATACTTATAGAACTGTAAAGTTATAAACTTCTAAAGATTCCAACTGCTTTACAAGAGCAACACTATATAGCATTTCACAATGACTTATAAAGTCAAGTATCATAATACTTCATAATTGCAGGTCACTAACTGTAAATAATGTGCATCATTTTTATAGTTGTATACATGACAATCTTTTTATAATGCATTTTAATCACTAATAATCTATTATAATGTGATTATTTAATTTAAGTGAAAATTGATTTTACATTTTGTGCGTTCTTGGATGGACTAATGATTTTTTTTAATTCTTTTTTTTCTCCATCTTTCATTACACCCTGATATTTTCTGGTCAGTGACGGTATTTGTAACTCCTGTTTCTTTCTAGTGAATTCTATGAGCCAAATGCGCTGATGATGGAGGAGGAGGGAGCCGTCATCGCCGGGCTGCTCGTCGGACTCAACGTCATTGATGCCAATCTGTGTATGAAGGGAGAGGACTTGGACTCTCAGGTAAACCTGCATTCACTTCAACCAACACCCAGAACTCCAGTAACACAAGGACGTGTTTGACTAGTGGTTTCAGGAAGGATGAATGATAATGAGTCCCACTTGATCTTTAATTGGAGACTTGTGGCCGACTGTTTATTATTAGCATAGCTAACGCCTCCTAAACCCATTATAAGGGCAGGTGTTGTGCAAGTAATCATTAAATCACTAAACAGCCTTTTTAAATGTTCTTAAAATGTTTCAGTTCAAATTTCAACACTGAGAGTTACCTGTGTCCATCTTTGTTTGGTTAAATGCTCTGCATCTAATACAAGCTCATCATCGCTCTTGTGGTAATTCCATAGACAGCTTTTTCCAAACTGTTCAGGAATCTGTTTCTAAAATGTAAAAATGAAATGATGCATTAAACCCCCTGCACATCTAAGTTGTCTGAGTGCACACGTTAGCTGCAGTGTGGTTTCAGTGGTTATTGATTATCTGTTTGTTACGAAATTATTTCTGCAGGTCGGGGTGATTGATTTTTCAATGTACCTCAAAGATGGTGGACACAGTAGTAAGAGTGCAGAGGGGTGAGTGCTGCTTCCTTTCTATATGTTATCAACAAGGAGTGCTTCAAAATGTTTTGAGGTTACAAGTACCAACAATAATCACTTACAGGATTTTTTTTCTCCATACAGTGGCGGACATGTACTTCTATAGCAGTCAATGATAATTCCTTACTACCCATTGAAAAGATTATGTGTTAATTTAAACCAAAGTAGCTCCCCACCGACTACGTGTTTTATTTTCTAAATGGCGTAATGTCTTTCTTCCATCTATATATTGATCCATCGTCCTCTCTCTGCTCCCCCAGTGACGGTCAGATCACAGCTATTCTCGATCAGAAGAATTATGTGGAGGAGCTGAACAGACATTTGAGGTTTGTCAGTGTGACCGTCGCTCTTCAGCCGCTTTAGCTGCTTTTATAGCTGCAGATTAACATGATTTATCCGTCCGTTTTATAGTGCATCGGTAAACAACCTCCAGGCCAAGGTGGACGCGCTGGAAAAGTCCAACACAAAGCTAACGGAAGAGGTGAGATTCTTTCACAGCTGCACTACGTCACTGCTGCTGGTTTTCTTCTGTTTACAGAAGGGTTTCACTGACTTGTGTCTCCACAGCTCGCGGTGGCAAATAACAGGATCATCACTTTACAAGAAGATGTGGAGAGAGTCAAGGAGGAGAGTTCATTTCAGCTGGAGTCCAGGAAGGTGAGCACACCACCAGTTTAATTGTTTTTTTTTACCTGGAAATTTAGATTAATATCCGTTAGTTAAAGTTTTAATCACAAATGTCATTCAGACACTGGATTAAAAACGTTCGTGTCGGATCCTGTTTACACCTGGTGAGGATCTATGCTGATATTTATATATTATATATTTATATTATAAGCAGCACTGGCCCCTGAGTCCGCCAAGCCCTCGTCCAACCTAATTTTGTTTCAGCCAAAACAAGCTCCTCCATTTTCTGCAGTGACATCAACAACTTAGGGTTGTTTTAAAGTGAAATACTTGTAGAATAAGCATTGGAATGGAAATGTTCTTTTTTTCAGGCCTCAAGAAGTGAGTCGGCACCAGACGGACAAGCGATGGGTGAAACACGCAAACAGCTCAAAGAGGAAACTCTGCTTCGATTGGTGCGTTTCAGCCTCTTAACCTCTTAGGTTTAGATTTGTTTATTGTCATGAAACTCTACCTACAGGTGTTATCACACTTCACATGTGCTTAACTTAGAAATATAGAGTCCTGAATCCCCTGGAAGGTTGGCCTGGTTGTTGAGTGTGTATCTGAGGTTGAAGGCGATCTCCCCGTGCAGGATGTGGAGAAGGAGCTGGAGGTGCAGATCGGGATGAAGCAGGAGATGGAGTTGTCCATGAAAATGCTGGAGAAAGACGTCTGTGAGAAGCAGGACGCTCTAGTGGAGCTCAGACAGCAGCTGGAAGACCTTCGTGTCATCAACCAACAGCTCAGCCACAAGTCACAGGTGAGGCCCACATTTTACCACCACAACGATGGCAACATGCAGGATGAGGACACTGAATGGCTGGTCTGCATCCCAAATATCACCATCTTGTTTAAAATGTGCTCGGCAGCCTTTTGCTGAGGGATTCAACACAATGTACTAATCTGAAATGTCAGTTCCAGACAGCAGCTTTGCCTGTGTTTGAATGTCAAATGTGCCTTTATGTCCTCGCCAGCAGAGTTCTACAGGACAGAAACGCAAACTCACAAACAATCTGGACAGTGATTTATATGAAAACACTGTGGATGAGTTGTTTGAAGATACCACAATGATTCCTATCCACTCTTTCCTTTAATATAGGGAGTATCTGTATTTGCGCTACATTATACCCGGCCACATGCTCCAAAGATATAGGAGGCAGTATTTCAGCTCTACTGAAATGTGCAGTCATCAGTTACTTAAAAAAACAACAACAACTGCTAATTAGCCACTCACATTTTTCTCAGAGTGCCGACGCCGGCTCTAAACAGAAGAGTGAAGCCATCGCTCGTCTGGAGGAGAAAATAAACCAGATGACGGGGACTGTAAAACAGATGGAGACCAGGTGAGGCTCGTTCTCCACAGCCACGCTGGATATTTTGAATAATTATTTCAGTAGACAGTTTCTCTCTCCGGGGAATCATTTGCTTACAAAAAACATCTTAATGTCCTGTTTTGTCATTTTTCTCCCTCCACTTTCTTTATGTTTCATTCTCATTATGTGTTTGAATCATTTCATCAGCGAGAAGCACGCGGTGAAGCAGGCCAGAAACCTGAACTCGGCAGCGGGGAAGCTGCTGCAGCTGCAGCAGTAGCTCCCACGCTCTCATAAATCCCAATACAAACATACAACCCTGCCTAATATAGAGCTAACCAAACTAGAATGTTATCTTTTCTGTACGACGCTCCTTTTGTTGACGACAATAAAAAAAAAAAAAAAAACATTTTCCCACAACCTCCTGCATTGGCTCTCCAGCATCAGCTTTGAGTAGTGTGGACTGAATTGATCCTGTTAGCAGCCCTTAATCCTCGTGTTGTCTGACAGATCAGATTTATACTTTTATCCGGTAGCCGTTTCTTAATTAACGCTTTTTGTTTTTGGCAAAGAGTAGATGGCTTGGTGTCTGACAGTCCACTGTGAGCGGTTTTAAGATTTCACGGACACGTCCTGGATATTTGGGAGGCAGTGGACTGTGGCTGTAACGTTGCTCCAAAGAATAAGACCACTACCAGAGACTGACCAACAGAGACCTAAACGATGTTTAGGGGGGCGTTATCTAATGTTGTCATTCGGTGATCCACATTCAAGTGTAGTAGGCTAGGACAGGAGCAGGATGAAGTAAGAAGAAAAGGGCAAAATTAATTTTTATTAATTTTGAATTGTATGTGAACATTGGTGTAAACTGTAGTAATCATTAGGCTAATAAAACAATAAACAAACCGCAGCCTGCTTCATCTTCTTTGGCTAAAGTCTCCCCGTCATCCTCCGTCCCCAGTCAACTCTTCATTTGTTTGTGTTTGATTTCAGTTTTAGTTCCAACCTTTTTGTCAGGTTTTCATTTTTTTTTACCATGCGTTTATGTAACACCCCCTCCCCCAACCAGATGCAAACAGGCTGAGAGAGAGAGGAGTCTGGCTTTGGAGGCCAACCGGCTCTTCAAACAGGAGTTTGGGGACAAAATTGAGAGTCTTCAGACGGAGGTGGAGCAGCTGAGGAAGCAAAGGTAAAGTCTGAGGGAAGGTTCACATTAGAAGTGAATGTTTATGGTCATTAGAAACCTGTTGATTAATTATAAAACACTTTTTCTGTATTTATTATGTCTTTTTGATATTTGTCCTTTTTTATCTGTTAATGTATCCACTTTCCAAGTATTATTCTAATAAATGTTTTTAGTTTCAACTTGTGTTTGTCTCGTTTCAGGTCTAATCTGGAGGTGGAGTTGAGAAAAGAGCGAGAGCGAAGGAGTGAGCATCATCTGGACGCTGCGTCAGGACTCTCCGGTGCTCCTCGGAGGGAGAAGAGACCCCCAGAGAACATACCAAAAGTAAAACTGTGGTCACGATTGTGCAGAATTGAAGAAGAACCAAACTGCTTTGTCCCTTTTTATGTATAATATGTGTGTATTTTACCAACAGCGTGCCCCAGAATCCCCATCAGTCAAAAGGGACGATGACCAGTTACACTCAGGAGCAGAGGACAAACTAAGTCTGAGCTCCAGCTTGTAAGTCGTTTTTTAAGATCTTGTTGAAAAATACATATAAATTTGAGGAAATATTGTTTCTTATTTATTAATTAATTGCTTTCTCCTGCTTTAAAGGTCCTCAAGGTCACACCACGAGGACGAACAGGTGAGGTCCAAGCTGCGCTGAGGAAAATGAGTAATTACCTTACCATCGTCCTGTTTATGAATTCATATTTTTTAATGCATGTATTAAAGTGTTGTCATTAAATGAATGAATAATAGACCACTTCAAATAAAGTTTCTACTATAAAGATGCAAACAAGAATTGCGGAAACAGTATTGTATTATCTTTAGTATTCTTGTACTCTAAGCGGATATTTCAACAATCCCATAATGGCTCGAGCATAATTAAGGTTGTTATTGATTGATTTTCTGCAGGATGAATCCTTCGTGGAGATCAGTCAGCCTTGCATCTGTATGATGTGTGAAGAGGACGACTCCCTGCTGAAGACAAAGGTAGTTCATAATCCCTGGCTTTACCTTCAAGGGTAATTTAGTTTTTTTTCACCCATGTTTTTGTGTCTAAGTGAATAAAAGTGCTTGCTCAGCATTTAGCTCAAACCATTATGAAGATGGGGTCACTCCCACGTTTTGCTCAAGGGAGTCCTAACACTGTTAGGTGAAGACGGCAGCCTCGTCACAGTGAGTTCTAATCCTGTCGTTCTGTCTCTAGAAACAGTGTAAGAACTGCAGCGGCTTCTTCTGCGAGAGCTGCGCATCCAACGAGCTGCCACTGCCTTCCTCCATTCTCCCGGAGACAGTGTGTACCGCCTGCTTCTCTCTGTTACTCCAACAATACGCTTCGACGCCAACATGAAACCGCTGCTGTGCATTTAAATAGAGGACGCGGTGATCGACGCACACAGACCCATTGATTTTGTAGAATTGGCACCTCAAAAATGCACTTTGACTTTTGTGTCCCAAGACATGATGAGGGATCTGGTGGGAGGCTGGGCCAGGTCTGAACTGGCAATATTTTAGCGACTTTAAGTTCATTATCCAAACATGAGTGTTTTTTGGTTGCAGGTTTTCATTATTCTAATACTGGTGTCGCCATAATTCTTCCTTTTAGGCTAAAAGTCGTGTGTTGAGCTGCTTTAATGAAAACCTGCATTTCATAAGCTGTAAAAATGGCACCTGGATGGAGATTCCAGAAAAAAAGACAACTTGAATCATCTCATGCATTTAAAAACGGACTTTTCAGTGTCCACTAAGTGGATTATTAATTAAAAGGGTCAACTGACAGTATTTTGCTTTTTAAATAAACTCGTTTTAAAAGATGAAAATGGGAAAAACTGGAGGAAGCATGAATGTTCACGCTTTTGTGCTTAAAGTGGCATCTGATTCAAAATCAAATATCCCAAAACACTTCTGACCAAATACTATATCCTATGATATGAAACATGTATTAGCATTTTGGCAAAGACTGTATGGGCTGTCAGAAATCTTTTTATACACTAGTGATACAACTGTCAAATTTAAATATATTTCAAGTTAATTCACAATATTCTGATCCTTATGCTTGAGTTTATCTAGTCGATTACTGTGATATCAATATCTGATGGACATATCATTCAGCTGCCTTGTTCAGACCGTAGAAGAGTTGATTTAGCTGTTTTTATCGTGGGCGGTGCACTAATTCTCTGGTTAGCGGAGAGTTAGATGAGATCTCATGGGATCCATTCAACGTAACCACGGTAACGTTAGGTTATCTGGTTATCATAACTAACCCAAACACCCCGCTCAGCAGTTCTACAACGGAGTCCACCATGTGTGTGTGTGTGTGTGTGTGCGAGAGTGAGAGTGTGAGTGTGAGTGTGTGTGTGTGTGTGTGTGCAAGAGAGAGTGAGAGTGTGAATTGATCTATAATATCGATGGATCACAATAGATCTGATCATATTTACACTTGTGGATAATATTATATTAATGTATTCTTACAGGATAGAAGACACTTTATGAGGATGATTTGAGACAAATTATTTCAGCTGCAACCCGGCGGGGTGAAAGACGGAAAGCTAATACAAAAAAATGATTCAAAGTCATAAGACTGTTTCCTTCCATGTCTTACAATCGCCCACAGCATGTATGTAAAAGTAAGGCAGGGCGATGCAGACCGTCTGCAGGACCGTATGTCACAACTCATACGTGATGCACTGTAACTGAAGTGAATATATGAAGTGAGAATACTGATTTACATTGCGGGGCTGCAGCAATAAGAATTACATAATTTAATACAATACACACGTAGCTAATTACAGTCAGATCTATGGTGCTCTAGATGAGGCAGTGATATTATAAGTCTGAATTTACACATTCACACAGGAGCAGGTTAGGTGTGCAGCATGCTTGTTACCATGGTGATGGACTGGACCACCGTCATAGGACTACATAGCCAGATTTAAAGTTACTTCACTAACCCCAAATGCAGCCTGGTAGTACAGACATCCGGAGAGCAGCTTTAGAGGGTTTGTTCCCCTCCGACTGAGCCAGTCTTTACGCTAAGCTAAGCTAACTGGCTGTAGCTTCATTTTTCAAAGTCATTCACAGAAAAAACATTTTTTTTCTTTGCTTATTGTGGGCAAAATTGCCTTTGTTTTTGTCCATAATAAACAAAAAAGGGCCTTTATCTGTTTGCGCCTACAAATATGTACACTGGTCAACTTCCAATTATAGCTTCACATGTTGGCATTAATTTTCTTTCTGGGCGTCGTATCATATTAGGGCACTTTTAAATGCATGGCTCTCTGCCTGACGGGTTTGAAGTAGACGCAGTGCATCTAGTTGTTTTTTTATGTTGTGTAGATTTATATGAAGAATATTTAGAAGCTCATTAAAGCAAGCTTAGTTGTTGTTAAGCTGATTAAGATGGAAATTAATTCTTTGATCAACAATAAACTTTTATTAAATCTTACTGGTGGATAACTGTGTTATTATAATCAATATTTGTGCAGCATGAAGAGCTCAGTCCTCATACTTTTGGATATTTTTGTATTTCCTCTAATTTTGCAAATTAATGTAAAGTGATATCAGTAAGTTTAAATACCATTTTTATGCATATTTAGATGATGATCGGGATAATATCGTGCACTTCATGTACTTCGGCCAGAATGATAATTTTCTTATCATCCCAGGTTGAGTAACAGCTAAATAAATATATGGCTATGTACATATTTGTATTTTGTGAAAATATTTTCATTGGTGAATTTATAAAATGAAACATTTAAAGCATTTCTTACACACAAGAACAGGAATTTCATTCTGTATTTTTTTTTTTTTTATCTACTTAAAAGTGAAATCTACATTCTGTTCACATGAAACAGGTTACACAATGAGGTGACGCCTGCATGCAATCTTTATTAGTCAAGTGGAGACTTGCAGGTAAAATTACCGGTTTGTCATGCACCGATCACTTTTCAGATTTTGGGCTATTTTGCTTCCGTAAGACGTCTTCTTTTTTTAGACTGGTGGAAAGAAAACATGCAAAAAACACATTTGAGTGTTTATTTCACTAATCTGCTTGTATCTGTAGATGTATCCTAAAGTAAGCATTAGATCATGCCTGATTTGCATATTTAAACAAACCATTCCAGAAAGGTTTTAACGCTCTAGCCTTCACTAAAATGACTCTGTAGAATCCTCCCTTTATTATAAGTTGTCTACACTGATCTCTTGAACTGCATTACCTCCCTCTTGTTGGATAGAGACAGTGAAGGCAATGAAGTTTTTCTTTTGACCATTTATTGTTTGATGTCCAAGTCAGGCTGCAAAATAAATACAATAGTCCTGTGTATGTGTGTGTTTGGCATCGGGGCATCGACATTCACCTGCAGGAGAAAACGTAACACGTTTAATCACATCTGGAGTCGAAAAGGAAGAAGCAAAGTTCATGCGAGAAGTTAAAACCAGTAAATTTACATTTCAGTACATCCAAATATATTATTATGAAAAGAAATCAGCAGTGATTGCAGTGCGTTATGCTTTGCTCTATAAAAAGCTTGTGATTACACATTTATTCTGTCTCGTGAAATATAAAAGTAACTGATTTTTCTGCCAAAAACCAAGCATTTCCAACTCACCTTTTTCCATGAGAGTCTGGTTCAGAGTTTAGGAATAACTCGATGTATCGTTCTCCTAAAAATCAGAGAAGGTTCAAATATTTTGGTTAAAACGTTTTGATAACATTAAGGTAAAATGACTTTTTAATGAAGTCTGGTGGCTTTGAAGAGAACATAGATAACGTCAGTACTCCCCTTAAATGCTCTATGAAAATAAACATGATGATTGCTGCGTTTTGGCCTTTTCTTTTTTGAATGCCATCTAAATAAACTTGCATCTATCCATCCATACATCTACATTCAGCTGGCCCGGGTTTTACATGCTCTCAGACCGTCTCACCTATGTGCATTCTGTCTCTGGACATGGCGGTCAAGGCGTCCTGGTGGCAGCTGAAGTAAACGTCGGCCTCGCCGCTCGGCCTCCCTTCAGAACCGCACTCAATCAGGATCTTCGACACGACTAAAGGAGAGAAGAACTGCAAGAGAAAAAGCAAACGCATGCGATCAACATCACGTGTAAAGTGACCTCTAATGTGACAACGCAACCAGCCTCAACTTGTCAGGATTGAAATGATTACATTTCATTTTTTTACCTGAACAATGTCTTCTCCGGACACCTGGAAAGGAAGTCCTCTCATGTGGATGTAGTGAAGCGGCAGCGTGGAGCTCTGAGGGGATCCTGATGGAGCAGATCACAGAGCACTTTACAGCCCGTTTTACCACCATATACTAACCTCGATGATGAATCATTTGGACTTGCTTTTGTATTTAAAAACATCCAAGCAGCTTTTACACATTTCACTGAAAATTACTGATTTAAAAAAGAAACCCTGTCTAGATCAGTTTAAACTGATTTTCACCAGGATCAACCGTCAAAGAAGTGCAGCATTTTGTGCTTCAAGAAGACATTTATGATTTGTATTGATGTTTTTTTAAATGGGAAGAGGAACTAAAAATCTCACCACTTTTGGTCTGTGAGACAGAGACGGTCCTGTTCGCCAACTGAGCGCCGGCGTGAGGAGCAGCTGAACTCGTCCTCTTCCTCCAACTGGAATAAATCTGGTCACTTCTGCTGGCAAATACTTCGATGTATCTGCAAATACAAACAGCGAGGGAGACCCGTCAATTTAACAAGAAGAAATTAATTGATGACTTTACTTTCTATTGTCCAGGAATGAGAGAGCCATTTGAAACAGGATTATGTTGTATTGGCTACAGGCCCTTCATGTGAGCGTGTGCAGCATCCAACCTGTTTCCGATGATCTCTCGGTCTCTCTGCAAAGCTTCGTCAGCTGCTTCTTGAGAGGAAAATTGCACAAAGGCCTCTCCGGAGTTCCTTCCTTTGTTGTCTGTGACGACGGTGATCCCGTTCTCAACTATATCCAAACCTGAAAGACACAACCCAAATCTGATTTTACTTTTGGCATTTAACCGATTCATTCTTTCTTTAATCATCCTCCACTCAGGCACGTATAGATGAATTTAACCAATCAAGTGTATATATTCGATAGGAGGTGCGTGTTTAATCGGTCAGTTGGCAAAAATGTATTTTCAAGTGATAAACACTTTGATCAAAGATGATGCAACTGCAACTTTTAAAAAAAAAAGTCCTTAAACAACTCTTGTCTTGGGGAAACAAAATGCAGATCCAGTATTTCTGGTAAATCTGGTAAGGCGGGAGAAGTGAACCTGAAAAGAACTGGGTGATGTCAGCCTCGGTGCAGGAGAAGGGGAGACCTCTGAGACGCACCACCCCGTTTTCAGCTGGAGCCTGGACGGCTTTCTTCAGGATGGCTTCAGCGTCGCTGTTCGTCACTTCATACACTGCAAAAACAAAAACACAGAGTTTTTTCTCTGGGACCCCGGAACTGTAGCAGCTAAACAGAATTGTTCATTTGATCATTTAGGGCTTAGTTTTTCTTGCTCTGGCGTGCCAAAGTGTCCAACCGGAATCTGTATTTTCGAACAGTTTGGGATGCGAGGGGACGAACCTTCGACATATCGTGGGCCGAGGTACTGCCGGTGCTTCTCCAGAGCTTTGCTGACATCCTCCTCGTGCTCCAGCTCGATGAAGGCTTGTCCTGACGGCCTCCCCAGCTTGTCCACAGTAAGATGGATCCCTTTCACCCCGTCACGGATCCTACACTCTGGAACATAATCACCGTTAGCTGTACATGGACAGTTGTCTAATTGTTTTTCTGTTTGTTTGTTTGAATGTTGGACAATCTGGGACAACAAATGCAACAATTCCACAGTAGAGTGAAAAACAAAGCTTTCTGCAATGATTCCCACAAATCCAAACTCTCACCTGATAAGAACTGCAGGAGGTCCTGAGCAGAGCAGGACCAGGGGAGACCCTTCAGCTGAATGATGTACACCTCCTTCTTCTGTGGTTCTGGCTCAGTCTCATAGTCCGGCAGCGGCGGGTATTCATCTTCACAAGGCGCTCCTGTCTGGAAAACAAGACTAAAACATGACACTGCAGCCACAAGCTGACGTGTTGCCGTGGTTAATGGTTAAAAGTTTTTCAAGCTATTTTATAATCCTGTCCACGTGTTTACCATAATGACCACTGAGTCACAGAGGTGTTATAAGCACACAGTATGTTTCAAATGGAGGCTTGTGCCGTAATTCAACACTTATGTTCTATATTTTGTTGCTCTACCTTGAATAGCTGCAACATTAAAGCGGTGACCACATTAATGCATCAGTAATTATAATCCAATATATATAGTTTCATCGGAAATGGGTTATTCTGCATATGAGTACATTTGCATGTGGTACAATGGGTGTATTTTGATGCTCATACTTTGGTACTGCTTTCATTATCATCTCTGTATTTAAATGTCTAATTTGGTGGACGTATTCAGATCGTTAAGTAGCAAATGGTGATGCATTATTGTGTACAGCACTTTAATGTTGCAGCTGGTAGGCCTACAAAGTGTACTAAAGAAGTATGAAACTCCAGAGTCATCAGTAATCATGACCTCCCCCCGGACTAACCTTGGTACAGAAGCGGTACTGGCTGATTCTCACTGCGGACTGCAGCTGACAGACTGCCCGACTGGTTGATGCCCATCTCGGCTGCTGAATGAACCCGCAGCCGCCCGACAACACGCTGCTGCTGCTGCTGCTTCTCGTTTTGATACGTGCCGGTAACGTTACCTGTCTGACTGCGACACACCGCTGCAGTAGAAACAACAGAGACTTACTGTTACGGGACATGTTAGCCGAGCCAAGCCGGGGCTCACTTTCTTTCTTCAGTTGGCTACTGAGTTTAGCTTTCAGCTTAGTATGGTGTTTAATAGGAAGTTAGACTGATTCACGTGGGTCAGTCAAGGGCAGTGTCGGGGAGTTTTAGTGGTGCTAACAAGCTAAAAGCTAAACGCGTTTCATTTCCGGTTAACCTTTCACAACAAAAGCCAAAACATGACCATATCAAGATTTTGATCTCCTCACAGAGCACATGCTTTCTATAAAATATTTTATTAATAATACTACAACCAGAATGTATTTTTATACATGCATATTATTAATTGATATTTTATTATTTTAATCAATTTATTAGTATCCACAAAACTTAAAAAATAGAAGGAAAACAAAAATTGATGAAATCATGAAAAACTTTATAATCTTATTTTATGAATTTAATTTAGTATGTTTTTTTTTATCATATTTTAGCCGATCTTATGGTCTTCATCAGCCAGATAGCCATATAGTTTATGTATGGATCTTTTGTTAATTAACATCAGACATCCATATCCATTGTACTTATTATAGCAATATGTCTTAACATACACTTGACACATCATGCAAACATGCAGACAGTTTAGAAGAAATATAACACCTCACAAATTGCATTTGAAAAACCCCTCCTTGCATCATTTGTCAGACTTATTATATTATAGACCTATTATTTGTATTATTGTTGCTATTTTTTTAATCAATTCGCATTTTAATTTCTTGTATTCTTTCTTTGTTTTGTTTGTTGTTATTTTTACTGTTTTTGTTAATGAGGGCAGCTTAATTAAAACAACTGAAATAATAGTATCCATGTTACAAACGCCCCAATAAAATGCAAAATACGCGGAACATTTTAACCTGCCATTATTATTGAAATAATTTATATTTGCAGGTTACGTGGAAGAGGTGTTTCCACTAACTCCCATGAACTTGACAACAGTCTTCGCCATCAAGTACTTCCTCTCTGCCGCTCTGCTCTTGTTAATGTTACATGTAGTCTACACTGCCCCCTAGAGGCCAGGATGCCGTACACTCCTCATAATGCCATGTTTGTCATAACAAATGTAAATATTTTAATTTCTCCCGTTTATCCAGCCACGCAAGTGTTTTTTTTTATGTATATCCTTTTCTTTTTCAGTTTTTAAAACTTGTATTTATTTTTTTCTTACTCATTTGCTTTCACATATTTTTGTTTCCCTTTTCTCTTCTTTTAAATTTTTTTCACATTTTTCCTCATTTTTAACTTTATGACTCTTTTCTCTGATACTTTTAGAATTGTTCTTTGTTTTTCTTTTTTAATATCGGTTTTCTTATCTCTTAATTATTTTGTCTTTTATTTTTATTCATTAAATTAACTTTCAGGTAGGGCTTGGTCCAGGCTGTTCTCAGCAACGGGTCACTGCTGTCAGATCGGTATCAGCTGCAGAAGCAAAAGCTGAGATGTGAAGGCATCTTAGGACCATAGATACCAGAGCTATTCCTGCACAGTAAAAATAAATCATTTTCAGGGTATACCATTAGGAGAGATTTGCATTTCCACAGTGCTGTTAGTATTAGTAGTCTACTTTTAGAAGATCTCAACTTCTTCCACAGCCAGATCTACCTTGCTGTTTGTGCTAGTGGAAGCTGTACCTGAAGGCAACAATGGTCATCGAAAAAAAAGGGGGGGGGTGGGGGGCAAACATCTGATCACATGACCGCCTCCGTTATTTCCTGCAGCATCGACCTCCCCGCTCCTCGCTCCTGCCTGCCTGCGACAGCACAGCAGTGGTGTGGTCGCTCTTAGCGCACGTTAACGGAAAGAGAGAGAGAGAGAGGGAGAGGAGAGAGGGAGAGAGAAAAAAACACTCCATACGAAGTGAAGGCCTCCGCTACACCGACAACTGTTGCACTCACAGCAACGACGGATACAAAACACTTATATATCTGGTTTATAATCCAAGACGCTTATTTTTTATTAATTTGATAGCCTTGTAAAAGAAAAAAAATAAGCCAGAGCTCATAATGGCGACAGCTGCGGTGTCTGCCCCTGCTGGCTGCGGCCCCAGCCCCGGGTCGGGAACGGAGCTGGTCCGCGGGCAGGCCTTCGACGTCGGGCCTCGGTACAGCAACCTCACCTACATCGGGGAGGGAGCCTACGGGATGGTGTGGTAAGTCTACCGTCAACTCTCGTTTTATTGTTTTTGCATGCCTAGCCTTTTCTCGACACAGGCTAACATCTAGAGTTTACACATTTTCCTTTTAGTCCGACTTAATGTTAGCTAACTTGTTTCTAGTCCGTTGAAAACAACTAACTTAACTAGCTAAATGTCATGTTGTAGCTAGCGAGCAACAGGGTGAAGTCGGTGTTGGTCTAACGAAGACAGCGTCCGTTTGTGAGGAGAAAAACTAATAAATCAGGGCTGAACAGGCTGACTTTGGTGTCTGAAAGTCAACGTTAGTTAACGTGGAAGTCTATTTTAGCCGTTTGAACTGCGGTTTTAACTGAGGTTGTGTTGAACGGAGCAATGCAGCTTTAAAAAAATAATCAAATCTGGTGTTGTGTGTGTTAACATGAAGACAACAGGCACACAGCAGGGTGTTGTGCATTTACAGTGGTTTTAATTCACGTTGTGGTGGTTGCTAATCTCCCAATCTAGCCCCATTTTAATACTTCACCATATAACGGTTCAGCTGTAGTGTGTGTGTGTGTGTGTATATGTGTATATATATATATATATATATATTTGGCTGCACAACTATGTTCGGGCTTTTTGGCTATATTTGACTGAATATGCACTTGCAGCAGGGTTTTTTTCCCCCATGGACATTTGTTTCTCTTGCTGATGCTGATGGCTGGTTACACACTGTGAAGGAATTTATAGGCGAGACCCACTCTGGAAGCAGTATTTCATACCTAACTGATAAGCTATCAGTAATGTAGTGGAGTGTAAACGTAGCCTAAACTTTGTGCTCAGTTTTAAACATGGTGTGGGAATTTTACTCAATTCTACCGTGTAATTGTTATCATAATTGTGTAACTATTTAGTATTCATGATAATTGTGACCTCATCTCAGATTGTATTACGTCAGATCCCAACTTATTCTCTTTCTCAAACAAGAATATTGTCTCTTCAGCCTGTGGTAATGTAGTTGACCAGAAATGTGCACACTGTACTGTATTACATAATATTTTGTCCTTGTGTCATACAACAGCAGGGTAGTTCTTTTTCCCCCTCTGTGGTGAGAAAACTGGGTTTCTGAGAACACTTGATTTGACACATAGCCTTCCTACAGTGTAGAGGCACAGCAGGTTGTTTAGCATCTCTCTGTCTGCAAGATGAGAGAGAAAAAACCCACCAAAAGAACACAGCTTTGGTTGTTACTGGTATGATCCCTTATCAACAAGTCACTGGTTGACTCAAGTGAAGCAGAAAATACAGTTCAGCATTAAATCCTTTGTGTTGGAAGGATGTTGAGTTTTAAAGAGTTTCTATCTGAGATCTCTCTTGCATTAAAAGAGACAACAGTACTTTAGAATATTTGTGGAAATCTTAAGTGATGGTGAAGATATTAGTTAGCATTGTTACTAGGCAAAATATCTAATTTGAAGACATCACTTTGCTCTCTGGTTACTTGTGATGGACATTTGTCATTAGTATTTAAGAAGTTGTGATTTTCTTTTAGTTTTAGTTTGTAATTAATTAATTGAATCATTTTTTAGCCTTGATTTGACTGTATCACTGTTTTATATCTGCAGTATTCTTCACTAGTGAAAAAAGCCCAGTTCTTTACTTTGCGGTTGTTTCTATATTTCTAGTGTTGGATTGGGCCTCAGCCTCCTTGCACTTGTTGTCTGGCTGTGTTCTTCTTGAGACCTGTAGTTATGAGTCAGTCGGTCATGTTGATTTGATGTGCAGCACCAGGAGAAAGTGGTGCAGTGTGTACTTTTGTAGACGACCCTTGTTTTTGAAGTATTTTTAAATCAGGAAGTTGTTCTTTATCTGGCTTTTTGTGGCGGCCGTGCATATACTGGTGTTGCACTGGCTGCATTCAACAAGAAAAGCTAGATTTCTGTTCATATTTTTTTATTGTATACATTTTATGTATAAATACAAGTCACATCTGCAACTTTATCTTTGCAGCCTTCCACAATAATCTGTTTAGTCACCCACAGTAGATCTGAATTCTACTGTTAAGCAAGCTTTTGATGTTCTACTCATAAGGTGTTTATTTTTTCTGTGTTTCTGAGAAGATGAAGCATCCATACTCCAAGCAAAGCTGGTATTGACTAATGTACTAGGAAGTAGAATTAAAGCATTTTAACCAGGAAAAAATAATTTTGTTTCTGTTCATAGCCGTAGGTACGATATTAAAATGTAATCATATTTGTAGTTGTAATAAGTTGTACTGATATATTTTAATGATTGTGCAAATCTCAATAGACCATGGTGGGATAGAGGATTACAATCTTGAGTTGCTGCAAGGAAAGGTTTGATCATCGGTATGTTATCCTACAAAGTACATATGCTGTTTTACAAAATCTGGTTGCGCTTGACCGTATGCTAAGAGGGCAGTTGACGGTGAGGCATGTCTGTGTCATTTTCAGAGTAGGCCTATTTTAGTTTTCAAAAGCCTCTTGACTGTGAGGCTGTTGCATGTCAGGGCTTTCTAGTGACTGAGGGCCCCGCATATTGATGCTGCACTGAGCCTCTTAAAGCCAGCCTCAGTTCATGCACACTGTTGGGCTTACACAATCACAAGATACTTTATCACCCTCTGTGATGATATTCAGAAGCTGAGCCTACTCTGGCTTTTTAACATGCCCACATGAGCAGTTACATCATGGGGGGATGCTGCTGAATTTGCTCCAAGATCTTGTTGATAAATAAAATAATGCTTATCACAGTTTCCTAGAGATGAATGTGGCATCCTCAGATAACTTGCTTTGCCAACCAAAAGTCAAATACTAAAATATATTAATATTACAATGATACAGCAGAAGAAAAAAAAAAACGCAAAATCCCAACATTTGTTGCAAACTGCATTTGTTTTCCAAGTTTTCTTGGCTTTAATTTTTTTTTATTCAGGTAAAAAATAATTATTGAGGTCATGTTTTTTGTATTTGTCTGTGCTTTATTTACAAGCAATTCATATACATAGTCTGGTAATAAGTGCATGTGCATGAATCTAGACAAAGCTCACTGGGGCATTTTATTTTAGTTGATAGTTGTAAGGAATGAGTTGTTGAGAAATGCAGTGCATCTCTTTTTTGCCATTTCCTAAAAGAAATATTGGTATTGTCTACCACATTTCATAAATAGTTAACACATATCTACTAATAATTTCATTATATTTTAATAATTTCTCCTTCTCCTGGTGACACCGTCTCTTCTTGATTTCAACCCTTTGACCCGCCTGATTCTTACCCGTTGCTAATGCTTCATTCTGCCATGAGTTGTCCCCTTGAAATGCCACCGTGGCACCCATCTCCATGGCAACCCCTCTGCCTCTGACATCAGTACCACCACTCCACAGCCAATGGGAGAGGGGGGGAAAGAATGAGAGGCTTGACACTCTGAGATCCCGTTGTGCAATTCAGAAGGAGATGTAATCTGTGTAATTTGGGTGATTAGGCTTGCCAAGATGAGCACGATGACTTCTGGTTCAAGAAACGTGTAAAACATTCACATGCACTGCAGCCTTTTGCCTTGAAGCTGATATCGATGTTCATCATCGATGCCTAACGGATGCATTTTATTTCTGCACTGCTGTTGTATTCACATATTTCTCAGGAAATTTACTACAGAATGTGTGTGAATGAGCTAAAGTTATAGTGTGAGATCATGTGACTGTTGTGGCCTTTGAGGAGGGAAAACAGCCAATGATGCTGATTCTGCAGTAAAATTGCAGAAGTGGTCAAACAGCTTTGATGGTAAATCTTGGCCTGATTTTTATATCAAGTGCTTGCAGTATTTCGGGTGAATTGAAATTTGCACCCACGACAGTTT
The DNA here is from genome assembly GCA_029853015.1 of Chelidonichthys spinosus. NCBI lineage: Eukaryota > Metazoa > Chordata > Actinopteri > Perciformes > Triglidae > Chelidonichthys > Chelidonichthys spinosus. The sequence continues at coordinate 9,276,815 of CM056831.1, forward strand.
TTGGTTTTAAGTGAAGTCGTGTGAATGTAGAGACGAAGCAAGACCATCAAATTCAGTTTAACGTCAAGGATTGTCTTGCAGAGTTGTAGAGTGCATTTAACTGAACTCATATCTGGCTTTTTTTTGCCTGCAAGGCTGCAAACTAACAATTATTTGTGTTGTTGATTGAACTTTAAACTTATTATTTTATTATGAATAGTTAAGTCTGTTAAATGTCAAAATAAGTGAAAATGCCCAAGATGAGATTTTAAATTTCTTGTTTTGTCCACCCAACAGCCCAAAACTAACCTACTTAACCTAAGCTTAAATTAATATTGCAAAAATCAAATTGTAAAAAAGAAGCTTTTTTTTACAATTTCCCGAAACCCAAGGGGACATCTTCAAATATCTTGTTTTATATAATCAGCTGTCTAACAGAAAGATATTCATTTTACTCTCGTATAAGACAGAAAAGTAGCAAATCGTGAAAAGCTGGAACCAGTCAACATTTGGCATTTTTGTGATTTTTTTTTGAATGATTATCAGTATAACTGTTAATAATTATTTCTCTGTTGATCGACGAATTATTTCAGCTGTATATGAAAAAACTAAAACTTGAAGGGATAAAACATTCTTATGAGTTATAAGTTGGCTTGCTGTTCTGGGTTTGTACCCTCCCTATTGAATGCATTTAGTCAAAGTGGCTTTGGATAAAAGCGTCGGCTAAATAAAATGTAAATGTAAATACAGGTTGTGACACATATTTGCTTTTAAATCTATAACAGACAAGGATTGAGAATTGTTATTTGCACAATATAACTGAAATGCTATCATATTAGCGATTTGTATCAATCGGTTGTCCTGATTCAGGGGTGCATCAAGTGGCAGAAATGTCAGATGTGCAAAAATAACACCATCCGAATCTGGCCCAACATATTGGTGGTTGAATCTACGACCTTGCACATAACAAGCTCAAAGAGAGATACAAAGGTCAGAGTGTAACTTCCAGCTCTCAGGTGTGGACCAGTGTGTTTTGTGAGAGGACTGCTGTATTCAGATTAGACACTAGAGTATCGAAGTCTTCTCTACTTGGTTTGATCGTGTTGTTGACGGGGCTTCTATGAAGCCTGTTGTGTAATCTAGCTGCTGTTTTGAGAAAGGATATTTAAACGGCTCCAGCTTCAATCACACTGTCTGAAAACAATACAGCAATAACTGCCTATTTGGTAAACAGGGTTGATTAAGTAGTCAGTTTAGGAATGAGGAAAAGGGCAATTTACAACAACACAATTATTTTTGACTCACGTTTTGCTGCAACATGAGAGCGATTTTGTCACTAAAATGTTGTGTAATTACTTAACTGTGTCGCTGTAAGCACCTAAGTATAGTCAATATCTAACTACTGCTAAAAGTAATTTTTACTAACCAGCACGCTCCAAACACTGCCATCTGTATTGTTCCTGTTAGCACATGTACGAGTATAAGTAACATAATATTATGGTAGGGTTTCCTCTACAAAACTGTTTAGCTAAGGCACTACGCAACCTGAACCCTGTTGCGTCTTGTGTATGATGAATTTGACGAAAAATGAATCTATTATTTGGAGTAACAGACAGGAGCATCAGCACAGGACCAAAGCAACATACATAAAGGCTGTAGCCATGTATTGAATATTTTTGCATTGCTACAAAGATATATGCTGGAGATCAGTTACACAACTTGACAGTGTTACATGGAGTAGAACTGTAATATTTATTTTTCCAGGTTTTGTATAGTTGTTTATTTGCAAAATGGACCCTGAGCAAGTTATGTTGCCTTACCAGCTCTTCGCATGTCAGTTTTCCTCATAAACGCAACATTGTATATGTGCTTCAGTATTATCAGTATCTTTTGATAAGCAGAAAAGACGATGCAAGCTAAATCTGTGGATAAATTCTTCAGTGACCAAATATGCAAAACAAAATAGATTTTTACTGGTTTAAGACCGCGTAAAAAATAATTCTTGTTTTAACTTCTTTACATGCAGCTATGAAGGCAATATTGTATAAACTCTTGTGGGCGATAGTCAGTAAGGCCTGAGGCTTTACTTCTGAAACCTCACAGCGATGATGCATATCAGTTTGGAGAATAAGACTAACCTTAATTGGTCGCCTTACAGGAAAAAAATCATACAAGTTAAAAAGGATCAGATTACAAAATAAATGCAAAAGGCATGGGATAAGTGTGGTAGAAATGGAATGTAATAAAAGAAAATTATTGCTTTTGAAGGTTATTGGTTGGGGAAATGAGCGGAAGGGTTAATTTAGCTTAATGCAGTTTAACTTTTTATGTTATAGATTATAGCGGCTTCCATAACTATATATTTTTAAAGTGAAAATAATGGATTAAATTATTGTTTAATCTGCTTATTTCATATTCTTTAACCAATTTCTCTTAAAGGTCCCATATTATACTGTTTTTCATCTATTTCATACAGCTGTCAGAGGTCCAACAGCACTGTATTCGATATGCATTGCCCCAAACATCCGTGGTCCTGAATTTCAGTTGTCTAAAATTTGCTCAAATGAGCTCTGCTGAGCTCTTGGCATAATTGTTTAACAATCCCACACACACCGGTAACAATCACACACAGCCACCACCACCTGAAACTATTACCACAAATAGTATGTTACTATTAACTACCAAGCCCGTTTTTAACTGGTATCAACAACGTTATCATCCCTTCACCTGTCTCTCCTGCGCTCCACGCTCAGTGAAACCCAAGAGCAGTGAATATTAATAATCGTATGACATTTTAGCACCGGCGCTGATAATTCTGCAGCATTTTAATGTTGATTTTTACAATTTGAATGTCAGCGTTCATGAATGAAGCTACAAACTATTCGGTACAGCCATGACTGACACTGATGCATTGTGATTGATAACCCACTTTGACTTAATGTCACATTAGATTATTGAATGTACTGTAATTGGCACTATGCAACGACCCTCGTATCCTCCCGTGTTAAATGTCAGTCTGTGAGTGTTGACTGACGTTCGTCTGTCCAACATGACACTGAAGCTCTCACAGCTATAGAGGCTTTGCAAGTCGTACTTGGCCTGTCTAGTTTGCTAGTGGACGTCCATATCTGAACTTCCTCATTACGCATCGCCTTTAAGTGTTCTGAGCTTTTCCCCATCTTCCTACAACCAATCGCCTTGAACATCGTCATGGTAACAGCCCTATTGCATAACACAGCGGCCGCAGTGTAAACCCTTGTATTCCCATCTCCTTGGAAACAGAACCCCCACCCCCCCTTCTCTCTCTCCACCTCCTCCCCTTCTCTCTGTGCTCCTTCCTGGGCACTGAGCATGCTCAGAAAACAATACAGAAGCAGAGGAAACCGGAAAGGCAGCTAAGACCAGATTCCCTTCACTGTTGCATACCGGAGCCAAATCTTATTGTCACTTTAAGACATTAAGATAAGTACATTAAATGAATTACAAGAAGCAAAAAGAGATGACACATTTAATGATATGCCTGTATTTATTGACAAATATGGGAGTTAAATATATCCAAAGTTGCCAAGAAGTTCAGATAACACCGAAGTGTTGTTTTTGATATATCAGGCAGTTTAAAGTAAACCTATCCCGGAAATTAAGATTTCTCCCAATGGCTTGGGCTACAGGTTATTTTCATCATTTGCTCAATACAATATTAGAAAAATGTCCATCACAATTTCCCAAAGCTCAGGTGACAGTGATTGTCCAGGATCCAAATGGAATTCATATTCTGTCAGAGAAGAAAATAGGTAGGTAGAATAGGTAGAGAAGGTATTAACTTCCTTCAGCTGGAACTAGAGAATTTGGGGAAATTTTTGCATACAAATGTTTAAAAGAATATTTGATTATCACAAAAATGTGCATCCTCCTATTGACGCAGGGAAATAATTGCACTCAGCTGTTTTGGACAAGTGCCACCGTCAGCTGGTTTGGGATCTTTGAGCCTCCACCTTGCTATGGACATGACATGGCATATTCAGTAATTCTATTAATCAGTAAAAATATAAACCAGCAAATTCACATCAGTACAAAATCAAAACCATCAAAAAGGTAAAAAGAAAAAAGAAGAAAAAAAGAAAAACTCACTGATAAGGTTGTAAGTCAGGTCTCTCACTGTACACTGAGGCACACATATTAATACTACACACTCAACTCTGTGTACTTTGTACTTCCTCAACAATTTTTTTCAGTTATATGCCTGGACAAACTGACAAGAAACTGATGACCTTGCCTCGGTAAACATGGTGAACTGTAATGCAAACTAAGATTGTCCTTGCTTCTCTCATCACATCAGAGGGGGCCATAGACATTTATGTGAAATGGGAGGTGACACGTTGCCTCAACAAAAAGCCAATGGGATTTTTCCATTGCCTTCTCTGATTATGGCATGCACTGAGGGGGCCATAGACATTTATGTGAAATGGGAGGTGACACGTTGCCTCAACAAAAAGCCAATGGGATTTTTCCATTGCCTTTTGATTATGGCTGCACTTGATTGGATCACACATCACACTCACATTCAAAGAGGTAGAACCAGAGAATTCCATTGACATGTTTGATAATGAGTGTTTTTATTATAAATTTGTCTAATGACCAATTTCTCAGTTAATAATTTTCCTCTAAAAGCAGACTGTCCAAAAACAATACAAATCTACATATCTGCAACACCAAATAACAAATGTCTTCCTCAGTTGGAGATAGAATACTATAGTGAAGAAAATCATGCATGAGAAAAGATTGTACATGCAAAATGTATACCATTGACTGCTCTGAAAACACTGTGAAGATATGTCTGTGCCAAACTGACTGCCCTGGAATCATATGTTAGTTTTGATGAATAAGTCGTGTAGCTCCCTGCTTCTCTGTACACGAAGAGAGTATCTAGTGGTGTAGAACAGTTAACATGGAGAGCTATTTCCTCCCTCCCACACACACACACACACACACACACACACACACACACACACATTCCTCTCACACAAGTGGAAAGGAAGGTCACTCATATTTCCCTCGCAGAAGGCTGGCACACTTGTGTTTACATTTCAGTCCCTACACCCCCATCACTATAGCAACTCATTTTGTCATACGTGGGTGTTGTTCAGTCACCGCACTCTGTTGTTTGTAATGTGCAGGAATAAAGTCACCCTTGGCTGTCGATGTAAATGATGAAGCTCAAGAAGCTGTACATTTGTCGTACAGCTTCACTGGGCAATTTCGGTTTCACGATGGCTCCACATGACAGCAACTTGCAGCAGGTTGACAGCAGATGACTTAGAAATGAGAAAATCTTGGAAGCTGGGAACAGTAATTTGCATTTCTTGGCAGTGAGTGGTGAGTTTGGACTTGATTTTAGATTGTCAGTTATTGTGCACTGGTGTTTGTTACGAAAACTGGCCAGACATCATTCAGACTCTATTAAAAATATAATATCATTCTTTGGAACAGACTTCAATTTAGGCTGACTGAATTACATTACACTATATTAAAAGCTCAATGTTCTTCAATGACCTAGCACCCAATACTGTATTACCCTAAAAATAACTACAAAGTATGTTTTGGTTACTAACACATGAAGGCAACAGACATCTTTTTTTATTCTCATTTTATTTGATGTAAAAACAAAATGAGATGTTGGCATGCAAGATGCAGGTGGGAATCCCAAATATCTCAGGCTTAGTGAGGGTGGAGAAGTTGAGACAGCCATTAGCAGGGTGGGAAACAAACAGCAATTCAACAGTGGACATGTCTGTACCTGGAGTTTTGTGGAGGACGTGTCTCACCACAGGTGGAGCCAAGAGTTTAGAGTGGAACAATTAGTCTGCTCAGTGTAGACAATCAGTAACCGTAACTCATCAGTTAGTTTTTATTGTATTTTGACCGTAGTCATTCATTTGGACTGTGGCATTTTGTACTAAAATAACTTCTAACACACAGCTGAACCTGCCAGCTGATGGAAAACTACTGTTTTAGTGCAGTTGCACAATTGAAAACAATAAAGCAAGCTGTGTAAAAAGAAAAAGAGAGAAAAAAAGAAATCCTATGCTCTCAAAAGACCGTAGGGATTATTGAACATGTTAATACATGTTGATGCAACTTAGTAAATGATGCATCTTTCCCAGAAGAAAGGGGCTGCAGGTAAAAACGTAGCCCAGTTCAATTCAGTGGTATCTATGCAAAAGGGCATGCTGGGATGTCTTTCCTGTACATCTCATCATTAACAGGAGTTCTAATGAAAATATGGTTGATTGTGTTTTTGCCAGTCTGGATATTGTTGAAAATATTTTTTTGATCAAACACCTGTTAGCATAATGAGCTAAACCTTTCCTTTACTCTTTTAGCAGTGTATTTGAAAGGGGTGGGATTGACACTAAATCCACTCTGTTTGGCAGTAAACGTGATGGGAAAGGCACATCCCTCCTAAGCTGTGAGCATTAACTTATTGCCCCTTCTCTGGATCTGGTTTTAGTGTGAGACCTGCCAGACCTGCTCAGGCATCCCATGCATGCAAACCTGCTATATAATTTCCTGTTTATGTTATGCTTTTCATTATTGGAATTTAAGATGTAAATATTGCACATTGGAGCTGCCCACTTAGATTCATACAAACTCAACTAGATGAATTGTCACAGGCACTATCGACAGCAATGTTGGTGAAGAAGTTTGCCAATTAATTGAGTTTTACTAAAACTGTTTGAGCATATATGTAATATTGTCTCCTTTTTATACATGCAATAAAAATGTGGTCTAGGCCTTAAATTGTTTCAAAAGACAAAATGTCAGATTAATACTATGTACCATAAATAATATAAGTTGAGCTTCAATGTGGATTCTCATGCTTAACATTTGACTTTGTGTTCGGACAAAGCAGCAGTCATCCTCGGTATTACTTCCACACACTGAATGTCAGGGCTAAATTTAAACAAATACATTATTGAAGCTCTACAGAAGATATACATTGAGCAGTACATAATATGGATTAAACAAAGCACTGAGCGGTTATTTTATTTTTCAGGTGTTTGTACTTAAGCTTGTGTAGAGTCATACTTTCTGTGGTTAGGAGTTATTTTCCACTCCTACGTTCCTATTCTTACTTTTATCAAACAGATACTGCAGCAGCCTGTTTTCCCCTCCTCGCTGTATCAAAGGTGTATTTTCCTTGTTAAGATTTGCTAATGCAAACCTGACCATCTGTTACTTCTTCACAATAAAAGATTTCCAGTGGCAAACCACAGGATGGAAGCAGCATTTGTCTCCACAGTTGACGCCTGACTGCTACCGTTCAATAAAACTTGTACAGCAATATATGATGTCTTTTTTTCTGCTCCTTTGTCAATTAAACATATTTCAAAGGGTGATTGTGAAAGAAGAAACTGCCACATGTGCTTACTGCATTTTGTATTAACCAGCAAACCTCCAAAATGTCATAAAAGCTATGCACAACAAATAACGTCTTTTGTTCCCTAATGGCTGGGTTGTACAGCTCTGGGTTCCACGTTACGTGATTAGTCACCTGGCATGACCTCTGGTCGGGCCTAACCAAAGGTCGATTCTTTTAACACTTTTCGATGCTGCATTTTTTCCCAATTGTCTTTTCCTTTGGGCTCTGCGCAGGCACCTCAAGTCACCAATGTCACTGATGCTTGAAAAATGGGCCCCTTCTGATGTCGTCTAATTTTTGGCTTTTGTATGCTTTTTGTTTTGTTTTTTTCTCATAATCCAGCTCTGCCTATGACCGGGACAACAAGATACGAGTAGCCATTAAGAAGATCAGCCCTTTTGAACACCAGACGTACTGCCAACGCACCCTGAGAGAGATCAAAATCCTCCTGCGTTTCAAACATGAGAACATCATCGGCATCAACGACATCATCCGCACACCAACCATTGACCAGATGAAGGACGTGTATCCTTTTCCATACACTTGTCATGATTTAGTTATATTCTAATGTGGTTATGTGTCTGCAGTTCAATTTACTGTCTTCAGGTTAATCCTTAGTGGCATTGGATCGTTAGGGTTGTTAATTGCAAGTATTTCCACAGATGGTTTTCACAGAAATCCTTAAAATTATTTGTTACTAATGAAGATCATCTTGCTTTTATAGAGGTTTTCAGTTGTATTTTATTACATAATAACCACCTGTCGCCATGTATTTGGCAGAGATGCTCTTCACTGTAGCCCAGCAGCAACAGTAGCACACTGGTTGAGTGCATACTTACTGTCAGCTTCATAATGCAAAATAAAGTGTGTAGTTTTACACTCTGCTTCACCTCAAAGAAATGACTGCGTCTGCAGATACATCGTTCACTACTTCCCACTTGCCAGATCACATGAGAATTAAACCCCCCAAAAAACAATATACTCTTCAAGATGAAATATCTCCTCTACAGAAATTGGCTTTTTATCACATGGTTGTTTAGTTGGACCCACATGAGGTCTCAGTACATCGAAGCTACAAGAGCTTAAGCTCATTTAACCACCGTGACACCTACGTTGAGATTTGACTCGGTTAGCAGTTTGACTGTCTTCTCATGGCTCTGCCAGCCTGTAGGAAAAACAAAATCAGGGTAATTGTCTGAGCATGACATGATGCAAGGTTTGTAATTTTCTTTACAATGCTAACGCAATCCAATTTGAGTGGCAGTAAAACCTAAATTTAGTGTTCTTACAAGGTCTGGGCAATAAAACTAAACAGACAATCATGGATTATGACTTTGTTGCACTTAAGGGGTAGAAAAAAGCCTTTATGAAGGAATTGATTAATTGTATTTTTCATGTTGATCTTAATGATGACTAAAAATAGTCTGGTTAAAGAGTCATCATGTTGGTTTCCGTCACTATTTGGTGGATCACCCAGCGGTGTTGGATAAATAAAGACAACATTTTAAAAATGCTTTTAAGAAAGAAATGTGTATTCCTCGATATTAAAGTAGAAGTTCTTTAACCTGGCCCTGTGCAGATACATCGTCCAGGATCTCATGGAGACAGACCTGTACAAGCTCCTGAAGACTCAACACCTGAGTAACGACCACATCTGCTACTTCCTTTACCAGATCCTACGAGGGCTCAAGTACATCCACTCTGCCAACGTACTGCACCGCGACCTGAAGCCCTCCAACCTTCTGCTCAACACCACCTGTGATCTCAAGGTAGATTCCACTGTGTGTCCGTTTTTTATGTGAAGCACTCGTGTGTATCTGGTATGCAATGTTCTGTACAAATAAAGTTTATTATTATTTAAGAGAAGTGACATTGAAGTGATTTAAAGGCTAATTTTCAATCACTGGAAAACCATCCATTAGTGCAATATGTTCCCTTCACTGCAAAACAGCCAAGCAAACAGTTGCTCTAAAGGCTCCAAACATTTTTTCCAACCTGCTAATGGTTTTTAAATTGTCAATAAAATGACACTCAGCTTATTTACATTTTAGATCCTGCAATGCAGTCATTCATTTTTTTTGTTACTCGTCTTTCTGCAGATCTGTGATTTTGGTTTGGCTCGTGTAGCCGATCCTGACCACGACCACACTGGTTTCCTAACAGAGTATGTAGCCACTCGTTGGTACCGAGCACCTGAGATCATGCTCAACTCAAAGGTCAGTGTCCTCACCTGCTTTACAAATGTTGACATGTTAGCAGTTGGGATGAGTGAATTTGTTTTCTAAGACACCTGAAAATAGGATCTCCTTTTTGGGGGGTTTAAGTTTGTGCTTTTTTTTTTTTTTTTCTTCTTTTTTAATATTTTGGGAAAGCATGTTAACTGTGTACGTTTTGTATTTTTTTTACCTCAACATTAGCTGCGTTTTTTAAATCTTAAATTCAACTTTCTGAATCCTGTAGATAGTTAGATAGGAGGAATGAGACACTAGTAATTAATTGGTCTATTCTTGACTTAATACTCTTTGCATTCACGCTGTATCCACCAATTGATATATTTTCAATTATATTGTAGTCATGAATATTTGAATCCCTCACTCACAGGGCTATACCAAGTCCATAGACATCTGGTCAGTGGGTTGCATTCTGGCTGAGATGTTGTCCAACAGGCCGATCTTTCCCGGGAAGCACTACTTGGATCAGCTTAACCACATCTTGGGTAATAATCTCTTTATGTGCAGTGTTTTTCAGATTGGTGTGATGCTGTAGTATTGTCCTTTTAGACTATCAGCAAAACTTAGCACAACTACTCAGTGTTTGTGTAGGAATCAGCTTGTTTGTCATTGTCAGTTTGATATCTTGCTCATGAACAAATGTCTTAGTAGCATCACGTTCTCTCCAGTGACATTGGTGCCACATAACAAGTTAAGAAAGACTCCAACAGTCAGTTTATAGAACCTGCTGTCATTTGCGTAAACTTGTTTTGGTAAGAAATAATATTAATAAGGTTTTGTTTACATGAAAAAGAGGGTTTCAGAAAGTTTAAGTGAGGTTTATTCAAAATCTATTCATTGTACAAACAGTATACAGATGTCTTCCTGAGTAATTATTATAGTCGCAGTCGGCAACATTTGTTTGATCATATTCACTTAAACTATGACTGTGCTCCGATAGAACAACATAAATCATCCGATTTTAGAAAAAAAACACGCCTCTACGTGCACCTAGAGCCTGTTGTGCAAAAATCCACCACGCCCGTATCATCCTGTCCACTCAGTGCAGTTCACAGTTCGTTCACACACCACAGATCCCATCTCCCCCCCTTACGCATGTTACACTATCACAAGGTTTGTTTTTAAACCCAATCAAAAGTAAGTCTTATCTATAATCTTCTCTTTGTCTTTCAGGGATCCTGGGTTCTCCCTCTCAGGAGGATCTCAACTGCATCATCAACATTAAGGCCAGGAACTATCTTTTGTCGCTGCCTTTGCGCTGCAAAGTGCCGTGGAACCGCCTCTTCCCCAACGCTGATCCCAAAGGTAAGAACCGGGACAGACTCTAATTCTTATAATACAGAATTGGGGGGGGGATTGGATTCAACTTGTCTGGTTCTGTTGTTATGAGTTCCACAAATTAAATCTTTTAAAAATCACTAATGCCTCATTAAAGCTCTGGTCTAGGTTTTGAAAGATTTGTCAATTTCAATCCAATCCTCGCTCACTCTCCTGCTCCTGCTCACGCCTCGTCCCGACTCACTGTGTGCTTTTTTCAAACCTTTCAAATCGTAGACCATAGCTTTAAAAGAGTAAAATAAAAAAATGTGAGTGTCCTAGTTTTCCGCCTGGAAATAATCCTAACAGCATGTCGGATGTGATGGTGCCCTCTAGTGGACAGGCGAGCTCATTGTTGTTTCAAAATTATGTTAAATGTTCTATTTGTGCTGCAGCTCTGGACCTGTTGGACAAGATGTTGACCTTTAATCCACACAAGAGGATCGAGGTGGAGGAGGCCCTGGCACACCCTTACCTGGAGCAGTATTATGACCCCACAGATGAGGTGAGACAGCCCCCTTGGTCTTTTAGATGTCAGCTTGTGCTATTTGACATCTATCATTTCAATCATGATAACAGCCAGTTTCATTTGTCAACGTCATATTTCATTTACAAATGTGTCGGTGTTGAGATTGTCTGCCAGAAATCCTAAATGTATCTTTTTTGATGCAGTTTTGAGCCACATGGTGCACCATATTTAGCTGCTCTGTTGTAATCAGTGGGATCAACCCCAGAAGTCTCTCATGCACATTCAACACCAACGTGTCCTCTCTGCCTGTCTGCATAGCCTGTTGCTGAGGCCCCGTTCAAGTTTGACATGGAGCTGGATGACTTACCCAAAGAGACCCTGAAGGAGCTCATCTTTGCAGAAACTGCACGTTTCCAGTCCGGCTTTAGGTCCTAACATCTCACACGGGTAAGTCCACATCACATGCAGCCCAGTTAATAACCTGAAAACCAGAATACACTCAGAGGGAGTTCAGGGCTCCAGGTGCAGAGCAGTATTACCATTAGCTGCCCTCAAGTCTTCAAACAACGAACCACCACCTCTGCTTCAAAATGACTTGAGAGTCCATCATGAAAACTATCAGTAAGGACTCTGGTTTTGTATCCAGTAATCTTCAGTCATCTTATGGAAAGAAAAAGTAATTTGTCAAATAAATTGCTTTAGAAGAGCAAGACTGTGATGTCACCTCACATTCATTTTGTTTTTATTTGGAGGTAGCCGGATCTGGCAGACATGTTTGTGTGCTAGCAATTAAAAAAATCTGAATATCAGAACAGTCCCATACAGATATTGTGATGTTTAGGGTTGGGGGTCGGTTCCTTTTTTTTTTCTTTAACCAGCCTTTATCTGGATCAAAAATGCAACTGACTATTGGAACCAATTTGGTAGTCAAGACCACCTAAACTGAGACAGTCATAACCAAGACCAAGGCAGACCTAGTCGAGCCTAATTCCAGACCAGTGAGAGTCAATGTGAAGGGGGGCAAGAGCGTGACAGCTGTTAACAGTACCAAACATTTCAAATTAGGCCCAGACCTTGACTGAGTGTAGTTATTTGTTGCATTTGAAGCAGACAATTTAGTACCAAAATAACAGTAATGATGATAACACAGAAATCACACTTTAGCATTATCCTCACAGTCGTGGTTGTTAATAAAAAAAAATCCTACGGTTTCTTTGACGAGGCAAGACTGAGTAAGAATGTGGTCGATTCTGGGACGAAAACCAGACCTTCATAACATGGTTGAGACAAGTCTCGAGGCCAAGACTGATCTCAATTACTGATTGGAAGTATTTGCTTGAGGTGAAATCACAAATAAAGAAAAGTAAAGAGGAAAAGCAAATATGTGGTGGCTCATCACATGGTCACTGTTTCTTCTCCCTCCAGATGATTCTGTGGACTGGCTTCTGTGTTGGCATTGCTCCTTCTCGCCTCCACACTGTTGCTGTGATGTGGTTTTTATTTTATTTTATTTTCTCTTCCTCTCCAGTTGTCCACATCACCTGGATTCCTTGGGTCTCACTCGTCAAGTCCACTTTGCTCAGGAATGGCGTCAGGAATCAATCAATCAATCATTCTCTTGTCTTTCTTTCTCTCTCTTTCTCTCTGAGTGGGGCAGGGTCACATCACAGCTTACAGTTTGAGGGGTTGATTTTGTGTTTTAAGCCAAGATAAACAATTTTCTTGTGTGTCTTAATGGTGTTTTGCTCTAGCTATTCCTATCCAAGACCTTTTTATGCCCTAGACTTACGTCATAGACTAGCTGTTGTGTTTTTTGGTGCAACTGTCGTGGTTATAACTCTGCCTACATTGCACAAACAACGTTGGACTACTAAAAATCATCCATCATAAACAGAAGGGGTCTGAATTTTCAAACCTTTGTCGCACTGTTACAAGGGATACCTTGATGTCTTTATCTTTTTTCCTCTGTTTCTTTTCAAAAAGAAAAACCTGAATTAAATCAACTGATTTATGCAATGAAATCACATAATCAGCGGGCCAAAAGCCATCACTTGGTGTTGATGAGGATCTATATTTTAACAAAGACCTTATTTTAATCCTTAACACACACAGGAGGCCCAAATGCAAATATATACATATAAATATATTATAGCCCAAAGAGTCTTAAGATATCTATGGAAAGAGTGATGATGGAAGGTGACTCAGATGAATTTATAACCTTTTCCCTTTTTACTAAACACAAAACAAATGCCCATTTTGATTTCTCACCGGCTTCAGTAAAATGTCAGGTCGCAAGTAAAAAAATTACAAATTACATTTCTTCTTAAAGGATTTCATCATCAATTTCTGCCTTAGCCGTGAGAAACCGAAAGGAAATGTCTTTTTATTTCATACAAGTCTGTACATACATTATGATATTTTTCATATGGGAGAATATTAACTTGGTCAGGACAAGAATTAAATAATCACACAGAACTTGTTTTCGTCTGGAGGAAATGTTGTCGTGCCTCCTCTTTCTTCTTGTTTTTGTGTTTGTTTCTGTTTTCTCTCTCTCGCCTTGTTAGAAGAATACTGTGCCCTTTGCATGACTGTTATAAGCTCTGTATACAAAGACGACGATGTTAAGTGCCACACAAGCCGGGCAGATCTGCGCCCAGGCTCTTTTCTTCTCTACCTTTGGTGGTATATCACACTTTCTAATCACAAGGTGCTTTTTGTCCTCTTTCTTTCTTTTGCTTCTGCATTGTCTTTTAATGTCATTTCCATTTACAGATTTCCTTGTTTGTAGGCAAACTCCATCTTGCATGCTAAGACGTCTTGTTGTGGTTGCAAATAGGAGAATAACCATATATCTGTATTTATACCAACTACAAAGAAACCACAAAACATTTGAGAAATGAAAACCTGGGAAAATGGGATCCAGTCACGTTACAGTTGAAATAATACTAACGGATCTGGATTTTCATTTTGTCTGTTGTAACATTTGTTTTTTGTTGTTGTTGCTTTGAATTGCACATTAACAGTTGGCAGTGTCTGCACCAGCCGACAACTGCAGTACATAAAAAAAAAAAAAAGGACACAGTCGAGAGGATATTCTCAGCTCTGGTCAGTAACTGCAGATTAAAGACTGTTGAATTTGAAGATTTTATTACAAGCGAAAGAAATTCAGATTATGTACGTGGGAACTGGGGGGGACAAGAGGCACCAAGTCTTCATCAACCAATCATGTCATTTCATTAGCGTAGCACTCCAGCATATAATGGCTGCCATTTCAGTTTGTTTACAAGTGGACCTCAAATAGTCATTTTCATGGTAACACCTGGCCTTTGGTTGGGTTCCAGTACTGCAGCTGCAAAAGGACCGCTCATCTAGTGAGTGTCTGAGTGACCTAATGAATGAAACAAAGTATTATTTACGACACTAAAGTCAAAATGTATCTGAATTTATTCAGGAAGAGGGAATCTTCTCTACGAAATTGGAGATTTGAATGTAAAAATAAGCCTATTGCAGAACTATTGAAATGCTCTGGATGATTTTTCATTCTTTCCAATGACGACAACGATTCAATGGTCTAACAAAAGTATTGGGCAAGCTATAAATTGCTTTTTTTTTGTATATATATATTTCTGTCAAAAGATGATTGAATCTGAAACCCAACTTTGCATTCATGTCACATTTAAATTTAGAGCTGCACAAACATTTCTCTTGAGGGAAGAGTTGCTTTGATCGAAGTAACCGACAGTGGAAAGACAACAATTTGGTCTTTTGTTCTTCCTTGCGGAGCCTGGAAATGGTCATGGAGAGGGAAAAAATATATATTGAGGCCACAATTGAATTTGTGATCATGGGATGAAACTCATGGCCTGAATTTAATTGAAACGTTCCCACGTTTTGGTTCATTGGTGCGCGTGAGATAATGCATGTGAAGCAGCAGAGGCCACCCTGATGCAGCCTCTGACTGGAGTGATGATGCCATGATTACACATGGCACATCCAACGGTTACATTTTGCAACTAGACTGTTGTAAAATAACCGCAGAGCCTCAGTGCTTATGTGCACATCAAAGGTGTCGTTTTGATTCATTATTCTACAGTTTCTTCTGCCCATCAACAGACGTGTTTGAGAATGACTAACTCCATTAGGACCGTCCATTCCTGCCTCTTTGTCAGCCGGCGTCTCCATCCTAAACCCAGTAAACAGGGGTAAAGCCTGCATGTGTCAACATTTTGTAAAGAAGGAAACTTATTGTTGTCTGCGACTTGGTTCAGGAACGGAGGTTTCTGAAGGAGGTACAAGTGAAGCCTGTTGACGTGCCAACCAAACTATGTAGAATTTCATCAAAGCGACATGTTTGATGTGCAAATAAGCACAGGGGGTTCTGTGGTTATTTTTCTGATGGTGGTTGCATGAAATGTAACCAGCCAGCCCTAATATGTGTAATTGTGGCTTGACAGCAACATCATTTGAGTTTGAGACTGCATCGTTGTGCACTGTGCTGGCTCTCTGTACACTGAGCTCATGTGCAAACATAAACCAAAACATTGGAACATTTGTGATTAAATTGAGGAGCTCACCTGCAGGGGGTCAGCAAAATCAAGATTTTCAGAAGTAAAACTTCAATTTGAATCTGCAATTATCAAAGCAAGATAGCTGGCCTGTTGACCCGAGTTGACAAATGTGTTTTTAAATTCAGTTGTGCTTTATTTTACAGGCCTGTAAATTCTTAATATTCCTCAGAATGTTTTCTGGTAAGAACTGTGTCATTCATTACTGATTGTTGGTAAATTAGAGACAGTGTTCAATAGGGCTTCAACAAACTACTATTAATCATCCTTTAAACTGTTGATTATTATTTTGTTTATTGTTTGTTTATTAATTGTTTGGTCTTAACAAACGACCAAACGAAAATTGTGAGAAATGCCCATCTGTCCCCAGATTACTAGATTATTTTCTTTAATACTACCAACAGTCCAAAATCTTGAGATAATAATTTATGATTACGTGAAACTTAAAAAAGGGCAAATCCTCATATTCTGAGAAGCTGTAACCAGCAACATTTAGTATTTTACCTTAATAAATTACTTAAACAATGAATATTTTATCAGAATTGTTGACAGTTAAATCAATCAACTGATCTCTTCATCCTGGGTGTCAAATTGGTCCACTTCCAATGAATGAGTTCTTGTTAATTGCTCGGGTCATTTAACAGGTCAGAGCATTAAAACATTAATGATACCCTTTAAAAAAAAATCCTCTGAACACATTGAGATCAACTCAAATCACCATTTAAAACCATGTCTGTTTTAATTAGCGAAGATTTACACCGGTGACTTTCAGGAAAATATTAGGAAATAACTGACCCGATAGCAGTACCAGAAAATATTACACAAATCTTACATGTAAAAAAAAAAAAAAACTTTTTGATCAGGGTTCCTTCTTTGCTCAGCCCCCAAAAATGTGTTTTGTTTTGTCAACGGAGATTTAATTCCTCTGGTAACATTTGAAAAATGACCAAAACTCTGTTGCAGAAATTATGGTTTTTGCTCTCTGAAATATAACTCGAGCACACATTGAACGTGAGGTTAAGACTTGTGTGTCCTAGTGCTCCTCTCACTGCGTGTCTACACCTGAGACGCACACACACACACACACACACACACGATTATGAAATGCACTTGCTTCTACAGTAGTTGAGATGGGACTTGTAATCCGAGGTGCCTGCTGGGACTTGACTTGCCTGTAGATAGTCTTTTTGGGGGGGGTGGGGGGGTTTAGTTGGAACATTAAGGGCACTGGAAACTTTACTGGGATTAGTTGTATAAAAAAGCTTCCGCTGAGTTCTTTGTGCATCCTGTCTGTTTGTGCCTTTTTTGATAGTCTTGATATCCAAGATTTGATGTGCAGCTTTTGTTCAGTCGGGAATCCGTTTGTAATCGCAGTATACGCTCTTAAAAATGAACACAATCAAGTCTGAGGGTGGGAGGGGTCATGGGGAGGGTATATCCACATCTTTCAGATATGTAAATTTTAAAGAGATTTGTTGCCACAGCTGTGTGATTTGTGACTGTATTGAAAAAGACGAAAAGCAAACATTTATATTTTTTGTGTTACCCTTTTTTTTATTATTATTTTGGGGATGTTTTTGTGCAGATATTTTAATTGTAAAGTGAATGTCATGTTTCTATCGGACACTAATCTTGTTTGAGTTGTCTCCAGTGGAACTATTTCACTCTGTATGTTTTGATCAGTATAAACCTTTAATTGTGTAGTTTAACATTTCTGAAAGAGGAAAAAAAAAGAGCCTTGGTTGTATTTTAAAGGTTCCTGTTTGACCTGCCATACACATTGTTTGGATTGATTGGTCAGTTTTATTTTGCTGTTGTGTGAAGGATTTGACTCGAACGAAGCATTTCTCTATTATTAAAGACTGACTGCCACTTTGAAACCCCTGTTTTATTGATGTTTGTTTGATTGTTTTTCGTTTCTTTTTTTAACTAATGTCAGATTTTAACAAAAATTAAATGCATGAAATAATCATCCAAAAAAGCGACCAGAAATCCTCATGTTCAACAGATTGACGCGCTCAATCTGTATTTATGCCAGTGTCCTTTCGGGGGCGCTGTTGTATTGACTAATAGCATACTGCAGTCTGTCCTTTGTCCAGTCAGCAGTGTAATTCATAAAATAATGTCATTCACTCTTTGTAGCCTACAAGCCATAAAAGGTTCATGAATCAGTTTTTTGCTTTTTTCAAAAACAATGAAAGTTGATTTAAGGAAACAATTAGGTTTCAGAAAAGAAGTTTTGTTCGTTTTTTTTATTGCTTTTCTTAAACTATATATAATAATTTAAAACGTGATTTTAACATTTAATTAAACAAAACAAACTACAGTAAACTAGACTTAAACATCATTCAACTGTATGCATTTTTCTGTGGGGGAGAGGGGAGGGGGTTTGTTTACTTGGGCTTGTTAACCACGTGCTTGCAATGCGGCCGCGCATGCGCACTGTGTGGTATTGGCTTTTGGCACGTATGTGCGTCGGTGGCGCGCACAGCCAAAAACAACCCTCGGCCACAAGAGCGCGCCGGCTAGTTTCAGGCCTCGGGTGATTGGCTGTGGATATGAAGCCCCGCCCGCCGTTGCAGTAGATTGGTCAAACGAGATTCTACTTCTCGCTGATTCGACGCTATTTGTAGAACCGGCGGTGTAGCTAGGCTGCTGTTGCCTTCACGCACCTCTCCAAAGATCAAATTGAAGAGTTTTCAAGATGAAGTGACGTGTTTTCAGTTGTTTTGTTTACAAGTAGCAGCTAAAAAAGCGTCCAGCCGACTAATTTAAACACTTTGAGGCTATAAAACTGTGAGAAGTAAAAGCTGAAACATATAAAAGCTATTAAGTAGTAATGGCGAGTGACCTACCAACGGGAAATAAAATTAAAAAATACACACCGAGCGTCGTGATTAAAGTTTGCAAACCTGAAGTACATGTGTATTACTAACTCTGAAATATATATATATATATGAAAGCAATACAACGAACTACATAGTGACTTTTTGATGTTTTGTTATTTGTTCCGTGTTGAATGTGTCCTCATATCGGCTAACTTACCCATCTCACTGACCACTGAGCAACTCCATCCTCTGTGAGAAAGGCCAACCAGATGAGGTTAAAAGATTCAGAAATAAGTAAGTCGTACCAAATGTTTACTTTTATATTTATAAAACGTATGTAAAGTTGTAATATTTGTGTTTAGATGAGTTGCTGTTTATTCTCAGTGGATTCATGTGTTAAATGGCCGGCTTCAATCATAATTTTCTTTTTCGCATGATAACAATGTTATACTTGTTCGGACATGTTCCACGTTGTCGTTATTTTTGCTCTCGCCTCTTATTTCCTGCAGGGCTTAAACGCATCACCGGTAGAGGGACGATAGGAAAAGCTGCTTTTCTGCACTTTAAAAAAAAATGTTGCATTGGTTTGAGATTGAAACCAGCTCCCCCAATGCATCCCGATGAGAATATAAACACTTTAAAAACTGACCGCGCGGTCTTACTCGACACTTCCGGTGTGGTGAACGTGTTTGTGCGTTATGATAAGCGCGCTGCGCATCACGGAGCTCATTAGGATCTCAGCATAAATAAGGCCGCAGACGGGACAGCTCGGCCCGTCCTGCCGCTGACGTCGGACAGCTGACGGTATCGAGGTTAAAAGCCCTCAAAGAGCTGCGAGCTGCTCCAGCGTGCACACAGTCTGAGCCGCCTCACGGATGGGACTACTCAGCCCGGACTCACGGAGATAACCCGCACATTTCAACGCTGTAACGCAGAAAGAGTTTGGCTTGTGAAAACCCAGCGAGGAGACTGATGTTGTTTTGGGTTTTTGGGGGGACTTTTTAAATGGCACTCGGATCGACATAGACAGATCGCTGCTACCTTTATGGGACGGCGAAGGCGTCTATAGTTTTTATGTTTTTTCCTAATATCCAGAGACTCCTGCAGCTGCATCGGAGAAAGAGATTTCTCCGCCGGGTTGTTTTGGTGTCCGAGGGGGGGAAGGCGAAGTGTTTTTGGGGTGAGTGCAGCGCCGATGACCTGCCGGAGGACACGCGTGTGTTTGTCAGAATAATCACTTAATAACCCTAACCTGCCACTAATGAAGTGTTTGTGAAGACAGTTTATAGCTGTTGTCATAGGCTGCTTTATGTTATTGTTTTGTTCCTGTTGCACTAAGGGGGGTTGTTTTTTAATGACCATACTTATATTTTACACCTTAAATGTGTCAGGTATTTTTTTTCTGTTTGGGATGCACACATAGACACTGATGCATGAAAAAAAAAAACACTTCAAACCCCGGAAACAACCTTAATAATATTCCCTAAGAAACTAAGTTTGGTATTTATGTATGACGTATTTATTTTCTAGTTTCCCCCTCCTGTGGGATGATACTTCTCTCGGGTTTATGTAACCGCAGGCCTTTGATAGCCCGTTTACTTTAACCGTAAGGTTACAGCGTCTCCTTTCCTTAACGAGACACGTTTTGCAATTTGATCCTCGAGTTGCATTCAAGAGCAAAACAAAAAAAACAAAACCCTGACGTGTTTGCCCTCCTTTCAGCTGATAACGCCACCACCATCGTCTCTTTGGCTGCAGATGTCGGTCAGTCTTTTGGGGGGGCTTATGATGCCACGTGAACAGGCGAAGAAAACGGTGAAAGGGATGGATTTCATAACGCTAACGCGCGCTCAGCCTCCGAGGGAAGCTGCAGTATGCAATGTTGTGTTTACGTGCATATGGTGAAGCGACACATTTGAGGGTATTGTAATAAAACGGTGGCTCGTGCTGCATTGTCAACATGTAGGTTATTTTTAATGAAAGGCAGCGAGGGGAAAAAACAAAACAGCTGATGAGTTGTTGTTGTCAGGCGCGTCCTCGACGTCATGACAGCGAGGGTAGGATGAGGGCAAGCTCTTGTTTGGGAGGTCGGAACTAGATTACCGTTTTATTTTTAGCCCATTTCATATTTAATGTCATCATTCATGGCATTATGTGTGTCAGGTGTGGATCTGTCCAATGTCAGCGACGATGCAGCACTGACACAAAAACAGTGCAGCGGAGGAGGGGGGGGGGGGGGGGGCAATCAGGTTGCTATAGATTTATTTTTTAATCTATAAAATAACACTAAAGAAACACAAGACGACGCTGTTGTTTGGTTAAAGACAGCTAATATGGTTAATCCTGTTCTGGCTCAGAAAGCTGTTTTTCCAGAGAAAGTCACCCTATAGCAAATTGTCCTATTGGGTTATAATGGCGCTCCTATATGACTTTCTTCTTTATGGTGTCACTTGGTGTCAAGATCATATCAGATTGTATGTTTTATTGTCGTTGACATTATAAAACATGCCCAAATCCCTCTTGGATTTAACCCCCAATGCTACTTAATCAGTCCACAGACTGATTAATATAGAAATATGTATTAGGTCATTTGGCCTGCATAAACCAAATATGACACTGCCTTTAAACTGTAGCAGAGAGATGCAGGTGGAAGCCGAGCACGACAAACAAAAAGGGAGAGAAGAGAGGATTCAGATTCATATTCTCATCTTGTATTTATTTACACATCCGGGTACGTGCACGCTCCCTCCTCCTCTTGGCGCTGCGGTCAAGCCGCATGGGAAATAAGCACTTTAGCAATGACAAAAACAACATTCAGTGCTTTGCTTCTCAGACACTAAAATATGTGATTTGATTTGCTGCTCGTGATTAATAATTCTCAACTTTCTCTCACTTTACACACGGACACGTATGTGATAGTTTGATACCATGTTCTACATATCTTAACCAACTAAAATTTTTAACTATTAAAATTAGATTATTTTTTTCATTTAAAATGATTATTACTGATCCGATATGTGGAAACTAATGTGACACAGCAGTAATAGATACAGTACTATTGATAAATAACCTTTAAAAACTATATACAATACAAGCATGAATACCGGTAGTGGTGTATTGACACACACAAAGATAATCACTAAAGTTCAAAGTTAATTTATCTTTCAATTTAAAACACAGGGTTGCACAATAAATCTGTATCCATATAACACTTAAATTAGAATACAAGTAAAATAAGATGATACATGCAATACATAACTAATAGGAAACTTGTGGTAAGCTCAAAGACAAGTAGAATATATACAATAATAAATTGATGAAAAACAAAGAAACAAAACGTTTTAATTTCCACCTAAATGCTGCTCTCAACCTGGTTTCCATCTTTCCCACGGGAGCCTGAAGGGAGCGCAGCCACCCATTGGCCAACCGTGGCTGTCGATCAAAAGCTCAATCTCCCTCCCACGTGGTGACGTTTCCGTACCAAAGTAACAAGGCCAGTCCATTACGCACACAAAAGACACAACAAAAGCCCGTGTTGGGAAAAATGAGATCCGTCAGCACTCAAAGGACACAACAATAAGTTCCCATCTGGCGGCACCACACATGGACCAGAGGCTGGGACGGCGACAATCATTTATTCAACTTAAAAAAAGAAAAAACGTCCAACTGAAAAACATCTCTCTTCAGCAGGCAGTTTTCCACCAGGCTGCTTTTTGCTCAGATGATCCAGGTGGTGAGTACAGAAAGCAGGGCAGCGTTCACCTTTAGGAAATGCGGTTCTGGTATCGTGCCGGATTCACAGACCGCGTCAGGCTCGGAAAAAAACAAACGACAACAAAAGAACAGACAGCGACACTGTTGCTCTTGAGCGTCGCGGCTCTTTGTTTTGGATAAACACGTTTCAGGAGAAGAGGCATGAGCACAATGCCTGCGACGTCACCATGTAACTTATTTGGCATATAAAAGTGCGGAGAACACGCGTGTTGTGTTGAATGTTTTATCTTCAGTGGTGAGTGGAGCGAGCCTTTTGTCTGGACACTTCTTCCTGTTAGTGGTTACCAGAGACGCACACTGTGCTGCCTCTTTGTTTTCACTTTGAATATCAGCTGTTCCTGCTGTGTTACCAGTCGACTCCTAACATCTCATTTTTTAATGGATTTCCTTGTGTTTATCCTTCATAACAACGTCGTTAAAATAAAAGCTCAGAGCTGTTACCATGTGGCGAGGAAGGCTGAAAACAAAAGAAGCACATCTGTTGCCATGATTTTTTTTTTTTAGGATTCGAGTTTTAAGTATTTGTAAGCTGTTGTGGTTTGAACAAATGTATACAATTGTAAGATAAAACTATAAACAAGTGAATGGGAATAAACCCACGCAGTGTCAGATGCGCTGAACTGAGCAACTTGACTTCACATGGGACCAAAACAAACAAAGAAACGCTCCACGGCCGTTTACTTCTCCTTATTAGGCAGTTAGGATGAAAAGGGGAAGGCGTGTGCGTCGTGTCACGCTGTCAGCTGTCTGAATGCAAATAACAGCATGTTATTGTGTGTGTGTGTGTGTGTGTGTGTGTGTGTGTGTGTGTGTGTGTGTGTGTGTGTGTGTGTGTGTGTGTGTGTGTGAGAGAGAGAGAGAGAGAGAAGCTGCTGAAGTGTGACACACTCTCCAGGCTCTTGTGTGTTGTACCTTTCCTCCGTGCACGTGCAGCCGGGGTTAAACTGGGCTAATTCAGAAAGGGGATTTTGTCCTTTTCATGCCGGGATTATTGCTCAGGCACCTGTGCAGATTATACAGTATGTGTACATGTTGGACAGTATGTAAATATGGCCAGTCTGGAGGCCACCAAGGTCAGACTCTCCGCCCCTTTCACCCTTCTTCTTGTACGTCTGTGTGTTTGTATATATATGTGTGTTTGCAGAGCAGCCATGTTTCACGGCAGGTCACGGCTGCTTCCTGTTGAGTTGCGGAAGCTCCTTTGTTTTCTCGTCTGACTGCTGGCTTCTGTCTCGGCGCTGCCGCTCTTCCTGTTGCAGCACATTGAGCTCAACTGGAAACTTCTGGAGCCCGTTGTCACTGTGCTTTCACCCTCAGGGATGCAGCAGCGATGTCGGTTTTGTCCACTTTTTGGTATTGTTGTGTTGGTGGTCAGAGTGGCCTGTTGAGCCTGTGAGCCGCAGTTGACAATGTATATTTTTAAGGTCATTTCTTTTAGGGACTACAGGTAGTTTTTTTGTCATGATTTTTACACTTGGACTATATTGACGTCTGTCCTTTGTTATAGGTAACTAATTATCTTTCAAAGTATAAGGTACCAACATGGTTGTCCAAAAGAACTGGTGTAATGTAACTAAGTGCATTTACATAAGTACTATACTTAAATACATTTTTGAGGTTTTTGTTCCTACTTGAGTATTTGCATTCTATGCTACTTTATACTTCTGCACTTTATTCAAAGGCAAATAATGTACTTTTTACTCCATTGTTACTTTATTTGACATTTTTGTTACTTTGCGGATTCAGATAATTAATGCAAAACTATAATGTTGATGTATGTAGGTGTATGTGGGTAAAGCTATCCAGCAGTATACAGTCATTAAAAGTATCTCCGCCTTAGGCATCACTGATTAATGTGGCCATACTGCAGAATGAGTACTTTTATTTCAGTATTTTGTGATGCCTATACTTTTGCACTTTTACTTAAGATTTTGAATGCAGCACTTTTAATTGTAAAAGAGTATTTTTATTCTATTTTATTTATGATGTATTGCTTCTTTTATGTGCTTTTTAAGTAAAGGACCTGAATGGTTCGTCCACCAGTGGCAGGAAGTGTAACATTGTTGAGAATAAAACGGTTGCATAAACGCAATGCAGTCTAAACTATACCATCAACAGCGTCATGACTTTATAAAGCCTATTATGTCTGATTTTGTCTTTAAAGCTGCATCTGCTGCCCCCTAGTGGCCAAACAAATCCACTAATGGAGCTTCATCGATCTGTGAAACAGTGTTGCACCTTTTTATACACGCTAATGCAGTTCAAAGCGTTTTATAGATTATTGACCAGCTGATTATAAGATGGTACAAATGTAACAGTTAAATAATTTAGTACTAATGCAAACAGGAAACACAAATCTAATAATAAAAGAAATAAATGAGTTAAAAATAGATGATGGAATATACTCTTAACAAATAAACTAGACAAGAGGGAGTAAACCTTTTAAAATGTTGATACAATAACATTGTATTTGAAGTACTTAATACTTGAGTATATGTACTTAGTTACTTTCCCTCATGCCTGCAGTGCTGGTGGACTGTGACTGGAGGTGAATGTGTTTAAATCACTTCAGGTTCGAACGAATTCAACTTGGTTTTCCACACTGTTTTTTTTTTTTTTTTAGCAAGTTACAAAGTACTTCACATAGAAATAAAAAACAGCTCAATACACACAAAACAACCCAACTGAGTAACAAGTCAAAGAAAAAGGAACCAGTAAAATGCGTATTAACAAACCTGCGTGACCTCAAACCTCAGAGTCCACTTAAAGACACTGAAGCAGCATTCATCTCCAAAATTTACAGGAATTGCAATTCCTTTGACAGCTGAGCCTTTTTAGTTCCCACAGTGTAAACCACAGACACAAACACACAGACAACGATTAATAATGATAACTCCATATGAATAATGGTGTCATAAAGGGCGATAAAAGAGGTATTTAAATAGAAATAAGTCAAATAAAACAAAATTGGCCTGTTTGACGACGTCACCACTAAATTTAAAAGTTGAATTTGCGAACACATCTTTTGTCCTTCAAAATGAATTCCTGCTCCTGTCACCAGGTTAAAAATGATTTTTGTAAAGATTAAGTGGCATATTTTTGGTATTGGTGTAAGCATGAATGTCATATTTGATCAGCTGCCTGGAATCCAAATTCTTAGCTCACCAAAGTCCAGCACACAGCAGGAAGGTGGACCAGGTCTCCGTTCTGGTGCATACTTGGCGGTGTTGTTCACCTGCAGAGTTTTTGTTTTGCCAACCTGAGTCCATCATTCACTGTGTCTCGGCTGCTTTGTCTCCTCGTCCATCTGTCCTGCAGATGATGAGAACTGGTAGCTTTTGTTTCTGCAGAGCTGAATTCATCCCAGTCATGAAAACATGATAAATATCCACAAACATTTATTTTGTGATGCTGGAGCCAATGTTTGCTCTTTGGATTTCGTTTGTTTTCAACTTTTAGACTATATTTAGAGTTTATTGCAACTAATAATAGCAATCTTCGCACCAAACTCTCCCTTTAAGTACAATTTTAAGCTAGTTGCTTTATTAGCTTTATTACATCCATTTAATACTACTTTATACCTCTTCTCCACTTAATTTATTTAATCCAATTATTGACTAGTAATTTTCTAAATGACCAATAAATTATCATTAATTATAGGTTAAGATCAGTAGCTCAGATGCTAACTAGTCGATATGTTTTCATTTATTTTCGTTTATTCAAGTGATACATGCTAATTTCATTATTATAGATGAAACCGCGCAGCAGTATATACAGTAGTTAAAAAGTTATACGTATATATAGTAATATATAGTTATTGCATCAATCATTCTAATCCAGTGATTAACAATCTGAAATGTGCCATTCTGCATGAGTGCACTTTTACTTGTTTTACTTGAAGTGTATTTTGATGCCAATGCTTTTGCACTTTTACCTCAGCGAGATAGCGAATGGGACTATTACTTGGGTGCTTTAGGTCACCAAAAGGAAATCCAGCGGGGAAGAGAAACAAACACGAGCAGTTACCTGATCCGGCAGATTAAAAACAAACCCTGAGGACGCCAAACGTCTTTGTACAGGAAAATGAAGGCAAACTTTAAGGCTTGTTTGTTTTCAATATTAGTTGCTCCTGTTTCAGCTTTGACCCAATTAACTTAATGTAGTTGACGGTTACTTACTGCTCACACCAAACTATGTGATTTAGACGTTTCTGTGATTAATATATTCCTGCAAACAAAGCGGAACACTTCACGTTGATCTGTGAAGCCGTAATAATGTCATCCTGCACCAGTGAGACGGAACCGACAAGGATGTAAACCATGAATAAGGAAACAGTTTGTGATCAAGTGAAACCTGTTGTGCAGCTTCACATGCAGAAGGGTTTGTTTGACGCGTCGCAATATTCATTTCCATCGAAGCCCGGCCGTGTTGGCAGTCAACAACACGCGATTGCAATCACGTAATAGATTACTGTAATCATATGATTGAGCTGCGTTCATATTGGAGACGCAATCATGATCATGAGCTCTAAAAATAGGGAGTACGGGTCTCTGACTGCATCTCTTGTCCCGCTCCGCAGGTCTGATTTTCTCCCGTGGTGTCTGTGTGGAGCGTACCACACACCCACTCCACAACAACGACGGCTTTTGCCTGCATCTTCCAGTGCTTCTTCTGTCAGCAAGTCCAGCAGAGCTGCAACTCTTCCAGTGCCAGTCCTGACACCAGCGAGGAGCCCTGCCCCACTGACATGGTGAAGATGACCAAGTCAAAGACCTTCCAGGCTTACCTGCCCAGCTGCCACCGCACCTACAGCTGCATCCACTGCCGGGCACACCTGGCCAACCACGACGAGCTCATCTCAAAGGTACATGAGTCCCGCCCCCTCGAACGCCGTCTGGCCAATCATTGTGCCTTAACTTCATCATCTTCTGTCTCGATCACAAGGAGATGACGGTGGTTCACTTCTGCACTGTGATCTGCCGGCTTTAACTCCTATCATTATCTTTTTAACATCCTGGATATATCCTTCAAACGCACCTTGTAGCCCCTTCTGTCTGCTTCTCTGTTAAATTGCTTTTATGTTTTTCCAAAGAAGTGAATTATTATTCACGGAGTGCATTTAGTGACAGTATGGGCTCTACGGTAGCTCTGACAGCTTGACGGAGTAGCAGCCGGATGTGGGGCTTAGCGAACGGTCAATATGTCTGTTTATATTTACATTTACATGCAAAAAGGCTACAGGCACTTTGCAGTTGTCACAAATCTCCCAGCGGCCATATTTGTTGCCGACATGAACTTGACCTGAAGAAAAATAACACAAATGAGCAAAACAACACATACATGTAGAAAGAAAACTGACCATGAACTTGACCTGAAGAAAAATAACACAAATGAGCAAAACAACACATACATGTAGAAAGAAAACTGAGTGTAGACACATTCAATGATCTTTATAAATATCTAAAGCAAAGTGTATCCAGTCCAGTCTAGTTGTGTAGTAGTGCATCACTACATAATCCAACTGGCCTTACGTCACCTGTTTACACGTGCAGCACACAGAGCCTCATTCATTTAAAATGTTTTGCTCTGTTTTTGGTCTCCACCAACCCCTGACAACGATATTTGGATCTTCATCTGCTAAATGCTCGTCCATGTTCACCCGCTAGTCGCTAACTTTGTGCATTTGCCATTTTGTGGCAGGTAGGTGGGTTTATCAGGGGTTGTTTTTATGAATAACAATTTGACTTGAAATAAATGTGCCATAAAACCAAAACAAAACTGTTGAAAAGGCAAACTAAAGCTGCAATGTTGATGCATGAAATCATGTTACTATTGATGGAGCAGACTGAGGGACATAAGCAACGCTTTGTACTCAAGTTTGTCTGGTTAGTACAAAGTTCAGCTGTTCTACGTGAAGCTTTATGGCAATTGTGTCCAGTGTTTAATTATAAATCACCGCTAAACCTGTAGATGCGTCTACATATTGGCTTGGATAATCACTATCTGGGTCTCCTTCATCATCTTTTGGATGACGTTATGAGCCATGGTGATGATTTAAAAAAAAAGATAAGGTCCAACCACATCCTCGTCATACTTTTGAAATAAATGAATCTGCGCTCGGCCAAACAGTGAATCCTCCTCAGTGATTTAGTGTCGTCAGGTATTTACTGTGGCAAATGTCACTTTGGCTTTGACAGCAATGCAATTTTATCTGATGCTCACCTCCTCATTGCAGCTCACCTGTCAACTCCTGCATCTGTGTTTTATTTCTGCACATCATTTCTCAGAAGGTTCGGTTGGAGCTGCCGTCGTTTCTTTGGCTGTTTTTGTTTCTGTTGCTGTTTTTGAGTACAATTTTTTTTTTTTTTTTTTTAAAGAAAAAGAAAAACAAGTAAAACTGAAAGGGTTGCCGCTGAGTCTCACTGTGACCTGAAGGGTTTACTTTCAAAATATGAGATGAAAAATCCAGACGATGCCCAAAACTTTTCAACCAGCGTGTCCTCCCAGTGACCTCGGTGCCCAAAACTACTGACTTTAGAGCTCAATTGCGTCTTCAGAACTGTGACTATTGATCATTTGAATAATTTATTAATTCATGGGAAGAAATGTGATTATTTTATTAATATTATGTTAGAAATAAGCCAATGTATTATCTTCAAGTTGCTTAAAAATACAAAAATACAAAAAACAACAACAAAGGGATTAAGTTTTTTTATCAAAATAATATATGAAAATAATCACACAAGTGAGGTTGATTGATGATTATTAAAAGAAATTTAAAGTTTATGTATCGAACTTTATGTATCCTTTCAGTAATAGAAGTTGTTGACTTTAAGTGTCCAAAAAGGGAGATTGGTCATTAATAAGCTGACATTACTGACTCAAAGCATCTGTATTTTGACATATATATTCATAAAATTTGTGCTGAAAATGATTTTCATCGTCGTCGTCTCCTGCTGAGCACCAATGGACACTCCAAACTTAAACATTTTAAACAAGCAGGTTGTCTGTGCTCTGCGACGTGTCAGAAGTTTACTGCAGTGTTTCTGTCAGACAGTCGGCCCGAAGTGAATCCAGATGACAGCTTTATTATACGCCTCAGAAAGATGTCTGGCAGCGCCGGTCTGCATTTTAAAGGCACTCCTCTCAAATTTATATTCAAGGAAAATGTCTTAAAGACACACCAGGCAAAGATTGATTTTCAATATTATTGTGACATTGAGCTTAAAAGGTTGTTTTTTAAGCCGGGTGCTCTGAGTCCCATCATCATCTGGAAAGTCTCCGGGGGAATATGATCGTGATATGATTGTGTTTCGGTCTTTAAGCACATTTGAATCCACCTGTTTTTATGCAGATTTGCAGAGAGTTTGTAGTACATTTTGATTACTATCGGGATAATATCTTTATCTCTACGTAATTATTTTCGTCAGGATATTTCTGATGCAAAATTTTAAGTAGGATGTCAGCTTTCAAGATTATTGTTTGGTCTCCTCCTTTTGATATTAACACTGGACAGTCCCACCTAAAATGTGACGGATCTTGTTTCAGCACGCTCTAACTGCTGCTGTGGAGCTCTTATCAAACGCCGTCACTACCAGTTTGGGCCTGAAAAACCTCATTTTGAACTTCCAGTCAGATTCCTCCATCATAAACGGCTATTGATAGATTTGTCTCCGCCTGCGTATTAATCCTACCACGTCCAGCCCATTTGCTCAAAATGACATTGTCCTTCCGGGTCTGGTCATTTTCTTATCTGAGTGAGTTTATATGAAGTATTAGAGTATCAATTTCTCACAGGATGTCCGGGTATTAAGTCCACATTGTCCAAACAGTTACTGACAGCTGGAGCCACGAACACACACCGTAAATCGATACAGTTTATAAACTATCAGATGAACTGGATCTTTTGCAGAGACGGAAGCGATTAACTTTGTTGTAGAATAAAATGGTGGCAGTGGAGCGGCGGCTCCCTGCACGTAGCATTCTCACCTGGCACTAAGCTGATTACTAAAAATGGTAAAGATGATCAGTCTGCGCACTCTCCATCTCCACGCCGAAATCCATTTGCCCCCTGCTGCTCGGAGACTTGGAGGCTCGCAGCTTGTTAGCGCAAGGAGGAGGACGAGTAAACGGCTCTCACACAAGACCATGTTGCTCCTTTCACCAGGATCAGAGGCCTCAAGATGGTGATTTTGGAGTTGTGAATTCTGCACAACAAGGAATGCACACAGTTTTAATTGTTAAAGAGCACCATAAATCACGCCGATGAGCCTTTTGGCCAGAGAGGCAACTCTCCTCATTCATCTGCACCTCACTTAACCTGTCTGCAGCCATGTCTGCGATGTGGATTAATCGTCATGCAGCAAAGACTGTGTGACAAGGCCGATGATGTTTTATTGGCTCCTGTGCAGGAAGTCGAGTTGTGGCTGCGGCAAATTTTTAATTAGATGCAGAGAAGAAATTAAATTGAATAAGAGTTGAGCAAAAGAGGGTTATGCAAATATCTAGAGGATTGCCAAAGAATCGCATTTAAAGCCCTGAAATATCAGATAATTTGAATATTTTCATTCCTGTTTCATTCGCATCCACTTTTTTGCGATCAGGAAGTTCATGACATGAAATTAGGAAGAAAACGGAACTAAAATTAGTAATGAAACTAAGCTTTTAGGACAGAGTTCATATAAAGAATGTTGTTTGGAGTATTCAACTTCAAGAACACAGCCACAGTGTTACGTAGATTCAAATGAAAAAAACGTTTTGTGATTAAATTACAGTGAGGAGACACAAGACAAGAAAACAAATACAAAGTTACAGTTGTAAAATAACATATGAATAGAATCTATGCATATAAAAAGTAAAGTTATATCGATAAAATAATGTAATTAGTTTGGCTGTAACTACTGAATATTTTTTGTAGTGTAATTTGCCATTTGTTTGTATGTTGTAAAAAAGTGAAAAATGGCCTCACATTTTTCCAGAAATGTCCCCAAAAACAACAACAAAAAAATGTACTATGATGTAAGACACAAAAATTAATTCACATTTGAGAAGCTGAAACCAGCATATTTGGGGAATATTTGACTGGAAATGTAAAAATGAATAAATAATAATAATAAATAAATAATAGTTTTATCCACAACCATGTAATTAACAATTTCAGCTCTACAGTGAACAACCAAACAAACAACCAAAGAAAAGTTAAAAATGGAACTGAACAGTGTTTTAAAAATAAATATAACAACTGCACAACTTTCCATAACACATTTATAAATAACCAGCTTATTGAAGCTGGAACATATTTCAGGAACCAGAAAGGAATCAGAAACACGCTCCTAAACATCTGAAAGGTAAATTGCTGGACGGGACCAAAGTTCTCTGAAGTTGGACGCACCATTTTCACTTTCTCGTGGTTCCACGCGGTTGGGATCAATAGAAGAGCGTGTAGCGGAGAGGAAAATGCTTTTAGAGGTTATTGGCTGTGATGCAGCAAAGTGGAACTTCTGTGCCAAAACACCAACAGGTCGGTAGTTAAAAGTGTCCGCGTGTAAATTAGGTTTTTCTGGCTGATTTTGGAGCCAGCTTGGGGGCCCCGGGGCCTTCACTGGGAATGTTCACCGTCAGGTTAAAGTGCAGGAAAGTCAGATGTAGAAATGTAGTCGAAAATGAGCTGAAAGTTGGATTTTTGGATCTTTTAACTGCTGTTCGTTTTACTGAAACGGGCGTAACAAGACTCAGTTTTATGATGATAGATTTACGATAATTGAACACATTTTTGCTGTTCTGGGGATTTTGTCCGGGGGTTTCTGACGATATGTCATCGAGGGTCCGGTCCAGAGAGTCGGTGAGTAAATGGGACAACTTCTCAAGACACAAGCTTAGTTCCTGTGTCTTGTTGCTACCTGCCTTTTAAAGTGAAGGGGGTTAGCCCTGAAGCTAATGACAACAACAACTCCATTAAGGTGGGCTGACCTTTTAAGGTGGACTTGCAACTCTTCTGAGTTTTGCTCAGCTTTAAAAAAAGTTTTGATATTTCTTTTAATTGATGACTAATCTGATGAATAATCTGTAAAAATCATTATGCATGAACATAAACCAGAATACAAGAGTTAACCTAGAAACAAGCAGAGTATGTCTCCTTTAACTCTTTTCAACTGCACATTGACTTCTCAATAGATTTTATACATTTTTTGGGACAATTTCACACTTTCAGAGAGAAGGGTGTGTGATGTGCAATAAGGTCCCAAAGGCCAGAATCGAACCAGGAACGTTGCAGTTACAATGGCACGCTCTATAAACACTCAGCTAACAAGTCATTTGACTTATTATGAGTGATGACCTTTGCTTTCTAAGTGACCAATAATTGGACGAGAGCGAGATATTCTTTAGCCCGGGCGTCTCCGTGGGAGAGGCTGAAGATATGTTTGTTTGCTTCGAGTCACATCGCTTTGTCCTCCAAGCTCACGCTGGAGCAGGAATGCTGGTGAACCAGTAGCACCCGAGTGCTTCAAACTGGGAAATGCAAATAAATTAGATTTATTACGGCACAGCAGTCGCAGCTCAGGGAGCGCCCCAAAGTGCTGGAATAGTTGGCTGTACTCGGAGCCAGTTTGTGGTTTCTATTTACATCAGCATCAATTAAACTTCTCTTGTATTGTGGTTCCTATTTTTTTTTTTATTTTTTTTTTTACGACACTGCTATTTATTTATTTTCCTTTTGTCTCCCTGTTTGGTGTAGATCCTGTTGCCAGATGGAAATGCTGTACTTTCCGATGTATGTTAATTATTTCTCAGCTTCAGGCTCAAGAAGGTTATGTTGGTGTTTGTGGTGAGTCGGGCCAGGCGCTAAGCTACATCCAATAACTATCTCCAAAATCCTGTGAGAAGAAAACAACATTTTAAATATAGTTTTAAAACGTCCCCGACACAAACACATATTTTGTTACAACCTTTTTCATTAAATAAATTCACACTGTCAATTCAAACATTTCTGCAACAAATGATGTCATTAACATTCAGTGTCTCTATTTTCTCATACATGAATAATTGCTGGGGTTTTTGTCACATTTTTTATTTTAGGAAATAATAAGCAGACTAATTGATAATGAAACATCCAGTGACATAATTGGTGACGTTTCCTTGTTTTTTATTGGGCCAAAGCCATTGGGTGACTCTTGAAGAATGACCTAATTAGTCTAAGCAATCCACTTTAATTTAATTACTGGGGCGTCAGTGTCTTAGAGTTGCAGCGGGTTATTCTCTAATCTGAAGATCGGCGGTTCGATCCCGGGCTCCTCCAGCCAGTTTAACACTTAACCCCAAGTAACATATATCCATGCAAGTCACTTTACTATTAACCAATTCAGGGGATCTTCCTTTTGCCCCAGTTAATGTTCAGTGCCGAGACGGTAACACTCCTGTATCAGGCTGTATCTGAATATCATATTGGACGTTGGACATTAGACGTCTCTATAAGAACAGATAACATGTAGGTCCACTATATTTTGGGTTTTTACATTTTGGCGGCAGATTACAATCAGCTTGTTGAGCTACGCAAGAACATTAACCACCAGGGACAACGGTGAATGCAACCTCAACACATTGACTTTCCATATCTATAAATAACATTCATCAGCATTTCAGCAGTTTAATATCTTGTTTTTCCACATCCGCTTCCAATCGATATTGATTGTGAATATAGTGCTGGCAGATCTGTTAATAAGCTCTTTTCGCTGCCCCACCTCGTTAGCATTTGTGTGTTCAGTAGTGCAAGACCGCATCACCAGTCGTCAGCATCAACCCTTCTAAGCCGATTATGTTACTTAGGAGAAGATGACACCGTAGTCTGGTGTTTTCCACGACGCGCTGCCAAGGGCCACGCGCCCCGTCCATGTTTGAGTTTCATCTAATGTGAAATTTGTCAAGTTTACGGCTTGTGCACAGAGTAGCAAGAGGCAAAAAAAAGAAACGAGCCACGCTGACAACAAAGGGAGGTGTTGGAGAAGCTCTGCAGGTTCTGGCACATTTCTCCCCACAGTAGCAGTCTGAATGCTGCAAAGCTCCTGAGCCAGGTATAAAAAACTGTCCCCTCCCTCAGCTTATGCACTGAGTCTTCGAGGCATGCCAGCCGGCGAGCAAAAGATGCAGATGGAGCAGCCCGAAAGAGAGGATTAACCTGACCGTACGGGCCTGAAGGAAGCATGGCGAGCATATCCCCCCCCCCCCCCCTCCTCAACCACTAAATTAAATATGGGAAGCTTATGAAAAAAGACTGCAGACCTGAACTCTTCTTTTTTCAGTAAAACTTCCTGACAATCCTTCAGTGAATGCTGGATGATCTTGAGGCCGTGAAGCCAGCAATGGTACACATACTTGTCTAATTGTTTATGCAACTTTCATGAAAAATAATCTATTTTCTTTATTAATCATTTAATTATTTTGTTTTCAAACATAGCCAGTATCTCATAGCCCCTGATGATTAATTGTTTTGATTCGACCAACAGTCCAAAATGCCAAAGTATTCCATTTAAAATGATACAAAGCAGAGAGAAGTGACTCAAAAGATAAATTGAAATGTTCCATGTAACAACCCCCACGCACACTCACAGTTCTGCACCTTCTGATATTTTTTCCTTTATATATGAAAGATGTATTATTTTTTTTCAAAGACCAGGACAGAGCCGCTAACGTTAGCCCAGTGTTGCCAGATCTCTGCTTTTCCTGCCGACATCGGGCTACATTCGAAGTGTAGCCGCGGGTTGAAGCTTTCGATATTACAATAGATTTGTCAATGATAGCAATGCTTTCGGACTGTCAAAGCAGCGTGGTTTGGCAACTCTACTGTTCTCCGTATGCTAGTTAGCTGCGAATGCTAACTAAGAGCAGACAAATGGAGAAAATAATCTGTTCTGTGCAATTTTGCTTCTGTTTTTTTAGTTTAGGAAAAACTTACAAAAGATCTGTGATTATACGATCACGTGTACGAGGCCGTTGGCACGAAGGCCGGACATAGTCGCCGACTTGGCTTCAGTCCAATCAACACCTTCAACCAAAACATGCTGAATACGAGAAGTGTAGGCACAAAATCAGATCCGACATATGTTGTCATTGTCATCTCGGGCACGCAGCATCTTTTCAAAGTGGCCGTCGGTTCGTATTTCAGATCAGATGTGGGTTACACCCTTCGGGCAGAGAGGAGCGCCGCCCTGAAACCAGAGAAACCTCTCTCTCAAAGCGAGAGAGAGGCCCGCAGTGTGAACGTGGTCCTGGAGCCGGACCACGCAGCCTGAATACTGAGGAGGAGGCCGAGCGTTTCATTCAGCACCTTGGCTTGGTCCCACCCATCAGGCTGCTGGAAGCCCCTCTAATGGATTGATCACACTTTTCTTCTTCTTCTTCATCTTCTTCGTCTTCCAGCTGGAAGTTTGCCAACAGCTCTGATGGTTCAAATGTGACTGATGTAACTGTGACGCAACAGCCTTAATGTATTCAAGGTCAGCAAGGTTTTATTAAACTATATAGTCGCTTTACCACAGAGAGGCTTGAGGGATGTTCGGTCGGCCCACCACTATAGTGCAGAGTGATACAGAAAAAAGGAAAATGGCATTTGATGCTTTGTCCAATATTTTGGTTTCTGTCCAAATGCCCTCAGCTTCACTTTATTTTTAGTGCTAATTAGCTAATATCAGTATGCAGGGCTCCAGACTAACTTTTTGCATTGGATGCACTGGTGCGCCTAACTTTTTTTTTTTAGGTGCACCAGCACAAAATTTAGGTGCACCCACATTTTTCATCGTGTCGCCTTTAACGCCAAAAAGTCACCTTTTTATCGCTCTCCTTTTACATAATGACACCCCCCTTATGGCCTAGCTTAACTGCAGCACCATCAGCACCCAGAGGAACCGTTTTCTGCAGCCAATCTGCACACTGATGCCCAAGCGCAGCAAATGCTTGCTTTGTGGCAGCATAAAAAGATCATACAGGTCACTAGCCTATAGATTGCAAATGGAAAACTGTTTATGTGATCTTAGCCTAGCCTACTTATATTTTTACTTAGGCTATTCATTTTTAATAATATTAGGAATAGGCTACTATACAATTTTCCTATTCATGATCTCTCATGCTGTAATGTGGGCCTTCAAACACTGTGCATGTCCATGCTCCACCGGACATGTCCAATTAACATGTTGACCGGCCTCCCTTTACGTAAAATGCAGCAGTAGACAATAACGCACTCCTTCGTAGAGACTTCTGTGTCGCCGTCAGTCATGAATGACGTGTACGTGGCGTTTCCAACCTCCGCAGCTGTCTTGTTCTTCAGTGTCGGCATTTTTTTCATCAGAATAATTTCAGACTTAAATTTAGTGAACGGCAACTCCTCCTTTGCAATATTGTATGCGACGTTGAATTTTATAATCATTTCAGATTCCTCAGCGGACCTGATCGATGCAGCCTGACGCTGAAATGCAGCTGGATGAGGGGCCACTTTATTAACACACTTATCACGGCATGTAGTATGCTTTTTGGACACATTGCGCTTTTTCAATGTCTCGATGCGAAATGTTGTTGACTCCTCCACAAACGCACTATTACCGGACAAATTCTGACCGCATTCCCGACAATAAATGCAGTGCATTGAGTCCCTTTCTTTATCGTACATCAGCCAGGGAAATTGCTTCAACCAGTCCGGTCTGAAGGCATATTTTTGGGCTTTTTAATTAGTCTCGGGGCGAGGCTTTCTGCCTCTCTTCACTTTCAAAGAGAATCGAAGCGCTCAGAGTACCTGCTCAGCTCGCTCGCATTGTTCGAACTGACACAATTTACAGCAGTGAAAAGGACCACAGCCAATCAGAGGCAAGGATCCGCCCGAGCTCCGTCTCTTATTGGTTTAGACCACGATACCGTCAGGAGAACATAAAGAGATACTGCGCTTATGATTTTTTTTTTTCACCCGAGCAGCGTTAGGTGCACCAGTGCGACCTACTATTTTTTTCAGTCGCACTCATAAAAATTTTGGTCGCATATGCGACCAAAATGGTCGCACTCTGGAGCCCTGGTATGCCAAAATGGCAAGTTAATATAGGGAATATGTCCTGTATGAGAATAGACTCTTGAACGAAGCATTGTTGCATACTATGTGAAAACCAGTGGAGTTAGCATTAGCACTTCTATGCTAAGCTAGCTGAACTGAACTGAAGGGAGCATGCTGCTTTTTACAGCAACAGTGTTGGGTCAAGGAGAAGTTGTTAGGAGAAGAACTAAAGAGTAATTTTTCTTTTATTTAGATGTTATTATCATTACATAAGTACACATCTTTGTAATGTCTGTACATTTCTCACACATGATCAAAGGGGAGCCTTTGAAATAACGTAAATGTTAGCCGACATTACTTATGTAAATTGTATTTTAGATTAAAGTATTGCAGAACATAGTATAAGATTGTGAATACTCCACTTAAAATTAATTTATATAGAGCTTTTGGGGTTTAACAGGATGCATTAAAGGAGTCGAACCATCACTTACCACAGTTGAGCATCTGTTGAGACAGATGGTAAAAATGGACCTCAGCAGGGTTGTTAATAGATTCAAGTTAATCTTTATTTCACAAGGACCAAAATAAAATGCTTTTTTTTTGGTGAAATCAGATGTTTGTCTGCTGTCTGAGCCCGTCGGAGAACTAACTCACTGTTCTCTGCAGTTGAGGCATTTTGGCCTCTTGGGGTTGGATTTGTATTTTGCATGTTCGGCTGAAGGAGCTGATTTCTCTGTGCGAGGTATTGTTCCCGTCAGTCCCGCGTGGTCAAGAGGGATTCAGGGATTTTGAGATTTGCTTTGTAGAATTCATTTCTTGTGAACAAGCGTTGTAAAACAAATGCAATTGCAACAGCTTAAGGAAAACAAGCTCGGTAACCACACTCCCTTTGCCAGTGGGAGTGCTACCACCCTGCATCCTTTTCTCTCTCAAAATGTAAGAGTGTATTTTGGAAACAATCCTTGCAGGATCCTGTTGGAGCATTTACTGCCTGTCTGGCTTCTGTCTGCATTACTGATCTTGTAGGATTTTGTAAATAGATTGTTAACAGGCTATGTGATGAGCATCCTCCTGCTCCTGATGAGTTTTGTTGCTGAGCGATCTAGCGAAGCTCACAGCGGTTCGGGTGGGGAGACAAAAACGCTGCCAAAGTAAAAATAGACTGTGGGAAACAGATAAGGGCAGTGAGAGACGTCCACTTTTTGCCAGTGGTTAAGTTGATGTCTGAGCCACAGAGAGGCACAGATATGACACCCAGCTCTTGTCACATGGAGTAACCTCCCCTCCCCGGACCGTAAACACCGTGGCGAGGACTTGTTGTTGACTCCGCGGGGACCGACCTAGTTCCCTCTGGCTGCCAAAGGTCACATGTCTGGTGGCTCTCAACTGTATATGTGGGCAGACTTCACTTCAAACATTGAGCTTAGAGACATCAGCACCGACAGCGACGAGAGGAGGGGAGCAGAGAAAGGAATAATAATCCTCCCTTTTTTTCCTCCTCCTTCTTACATTTATTGGTCTTGAATCGGCTCCAAGCCAAACTCCTATTATCTGAAATAAAACTTTTCCAGCTTTGACAAACACCGACACGACTCGGGCAGCTGAAATGATCCCCTGAGCCTCGGCGGCGGCAGTGGAGGCTGTGGTCAGCACAGGAGAAGGCAGCTGGTGCTCCTATTAGGCAGTATTAGCTCAGCGCCCTCGACCGCAGCCACAAACTTATCCGCCGCACTCATTTGCAATGGAAAAAGCAAAGCCGATTGGGGCCTGTCTGCCGGCCGAGGATGACGCGGCCGGAGGAGAGGAGCCTGGCAGCCTCTGTCGTCACCCACTGTGACGGCTTTTCTGCTCTGTGTTTACATTAACGCACAGGATAACGGCAGGATATTTAGAAAGTTCCACTTTATTTGACCTCCTACATCCATCATGGCTGCATGATTAATTTGGTTGTTTGTGTTGTCAAAGTTTCAGTTATGCACTTGAGCTAAGATCTGTTAAACTCTTGTAGTTTCACACCAACTATTCTATAAGACATATAACATCATGTTTTCTGCAATATGTTTGTGCTGCTTTGTTGGGCGTCTGCCGTGGACATTTCTTCACATCCTGCCATACCTATCCCACTGGTCATGTGGTTAATTGCATTATGCAATACTCAATCCAGACTCGATCCAAATAACCCTCAAGTTTGTTTTCAATCTTTCATAAACACACCCTGCAAGGAGACATCATATTTCTGGACACACGTGTGTGAATAAGAAAATGACTGAAAGCTAACAAATGTGGATAGAAACAGTGCAGGTTTAAAAAAATATTTTTTTTAAAAATCACCTTTTTTTTGTTCTCATATTGTAGTGTGTGCACGGTAACTTTTCTGCGACCTGCGGTCCTTTCTTTTTCTGCACAGATATGCAGAATAAGGACAGTCTGTCTTACTTCCAGCCTCATGATGAAGGAAATGCATTAAACATGTTTGTTGCACCTCAGGGATGCACACATTGCACTTTGGTAAGAAACACTGAATGTAAACATAATTTAAGAGTGTTTGTTGAAAAGAAAACTCAACAGGGGACCACTAACTGTATCTTGGCTGTGTTTTTAACCAACATTTCACTCTGAAAGCTCGTTATTGTTCAGGCATAGAAGTCACTTCTATCAGCTGTTAGTTGCTGATGTAACAGCCGCCTTGTTGATCTGCAAACACACTGAATATCTGTAGCGCATCTCAACAACAGTGCTGGGAGTCTTGTGTTCTGCAGCAGGAAAAACTCGGGTGGAAAAATGTGACTCTAACTAGATTTTTATCTAGATTTTATGTAAACCCATTTTGGCAGGTCAAGCCCTTATTACATCAACTTCCCACCTTTCTATGAACAGCTTTTTACATGATTTTCTCATGGATATTTAGCAGGAAATTAAGAACAAAGTGTAAAGTTCATGTATTCTGCTCTGATGCAACAATTAGTAACAGGGAACAAAGGAATGCAACAGCTCAAGAAACAAGAACACTTGCCACGTCATTAATGACAGACATGCTTTATTTCTTACCTTCCAGCCAAACTTGTGTGTGGGAACCTTGACAAGGTAGAAGAACAAGTATACACAGTAACTGGGAGAAACGCACCCCAGGGCGTCAGTTGTTGACATCCTTGAACTCAGCTCTGTATCGTCTACTAACATGTTTTTTTTCTCTCTTTCTTGTTACAGTCATTTCAAGGCAGTCAAGGAAGAGCCTATCTGTTTAATTCAGTGTAAGTATGAGACCCACACTAGAGCCCGACCGATAAAAGATTTTGAAAGCCGATACCAATACAAATGTTTGTTGATTTAAAAATCCCATATTTGGCCGATATTTTTTTTTTTATTTCAGAAACGCGTAACAAAACATTAACAGATTTCCCTAACATTTGTTATTTGTAGAAATATGATAATGCAGTTTAAAAATAAACTTTATACATGATATGTATAAAAATACAAACTTAGATATAACATACAGTCCTTTGAACAAAAACACAATAAACAACAACAACCAAACACAAAGTTACCAGTATTAAAAGACTTGGTTAGCTTCATAAATATAACTTCGAACAAGACTGGAGACAAATTCTGTTAAGTTCTATGAGGGTGTTTTGTATTCATTTATCGGCCATTATAAATGCCGCTAAATGCCGATACCGATAGTTTGGAAAATTCCTAATATCGGCCGATAATATCGGCCGGCCGATATATCGGTCGGGCTCTAACCCACACTTACAGTTTACCTTGGGTTTTTTCCTTGGGGTTGTGTTAGACCACCTCACTTAGCTGGATTGGGTGGATCATCTTGTTCTGTACATTAGCTTTAGACAGCAATGTTCATATTTTCATACTTTATGGTAAAACACTCATAAATGTGTTCTAAATTGCTGGTGTGAAAGCAGACAGAACAGCGGAGACAAGGAGTCAAAACCAGTTTGATTCCAGTCTCAGTTATATGACTACAGTAGATTTGAATGTAAATCAGTCGTCGTTTTAGCTGTTAGCTGTTTAGCTAGTTATATTAGCTGAATTCAGGAGTTACATTAGCTGTTAGCCAAGAACACACCGTTGAGCGTGCAGCCTTAACTTACCATGCACAATATTATGCAGTTTGCTGCAGCCGAATTATAGATAAGCCCTGGACAGACACAAAGGTGCACACTCACTCACGGACAAACCAACAATCACATGATACTCCAGGCGTAGATAATAAAACCAATGGTTATATGTAACTTAGACAGCTGAAAAAAAATTATGTCATTCGACGCTCCAGGAGCTGCTGGTTATCCATCCATCTCCGTTACCCACGAGCCACATTTAGGGGTTTATTTCCTGCTCCGTTGGATTTCAGTCCTAGCTTTCATTCTTCATGAACCACACAGGAGAAGCTCTCTCCCCCCAGAGGTCTGAGGCATTTGCAGGTGTCACGGCGCAGCTGCTTTGTGCCACCCGACTCTGAATTATATTGTTCTTACCTGCCACAATGAATTGAAGGAAAGAAGCACTCTACAGTCTCTCCAGGTCCAAATAAATCATGCCAGTCACGGCCAACACAAAAGCTTTTGAAATCCATTTAGCCTAAAACAGATACATTTGGTGGGAAAAGTGAGAGTTTTACAGACGCCTACATGTAGTAGGTTACATATAATTGGTTGTTTATTTGTCTGTGGCATTTCTTTTTAATTAAAAGCTAATCAGCAGCACAGTTTTTAGTGGGAGAGGGAGGCGTAATGTTTAGTCAGGAAGAAAACCAATAGACTTCCCTTACAAAATAATTGATTTAGTGCTGTACTTGGGTACACTTTTGACGCATTATTTCCATGTTGGGGGACTTTATAGTTATCTGAAGATATATACGATGAGATAAGCTAAGAAAATGTCACTGGTGTCAGGTAAAGAAATCCTTCCAAAATGTCATTTTTGGGAACAAAGCCATGTAGCCTTGTTTCTTTAACTTGATGTCAAAGCATTTTATTTTTGACATTTGGAATTCCTTTAACCATTTGTGCAAGAAAATACCCCAAATAAGTGCAAGCCTAATATCTGATATGGAGAAATAGTTATGATACAATATTTTCACCTATGTGTGTCTGAATTTTTAATCTCCAGTTTAACTTTTACTTTGAAAACTCAAATGCAGCTTTTGCTTTTAGTGAAATATTTGAGGTCGTCTGCTCTCCGTGACCTCCGTGACCTTTTCTTCACTTCCTGTCTTCCCTGCAGGGTGAATGTCGGCTGCGGGCCAGCTGAGGAGCGGGTTCTCCTCACAGGTTTACATGCTGTGGCTGACATCTACTGTGAAAACTGTAAAACCACCCTGGGCTGGAAATACGTAAGTCCTCTTAAACTTTCACCCGTGATCTTTCACTTTCTTAAAGTTTTTGTTTTTTTGGGGTGCACCACTTAC
Source organism: Chelidonichthys spinosus (assembly GCA_029853015.1). Taxonomy (NCBI): domain Eukaryota; kingdom Metazoa; phylum Chordata; class Actinopteri; order Perciformes; family Triglidae; genus Chelidonichthys; species Chelidonichthys spinosus. The sequence continues at coordinate 9,319,851 of CM056831.1, forward strand.
AAGCGCTGGGTTGTTGTGCAACTATGTGGGTTTTTTGGCTTGCAAGACAAATTATGCTTTTGCAGGTCAAAGGAACAAGATTGCTCTCATTAAAACTTAGCTTGTTAAAACCATGGTGACAGTTTTATTTTTGCACAGCTTTGTATTTAGGCTCAGAGATCGAGGACTCTTTGGTCTCACAGCGCGCAAGATAATTACAGCGCCGAAAGGTTGGCTGCAGACAGACTGGTACCTCTGAGAGTCTACAGTGATTAAATGTCAGGCCGTTTTGAGGAGGCTTGTCCCGGTAATTGTCTGAAAGCACTACAGGAAGGTGTAAAATAACTGAACAAAGTATGAGACAGAGACTCACTTAGAGTCGCTCCTTCAGTGACAAAAACAATTCCAGTCTCACAAAATCCCCTCAAGCAAAGCAGAGTGGAGCAGAGCTGGTTTACAAGGCAAAGCAGGCTGAGCCAACAATCAAAGACACGGGCCCACATGGACATCCTGGTTCTCCTCTAGCTCAGCAGGACTGCGACGCACGCCGGAATTCATCCAGCACATGAGGAGATGTGTTGTCAGACAGGAAGCTGACTCTTTTGAAAGACGTAATTTGGTCACTTGAGGAAAGCTGCAGTTTCAGTTTTACCTCCTGCTTTTCTCAGATAATACTGCTGCCAAGTGAATGCATGGGTCCATATTGGTCTAACTGCAGATTTGACTCAAAATGAAAGTCACAGCTGAGTTATTGCATACTTATCGCATATCGCAGTCTTTGGCCACGATCCCACCGAGACTCATCGAAAAAACTTAACTTAAAAACAGCTGATGGGGGGGTAAAGGGGGGGGGGGGGGTATGGATTCAAGCAGACAAGGAGCTCTCGCTGTTGCTCTGCCGTTGATGAGGAGGAGGGAATAAATTGTCCGTTCCGACCACATCCAATGGCATCAAAACAAGAAGGAAGTGGTTAAGCATTTAAGCCCGCCTCTTGCTCAATTTAATTGGCTGCCTGAGTCAAGTGTAACTTTTACAAGGAGTCCGACTCTGCACCTGGTGCTGTAGAGTTGAGAATATTTAAACTTGTGCTCGGTTGTCATTGAGACGGTTTGCTTGCCATCACACGAAGAACGCAGCATCGTCCACATGATAACAGATGGTTTTATAGATGTGTTTAGTATATCATTAGATTATTATTACTAATGCATTAATGTAAAAGGTAGTTGAGGTCATTTTAAACAAATAACTAATGATTATTTTAATTCTAGATGAATCTCCTGATTATGTTTTCCATTAATGTTTGGTTTGTTAATATTCTGAAAATTGTGAGAAAAGTTTGTACTGTTGGTCTGACAAAAAACATGAAATAATTTTCTTTAAGTGGACTAATTGCTTCAGTCGCAGAATCAAGAATCATATTTTAAAAGTGTTTGTTTTGTGTGCAAAAATCTCGATTTGTTTAAAGCTACTGAAGCTGTCAGATAAATATTGAGACGTAAAAATACAACACTTCCCTCTGAAATGTAGCAGAGTAAAAGTATACAGAAGCATGTAAAGTACCGTAGCTCAAATGTGTACAATATTTGGGTAAATGTACTTAGTTAACTTAAGTTTCATCTCTCTTTTGTGTTGTTGAACAGGAACACGCGTTTGAGAGCAGTCAAAAGTACAAAGAGGGAAAGTTCATCATCGAGCTGGCTCACATGATCAAGGACAATGGATGGGAGTGACGCCGCTCTTTCCTCTTTCTGACCTTGGAATGCTCTTTATTGAACTGCGTGGAGCGACGACCATCCACGACCCAGACCCCCCTCCTGACCCCCTTCAAAAAACCCAAACTCCACCAACCTCGACTCTCTCGCCTCCTTCACGTGCACACCCTCCCACCGTGAAACCGTACAGAACAAATGACATTTACAATAATAAAAAAAAAAAAATGACGACGAGGAAGTGGAGCAACTGTTGAAAAATCACGTCACAGGAGTCCTGTCGTTACTTTAAAGTGTGAGTTCTCCTTCGCAGCGCTGGAGCTTTATGGGTCCCCCCCGCCCGCTCACCCCCTCACCCCCACCGAACCACGCTAACAAGTGATTGTGGTGACATGGCGACCACTGAGCGAAGAGATAGACTTCACTGAGGGGACATGTCCTTTGTTTTTCTTTATTTCGCTCACCCAGCGAGACGGATAATGTTGTTTGGTATAGTTTTACTTCTGGGTATGGTAAGGTTGGTTTGATGGCAGATGGATGTTACTGGTTAGCATTTTATTTCCCTGTCATGTTTTGTTTTGTTTTTGTGTTGTATCTCTGCCAATAGCTGAGCATGCTTTTCTTTGCTAATGTCCAAATGAGTAATCAGGGACAGGTGAGGAGCGGAGGGGAAAGGGAGTTTAGAGTAGTTACAGATATGTAGCAGCATTTAGATTTTTTTTTTTAATGGCAAAGGATGGGATTGCAGTCGTGTGTGATTTTAGTCCTGATATTCTTTCAGTTTTTATCTTTTTTTTTTTTTTCTTTCTTGTGAATTTTCATAATTTCCCCCTTTCTGGTACTCTTCAGCATCCAAACACATTGAACGCAGCACCTACTATTTGTTTGACATAAATGGGTATATATATACATATATACATACATATATATATAACTATATAGAAATATTTGTAGCGTTTGGCTAAGTGCGATTGTGGCTGGTCCCATTTTGCGCAAGTGATAAAGAAAATAATTTCTAGACAGGAGAAACCGAAGTCAGTGGCCACATGTCATAAAGCATTAAGGCAGACTGTATTATTCCATTGTCTAGTAATGAAACAAATGCATATGAATATATATATATATATATATATATATATATATAACACACACACACACACACACACACACACACACACACACACATACTATCATTTCATATCCATCAATACTATGAAAATCTTCGTAGTACGTAGATATTGGAACATGGATCCTAATATGTATTTACCATCATATGTATATGTATGCATATGACTGTTTGTGTGTGTGTGTGTGTGTGTGTGTGTGTGTGTGTGTGTGTGTGTGGTCACGCATTACACGGTGACATACTTGAACGATGCTACTTCGTTTGCACTTTGCAGAGGCCTATGGTTCATCTCAGTTTAGAGGCAAAACATCCGCTCTTGTCTCTTCTGTTTATTATTTTTTAATGGCCTTTTCACAGACGAACGACAGATTGTTGGAGATGGAAAGAAAGTGTTTCGGGCGGTTTAGAGGGTTTTTTTCTTCGTCTCTGTTAAAACCATAATCAATGCTTCTAAATCATTTGGTTTTATTTAAATGACATCGACAAATTTTGCTTGTCCTCCCAAGCTTCTGCTTGAGAAAAGTGTAGTTTCCGATGATTCTTTGCTGCTATCGTAGAAATCTCGCCAATTCCTCCCTGCTCTTGTAGATCTTTTGCACTTTATATGCTTATCCTTCTGTCTCTGATAGAGCGTGTGAATTGTCTCTTTGTGATTTGCCTCTAAGCTGTATGAATCTTGTGCCTCTTCAAAACATGAACAGCCTCCCCATCTTTATTTTCTGTTGTGCAGTGCATAACTCTGAAAATCTTTGTGTGAACCGATGTGTCTTCACCCCCCTTTCTGGTTCATAGTGGCCCTCAAAAATACTGTTGTTCACCAAAATCCTCCCCTGTTTGTTTTTTGTTTTTTTGGGACTTGGTATCCATCCACGCTCATATTTTCTATGTTAAGCTTTATAGGTGCAAAGACAGATGGATATTCAGTATATTATTTCTCAGAGTAGAGCGTAGAGGAGATGTGGGATGCCCGGAGCTTGTTATTGTTTGACTTTTTATTGGAAGGATTAAAAAAAAAAAAAAAGGATGTCAACGGGATGAGGTGGGGCGGGGGTGGTGGGATGGGAGAGTTTAAAAATCAGCAGTGATTGATTACTTTGCCGGCAAGGTCAGTCAGATCACACAACATTTTATCCTGAAAACGATGACAATGCAAAACCCTTAATAGTTAGCAGTGATACCTACTTGAAAATATAAAGACATAAACAGCTGAGATATTGGCCCGTGTTACAGTTTTTGTACATAAAGTAACATATTTAAGGTTTTATACGTATTTCTACTGGGTTAGTTCTTTTACTTCCCCAACTTGAAGCACTTTTGTTCACTGTACCTCTGTTTGTTTGTGTGTGTGTGTGTGTGTGTGTGTGTGTGTGTGTGTGTGTGTGTGTGTGTGTGCGCGCGCATGTATATTAGCCCACATGCATGCACGCACATGAAAGTGAATGTTTAATTTCCTTCCCTCAGACATTAAATTACTCTTTTGTTTATCCTCTCTTTCTTTTTGGGTTTGGACGTGTTTTTATTTGTCCTTTTTTTTCTTTCACAGCTGTTTGGTTTCTCTCCCGGTGATCTGTGAGGTGAGAGCCAGGTTAGTTTGTTTGGAAGTGATTTATCCCTATTTTGTTTGGGTTTTTTTTCTTTCTGTTAGCTTGTTCATTTAGCTTGTGTGGTGAGAGCCCGTTAGACAGCCGATGTTTAGGTCTCTGCTGAGCCGTGTTGACATTGAGGGCGAGCTGGAATCTCCCAACGTGTCGCAGGGAGAGCCTTCACCAAGACCCTTTCACCACTACAGTCAGTCTCTCCTGTATAGAGGGCTTTCAGGAGATGAAATGCAGCCTCTGGCAGCCATATTGGAGGTCCATAACTTTTGGTAACGTTGGCTGTGAATATTCTGATTGTATTTCTTGACAACTTTCTCATTCTTGTGCCGATTTTGACCGAAAATGATCATCAACTTTCCCTATCTATTTTTTTATTTATTTTTTGTTCTTGTCCACTTGTTAGCCACCCGAGCTGTGTCGCTACATCACCGTTCTGAGGCTGCAGCCTTTAAAGTTTGCATTTCAAGACTAGCAGGTCAAACAAGGCCTGTTAAATTTGAACACTCCTTTAAATGCCCTCCAGTCCCCTGCACCCCTGCTGTTTAAAGGGCAACTCCACAGCAGCTGAAAGTCTTGTTTTTGCTTGCAGCCAGTTCAACTTCTGATCCGGCTGTGGTGATGTAGAAGTGTACACCGGAGGGGCGTGTCAGTACACCATGACATCACTGTTGCGCTTACGGGTGCAACAGAGCATATTTCAGATACTGGGTGTGAAACTTTCCACCAGAGAGGGCATTGAAACAACACTTTTTAATTCTGATGTCATGTTAATATTTAATGATGTGTTCAAGCGGTCTTGGGACAATTTGTTAAGTCTGAAAAGTATGAGATGAGCTCATCGATAGTTATGTTGTGCTGGTAAATTTGAGTTTACTACTTTGTATTCAACACAAGGAAGAAGCTCCAGAACATCAGATGAATCTTGTGGTTTGATTATTTTTTCAACTTTCAATGGACTTTATGAAATAGACAGGACCACCTGAATGCACCATTGGTTTTATGTCTGTGAGGCGACGCTGGCCCTTACCTCCTCGGAAGGACACACGGCTGCATCCTTTTGAAGGCTGTAGCTCCTGAACTAGGAGGCGGCTTTTTTCAGCCGGCCTTTGCTGTCTGATATGATGAAACATATCTGGTTGAAAATGTCAACACCTAGCCATTTGTTTAGTTTGAAAAAAAAGACAAAAAAACCCTAGACGATTCACGTCTGCTTGAATCATTGAATGGACCGACAGTAGTCTGACTTGTAAACTGTTCTATGCTCACATCCACTTTCTCCAAAGGACCTCCAAGTTGGCGCCAGCAGTGTTTGCCTGCAGAGCCTCTTAACTCTCCCTTCGATCTGTCAGTCTAAGTTGAACCAACAAAAAGCAGTTGCCAGTGTCACGGCCGGTGCGTACCAAATAAGAACCAGGTTCTATCAAATGCATCAGTGTCATGTGTGAGTGGGCATGAAGGAAGCCAGGGATCAAGTCTTCTGGAGATTCAACTGCTATACCAAAATGAAAGAGGAGCAATCCCGTCACGTATGACATTGTCTTTCTATAGAATGTTTTGATTCTCTGGACTTAACAGCGTCAAAGCAGCCTGGATGAAAAATGTAGATATTGCTGCTGAAAAACTGTTTACTTTTTAATGTTATTTTTGTTTTATTGTGACACTGGCTACCTACTTTTTGAGCTCTGTTACTTTTTAAAAAAACGCACCTGGAAGGATGTTGATCAAAGGCAAGATACAGGGGAAAGGACTGTAAAAGTTCATTTCTTAGGACTGTTAAACTACAGTTTAAGGTCTCAAGCATGTTGTATTTATAATGGCTATATGTCGTGCCTGTTTTATTATTATTTTCTTTCCTAAATTAAAATAAATATATGCTTTTTATTTGACTACATTGCTTTGCATTCTGTCTTAGTAAAGCCATGTCACATGTCTGTTTTCACTCTAATGTAAACTATCAGATATCACAATAAATTTTCAATGGCATTAAGTTGCGGATTGTGTGAAGTCGTCATTCATTTTTAACATATGACTAATATGTTTTTTTATTATTATCTCTACCAGGAGAATTATGCAATCGGTGATGTGTGTACGTTTGTCTGTGAGTAAGTGTGCACCTCTGTGTCTGTCCGCGGCTAATCACGCATTCTGTTGCAGCAAACATTATTAAAGTTTGGATTAAATATTACAGGCCTGGCTGAAAAATGTCAGAAAACGCCCTTTTATAATATAAAACAATCACTGAAGCATGAAATTCACTGGTGGGACTACTGATGTGTGAGTCTGACAGTCAGGCTGGCAGACTATCAGGTAATTAGTTTAAGACTGAGAGACCACTAATGGCACTTCCTTCTTTATTCTGACCTCATAGTCAGCTTGAGTCTGCAGCCAGACTTCCTCTCACAAGATAATCATCAGTTACCAGTTATTTTACATATTTAGAATACAGTGCAATAACAAATTATGTATTATTGTGAATTAAGGTACCCAGCTGCATATTTACCAGTTGCAAAAGTCATCAATAATTAAAATGTGATATATGCATTATTCTGAAATCAGCCATGAGACATACTATACTATGACTTTTTTGACTATACTATGGCTTTTTATCACTTTTTTCGATATATCATATATTATATGACTTTATTCATTACTTTTTTCAACATACTAAACTATGACGTTTTTCAGGAATTTTTTCGACATACTTTACAATGACTTTTTTCAACATACTAATCTATTACTTTTTTCGACATATTGTACTATGAAGTTTTCACCATGCAATATTATGACTTTTTTAAATTACTTTTCGACATACAATATTATGACGTTTTTCATGACTTTTTTTTAACATACAAACTGTTTCAACAATCTTCATTTTTTTTTTTTTTGTATCTAAGACATTCTATATCATGGCTTTTTTCGTGACTTATTATACTATGTGAAGTATTATGTGAAGTAGTGGGTAGAAGTGTCGCCTCACAGCGAGAGGGTCCTGGGTTTGATTCCCGGGTCGGCCCCCGGGTTCCTTCTGTGTGGAGTTTGCATGTTCTCCCCGTGTAAGAGTGGGTTCTCTCCGGGTTCTCCGGCTTCCTCCAAAGTCCAAAGACATGCAGGATGGGGATAGGTTCATTGATGACTCTAAATTGCCTGTAGGTGTGAATGTGAGTGTGAATGGTTGTTAGTTTCTACATGTCAGCCCTGTGATAGACTGGCGTCCTGTACAGGGTGTACCCTGCCTTCACCCAATGACAGCTGGGATTGGCTCCAGCCCCCCCGCGACTCTGAATACAGGATAAGCGGTAGAGGGAGGATGGATGGATGGATGGATGGATGGATGGATGGATGGATGGATGGATGGATGGATGGATGGGGTGGGTGGATGGTGGTGGGTGGGTGGATGGGTGGATGGATAATGCCTTTTAATTACCTTTTTATGAAACGCTATACTATGACTCTTTTTTCACATTTTTCTGTATAGAGAAAAGAATTGATGCCATCTTAACATCAATAATGCAAATAAAGATGAATTGGAACTTGATACCCAAGATTTATACCATATTTTTTCCTCCCTCATAAAATTGTTGAGCTTTTAATTTGATTCTCAGTTGAAGAGAGCGAAGGCCCGAGGTGATGAATGAATCTCACCTCAGATCTCCCTCCTGCTGGAGCTTCTCAGTCTGTTTTTAACCTGCAGTGGCAGTAAGTTAAGAGCAGGCCTGAATATTAATGTGTTATTAGACGAACCTTGCATTGTTTATGTGAGGTGAGTGTGTCTGTGGAATATAGAAGTTGGGCGGCCTCATCGCTTTATTCCCTTAGATTTGGCAAGTTGGAGTCTTAAAATACTTGCAAGATGGAGTATGAAAATACTTAGTGAAAGGCCTCACAAAATGACATTAACATTAACATTAACTTCACTGTCTGTCAGATTATCTCTTAAATTGTCTTGTTCATGTTTGATTTAATCGTTTTCTTGAGTTTATTTATCTTTCCATCTACAGTCTAATTTGGTTCTTGCATGCTTTGAAAGGTGATCAGTATCAGAGCTCCTCACTCTACCAGCCTGAGGTCACTGGAAAAACAGAACCATAACTCATCAGCAGATACATCTGTGTCACACTGAAATTGGGCATCTCACAAAAAGGCTGTCGCACATAGAAACACCTGACTTCCTTACATGAAGCTGTAACACCTGGATAAAGAATCAGCGGCCTTGATGCCTTACAACCACGTTGGCATCGTCTCCTATCATACTGAGAAGTGTTCATAATATTTGAACAACACAATTACTATCAATAAGGATATGTGCTAGAAACATGCCAGTATGTATGCTTATTATAAAAAGTTGGATGATTAGGATTTATTCATGTATTCATTGATCATTTATTCGATGAAATGTCATGCTATTTACATGCCTTCCCGTGAGATTGGGTTGGCTAAAGGCTAACAGGCTCACTATGACAATGCCTAAATGTTAATGCTAAGCAGATGTGATGTTTACCATGCTCATCATCTTGGATTAACATGATAGCATGGTGTTGCATTTTTTATTAAACGCTTAATCTCAACCTTATGGTGGCACTACATGAAAATTCAGGAATCACCAGAGCCTTTAGGATTCGTCCTCTGGGAACCATGAAAGTCTGCACAAAATGTCATGACATAGAGAGATTTCAGTCTGGAACAAACCAATCAACATTGCCATCCATCTAAAAACTAAGACTTAAATGTTGGACAATAAGTGCAATAATATGTTTCTAACCCTAACTGTTACAGTATGACAGTATGTAGAGTATGCTATCTATACATTTAAATGCAAATGAAGCTCTGTTACATCAGCAGAATAACATCATTCTGTAGAAATGATATAAGATCTGCTGCAGCAGATCATTTGATCAAGTACAGACTGTTCACTACTGGAGTTGCTATGGCAGTACATCCTCTCTGCATGGTGCTCGCTATCCGTCTCCTTTCTGGTGATTCTGATGCCCACGGCCTTGTGTTTTGATGTCCTTGGTGTGTCTGGCCTGAGAAGGAAAAAGCAGCCCGTCAGCCCTCTAATTTATCTCACACTCAATGCCTCCTCCTTAAAGCTGCAACATACAACACTTTCACACAAATTTTAATAAATCAACAACGTTGTTATCCAATACATTGTGGGTGTCTCAGGCGGATTGTTTTTTCAACAAACACACCATCCCCATGCACTTCAAGCACAGTAACACGGGGTCACCCATCCAACACCCATTCACACCCATATGAGTAGGTCGCATCCAGGGACCTTGCCCCTCCAAGATGCTCACGATTCAGGTTTCACTCGAGCGCTTGGTGGGTCCAGCAGTCACATGCCTTTCATGGTGTTATGGACCTTACAAGAGGTAAAAACCTGAACTCCCCATTAGTCACTTAGAGCTGAAGAAGCCTCCTGTATGAGACGAGAATCGTTCTCCAAAACATTTTTATTACCATGACCTGGGTGACTGGGAACCTTCACAGACATTAATAACTCACAGCATATTTAATTTCTCATCAGTCTATGTTCTTGAATATGAATGTGTAATTGGTTCAGGGAGAGGTTTGTTGTTTTGCACCCTGAAGACGTGAGTGGTAAAACCACATTTACAAAACTCAAATTTACTTCTTTGACAGATAAATAAAATCATACCAGTAGAAAATAACTGGCTTGTTTCTCCTTAGGTTTATTACAAGATACAGGCAATTCTAATTTGGTCAGAATTAAAAAGTTTATATGATTTATAGCTGTAAACTTCTGTTTTTCTAATTTAATTTAATGGTTTGGCCGTTTTACTCGAGAAATAAAAGGGTTATTTTGCAGTGAGGAAGTATTAGCTGCGAGCATTTGGTGTCTTTCAGCTCATTGTTTTGAGGTCTAACAGCTCATTGCTATTTATTGGTTTACTCTCTTTTCTCTCATCAGTGTTATTTAACTGCGGCACTACCTGCCCAACGTTTAATGAGACACACAGTAGCAAAAAGCTGGTCAAAAAATGTACATAGTTGAAATTGAAATATGAGTCACCCATAGTAATATCCACAATAGTAAAAATCCATTTATGACTGTAAATATTATAATCTCTGTTAGACAGGAGACATTTTTTGGGATTGTCCTCAGGTTTTTAGTGGGAGAAGGCAAAAAAAAAAAGGAAATAAGAGAAATTCTGAATTTAGAAAAAAAATGGTATGTGCTCAGAGCTTGTGTTAATAGTCCGTAAACGATTACAATAAACTGGTTTAAACTCCACCCACCTACCTTGGACCAATGGACCAAAGACTTCATCACGAGACTGCAACTCTGGGGGGACATTTAGTTTAGTTGGTGTTCTTGGAATTAATAGAAGAAAATGCATTAAAGGCACAACACAACACTTAAGAGACGGGAAAACGTTGCAGTAAAGTTGGAGATGGAGGGAGTTGGCGACACAAACTCACTGCCAGCGAAGACAAAACTGTTTTTTAATGTGATACTACTGTGTTCATTTAAAACGTGGTAATTGCACTAGATAAGCATCTATTCTGTGTGCAGGTGCAGCTCTCTAGAATTGATGTGGCATCTTTCACAAAATATTCTTCATGCAGGAGGGAAGGTGGCAGCCCATGTGGACGTGGATGCTTTTATCCTGAGCACCTCGTGGGGAAGCCTGCTTAAGTGCATACATATTTCAGAGCAGGCCCCCTGTGTGAATCAACTAACCTCCACCTTGTAAGGACTATGTCCTGCACACAAACGGAGCGAGAGAGAGGGGGAGAAAGGGAGTGGGGGGAGTAGGAGTGGGTTTGTTGTTGGCGATGTTGTGATGGCTGCAGAGAGACAGGAAGTACTGGTGTTGGCTGTTTATGTCGGCGTGTGTTATTCTCACGCTCGCGGCTCTCATGTCTCCTGACCTACTTTCCCGCGGCGCTCGGCCACACAGTTCAAGCTCTTCCACGGGAGGGTCTCTCTGCGTGTAGCGGGGTCTAACGCTGGGAGAGGGGTGGTGTCACAGTTCAGGTGTCCAGTGGTTGCCTTTCGTCTGTTGTTAACACTCCGTCGGCACAGACAGGTCCTGAGTATGAGACAGAAAGTAGACAGATAAGGATGTAAGTGTTTGGGTGTGAGGGAAAGCAGGAGAGTGAGATACAATTTATACAATACAGTTACTCCTCCATCACTACATGTCAGATAAATGAGATTAAATTAAATGAATCTATCTGTTGCAGATCAAGGTGAAGCTACTTTTGACCTCTTTGTATAATTTATATTTTAGTCCACAGGTTCCCAATTTAGGGGTCGGGCCCCTCCAAAGGGTCAGAAGATAAATTTGAGGGGTCGTGAGATAATTACGATGTTTTTTTTTTTTAAAGAAATGTTGAGTAATTTGACTTCTTTGATCCTCAAACAGCCTTCCCCCCGCTGTCATCAAGAGAGATTGGATAAACACCTCCTCAGCATGAGACCGCACTCCCAAAGCTCCAGGACTTCAAACATACACATACAAAATAGGCTCTCTGAATGGTATTCATGAAGCTTGTATCTGCAACATAAAAAAAAAAAATCTAAATGGAAGTACTCTTGTGCGTCTACAATATGAATCATGTAGGATTTTTCTGCTTTAATTATACAGTAAAGAAACATTAAAGTCAGAGAAGATCCACCAGTAAAAACACATAATGGCTGCTCTCCATCAGCATCTTATAAAGCTGATGACCTCCTTTGACTTGTTGCTCCTGCCACTTTATTATCTCACTTTGTTTATTCTGCCCTCCCCCCTTCCTCCGTCCCTCCCTCCCTCCCGCGCTCGCCCCTTCAGCTGTAAGTGGTTGCCCCTGGTTTCAGGCCTCCTGCAAGCTCCCATGACTGGAAGCTTTAGCGCTGCTGCTATTTCAAGCACTCTGATGTCATCTGAAGGAAGGAGGGGCCGGGCCCTCATCCCTGGAGCAGTGAGTCAGAGCCAGAGAGAGGGAGGGAGGAGGAGGAGATTCAGCGAGGAAGATGTATACAGCATCCAATGGGGGTACGGTGTTTGTCCCCATGTTGTCACCTGGGGAATGGCATGACATCAATACAAGTGACAACCAGCAACTACTGATGACATGCCATTTAAATAATTATTGTTCTTGACATTTGGGAGCTGGGATGAATGTTTTTAAATGAGTTTTACTAAAAAATATTTCATAGTGTATAATTCTACACAACCAAAGCTTTTCCATGTAGTTCTAAGAAAGACAATGATTTCGGTCAAAATCACATTCAGAAACAAAAGTGGCATGAATGTAAAAAGCTTTCATAAACAAAACATTGGTCATATCTGTTTACACGTTTCCCCATGAAGACGTAGACAGACGTAGACAGTAGGCAGGGAATCAAATTTAATTTCCAACAGAACTCAAGTCTTTGTCTCCAGATAACATTTGATGGTAACGTCATGGGCAGAAAAACAGACACAGGAACTGAAGGAGATGTTGTTTTTCTCCCGTCTCCCTGAGTGATGTCATCCCCATTCAGACTGCCTACACAAAGTCGCGTCAGCGCTCAGCATCCACTGTCGCCATGGCTACAGCACTGCATCTGCCACACTCCCCACAACGGGCGCCACACAGGCAGCCGTTGGTCAGTGTGTCAGAATGACGGGCGCTTTGTCCAACGAGAGAGCAGGTGAGTGATGTCATTGAAAGGAGCGGACTGAAGAAGAGATGTGCATCCAAACACTGAGATCTTCTGCTGACGCACCAACTTAATAAATGTCACATTAGCCGTTATCTCTTTGAAAGAAGGTGAGGGCGGACGTCAGATGTTTTACTGCTGTCTGGAGCTGCTGCCGGTCCTTTTACTATTATGTCCGATTAACTTGAGGCTCATCACGATGGGGATTATTTCTGGGTGTTTGACTGGAAAAATGCTCAAAAAAATAAAACAATTTTATAAACTTAAAACTCCAATATTATCATCCTTTTCAACAAGTGAATGTAGGTCTCAGAGGTCCCCAACATGTTTTTGAAGTTTGTTGCTAAAAAAACACCACTTAGATTCTTTAGCAAGCCTAAAAGTCCCTCTTTTCCAGCTCAGAACAGGCAGTTTCTGTGTCTGGAGCTGTAAATGATAATGAGCTGTCTGACCACAGCCCTCCCTGGAAGAGGATGTGGCCGGTTGGTGGAGGTGTGGAGGGAACACTTAGCTGTGGGAGTGTCTCCCCTCTGGGGGAGGTGTTATCTCCCTACATGAGGTCATCTAGGGAAAATCTCCGGTTGTTTCTGAACAGTGGAGGAAGCAAAAGAGGGAGAAGATGGACTTTTCTGATTTCTGGGGGGTTCGCAGACAGTGATTTGGATGAACAGAACCTTTAAAGAAAAAGTCTATTCGCTGCTTTTGATTTCCCCCTTTTCCTTTAGTATTCTGCAGCTGTCCAATGTTCCTGCAGTAATCACAACCATTTTGTTTAGTCTCCTTGTTTCTGATTTGTGGAAATGTCTGGGGAATTATGTTAGAAGCATTCAGGGGCCATTTTGATGATTCCCTGCAAACCCTTCAAAGAAAAGCCTGCAAATTTCATATTTGAAAAAAGAAGTATTGTTGATTTCAATCCCTTTCATGTCACCCCTTGGAAGCCATTAAACACACAAAGGCAGCAGCTGCACTTAGTTGCTACACAGAAGAAGCATCAAGTGGAATACACAAGAAAGCACACTGGATCAAACAATAACTGGAAGGATGAGTCAGCGATTCTGTAGACAAAATTTGAATTAAAACTCAAAAAATGAATTAAACTAAAGATGCAGGGTCCCCCTCGCTCCTAATTCATGTGTCTCTTGACTAGGATTCACGTTGCCAATGACAAAATATCAATGTCTACTTTTAGCTTAACAAGGATCATCTCATACAGTCCCCTGTATGGCAGTTAGCTTGCAGTTAATCAGTTTGGGGCCGTCATCGGGCCCCAAAAACAACAGTTTTGAGGCCAAATGACTATTGCATATTAACTGCCAACTCACGATCCTTATACTTCATCCCTTTTCTGAAAGGCACAAAATAGTTTTATCACTCCATATATGTCATAACACATGTCATCGTCCACTAAATTACATTCAGTTAAAAACTCTAAATTGCTTTTAATAGCCTCTGCATGCAGAAAGACTCTGTAGAGTTTGGACAAATGCACGTAATCCAAACAAAAGTGTCTGTACAGGAGCTTTTGTGATAGTGGAGAGTTTCTGTGGCTCACTCCAACGGCTCTCTCTGGACTGTGTAACATCATAAATGTTTCAGATTGAAAAGCTACAGCTGGGATTGGAGCTCAAATAAACCCTTTGCCCTATGCTGTGGTGCAGAAAGGAAGGGAGTGCTGAGAGTCACGGATTACCTCCTTTTCCAGGATGGGTGATTCATTTCCTTGTCTTAAAAAACTAACGAGTGATCTCTTTTGTTTTTAGAAGAGTTTGAATGAGATGGTTGCTGCATGTGAAATGGAGGGCTGCCCTGCGGAATGCAAGCAGATGGACAGCTCATGGTTATAATTTGGAAAAGGAGAGATAATAAAAAGGCCTGAAAACTGGTGTGCTAAAGCTGGCAGTTAAATCCAAATGGTGAAAATGTGGTGTCTACTCAAGTTGTTTGGACTGCTATTAAATACAATCCTGTGAGCATTGCCAACTAAATGTTGGTTTTGCAAGATCAAATATGCATAGGACAATTTTACATGTTGACCTGATGATGGATCATCATTAAAGTTGTAACACTTCATCCTGACAAGGAACTTACATGTTAATAGTAAAGTTCACTTCTATGCAATAGTAAACAAGACATTTCACACCATAACCCACAAATTTAAACCTCATGGTGGTTATGGCAATCAATTCAACTGACGTGTTGCTAGCATGGCGAAAATGGTCATTTGGATCGGAGTAACACTAGGACATAACAACATTCAAAATATCAGTGTCATGATTTAAAAAAGGTAACAATATTCCTAGAATGTCTAAAAATCTGGAGGAGGATTAGATAACAAGCTGACCGTGAGTAACTCCAGAACCACATGCACCCTCTCTCTCTCTCTCTCTCTCTCTCACATACACACACAATATCTCTGCTAATGTCTATTCTCAATGGTCGACTTCAAAGGGAGGCCTGGAAATAAGGCAAGGCAAGGCAACTTTATTTGTATAGCACATTTCATACACAAGGCAGACTCAAAGTGCTTCACATCATAAAACAAAGTGAGAAGAAAAAAAGAAAAGAAAAATAGAAGAATTAAAAGAAAATAATAACAATTTTAAAAATGCATTACAGAAAGAAAATAGAATAAAAACATATTTGCAATAATTAAAAACAGTGCAGACATTAAAAGATTTAGCAGAAAGCTATGGTGAACATAAAAGTTTTCAGTCTAGTTTTAAAAGTGGTCAGAGTTGGGGCAAGTCTTACATCTTCAGGAAGTTTATTCCAGCCATTTGTTGCATAGTGACTAAATGATGCTCTCCCGTGATTGTTGTTTACTCTTGGAATCACTAACAGATTGGTCTCAGAAGATCTTAGTGGTCTAGAGAGGCTTATGTAGTGGGAGCATATCAGTGATATACTTCGGTCCCAGACCATGTAGTGATTTATATGTGAGCAATATAAATAAGAAGTGAGAATGAGAGCGAGGTGAACAGACTCGCATTACAATTTCATGCACGTACACTGAAAGATTTCTGGTCAATTTTTATTACAGCACTGAAGAGGTAAGATGATAACTTTACTTTATAAAAAATGTCCTCTACTTGTCTTGGAATGTGTGTGTGTATATATGTATGTATATGTATATGTGTATATATATAATATATAAAAACTGGACCCAAACAGAACCAATAAGTATTCTATATAACATGATAATTATTATGTTTATTGTGTTCCTGCCTATTAACTTTTCCTTATCTCAACTGAAAATAGAAGCTGCCTGGAGGGCAATGCAATTTCCTATCATCCTGTTACAATAAAAAAAACAAACAGGATCTCTTGGAATGGCTTGCCATTTTGGGGGGAGCTATATGCTCTTTCACTTTCTGCCTGGGGGGTTAGATGGGAATATTGATACAACTCTCCAGAGCTACAGCTAATAGCCGGTTAGCTTGGAAAAGAGACCATAACACCCATATCTATCTGTGGAAATACACTAAAATCAGATATTTGCAATAGTAAAATCAAACAGCTTTTCTTCCAGACTTAATTAGAGCCATGAGAGTGCACAGAACAGGACAGAGCAACCAACGACTGCTAAATCCTCCTTTATAGTTTGTACTAAAACACATTAGTTTGTATATACTTAAGCTTCCTTCACACCTACACTAACTTTTAATTCCAGCTAAGGCAACAAAGGAAAAACGCAAGGGGTGAATACTTTTGCAAGGCACTTAAACTGGTAACTCAGTATATTTGTAGTGCATTACGTGAGCAACTGGCTGTCTGAAGTCACGGTATACTTGTTGCTCCCTGGTCTCAGGTCATCCATCTAATGTTTGTAAGAACCACAGACTTCAAATATTCATTAAATTAGTGACTTGTTGGAATTCATTTCACGCCGCTGTGCCGACTGGACAGTTGGCAGACTTCCCCGTTACACCGCATCTCAGTTTGAGTTCTCCATGTGTGAAAAGGATAATCGTGAAGGCCTGGAATGTAGGTGTTGGGAGGGCACCTTCGACCTCCCCGTCTTTAAAAAAAAAGCCTCGTCTCACTAAAGGCAGGGGGAAGAGACAGAGAGGACCCTCAAGAGGATATCCATTCAGGTAAAAGCCCAAAGCTTGGCAACTGCTGCCAAGAGCGCGGCTAAAATAATGAGGCTCGAGTGGAGCAGCATTAGGGCGATAAACAAGCATCCAATAAATTATGCGTTATGTGACACAAGGGTGCTATCACCAATACCACCGTCTCACCCGCGCAACACAGATCCTAAAAGGAATGATCCCACAAAGCTTCATGCAATTACACGGCCTCCTCGGACCATAAAAAGCTGCTTAACACTTGCTATCAAAGTGTTTCTGGGCAAACATTTCTTGTGTATGGAAAAAGGTTTTCCAGGAACAGGTCGTTTGAAAATGTAGTGGATGTCGGTGGTGGCCAGGGATGATTTCATGATGCTCATACAGTTCAGTGAGCACTTCCAAGGTATGTGTCGTTATCCAATAGGAAGAAAAAAAAAAAAAAACAGATCAGAGACCAAATGACCACAGAGACAATTTAATGTTGGGTTGTGTCAACAAAACCTCTTAGTGAGGTTGAGCAAAAACATCATAGTTGGACTTAAAATGAAGCATGCAAAGTAGGTACAATACACAAACACGTCACAAATGTAGCTTCCCAATAGCTAGCTTTGGGACACGTACACCGGTGGCCTGGTTGAAAGTCCTGCGTTTGTTTGACGCTTCCACATCCCTTCTTGCCACAATTAGTCTCTCTCTCTCTATTTCACTTATGTCACCAAGCTGACTGTCCACCAAGACAAAGAATGATGACTTTCTATTGGCACATCCTTTTAACGCATTACATGCCACCACCAAGGTCAACGTCCTTTCACATAAATTGCCTTGCAAAGGTATTCTGACATATTTCTTCGTTACAAATGCCAAAACGGTGAATACCTGTGCAAGGCAATGTATTCCTGTGAGACGAGGCTGCACAGCTGCAATCACAGAGAGTAAGTTCATGTTTATCTACAGTCTTTGGATTACCCAGTGAACGTTTTCTGGATCCTATAGCTTTGCGAAAATGCCTGCAGGTTTCACAGATCTAACGTTTTGCCTATGTTGCAAAAACAATGGCAGCGTAACATTTTCAAATTACCTTCTGGACAAAAAAAAAAAAAAGAAACTAGAACAAAAGCTGCCATCAGAGTGGATCAGAGTCCATTTTATGTTTTAAACGCTATGATGCCCATTCAATACAGACATGACTATAAAAATGGCTGATGAAAACAGGAGAATCCTATCCAATGCATCCCAACACGCATAACAGTGAACCACAATAGTGTAATTTCAGGTAATTTGCCATTTTTTTTCTCAGCTCAGTGATGTTGAATGAAAGTTAAGAATGAAACTAATTTAAGAAGATGCCTTTCATGTGTGTTTATTTTTTTTTATTTTTGTCAGTTTAGACCTCCAATAGTTTTGTGAAAGCACAATATTTAGATGACAAAGCAAAACATAACACATATTTATGTTTGGTGAGAAGAATCCATGTGTGTCCTAAAATAACTAGGCCACAAGTGTGGGCATAAAATGACCAAGCTCCAGATTCATCATGTGTGGGCCATCTTTGATACTATAACACTTTATGTGGAGCCGTGTCCTCATTGATTATGGAAACATGAAAAGAAAATCCACTAAAAACACTTGGGAGTCGAGCCAAAGTAGAAACGGCTCTGAGCTGAATGTCGTCATTCTTCACCAGAAAACGAACACAGTCTGGTGTCGGGAGTTAATCATGTTCACAAATAAGGATTAGACCATCCTGGACCAAACATTGATTAATGTCCAGGACAAAAAGATATAGATCAGCTGGTTTCAGCCACAGAATATTGATTGGACTGCCTTGGATGATGAAGATGAGATTAATTAAACCGAGTTCCCTCTTAATAAGTGCTGATATCTTTGAATTTAAAGACACTGTTGAAAGTTAGTGTTTCTGAATGTATTAAATGAGAACCTGATGCGATCTTTGTAAAAAGTAACTTTAATCGTTTCACAAGACGCCAACACAACTGAAAGACACATGTATCAATGAAATTAACTTTGCTCACGCTCAGCCCGATCAGTACAAATACAGACTGGTAACTGCTGAATGTGCGACTGCTACCAGGCGCTGAAGTCCCCGAAGCTGGTCTTGCCTTTGGACTTCTTGGGCACGACTCCGCTGGTGGACGGCCCACTTTTATCCTCAGCAGCTGGACGTTTTCTAAGAGGAGAAGAATACAATGTCACAATCAGCGTCCCTCCCAGCCTTAATTATCAACAAATGTGCAGGTTAATTCAAAAATACATAAAGCGTGAAGGGACTATCAAGTGTTAGGTGCCATCACATTTACATAGAGGTGAAGAAATAGAGAAGAGAAATAAATAAATAAGGAAATGGATAAAAACAAATTTTTTCAAACAGGAAAGAACACATTGGAAAATAATTTCCATTAAGTGAAGACAAAAATGAGTAACATTTTACATTTTTTAAATTTCTATTTCTATGGATATTTATTTATTTTCAAATTAACCTCCATGTTTATTTCATAGATGAGGGTTTTGTTTCTACATTTCCTTCTTTCTTATTTTATCCATTGAGTCATTTTTGCAGCTTTAGTCCTCCATATAAACAGGGCAAAGATACAAGAATGTAATGTTTCTATCTCTTCAACATATTTTAACTTTGACCAACATTTGTTTAAACAGTGAACTTCACTAACAAGTGCAAATTGTTCTAAATATTATGCCAACACTACCATGAAAAGTGTTGTGGGTCATTAACTTAAAAAACAAATCTAAAATATATTCTAATATCACATAAAAACAACATAATATAAGTGAACTCGGTGAAAATGTCTGGATAATAAACCTGAATTATCCCTATGGGGGAAATGGGTAATCTTCTACATAATTGGCAATTTTGCATTTGATGTTTCTGCTCCTTCTGTGTTGCTATGTAATCATGTTTTATCATCCATTCATTACTATCCTGTTCCTCAAGACACTTACATCAGACTGAATGTAATGGTTGTGTGGAGGCCAGGCAAACTTTTTAATATCAATTCTTCCTGCAAAGTGGAATTCATATTCTTGTTTTTTTTTTTTTTTTTTTTACACGTCACAACAAAGCCTACTACAGCTGAAGCAGAGTTTAGCTTGATAAACGATTATGCATGCATGCGTGTGTTTGTGTCCCCTTACTTTGTGGCAGGGTTGATGTATTTCCCCACGCCTGCTTTGAAGGTTTTCGGGGGCTTTGCCTCCTCAGCTTTCTTCTGGGCGATGCTGGTCTGCTGCCTCTCCTCCTCCTGCTCCTGCAGCCCCTTCTCTCGCTCTGCTGCAATCTGAAAAACACAAATCATATAACAACAACTCCACGCCAGATCAGAGACACAGAGGCGACGCTCACACTGCACGACTTCATCCTCAGTAACCGGTACTTCCATGCTGACACTTGCACTGTGCAATGAGTGTTTCAAATGCAGGCGGGACAACAAGGCCCAGATGGATTGGCTTTATAGGACACACGAACAGTAGGGACGGGACAATATAGGATTTTACTGCAGATTATGATTAAAACCCTTTGTCCTTGGAGAGTGTGTCCATTATCCAAATGCTGAACACAAATATAAACCACGTAAATTCATGATAAAATCATAAAGTCAGTATTTTTCTTGTCTGCAAACAGTCAGCGACACAAACCTGAGCATCAGCCTCTTCGTATGGATCCACGAACACAGTCGCATTTATGAGCTTGATCTCCGACTGGAAAATAGACAACCCGAAAAATTAGGACCCAAAAAGCATCTGGACAGGGTTATCATCTACATCTCAGAACTGTAAAATCAGATGTAACGTGGGATATATATTTACGTATGCTTAATAAAACCAATCTTGACGTCACTGATTCCTACCTTTGGTTTGTCCGTCTTGGGATCACTCTCAACGTTCTCCATGGCTGTGAGCGCCTCAAAGCCACCAACAATCCTGCAACCGAGAAAAATCCCCAAAAACTTTATGATTAATATTTTCTATATAATAGATTATACCGAGCAAGCAAGACCTGATGTCTGAGAGTGGCAATCACTTTTAAATGTTGGAGGAAAAGTGTGGGAATAAACTTTTACTGACTTCACTGTGTCAAAGATTCAAGTGACTGAGTTGATGTAAGTGTTATTACAGGTAGAGGTGAGGTGTCACAACTCTGGAAAGTTACCACTACATGGTTCGTGCGTATCTGTCTGCTAGAGAGATCAATTGTTCAAAAACTATTAAAACGCATCAGTGAGCCACAGCGTTGTACATGGGCGACATAATCCTTCATTACCTCGAACCCACACATTGTAGTTCATTTAGACTCAACCCCACATACACTGACCGGCTGCCAGAAATACTCAACAAGCACCAAATGTTTATTAATCCGCTGCTGAAAAAAGTCCCCTTTTCCTCCTGTTGGAGGAAACGTTTGCTAAAGAAATCCATCTAACCCTCGTAACATTGGTTTTCATATCATGAGTTTATCGTTTTGTGCAGACCTCATCATATTCCTCATTCAACAGTGAACATGAGTTGTTAGGGTCTTTGTTATCAGCACATGGCCTCATGGTGTAAACGCAGAAGAGGAAACGACCGCTGGAGATGTAGAGTCTGTCAAATGCCGAGGGCCAAGAGGCGAGACTCTCCTGCTGCAGAGCACTTTAAAGGAGTTGCTCACTTTGCTCTTTTAACCACAAAGTCTTTATCCAGCCGCTCCTGTGGGGGCGATCGTTTTGGTTCGACTTCATTTTAGCACTATCCAATATTGGATTGATCAGAGACGTTGTAACCGCCTATAATAATGCAGGTTTTAGAAAGTGGTCTTACTTATCTACACCGACTAGGGGTGTGAATCTTTGGCTTCACAGCAATTCGATTCGATTAACGATACAGTAGTTGGCGATTCGATTCGATTTGATTCTGTAAACCACGATTCGATTCAGTAACTTAGTTGTAACCAAAATTCTATATCCATCAAATAAACATGCAATAATGCGAGTGAGACGATCTGTATTCTTCTGAAAGGTGAAAAAATAACATATTTATTCTATAAAAAAGTAAACCTGCATAATATTTTATGCTGAATACAAAAATGTAATTAAAATATGCTCGGTTATTTTTAACATTTTCAATAGACTACATGCTGGCAGGGGAGAGAGTGTCTTAAACTTATTAAAACATTAATCATAACTAAGAATCACGATTAATCCAATTAAATGCATTTATATCGATTATTGGTGAAGCCAGAACGATTCATTCTATTTATTTATTTTAGCAGATCGATTTAGTGGAATCTATAGGACTGACAATCGATTCATCAATTCATCGATTAATCGAATGAATCGTTACACCTCTAACACCGACTACGGATGGGAGCCTGAAAGTCATTCGATCAGGTAAAGGATGTATTTGCACTTCACACACTATTTTGCACTCTTGTTCAAGCAGATGTTTTTTAAGTGTGATGACTACGTAAAGAATCAGTCAGTTGAAAGCAGTCTGAATATTTTTAGACAACAGCCAGAAAAAGACAAGCATTTATGATCATGTTCAGCTCAGCAGAGAGAAAGAGCCTTCAGTTTAGATGCAGCATCTACTAAATTTTTCACTGCTCTTGGCCAGGAGGCAGGCAGGAAGTCACCGCACTGTCTGGAGCAAATAACATGAGAGGGTGAGTAAGAGAGAGGCGGAGAGGGAAGAGAAGACTAAGAGGATGAGAAAGATAAAGAAGAGCTCAACAAAAACAAATGGGATGGTGACCCGACTGTTTCTGCAAATGGAACTGAATATTAAGGGTGTGTCAGGACTGTCACCTTTTAAATCTCACTCAGTCGCTGTCGCTAATCCACAATGGACTCAATATGAAAATTATATAATATATATATATTATATGCATGAATAAAAAATATGAAGTTTACCTTCCAAATATTGTGTGCTTCCCGTCGAGGTAGTTGCAAGACCGGAATGTGATGAAGCTGAGAAAACGACAAAAAAGGATATTACAAATATTCATTCATTCATTATTCAACAAAACAAAATAAATGTTAAGTTCAGTAAATTAATATGTAAAAAGTGGGATAAGACATGTAAACCAACTGTACTGTAAAGCTTCCTTTTTTGGATAACTACTAAAGTTTTACTTAATACATGGAATAACTGTCAAAGACTAGTATTGAGTAAAATCAATAATATAAGTAAGTGCTCAATACTAATTAGGTTTACAACCCTTTCCTTCATGGAAAAATAACCATCAACTACTAAATAAGAAAATGCTATAATACATCAAATGTGCGTGCATCCAGTATATGCCATTTTATCTCGACAGCGTGGATTTCTTCTAGTCTTATACGCCTGTGGGACCTCAGCAAAAAAATCAAAAGGAATGAAGAGACATTCAGCAGAGAATTCTGTTTTTTACTGACTGTCTTGAACAGAGCCATCGTTCAAAGTGTTTAAAAAAAAAACTGTTGCTTACAACTGGGACTTGTTGGTGTTTGGACCCGAGTTTGCCATGCTGAGAATCCCCCGGCCGGTATGAGACAGGTTGGGCCGAAACTCATCCTTGAAAGGTTTTCCCCAGAAGGATTCGCCTCCTGGGAGAAGATAAAGTGGGTGAGGAAGGAAGGAAAGACACACGGAGACAAAGACTCAACAAATTGCTTTTTGAATGTCAGCGATATCTTTGCTGGAAAAGTTTTAGCGCTTCACTTTCCTCCAATCAGCTGTCCATCAGTGAGCGTTACGATTGGCAGGTAAAGAGGTAATGAGTTTCTCAAACTGTGTACTGCGTCAGTTAGTACTGTACTATGTACTGGGTCTCTAGTACTGTACTGTGTACTATAATACTGTCCTATGTACTGGGTCTCTACAGTTAGGACTGCCTGTGTAACATTTCTTATTGTGACCTACGATTTAACCCATTACACTTAGTTTAATTGAAAATGACTATTTACTCTACTAATACTTAACCATTACATACAATCTATTCAAACTACTGCATCATTAGAGAAACAGTCATGATGTATTTTCACAAGACCAGTTCGCCCTTGAACAGCGAGTCATGCTGAGAGCCTTCAGCTGTGAATCATTAATTTAGAATGACTTCATCATTAAGACTCATCATAAGGAGTATACAGGAATACACACTGCTGGAGCTTATTGGTTCCCAACAGGGGGAGAGGAACTGTTGCCCTGAGGTGTGCTTCACTGTCCTGCCAGCTGGTGCACGTGCATGAAACACTGTGCACGTGCATACAACTACCATATGTGCGATGTGTGTGTGTGTGTGTGTGTGTGTGTTCGCGCTGGAGTGTAAATGCATACTACCAACCAATCAACCCTTCACAGGATTTGTGCAGCCGTCAACTTTCCCAGGTGACATTTTTGCATAATTTATCAGCTCGGTGACATTTTAGAGTACGACTGGATGATGAAGTGAAGGGGGGGGAGCGAGAGAGCAGAATGACGAGGGAAATTCATTCTCACCAAAGAGTTAAGCAATAAATCAAACTGCTTGAGTTACATCAACGGTGCAACAGCAAAGAAAGGAGGGATGTGAAAACATCCTCCAGCTGTGTAGCATCTCCGTTAATGAACGCATTATTCGGGCATTCCAAGTGAGCTCCTCGTTTGAATATTTTGAATGCGTCTCCGGGATTTCATTTACAAGTCAATGTTTAAAACATTTCTCTTCTCGCCAAAGCATCTGGTTCTGAAGGGTTTTAGATAAATGAGGCTCTTCTGAACTTCGAGGAAAGTGTCAACGCTACAGTGAGCAGTCTGTCGGATATGTGAGCGGGATTCACTCAGAATGTGACACTTAATTCAAGAGAGTATGACATCATGGTTCAACATCTCATTTTGCCATCTCCATCCTCTGCACAAAAACACTCAATCACTGATGGGTTCCTGCACCTCATCTTCGTCACAATATGGGAGCAGAAAAATTACCATTTCAAATAGCAGAATATCAAATAAAGGATGAACTCTGATGAAAAGTTTTACCACGTGAAAAAAAAACAAAAAAACAAACATGTCATTCAAACATACAATATGGAAATGAGAAAGAGAAAATACAGTTTTGGACCTCATTCAAGTTTTTTCTAAAACAAGTCCTTAAGAAAAGTCCACATCAGATCCTTTAAATGGGGAAGTGGGTTTTCCACAGAAATGTCTTGGTGAATGAGGCTCATTGTTCTTACTGATACACAAAAACCCAGTTAAAGGTTGGTCCGTGCGTTGTGTGTGGATGTTTGCTCAAGTCCAGGTGATGAGGAGAATTTCTAACCCACAGGCCAGAAATTCTGCACCTTCATAAATCTGTCACGGTGGACGTAGTTTGCGTCGTGTTCAGAGATGCCCACACAAAGCACACTTTGTGCTGCAAACTCGCAGAGCAGCACAGACGACATGGAGGCAGGAAATTAACTGTATGGGGTCTTGCAGTCAATTACACTGAGCTGGCTTTTAAAAGCGGCTTTTAAAAAAAAGCAGGAAAATTACACCCAATACTGCTTGATTGGTTGCCCACACCCATACTCCGCAGCCGACGCCAAGCTTTCTTCCATCTACATCATCTCTCCGTGTGTGTGTGTGTGTGTGTGTGTGTGTGTGTGTGTGCATAAGCGTCGTCTGCACTTCCGTGCGCCTTCACAGAGTATATTTAGTAACACTCTTGACTTGCATCTTGAGTTGCAAGCTGTATTTACGCAAAAGCATCCAAAAGGGAACTATTAATAATTCAACAGAGATGGGTTATGCAATTCAAAATGTGCTTAAAGTGTAGTCCTCATCTTACCTGTGCCGGTGCCAGTGGGGTCCCCTCCTTGAATCTGCAAACAAAAAGAAACTGTTTGGTTGGCTTTCGCTGCTGCACATTAGAAGAGTTACTCCCTTTACTTAGAATAGGAAGATGTCACTAGTTATTATTTACACAGCAGCGTACTGCACCGTGCATTTCTTGTTTTGACCACTATTGCTGCAGCGGGGCAAATATTTGATGAGTGGCTCCCTGTACTGTGAGCAACAGCAATGTGTGCTGTAAGCTAAGGGCTAGAAAAACACTTTTTTGTGACTTCATTATTTTCCACTTTTTTATTCTGAAACCTCACACGTCACCAGGGCTGAGGACGGCAGCATGACAAAGCGGCAAATGGATAAAGCACGAATTCTACAAACTACAATGACATGTGAATAATACTCTTCAAACAGCGGTTTAAAACAGAAAAATTATCCAAAATATAAGGTGCATCTTTCTTTCCCTCGCTTCTAAATCAAAGACCAGACAAGATCTTTACAACACAAGGTTGTTTCTGCTCATCGAAGAACTACCGTTTTGGTCCACATGGGTCGCCAACATCAACACACTGTAAAAGATCCTTCTAATTCCTAAGACTTTAATTAAGATTAAATAAGATTTAATTCTTTGCAGCACAAACAGCTTCTCTGGATTATTCCTTTCAGTACACTGGGACTAGTGGCGCTGAATTCCACATTTTCAAGTAAATCTGAGTCTGTAGTGCCTAAATCAATGCAAAGTGATGTAAACAAGGAATGTAACTATTAGTCTAGCAAAACGTGCAAAAAAAGCCTCATGGGTTAGTAAAGAAATAGATTCAACATCTTTATGACACCGTTACACAAACAAACATGTGATTGGGTTATGGCATTTTGAATATAAATTAACGTCTTATTATGAATCTCTGCAGTCGTTCGAAGTCAGAAGATCTCAGATGAATATAGGTTTAGTTTCACATACTTTAAAAAAAGGTTAAAAACAAAATGAATGGCAGCCTAGTTCTTTCATGTCACACAACATCACAGGGCATAACGTGCTTCTGATGATATTTTGGTCTGTTTGAGCAAACACAAACCGAAGCTGATGGATGCCTTTATGTTGCCTGGCTGAATGGAGGCAGCAGGTTAAAAGAAACTGCAAGACTGCACTTTAATGTGGCACCTAGGCGGACTCGCCTGCGAAACAGTTGCATCATATCTGTGTTGAACAATTCCTCAGTGTTGGAGCCTGAAGGGAAGCAGCTTTAATGGGCCTTTCATATTTCAAAGTAAAACTGTCATTTTTTTGTATTTTATCAGCTCAGGATGTTCTGTACACTCAAGGTCCTGATAAACTGCTTTAAGGTGACGTGAGGATCGTCATCCCATTAACAAAATGTTTGTTGTTATGAAATCATTCTCTCCAAGGCCACCCTCCTGTCCTTTCTAGCTAGGGAGGATAAGTCGAAGCAGCAAGATAAGCACAAAAGAATTAAAAAAAGGTAAGAGTCCCCTTGAGACCAGATGTCCACTTAGAGACATTAGACTGCTCTGAACAGAGATGAGCGGCTGAGCAGTATTTCAAATTCTCAGTCCGGGTGAAGAAGATTCAGTTGGAAGAAAGAGCTTCATTTACTAAACCCTGAAGCAACAGAGACTAAAATATAGTATTATTTCAGAAAAGACAAGATAATGGAACAGTGTATGACAGTGTTGTTGGTATTTCATTTATATTTCGAGTTAAAGCTAGTTGGTCAGTCAGTGGCTGTCATCATTTTTACACAGAGATGTTGTGGAAGATAAAGCCACCTAAATCTGGTTGATCCTGATTTTTCACAGCATCATTTTCCTCTTATATTACACTTTAATAAAGGCATCAATTTGCAGAGTCTCTGTAGGGTTTAATTACAAAATTGCCAATACTAGATATTTTCTACCTATAAAGAACCTTGTCTCATTTGGAGTTTAAAATGTTAATCTGTTTAAACCAGCAAACAAAAGCCAAAGGTGACGATTTGTTTTGGTCGTACGTACACTGGCATTTTTTTTTTTTTCTTTTTAAATCAGGTCATAGACCGGCTCCTTACCATGAAATTCCGGATGGATCTGTGGAAGATGGTCCCATCATAGTAGGCTTTTTTACACAGACGGATGAAATTTTCTCCAGCTTTGGGAACCTGGGGGAGAGAGCATGCAGAGATTGAACATATAAAACAAAAATTTACTTTTAAAAAAACATCCAAAATCACTCTTTGAACAGTACTTAATCAACTAAACAAACAATTTTAACACATTTTAGCCCACGGATGCATAAAAAACAAAAAAGTCATAATGAACCATGAGGTTGCAGAGAGTTTGAGATACCTTGATAAATTCATTACAGTTGGTCTTTCTGAGTGCGTTAAAAGGGATAAATTATGCTCATTTTCATATTTGGGGTTCTAGTCGAAACTGTTTACATGCTTTAGTGTTCAAAAAAACTAATTTTCCCTCATACTGTCTGTCTGAATATAGCTGTACTCACCCTCTTTCTAAAACAAGCCTTGACTTGTAATTCAACTGTATTTCTCTGAAGGGGCTAAACTTAGCACAGACATCATCTTTATACACCGTTGCCTATAGTGATGGGACTCTGCATGACCTGTCAGAAAGTGTGTTATACACACCAACAAGATTGTGATGAAGTAGAGTGCAACTGTTGCCAGAGGCGGCTTCCTGTATCTATAGAGCTGGAAGCCAGGCTTAGCAGACTTCTACAAAGCTCTGTTTTGTTGGTGTAAACATTTTTTTCTGAAGGTATATCCTTGTCTGTAAAAACATTTAGGCACTTTGTAAACCGTGACAAAAACACCAACTGACAGAAGCTAATTTTGACTGACTGGCACTGTGGGAAATAAGCAGGTATTTGTCTCCGAAGCGGGAGGCGTGGCTTTGAGAATGACGCGGGTCAGGTCAACTTTTATTAACGTTAACAGCCGTGAGGAACATTTCTGTGTGTATGTGTGTGTGTGTGTGTGTGTGTGTGTGTGTTTGCGTGAGAAACTAACTTTCCCCCCCCTTGGCAACAATGGTTGGTGGTTTCCAAGAATCACCAGATGCTTTTGTAAAAACCTATTTTTATTCATTGGCCTTTCGCTGCTGTGTGACAAGCCCGTCTAAGCTCTACTGGTCTAATTTCCCACCATGTCTCAATTTTGCTGTTGGGGTTCAACGCTCTGCCTCTTTTCCTCCCTCTATTATTAATCCCAGATTTTCAAAGCACTCTGGTACAAAGAGACTTATTGTTTAAAACCACTAGACACAAAAACAAATATGGATCGATTTTTACCATTTCAGACATACAATTGATTTTAACAATGGGAAAAACAAGTAAAAAGAGTTATCCGATGACACATCAGATTACTTGTTCATGCATGAATAAAATGCATCAAAGAATATACAAGTCTTTTCTGCTTCTTCCATCTGAATCCTTTTTGATTTTTAACCAAGATCTTACACTACAGATCTCTCTATCTGCAGCCCGTAACTCGTATCTGCACGCCTGCTTTCGGTTCTTGTGAGTGTTTCTGTGTTCAAGTTTGAGCCTGAGGATGTTTAAAATGCAATCCCATTTAAAAAAATGTCTAGGTGCTTAAAAGTGGTCACAGTCAGTGACGTCAGCATGGAAACAATGATTGCTGATGCAGACAGAAAAAAGTCCCAATTCACATATGATCGCAGGCTCCTCTATTTCTCAGGTAATCAACCTAAAGCATAAGGCCACAAGGGACATAATAAAATGATTCCAGTCATATAAGATGTAAAAAAAACCTGTAAAAACGTACTTTTCTGACAGAATTGTGTGCATTTAATGAGCTTTCTCTGCAGTTATACTATTTCCATGAGTTATTCCTTTAAACCTGAATCTAACATTCGAGCATCTGAAGAATACTGTCAAAAGGAAAGTGTGAATTATATATATATATCAATACATGCATAAACGCACCTCTTCCTCTCCCTGCATGTTGATTTTAATTATAACGTCCAATTGGATTTGGAAATTGTTTTGGATGACTAAAATGTAAATTTAGCAACATCCATCCTTTCTGGCCCCCTCAGGAGAAGGCTATCTACCGTGACTAAGATACAGGCCTCGTCATCTCTAACATCTGCCCCCTCACACTTCACCCAAGCTGGGGGCAACCAGGACGGGGTCCACCGTAACATCCAAAGCTGGGCAAGCTAATGGGTAGTTTATAGGGTGGTGAGTTTTGGATGTGTGTGACTGAGAGTGTATGTGACAGTGAAGCGGCACTCATTAATTCATAAACAGCAGGCCACAAATAGAGCTAGAATCGTGTGTGGAAACCACTGGGGAGGAGGAAAGGGGGGCACAGAGGGCAGGTTGTCTAACCGCTGCAACTTTCCCCTCATTATCCTGATTCGACGGCTCAGAAGCCAATGAAAACCAAGTGAATGAAGCGCCTGGTTACCGGGGCAGAAATGCATTCCTGGAACTCATGCTGTTTCTCTGGAGCCCCACACCTAACTTTGAAAAAGAGGGCACACAATGTTGCCAAGATGTGAACCTGGCAACCTGGGGGAAAGACTCTGCAAGATGCTGATTTCAGTGTTTTGAATGCGTCACCCTAAATATAATTTAACTACCTGTTCGGGCTGAACCTGCATTGCAAGATTATTTGAGAACTTTAGAGAAGTGAGATAAATCATCCAAGTGTAACTCAGAGCCTCAGTGTCAAAAGAAATGCTGCTTTTTCGACCTTTTATCTTTTCAACATCCTTCCAACACATCATTATGTGGACATTTTAAAAGAAACTAAGGCTCGTTCAGCTCAGTAACAACCATTCTGTCAGGTTGTATGTGTGAATATGCTTGTTCTTACCTTATCACAGTGCAGCTCGAGGTTCAGGTCTCCCTTGTTCGTGTGCAGACGGACGTAGCCTTTCTTCTTCACATACTGGTAACGCACGATGTCGTCTGTGATTGCATCTGTAAGACAAAAACACAGATATTTCAATGCGTCTTTACAGATGAAAATATCAGTCGTAAGATTGATTGTTTATTGCCGAGTCTCAGCTTGACGTCGCCGCTAGTAAGATCTCTGACCTTTAAAATCCCTGCTGAAACTCAGCAGAGCAGGTTGTTTTTAAGTGATATTTTCCCATTCATCATCTTTAAATCCAAGTATTTTTTTTTTTAAATTACTGTTTAGCCTTCATACAAGACGTGTTATTCAATCTGACAAAAGGTACCGCTTTTCTAGCTCCTCTTTAAGCCCTTGGCATTTTTTGAGCTTCTCATGTTCCTTCTTCTTAATGTTGCTGTCCTTTGTGATTACTACATCTATCACTACTGCTGTCCTCTGTTTGTCCACCACCGCGATGTCCGCTTGGCTAGCAATGAATCACTAGTTGTTCAGTCTGGATCTGGAAGTTCCACAGGATGTGAGCTTAAGTCTCAAGCACCTTTGGAGGGGTCTTCCTTTTTGACCTCGGGACGTCCAGCCCATAATAGTCTGATGTACTCGTGGATCCTGGAGTTTTCATCCTGGATAGTGGCTCTGACTCTCGCTAGTCTTTGAACCCCCTCCTTCCACTTAGTGCACAATCTCAGAGTTCTGGACTTGGGGTGAAACCCTTCATGTATGTTGAGGAGCTTTCTTGTCTTGATATCAGTGGCCTCTTCCCTTTGGCTGAACATTATACCAGCGTGGTATCTGATGAGCGGCAGTGCGGACGTGTCATACAGCTCTGATCTTGTTCTTACCATTCAGCTGACTTTCAGGACTTGTCTTACTCTTGTAGGTATTTGGCTGTGGCTGACTTTCTTGCTTCCTCTTCATAGTTTCCATTTGCTTGTGGGATTCCAAGGCATTTGTAGCTCCTAGACATCTGCTATGCTGCCTTCTGGTAATTCAGTGCCTGCAGTTGTGATAATCTTGCCTCTCTTTGATACCATCTGACAACACTTATCTAGGCCGAATGACATCCTGATGTCGTTGCTGTAGATCCTGATGATGTGTCACGCTCATTCCTGGCATACAGCTTGATGCCCTCCATGTGGAGGAGGTGGCTGATGGTTACTCCGCTTTGGAACCGGTATCCCTAGCTGCTCTTAGTGACGATCTGGCTGAGGGGGTTCAGGCCAATGCAGAACAGCAGCGGGGACAGAGCATTTCCTTGGTATGTGCCGCACCTGATGGTAACTTGTGGAATTGGCTTTGAGTTGGCCTTCAGAGTTGTTTTCCACATCCCAATTGAGTTATTGATGCAGGCTCTTAGTCCAAGCATTCCAGAATCCATGTGTGCCTGTAATCAATCCAGGCCATGCACAGGTTAGTCCGTCTGGTCTTACAGTCTCCAGTGACTGCTTTGTCAACCAGTAGCAGGTGTTTGGCTCCTCTGGTGTTACAACCAACTACTTTCTGGGCCCCGCTCATGTATTGATCCATGTGCCTACTCGTCTTACCTGCAACGATGCCTGACAGGGCCTGTGCTGTCCAGATCTTCATACACAACGCTCTTTCTTGGATGTCCGCCATTGTGATGGTTACTGGGTCTCATTCTGGGAGGTTTCTGTGGTCTGCTCTCAGATCCACCACTGAGTACTGGTGTTATGTGTTGCTTCCTTCTCCCATAAGATTTTCCAGTATAATTCTCTCTCAGCGCTGGCTGTTCTCATTCCTACCACTGTAGTGCCAGTCCTCGTTTGTATGTCTATGTCTATGTCCACACACACACACACACACACACACACACACACACACACACACACACACACACACACACACACACACACACACACACACACACACACACACACACACACACACACACACACACACACACACACAAATAAAGACAACATGGCTCAATATTCTAAGACTAGGCACACATCCATA
Organism: Chelidonichthys spinosus; assembly: GCA_029853015.1. NCBI lineage: Eukaryota > Metazoa > Chordata > Actinopteri > Perciformes > Triglidae > Chelidonichthys > Chelidonichthys spinosus. The sequence goes on from CM056831.1 coordinate 9,352,676, forward strand.
AAAATAAATGGCATGCTATTCTTTTTCTGAAAACTGAACTGGGTCACTAAATCCAAACGTTGCCCTCCTCTTCTGAAGTTTACTGAACCTCCTATACAGTTGCATAACAGCAACATCTCTTCCATGGACGCTGACAGGAAACGACAACCCAGTCGAAACCGAGCAGCTCCCAGTTGCAGCCACATTCAGCTGTGTGAGCATGAAGCTGCAAAAGAGAGGCGCGGCTGCCAGTCTCCCCTGGGTGAATAATGATTAAAGAGACTACAGAAAGAAGAGGTAAATGTCTCCATCAGCTGGGAAACTGCAGGGGTCTTTTCGTGTGTGTGTGTGTGTGTGTGTGTGTTGTTCACTTGCCTGCTGTCTGTACTGTTGCAGGAGTCATTGCTGTGGATGTGAAGGAGGCGGAAACTCTGCCTGTAGAGTAGTGGGCCTGTGGAAAAGAAGAGCCAAATTATGTCAATTTTATGTCAGGTTTTTTTCAGCTGAAGTCAAATTAGGGCTGTCACGATATCCCATTTCCACTACACCATTATCGTAGAAAGTTCCGTCCCTTTTTTGGTAAATTAATCACATTCAAAATACCCACGTACGGAGGTGGAGATTCTGTAACAAGAACTGTCCGTTTCCCGGAATTCAATAACTTATTAATATCTATGGATGGAATTTGTTTGGGTTTCGATCTGCATGCCTGCGATGTGGGGGAATGTGATTGGTAGATAGATTAATCAATTATGATCTCTTATCTGACAATCATCCCGGTTATTATACTTCTGTGTGTTCTGAGAACCCCCACAGTGCGCCACTGGGGTTTTTTCCCTGGGCGTTTTTTTCTGGCTGCACCACCCTCGGGAAGACGTTCTCAGTTGGCTTATTTGGGTGTCATCCTGACCTGCAGTGGCAGCCTCTCTGCAGCTTGGAGATTTATACCATCTCATAATAAGGAGGCGCTTGGAAATGCTTAGAGGCTCTTTGAGGTTAGATTATAGTAGAATAGGGATCGTTATATACATCCAAAAATACCATAAAACAATTCAGTGAGATTGAAGTAGTTATTTATGTCAATAGAATGACAACTGAGGGAGATGAAAGTGGAGACGTGAAAATGGATTTTAAAAGTCTACTCTACAGTCCTGGTTTAGCATTCTTCTGCTCTAGTTCTTGTGATGGCGCATGAAAGCCCAGACTTTACCTTGCATGCTCCGTCTGACCTATATTCCCTGTTCTCTCATATACCGAGCGTCACCTCAACTGTGAACTCGTGATGGAGAGCAACCAAGGATACGCTCTGGCGTAAAAAAAAAAAAAAAAAAAAAAAAGAGAGACACTGATAAAGAGTTGATGATGCCGTTGAAAATGAATCAGACTGGATCGTCCCCGGTTATTCAAGGACACGCCAGCGTGGTTGACCTTCTTTGTTACACATCTGTTTGTTTCCCCTGCAGTTAAACTGGCTGAGAGCAGGGATGATGGAAGATTACAATAAGCATCCAAAAGGTATTTTAAAAGCAATGCATATAAACCTGCTACATAATATTCAAAGAGGCCTTTGTTTATTTAATTACGTCTTCAGGCTGATGTTCAGATCTTGACATGTTCTTAACTGCCCAATTATCTCTTTTATTACAGTTATTAAAATTCCTGTTATGCAAGTGTAAAATAATATTTATCTTCCTCGCAGCGCTGTAAATGGTCTTTGTTCTGTTTCTGGTCGCCGTTGTTTGTCTTGTTGCCCACATTACTGTCAAAGTATCATTGTGTTTGGCTCCCTCCAGTGTACAAAGTGAAAATGACACACACCAAATGAATGCCCTCTTGAAATGCTGCAGTAGCACAACTGAGGAATTATATTATTCATTTATAAAGAACTGCATTTCATTCTGGACATCTGGACTGTTGGATCAGAAGTTGGGTCTGTTTTTTCAAATTTCTATTTATACATTAAATTAAAATGCCAGTATGGCTGGCTGATTATGCCAGACAGACTGGTGATTTGAACCAGAAGCCGCTGATTGATACATTCCCACTTCCTAGATATTGTTCATACACATTAAATTTCCTGAAACAACTACTATTAACAGGAGGGACTTGTAGATATCAAAAACTAGTTCCTTTGTGGTCTCTAAAGTGAGGGAATAATAAATCTTAGTAACTTCAACATCATTGTGTTTTTGCTTACAGCGTTTAACTTGTCTGTCTTCTTGGCTACTGGCTCCTTCATAGTAGAAGCCAGGAGCTGATCCCCCTTGTAGTCTTTGTAGAGCTCAGCTAAGGTCTCCCTGGTCTCCAGATTGGTGGTCTTCAGGTGGTAACCCGGCTGCAGCTTGGCCTTTTCCTCCTCTGAACCGTGCCAGGAAAAGCAGAGCAAGAGGAAGTAAATGCTTTAACCGAGGCAATTCCATTAGACTCAGTTTCACAGGAATGTAACAAAGACAGAATTTTTTCATCAGAAATAGTTCATTAACAAATGACTGTTAAATAACGGACCTGGATCCAACACCTTCAGGTTGTTTTTCACATGGAAGAAGTCGGAAACATTGAATTTATCCAGGTTTGTGGGGTCCTAAAGAGACAACCAACCCACAAAAATATTTTAGTTATTTCCCCTAAATAATGTGCTTTCAACCTTGCAAAACAAAACAACCACCCACCTGAAGTACTATAATGTCCTTTCTGGTGAAGGGCTCGTCGGTCAGCAGATCTTTAAAACTTTTGGTCTTAATGTTGAGTTGCTCAACAGCCTGAGTGAAAACAGAAATATTTAAGAATTATAAAAATATAAGACTTATTTTATTATCTTCATAAAAATATTTATTTGCCACACAAGAATGTGTCCCCATTTAATTTAGGTTTCATTTCATTTATCTTAATTGTGACTCAATAGCAATCCATTCCTGCTTGTTTTCTTTTTATTAGATGATTAATAAAATCTGTTTAAAACTAGTAAATGTGCACTCAGTAGGGTGCAGATCTCCAGTAGGTGTGTTTGCAACGACCACTGCTGCATTGTGTGATTGAATGAATACAACCAACAATTATCCAACCCCCTGTAAAGACTCCAATGGGCTGTAAGGCGTCGTAAAATACAGTTCAGTCAAAGTTAAAAACAAGCGAAATATGCAGGCAATTGCCTCCAAATCATCATGGAAGACATTTTAACAATCTTGCCACAAAACAAAAATCAGACCCACCAAGCCGTCTGCCTGTGTAGCAGCGGCTGAGGGGTTTTTGTTTCAACTAATTCAGTGGGACATGAGGCAGCATCTTCTGAGACTATGTGGGCTGAGCATCTGCACTTTATCACACTGAAATCAAAATCAATGATACATCTGTGTGTGTGTGTGTGTGTGTGTGTGTGTGTGTGTGTGTGTGTGTGTGTGTGTGTGTGTGTGTGTGGATCAATGCAGGAAGAGTGTGAGAGTTCACCAACCTCATAAGAAAACACGTTGCCGGTGACCTTGTTGGCAACAAAGTGAGAATTATTTGTGAACACGTTGTACAGAACGGGGCAGTGGTACTTTCCTGGAACAAAATGAAAAGAGAATCAGAAGCAAGCAGAGCGGCCGGCCACAGGATGAAAACGTTGCTCACTGAAGTCAAGAAATATCTCATGTACAGTCCTCGCTGTAAGTAGTAAGATGATAGCAGCTTTGACTTTTTTGTTCCAAACTACTGAGTTTCTATGAGCTAAGGTTGAAGTACATTGAAAAGATGAAAGAACATAATTATTTACCGTCGTTGTTCTTGGCAATGTTGAGTTTGATGAGGGACTTTGCTTCCAGTTTCTGTAAAAGGAAGAAAAAACAAATATTGAAAATGATGGTATCAAAAATGAATTTACAAAAACAGAAAAAGGAAAATTTCCTCTTTCTTGAAAAACTGAACTCTCACAGAAATCATCATGATTGTGGACTCAATAACAAATACATGATAATGGAATGCATATAACTTGAAGGGGGGGCGACATGTCAATCACAAGGTAGCCACGCCCTCAAGCATCCTATGCTTTATGGTCTATTTAACTCTAAACAGACCATTATTCCCCAAATGAACATCACGATGAAGTGTACAAGACTTGAAAATAAAGATTGAGAGCATAAACTCATGTTTACAATGTTTACATTTTATGGTAATAAATCAAGTGAGAAGTCATGTCATTTTCTCATAGGCCTTCATGCAATTGGACTCAATTGAGATGAATGTTATTACATGGTCACCAACAAATGTACTAAACTAAAACTTAATATGCTGACCAAAAACCACCAAGAAGCTGCATTGTTTGCCTACATAATGCATGTTGTTTGCTTACCTCTCCAGAGATCGGATTAGTACCATACTTCTTGATCCATGGGACAATGCTCCTGTAACACAAGGAAGAATAGAAGTGTTTTTTTTTTTCGAAAGTTGAAGCTCAAACTAGAAGTAATCACAAAACATAAGAGCTATGATTTGTTTTCAACAACAAAGCCTCATCTTATTTTTGACCTTTAACAATGTGTTTTCCTACTGTATTCAGGATGGCACCAACAGCAGAAGACACAGGACTCAAAGAAGGATTACTAAGAGCTCCATGTATCAACAGTTTCAGGCAAATATTTTAACCTGAACCATCGTTGAGCTGACGAACATATCATGCAACAGACCATTAAGGTCATTATTTACAACCCTAACGGGCCAAAGCAAGCAATGCTAAAGACACAGTTGGCATTTGATTGGTTTGAGTGTCTTATTGACAGTTAAAGGTCACTTATAAATCAGACATGCCTATTAAAGTGTTTTAATTAGAATAACCTACTTACAGGAGGTCAAACACAACTCCCTCCTCAGTACAGACAGGATACTCAAAGGGCTGCAAGGACAAGCTGAAAGGTTTCAGAGAAAATATGTAAATGAGACAAATGGTATAGCATTCACAATTGCTGTGCAAAACTACGCGTCCAGCTGGATTTTCATTAATTTTATACATCACCAAAATCCGTTCTGTAAAGCAAAACAGCATGGCCATAATAAGTTACTGTTCTAATAGCAAATGTATTATGCAGAAGATAAGATAATCCTTTATTAGTCCAACAGTGGGGAAATGCACAGTATTACAGCAGCAAAGGGGATAGTGACCTAGGATATGACCTAGGATATATGAAATGTTGATATTGTACATTGATTATTGTTATTGCACATGAATCGATGAGTGAATTCATAGTTTTTCACATTTTGGTATTTGCGGTTTATTAGAAGCTGTGCTGATGTGCAGTGTGACATCAGCAGGCAGGAAGGAGCTGCAGTCCTGTCTGCGTTAACAAGCCTCTTCTTACCTGCAGTGGTCGAATGGAAGCCGTCTGAAGTTTGCCTGTGGGATTTCTGAAAACATAAAGCAAAACTAAAAACAAAATGTACATACAGCCACTTGAACACAAAATCATGTTTGATGCTTCATGTCAATGGTTCAGTCTTTCAGGATTTCTTGCTCACTAAATATTTTTGAGTATAAAACTAGACACTTGAATATTATTTTTTGACGTTTCATTGAATAAATGATTAGTGATTAATTGAAAAAAGACTGGCAGATTCGTGGATAATGAAAATAATCGGTAGCTGTAACCATATTAATTATTATAGGTTAAGCCATAAATACTTCAGTATCCTCATGTTTACTGAGTGCAACATTAACGTGATACACATTTATGCATCAATACTTATGATACGGTGATATTATATAGGTAATATATCTGAAATGGGGCATTCTGCCTAATTTGGTACTTTTACTTTCGTACTAGGAATGTATTGTGTATAATATATATATATATATATATATATATATATATATATATATATATATATATATATATATATATATATAAGACAGCATACGGTAACTTCATAACTGCAACTGCTAATGTTTTGGAGATTAGAGATGTGAAATACAACTCACCTGCTCGCTTGCCTCCATAAAAGTGTGTGTACTCTGAACATGTTATGTACCTGCAAGGCGGATAAATTACACACATAAACAAAAGGAAATTCAATGAAGCGACTTTACATTAAGTTAAACCTAATGTAACGGTAGAACTACGCTAATATAAGTTAGCTTTCTAGCTCGTTAGGGAACTCCATTAGCTGGCTAAGCTAACAACAACACGTAAGTAGTAGTGTATCGTTCGGGAGAACTTTTCACACTTACATTTTATCTTTCTGGTGCTGTCGTTTCCCCATTTTGGCTTTTCTGTGTAAATCTGAAAGATTATTTAATCAAAAACGACAGACTTTAACGTCAACAACACACAACCTTCTTCGCGTTTTGGTAACTTCCTGTTTATGTTCTTTGTCGCGGTCGTAATAAACGGCGCAACACTTTTATCAGCGGCACTCTGTCGCCCCCCGTGGGAAGAAAGTTTATGACAATTAATATTCTCTTTTTTTCTTTTCATTATTTTTAAGCAAACCCGCTTTCTTGCATGATCATGACACTACCCCTCCAAAAGTTTCCATGAAATTGTTTTAGAAGATTGTGCCTGTGTATGCATTACAATCTATTTTTGTGCTCACTCATTAATAGTGAGATGATTGTATTTGTCTGTTTTTATTGTTTATGATTATTGTTGTAACAATGCTGATGCTACTTTCTTGGCCAGGTTACTCTGCCAGGTTGACCAATAGATTTAAATGTCAGCGGAAGTTATTCATGGTTTAATTAATGATGCAGTAGCCTCCCTTGTTTGAGAAGAGTCAGCATATTTTAAGAATGTATATTTATATTTTCAGGAGCATGCAGAGCCACACATTCAACATTGAGTAGAACAGATTAGTTGTCTCCCTGCCTTTCATTTTTTAAATTTCCTATCACATTACCATAAAAATCAAGATCCAAGACTCAAACACATGAAAGCCCTTTTCTAACTTGCTTTGACGGTCTTCCTGAATCTGAGAGCCAGAGATGTCTTTCCTTTGCAGCCAAACCCCAAACATGTATTACCTCCCATCAACTCCAACATCCTAGGATATTTCCCTCAAATTTTACAAATATTCAGAATGTTTGAAGTTGTTTAGAGTCTCAATGCATTTGCCATCTCTCTACTGCATATGACTAACTACCACTGTATATAACTATATATATATATATATATATATATATATAACTATATATATATATATATAACTATATATATATATATATATAACTATATATATATATATAGTTATATATATATAGTATATATATATATATATATATATATATAACTATATATATATATATAACTATATATATATATATATATATATATATATATATATATATATATATATATATATATATATATAGTATATATATATAACTATATATATATAATATATATATATATATATATATATATATATATAGTTATATATATATATAGTAATATATATATATACTTATATATATATATTTATATATTATATATATAATATATATATATATAACTTATATATATATATATTATATATAATATATATTATTATATATATATATAATTATTATATATATATATATAATATTTATATATATATATATTATATATTATGTTATATATATATCTTATATATATATAGTATATATATATGTATATATATATATAGTTATATATATATATAGTTATATATATATATATATATATAGTTATATATATATATTATATATATATATATATTATATATATATATATATATATATATATATTATATTATATAGTTATATATATATATATATATATATATATATATATATATATATATATATATATATATATATATATATATATATATATATATATATATATATATATATATATATATATATATATATATTATATATATATATAGTTATATATATATATATATATATATATATATATATATATATATATATATATATATATATATATATAATAATATATATATAAGGCTTGCACAATGAAATTCACTTTGCAGCCCCAAAAACACATAGAAAATAAAACCATATTATGAGCCTGACAGCCTGAGGAACAGTGTCTTAGATCCTGTTAGAAATGTTCTTAGATCATCTGTAGATGGAGATTAACACACATTTGGCTCTTGTTAATTTCAAATTATGCACTTTAAACTGAAAAGAGCTGCAATATTTATTCCCAAGCGCATTTTCAATCTCATCCTCTACACTGGGGGCAACGTAATCCCACCATAGTTAGTTTCAATGTTTATATTTAGCGTCCATTATTTCTCACTCATGTCATCTCCATTTTTTTTTACACCTAATCTATACCATTTAACTCACTGCACAAAAACGACAACCGAAACAATGCAGAATAAATTCATCTACAATGAGTTTATTTTAACTTGGCATTTGATTCATTGAAAGTGTTTTCATAACTAATAATTTACTCTTCCAACAAGCGAAGGGAGCAAATGAAAATGGTTAGAGGCATGATCCACGGCCATGTGGTTAGTAATGTGTAGTAATGAGTAGGAGAAGGTGCATTCAGACTGCCGCTTTGCACACCTCCTCTAAAGCACGGATACATTATACCGGCACTACCAACTCCTTTCTCCCCCCAAAACCATAAAGAATAAGGAAATAAAAATATGGTAGTTGCATCACAAGTAGGAATCAAACAAAACCATCCATAGATGAAGGAGAATGTGGAGTAATGGTGGTTGTATATAAAAATATAATACAGAGCAGCAACACTGCCTGCATACCTGAGTTAAAACTGACTTTCATGTCTCCCATCTCTCGTAGCACTTCAACAGATCGCAAACACACCGACATTAAACTAGTGATCTCACACTGAACTTCATGTGGCACAATGAACAACTCAACAAGCAATGTTCTCGTCCATGGCACGTTATACATCAGGCAGAACCAAACTTTGATGGCAAATTGTGAAACAAAACGTTGGAGTTCCAGACACCGACAGACATACATATTTATTAATTACAAAAACAAAACTTGGAACTGTAAGGAAGCAAAGCACACTGACAAAAACAGACGGGTTGAAGAGCCGGAGGCTTGCCAGTAGATAGTAGTTGTTTGCTTGGAAAGTGCAATAATATGTGGATTCTTTTTCTAACAGAGAGAAAAAAATAAAAGGTTCACATTACTGTTCCCATCGAGAACAATCGCATCCATATAAATGTTAAACTCGCGGCCGGCATTTGCTCAGTACTGTCTTGAAAATCAAATGTTTTCTCCAGTAAAATGTCTGTACTTTGAGAAGCAGTCTATGAGTGTTCTGGTGAAAAAAAATCACCGCAAATCCACCATGGACACGGTGTCATCTGTGATGTTGACATGTCCCGCGTGCTTAAAAAAGAAGAAAGACATTTGAGTTGGAATCTACTCACATTGATGCAGTTACATTTACATTTAGGGCATTTAGCGACTTACAATAAGTACATTTGTCAAAAGAAAGAAACCACAACATATCATTGCCGATCCTCGTCTGAGTAAAGTAGTAGCTGTTCAGCAAACATACCTTAAGAACAACAGTGCTATGATCAAAGTACTATAGGTAGGAACATTTTTCGGAAGATGGCAAGTGACTCTGCTGTCCTGTCATTGGTCGGGTCACATGTAAGCAGAGTAAGTAACAGAGTAAGCAGAGGTGTACTCACTGTAAATAGAGGGGGGTCTTTGCTGTGAGGGTGAAAGCCTTTCTGTTTACATGTGGAGATCTCATCTGTTCCTCGATCCGTCAACCTGAAATAGCCGATTCTGGGACAACACACAGTCACACTTTAGCATGGAGAGACTTAAAAAGTACACCGCCAGTTTGCTGACAAACACATGTAACAATGGAAAGGAGGTTGAGCTAAAAGACAGGAAACCAGACCGTTTTCACACTCACTCGTTAAACTTAGGCGAGCAGACGATGGCGATGGCCTCCGGCAGCATCATCTGGTAGGAGCAGTGTGTGTGGAGGTCGACGCTGGACAGGAAGGCCGTCTGCGTGGGGTGAGTCTGGGAAATGCACAGGGGACACAAGGGACATCAGCTGGTTGTCAATGCGCCAAAACATACTGTATGTTTCATTGTTCTTTATGTTGCTGACAGAACTTTAAGGGTAACCTCGAGAGGTGTTGCCGGGAGACAGCAGTGGAAACGTGACCTTAAGCCAGGCAGAGTTTGTTTGTCCATGTTATCTAAAATATTAAGTCTTGGCTGAATATCTAGATGATTTCAACGTGGAGGAGGTCTTACTAGCTCCTACAAATTAAAGGGCATAGAAGGAGAGAGAGGGCCAACAGGAAGGGGAGGGGGAGCCAGCTGCTGCAAGGCTGCAAAGCTTGGGAAACTGGTGTTCTTGTGGCTGCTGTGACCCAACGCACCACAGAGGAGGAACGCTGCAGAGACTGCAACCTGTGGCTGCCCTGATACTTAGATTTCAGAGAGACTTCTCCGAGCAAGGCTTTGTTAGACACAATAACAAACAGTGTCTAACAAAGCCTTTACAGAAAGGTAAAGAACATTCTATTGCTCTCTAGAGTCCTTTCCATATTGTTGCCAGACACTTATAATAACCTGAGCCTGTCAGTGGTTAAAACGTAATTTGTTGTGATTTCATGTCTCCTAGCCCGGGGAATAGTTTTTCTTGTTGCTGTTTACACAATGCACTACAGAAACGCACTGTTTTTCTTTTGTTTGTCATGTTTTTCTTGTGTGGCAAATGAGCATTTTGTTGTGCATCCATGTGTTGCACAATGACAATCAATGAATCCTTGATTCTTTTTCCTTCAAGATATTAATTAGCTTGTATTTTGGTTTACACACTTTAAGAAGATGATTATTTGGCAGCATCTGTACTCACATGTATCCAGCCCAGGGTGATGAGATCATACTGGTCCTGTATGAGGAAGAGTTCTTCCTCATTTTCTGTATCGCAGTAGTCTGGTCCACCACACTGCTTTGGTACGATGACATGGGTCACTGTAAATGCATTTCTGGTCTGGAACAAACACACACACATACATACAAAACACCTGTCAAAACCCTGCCAAAAAGCTATCCAAGCACACTGTCTGAGCTAAATTAACAGAGCATTGACTGCTTTGCTGCTGGCAAACAGCTTTAAGTTAAACCAACAACAAGCAAATGATGTAATTCAAACAAAAGTCAAAGCAGATCTGGGACAGTGAGATAAATATCAGATTGTTCGACCCCTCTGGGGTGAGAGATCAGCTGATGTGTCCGCTTCAAAATCCACATTCCTCATATATTCTCAAAGAAATACTCTTTGTTTCAAACCAACACTGGAACAGTCTGTAAACATCTCAGGTTATGAAATTCAATAATGAAAATTCACTGACCATTAAAACTCCTCGTTGAAAGACACGATGAGAAACGTTTCATTAACATCTCATTTATGCATTGACTTTCGTCCTGTAACGCATCTATTCTGAAGGTGAGTTGATATCACTGGTTCAACACGATCGCTCTGTTCTGGGGTCTTACCAGTTTTCCACACAGGATGCCACAAGTCTCTACAGCCCGGCTTGTGTTGGCCTCTGCCAACCTCAAAAAGCTCCGGCACAGCTCAGCCGGGACGGCCAACTGCCGAAGGGCATCCACCATTGTATCTGCAAAAACCATGCAGATGGATACACAAAAGTGAGATTGTTGTGATGCTCTGTAATGAGGCATGGTGTAAACTGGGAATGAGGTCAGGGGGCAAATAAATCAGCTCAGACGTATAATTACTTGAATGCACGAGTAGGGCAGTATTTAAATCCTGTGAAGATTAACTCACTGTTGTTCCCTGGGCTGACCAGAGAGCCAGGCTTCAGCGACCGGTCAAAGGCGGGCGTGCCTGCGGCAGGTGTGCCGATGGTTGCAGGGGGGCGATTGTACTGGTTGTTGGTGCCGCCAGACAGGTCCCCGGGGTTCTGCGGGGCAGTGGGGGAGACCTGTGGGGGGCCCTGGATGCCTGGAAGGAGGGGCATGTCGGGGGAAGGCGCGGTGGGCGTGGCAAACTCCAGGAGCACGCGCTGGCGTTCCTTCTCAAGCTCCTGGCGGCGGATCATCTCCTCGAAGGCACTGAACTGCTCCTGCTCCCGCTGCCGCCGCTGCATCGCAGCCACGCGCTCCCGCTCCACATCCAGCGCTCGCTGCTTGGACTGCTCCCGTTCCACGGTCTCCTGCTCGGCTTTCTGAGCGCGCAGCAAACACATGATTCACATGCACGTTTGAGTTTCAGCAGGTCTTCTCTTTTCGGTCTATTGTTATCCTACAACAGCAGTTTTGATGCTTCAGCTGAGGCCTTTGCTGATCTCGATTTAATATTGCTTTCAATCAGTGTAACACCAAACATGACTATTCAGGGTCAACGTCTTTGTTTTACCTCCGTTAATGAACAGATGCCTGCCTTTATTACACATGTGATACGCAGTTTCTGATTAATGTTTCACCTCATTTAGGGTTTACGACACACCTTAAAAGCAGTGTACAATGTTTATTAACTGTATAAATACCTAAATAGTGTGAAAATGCATTAATTAAAAAAAGTAATTACTTTAAGAGACGGAACACATTCATTCAGTTTACCTTTTTGAGAAGATGCTGTGCATACTCTTGTTCAAACTTCCGCAAAAGAGCTTTTTTCAGAATCTCTGCTTGAGGAAACGCAACATCCTTCAGTTTCTGAAGAAGAAAGAAAAACCTCAACTTTTCTATCACGCTAAAATAAGATAAATGTGTTATAGAGGAGAGTATAAACTCTGTATGCCAACCTTTAGTGTGTCCTTCTTCTCAGGAATGTTGGCGGTCTTGTACTCCCGATGTTTGGGAAGTTTTTCTATAAAGAGACTGGGTGAAAAGAAAAAAACAAAACAATCTTGTTAATAACTGCTGAAACATTGTGGAAGCCTGCACGTATGCATGTATGCTGAAAACCATGGCAGAAAAACTGTGATTCAGAGAAATGACAGAATCTGTGTTAAAGTCACTCAAATTTGAATCATTTAGTATTTCATCAGCCAAATTCTGAGAAAGATCATTCTTTAACTGTCCTGAATGTTTCCTCTCAACTTGACATTTTAGAATTTGAATCAGCTTTATTAGCCAAGTATGCGTGAACATACAAGGAATTTGACTCTAACAATGCACTTAGAAATAGAAATAAAAATAAAATGTTTACAAACGAGTCAAGTTTTCTGTCAGTTGTATACAAAACAAATAAACAACATATCTTATGTATTTATTTCTGTAAACAATTACCCAAACCAATAAAAGCTGGACAGCTCAGTCCAGTCCATTGCTGTAAACACTTACGTGATATATTTATTATAAAGGACAAAGGCGTGCTCGACGTTGCCCTCCTCTGCGTAGATGTGAGCCATGCGAATCATCTCCATGCCGGAGCGGAAGTAGCGGCGCGGGGGAACATCATCGTTAACCTCCACTGAGCTTCCCTTCTTGGTCAGAGCGCGGACTCGCTCCTCCGGCTGCAGACTGGTGTCCGTGTGGTCCCCCATCACAACAGCAAAACGCTGGAACGCTGGGAAGACGAGCTGAACATTTAATACTGTATTACTAGTGGAATGTGCAACCTAACATGGTGGTGTAAAACCATCTATACTGCCAGTGAGAAAGCTTAACATGCAGTGTATTATTTAGGTTTTATTCAATCCTTACTTGGAATTTGTTTAAAAATGCCCTAAAGTAAACTTCGATAACTTCATATTTTTAGTTTTAGTTTTAAGTATTGAGTGATCGGTCCTTGAAACTTCTGCCACCAACTCAAAACAGGTTAAACTTGTGTTTATAACACTGGCCTGAAACACACTTTTCCTTCCATTGTCAATCCCTTTCAATAGCGACAGCCAGAGTGCCCAACTCACGTTATTTTGGCAATTCTTCTGTCAGGCAATTGTGTCCCTTGGAATAATAATACTATATAATAATAATTTTCTCTGTGAGGAACTCTCATTTTTCTTCCTTCATGACACCTTAGCATCTTCCACCCAGACCAATATGCTTACATAAGGATGAATGAGCAACAAACCAGTCATAAGGGGACTTTAACCATTGCTTTACAAGAGGATCATAGCAAAATTCTTAAAAGTACAACAAGATCTAAGATGTTTCCAGTTGGATTTTTTTTTTTTTTTGTTATTTTCAACAACCAGTTATTTTAGTAAATCAATTCAGTTAGTGTACAACACAGTGCGTCCTGTATAAACGAGCACAAAGAGCAAGCTTCCCTCTATTCACACCTTGTATTGAGGCCACAACTCAGTCTGAAAATCACTGGCTTTAGAAACAACAACTCTGCTGGGAGGGTCCGTTTTGTATGACTTGGGGCTTTCGACTCTTTATTGATCAAATGAAGACAAATGTGAGAATGCTTCATCAGCATGCTGACCAACAGTCAGATGGCTGGATCCTGCTGTGAAGGCTCCTCCACTAGCCGGTACAGTGCTCAGAAACACAGCATGTCAAGGCAGACCAGTTTTTAAAGAACCAATGTTGTCTTACTGTAGTACTTCTCATGCATTTTATCCACTAAATCTCAGATCAGGGACAAATATTGTTCTTTTTACACTATATTTGTCTGGCAGCTTTAATCACTTTTCAGATGAAACTTTTTCTTACACTTCCTGTCCAGCAAAACACACGTATCTCCGGATGTGTTGTTTCTGAATATTTGTGATAAACTGAAGGATGAAGCGTTCCTTTATGTGTTGAGATAATTATCTTACTACTACTGAAAACAGAGCTGTCTTTCTGAGCTTATGAAAAGCTGACTCTCTAGAGACGTGTGGATCTCACGGGACAGTGACGCTCTAAAATATGATGATCTTATAGAATATGATGCATTGCTATAGATTAAACTATTACAGTATATAGAGGAGTTAAGATTATCACACACTTAAATATCTACAGATAGAAAATGCAACTTGCTCATGAACGCATCAGTTTTCAATAGTAATCAAAATCTATCATATATATAATAGTAACCCACTGACTTTGACTGCACAATGTCTACCTTTACTTTTGATACAGTATGCTAGATTTTACGGATACATCAATTAAGTAAGAATTAGGCGTACTTGTAGTTTAGTAGTTTCAGTGTGGTAATAGTGGTGTTTTACTTGAGTAAAGGGTCGTGAACCTTCCTAGGATCGTCACTATACGTATTGTATATTTACCATCTATTGACTACAATCTGATAATTATAAAGTACATTAGCTAGTACAATTAGCATGACAACCAACGAATTGCTGGTTAGAATATGTTCAGTGGCAGATTAGACTAAATGCAAAAGTGTGGGGCCTTTTCAGCTCAAGTAATGGGTGAGACATCACTTTGACATGATTTAGAAACCTCCCGGTCTACGGACGAGCTCTGGGAGTCATACATAATAGGGTTCCCCACTGTTGGTCTCGATATCTAACCGATCCCTGTCTGTCAGTGATCAGGCGACGTCGCGTTAGCCGCGCTAATTTAGCTAACTTAGCAAGGCACAGTAACGTTATGAGTGTACAACAGTGTACAGCAGCTAGTAACCACTGAGCAACTTAATCTCCATCCTTACCTGATCGAGCTGTAAAGCTGAAGCTCCCAGAGGTCTACATATAGCTAGGTCGAAATGGAAAGAACCAAATGACAGAGTCCTGAGCCAAACTGCTTCAGTGAGCTGCGCCTACAGCATCTGTAGCTGCACTTCCGCAATCAAAACAACTTCCGCCTGTCGCGTCATACGTCATCGGAGAATCGGAGATATACATATGGTTTGTTATTTCATTTATTCTCCCTGAAGTGAGTAATAATGATGGTGATTAGCATTAAAGAGACTAAATCTGGCTCTGACTGATACGGCAACACCACCATGAGAAGGCCAGCCGCCGAGCTCCTCATTCACCAGAATGATAATGTTTACAAATATGAATGATTTTTTAATATTATTTTCCTCACTATTACATTCAGGCCCAGCCACAGATTGCCTGGAGGCACTTTTATATTTTGATATGGCTGGTGGGAAATTCAGTTTTGAGCATATATGTGTGCATGTGTGTGTCTGTATGGTGGAAGCAGAGAGACGTCACCGGTGTGTGGCATGTGATCAATATTCAGTATAGAGAGTTCAAGCTGCAGAATACAACTTTGATATGGACCTTTGGAGCTCAGCACAACAACTGGGCGACAATCGATGCAGCTCGGGTATTTTCTTAATGTCACATATAGTGATTGTATAAGAAAAATATCATATTATTTGTTGTTGGTGTTTTTGCTGATTTTTAGATTTTTATTATATTTAGAGAGACCTTCTCCAGTTTGTAAAGCAGAGCGCCACCTGCTGGGTCCATGTAGTGTTTTGTTTTATTTAAAAAAAAACAAAAAAAAATATTTGTTATATCATGAAAATAATAATTGAACAAGATTATAAATGATTTTTAATTTAAACACCACACCGAAAAGCGAAGTGCCCCAGGAAGAGCGGAAGGAGAGCCGAGATGGAGGCTAAGCTAACACAGCTAGGACCTGCGACTACTCCACTACCCAGCATCCTCCTGGATGTCTGATGTCCAGTAACAGGATGGATAAAATAAGACTAAACAGGAAGTCGCTGACTGTTGGTCCCACATCTTTACAGAGACCCATTTGTTTAGTTTTGTTTGTCGTGTTTTTCTTGTAATGGAGTTCAACTGCCTTTAATCGTGCATTCTTGTGTTGCACCATGACAACAAATTATCCTTAAAGCTACTCATAATCACATTGGTGGTGTCTTATGGGGTTTAAAGCTTTACATTTCCCCCCATAAAGCTGTGAATCCTGAATCTGACAATTTGGCCTCATATAAATAAAAGCAACAATAGCCATCGAGGCGTTGTCAAGCGTTGCAATGTATTAATTAGAAACATAAATGGATGCATTCATGGGAAGTTAGCGGGCAAAAATGCCAGTTGTTAGCATCGTAATAAAGTCACAAATTTGTGACTTTTCTTCTTGGATTATTGGCTCACCTCTCTCATCTCAATTATTTTTTGTTTTTTTTTGCTACAGTGGCCCTAATACGCCGCTGTCCGTCGTACTGATACACCGTCGTACTACGCCACTTCATTCTCTCTTTTTTTCCTGCTACATGACTTGTGGTCACGGTGAACCTTGGTTACTAATACAAGTATAACAGAGGTTTCTGTTCAAATGTCAGGATGAGTTAACTAAACAAGTTCACTGGTCCAATGAAAATAGATCCAAAATGTAAAGCATGATAATGTGTAAGAAACAAAGCGGCTCCTTCACCTTAGTACACAATTGTGATGCCGGAAGGTAATTGATAGGAAGAAGGGTTGAAGAAAACAAACCCATTTAACATCTCTGCTCTGCGGTTCCCTCTCTTCTATTACATCTAGTAAATATTTCTACATTTACTATGTTAAAAGTTCACCAGAAATAGACTTTTGTTTTTATAAGATGGTGGTTTTAATCTAAAGTTGAAACCACTGCATGTGAATCACAGCATCTCATGCTTGGATGAGGCAGTGATATTCACCATGTATATATATATATATATATATATATATATATATTCACCATATTGTATACAAAGTATGATTTTTATCTATTTTAATTCATCCACATCTGCCCCTTGGTCCTTACAGACACCCTTTGACTGGATATCGAACCCTGGCCCCGGGGTCAAGGAGCAGACTCCTACCACCATATCAATAGGCCTGTGCAAAAAAAAAAAAATCAAAACCTGAACCCCAACCCTAACCCCAAACCTTACCTTAACCCTTATTGCCTGGTGTTATCTTGTAAAAAAAATCGTTACAATATTGGATTCACAGGATCTTTGTATAAGTATGATGATTTTCTTCAGATATTTAAATATAAAAACAGACAAAAAAATGTATGTATATTTTTTAATTTTTTTTAAGTTTATTTATGTATTTTTTTTCTTAAAATATTGAAATATATTCATCATTTTTATCAACAGCCGGTGCACCCTTTTCCTCTGCCCGGGGTCAAAGAGCAGAGCTTAATATATGGCTTCCAATGGGACTAAGGCATGCACACACTTGAAGCAGAACAACAGTTGGTTTCTCTGTTCTGAACGCAGCAGTGGGATGTCTGCAATTGAGACTCCCAGCTGAATCCCTCCAACCTCCCATCGTTCATGTCGTACTGGGTGACATTCAATATCTTACTCATTGCCATTCAATGTCTAAAATACATTTTCCATTCGGTATGCCTTCGTTGCTTAAAAGGCTTTCTTCTTCTTGGGCCAGAGGGTTTTTTTTAAATATCAAACATGCCATCCATATCTCCTGTAATGTGTTTCAGATTGTGTCAAGGATTTTTCTACCTGAGGGTTTTACAAGAACAGCGGAGCGCAACTTGACTGATGATGTCACCTACCTATCTACCTACCTACCTACCTATCTATCTATCTATCTATCTATCTATCTATCTATCTATCTATCTATCTATCTATCTATCTATCTATCTATCTATCTATCTATCTATCTATCTATCTATCTATCGATCGATCGATCGATCGATCGTAGGGTCTTGCAGTACTCGCTCTCGTCCACACGAGGGAGCAAAAAATCTACTTTGACAGTGAAGACGAACTGTCGACGTCACCACTGAGACTCCATCACATCCGCCACGGCACGCGCTGCTGCTGTGTGGTGTGTTTGAATGGGAGGACAAAACATCACTCGCGTTTGTCCGTCTATGAATGAGTGAGCGGACAGGAGACGTTTTAGTTGTGACATCTCTGCTGTGTCAGAGCCCAGAGGGACCCTGTCGAGCCTGATTGTCTGCCCCCAACAGCATCACCGGTAAGCTAATTTTCACGGATAAAACGAAGAAGCCGGCTAATATCACCTGGCTGTACCTTAGCTAGCTAACACTATACCGGCAACTAATTGACCGTGAAAATGTTGATTTACACAGGGATTTCTCGCTAACCTGGTTAGCTTACTTACACTGGAGCGTAGTTAAATCGAGAAGCTAACCTAATGTAGCTAGCTTAAGTTAGGACTAAGTGCTGTTACTCGCTGACTGTCCGTGTGATGTCCTTCCATCATTTGGTGGTATAGTTTTGTTTGTGTGAGAATGATCATCAAAGCAGAGCCGGGGAAAGTCTGTGTAGACATTGTTGGCGTCCAGCCGAGATAAGAAGAAACCTGCCTATGAGTAATCCTTTAGTCGTAGCATCGTATTACTAGATGCGTGCTTTAGTTTCTCCCTCAAAATTACTTAAGTAAAGGTACTATTACCTATCACTATTACACTTTAGAAATAATCGACTACAAGTAAAAGTCCTGTATTCAAAGCCGTACTTAGGTTAACATGTGTATTTAATAGCAATATGTACTTAAGCAATCATAGGTGCCCATTATGCAGTCAAATGTTCAGTCAGTGTTTAACTATATGATGCGAAACTTGTATGTGTGACTTATTACATTCAAGGCGTTTTAAAGGTAATTCAAAATACACTTGTAGTTATCAGATTCTCAAGCGTAAGTAATAAATATACACAAATTATGTTGACAAGCTTAAGTAAAAGTACCAATACCACACGGTGAAAATACTCCACTACAGGTAAAAGTCCTGAATTCAAAAATCTTACTTAAGTAAAAGTAAGTATCAGCAAAATAGTTAAGGTAAAAGACAATCTTAAGAAAACATTTGAAGATCCTAAACCCCTAGCCACATGGTCAAATCAATTATAAAAATATATTTTTAGCTTCATATAGTGTGATAAATAAGCATCCCAGAGACTAACTGATGCCTTAATTGAAACATGTGGATGCTATTTAGTATATATTTGCAACATTAGCTGCCTAGATCAATCCATTATACAATTATAAGTATTATATAAATAATCCTGAAGTTGGGGGGGAAATGCAGTTTTTTGCACATGGCTTTTCTGAGGTAATAATAAATTCAAAGGTCTGTATTTCTGAAACTATGAGGAATTGAATGCTAATATTTTGCATGGTGGGTACAGACGTATAGATCTACATTTAAGATTTTTTCCAGGAAAATCTGAAGGAGTGACCCGGGGACCCCTAGGTGAGTTGGCGTGGAATGACCCAAAAGTAACTAACGGTGTCAGACAAGTGTAGTGCAATTAAAAAGTACAATAATTACCTCTGAGAAATATTAGTTCTAACTAAAAAAGAGAAGAAAAAACATGTGCACTCTGTGGCTTTCTTCCTTTTGATCTCTGACCTCTAAACAGGCCTCTGGGTAAAAATGAGGGGTTTAGTCAGACCAAGTCATGTCCAAACCCTTTAATTTTATGATGAATGGTGCTTTGTTGTATGCTCAGGATGAGTGGAGCACATGGACAATGCGTTCGCTGAACCAATATCATTCCCATATAGCCATCTTTCTGTCATCTAATGACAGTCTTGGCTGGTGGTATCAGCCTGAGGGCTGAGCCAAACAATAATTACTGGCCTTGGGTAAAGGTTGATGAGTCGATGCACAGCTTAACCTGCCCTTCGCTCGGACATTATATAAAGTGACGCTGGTTAAGACAGTTGTAGACGTGTGAGAGACTGCTTTGCGGAGCAGACTGCTTATCTTTGAGAAGAAACTAGTGAGGGGCAGCTGCTGTTTGTGTGTCTCCATTCATAAAAGGTACAGTATACTTTATGCTGTTGAATAAGTAGAAGTTTGAGATTTTTTTTAAATATAAACTGACTCAAACATCGCTGAGAGAAGGAGCACAAAGGAGAATTGTTTTTTCTCATGTCTGATTCTGAGTCAGCAGACACAAGGGTGGCAGTGCTCTTTTATCACTATGTTTATTCACAGCCCTTATTTGTTAATAGTTTGTTGGTGACCTTGCTGCAGTAATGTAGTAGAACGCCTTCTGTTGAGTTTTAGGGTGGGATCACCAGTGCTATCATCAGCTATGAGCATATAGGGCTATCGGGCTGTTTGGCAAAGCAGGTCCGTCATGTACCGCTTCAACTTCAGATATTGTTCTTTCCATGTGTCATTCAAAGGCCGGTCGGAGGATAAGTGTGTGAATTGTCAGCGTCTACTACTTGAGCTCCTGTTACTCTGATCAGAGGTTTTATTTCTGCTCTCTCAGGTGGTGAAGTTGATGACCACAAGGGAAATTTCTCACTGAGCAGCTGTGTTTACGCGGGTCTAAGAACTGTGTGTGTGTGTGTGTGTGTGTGTGGATGTTACTGTATAACGCTGGTAGTTTGGCCGCCACATGTGCTCAGTTTCTCATCTCCAGCTCCCACATTGTTTCTTGATAATAGGAATGCATGCGAAAGTACTTTCTTTATCACTTTCACTTTGTTTTTTTTTATTTATTACGTTTGCTTGAGTGGTAGTCACCTGGTTGTGTCGATTTTGTTTGTAGTTAATACATTGTGGACTTGCTAACAACAGACTTAAAAGGCTCACCAGAGGAGAATCAATGCATGCCTTTGGGATTGAAGTACAGCAGACTGTGACTGAATATTTTCCCTCCCTTCTCTTCCCTCTTTCCCCCCCTGGTGCTTGCAAAACTCTTATTTTACATCATGGCAAAAGAAGCCTTCAACATAATGGTGAAGGACTAACATCCCTGCTGCACACTGCCTGCCACTTCCCACCCCCTTTATCTCCACAGCCACAAATAGGCCTTGGACTAAATGCGTGTGTGTCTGAGTATACAGTGACATCAGTCTGACCGGACATGCTGACATTTAAAAGCAGTTTCTGCATTGTTTTAATTGGACCACAGCCACACTGAGACCAAGTGTGTAGCTTCACTGTTTGGACCGTCATGCTCTTCAAAGCAATAAAAGGACTCGGTGCATGTGTATGCTTAGAGTCCATATTCCTGGGTTATCATCGCAGCCGAGGAAGCGAGGTGACGGTTTAACAGCTCTTCTTCCTCACTAGTTATCTTGCTATATCCTGGACAAATCAAAGCAGATGCTGTATTTTTAAGGATAAAAAATGAACATTTTGAAAAATAAAAACTTTTCAAAAAGGAACGAGGCAAGGGTTTCATCCAAGACATGCCTGTCTTTGTGTTGTACTAATATTCTGCTGCCTTTTGTCACTCCATAACATTTGTTCACGCACCTTGCCTCTACCCCTTAATGAAAAATAAATGTGGAAGAGGAGCGATATCACTTTACCCCTGGCTGCTCTCCTGCAGCCAGAGGTATGTTGGAGGGAGAAGGGGGTTTATTGTTGGACGTTTATCCACTTATAAAACTTTTGACCTGTGTAGGCTAGCAGCTACACTACAAGAGACACATTCAAGTCGGTTTGCATGACCATACAAACCTCTAGGTAATGCAGTTTTCTGTTCTCTATTTACTGAAACGTAAATTGACCATTGATATGAAAAGCTTTGATGGTTTTCAGCTAAGTTGTGTGCTACAGCCTTGGCCAGAGGACTTCCATTGTTCTTATCAGCTTCCACACTTTCATTTAGTCCTTTTTTTTTAATATTGCTGGTTGAGTTTTTGCTGTCAGCTCGGCATAATTGGGAAGAACTACATTTTGGTAATATTTGCACAATACATTTTACATGATTTGTCAGGTTTTTAAGTTTGTGGATTAGTCAAAAACGGACATTCCTATCTGTTGTTATTTATAAGTGAACTTACTACGTCACAGTATAGGTCTGTATACATGTATCTCAATATAGAATTGCGTTCCCGAATTGAAGATTTTATTTTGCACAAGGGTAACAATCATTTTCAAGTAATCTGACTGGTATTTTTTTGTCAATAATTCGATGAATTATAAAAAGTAAACAAAAAATAAGAAGCTGAGTGACACAAAGTTGAGCATGACGGCTGGGAGCATGCTGTGCTCCTCTAGAGCAGCTGAATTGGATGTTTGCAGCTGCATTTTCCTGTCCGACTCACTACCGGCCAACTAAATAGCCTTGTCTTTATGTAGCAAGATGTACATCAACAAGGAATGCTAATTGCAGTTTCAGAAAAGTAATGATGTGGGATTGGCTCGGTGCTGGATGTTGTGGCCTGAGTGTTAGATTGGAATTTCAAGAAGGCAAGTCGATGGTTAGGGCGAGTACAGAACATTTAAGTTGGCAGCTGCCATTTCAGGTTTATTTTCTTCTTCGCTGACTCTTTTATTTCCTTCCTTCCTTCCCTATTTCTTTCTTCTTCATCGGTGAGTCGTAACCTTTGTTTTATCTGTGTGTGTGTGTGTGTCTCTCTCTCTCCCCGTCTCCCTCTCTCCTCCACAGTCCACTGCACTCCTGAGGAGCTCGCTGTTCTCTTCAGGCATTTCTTCACTGTTCTTCACTCCCTAATCCATCTCTGCTCCCAGGTAACCTGTGGGTTTTACTGAGCGCACTCGGAGCCTCAGGGCAGACGGACTGACTCAGGCGCTTAACGCTCCATCTATCACTAGAGGCTCTGTAGGAAAAGGTGAGTGTTTCTTCACAAAAATGAATAGGTCTGTTTATTCAGGCCAGCTTTGCATGTGGACCTGCAGGGTCACATGCAAAGCACAAATGAATCAGCGCTCTGTGCGTCGGCGCACACAGGACAGGCGCATTACAGTTCGTCCTGTGTGTGGCGTGTGCACGTAAAAGTTTGAGACCAGGATGGAAATGTTGGATTGACTGTTGTCGTTATGCTTGTTTACTATTTTCCCACCCACTTTGGCTGATTTAAAATATGAAATTCCGCAATTCTTGTGTTTGTTTTAAGTGTTGAGTATAACCAATCACTAAAGCTCACTTGCACAATTAACCAAGAACATGCAGCACATTATAATCAAAGAAAATGTCTGTTTGTGTTTAAGAGTGTTACAGTGTTACACACTGATGCTGTGTGGTGAATAATCAATGTAATTGGCGGGTATGTTTATCATGCTGGTTTCCTCCTTCCTCTGTGTGCTTAAAGTCTAATAGTGGGCCTTTGGGTAGGCTTTAGGTGTTTCATTTGGTGTTAGGATTGGCCCCATACAAAGTAAACTGAATATTCACATTCCTAAATATGTAACTTGCAAAATAGTTTCAGGTCAATATCTCAAACGGTTTGCTGTGGCATCCATTTGAATTTCAAGTGCCACACCCCTTTTCCCCACTGGCATTTTTGGCATTTTTGGAAGCCCATAACGTCTGTTCCAATAGTGATAGAAGGCTAAAAATTGTTGTTAGTTCATTGTAGTTTGTACTACACAATTCTGTAGGCAGAATCATCAGTCCTTACTGTTTGGGTGAGAGGTGGGTCACCAAAATCCAATTTTGTTTTGACGGCCAAAATTATTTTTCACTTTTTGGGTGCCCCTAGCACCACGATTAATGAACAGAATTATTTGTTATATTTGGGAACGTTGCTCTTGCCAAAATGAATTTGAAGGGTATGATACCACTGGTGGGGGTTTTATGGTGGTCCAAAAACCCTTTCGGGCAGAGGTGACTCTTTTGGACCCCCAAATGACCACGTGGGCACTTGATAATCCTAATGGGATTTATACCAGATAAAGATACATATTTGTTCTTTCTTTTAATAAAATAAAACCTTTGACTATGAAGCTCCTTAATATGAATTTTATTCTTCATAATGCACCATTTTGGACTTTTTTTTTCTTCCAGAAGTCTGGACTGTAGATCAGGCAGAATTTAATGATGATAAAGCATGAAAATAGTGGAAATAACTTAGTATTATGCTCAGTGATGGCAAACAATTAATATTAAGACTGCTCTGACAAACTTCAGATTCCCTCGTTTGGTAACATAAGGCATATTTTCACCGCTTTTCAGCAAAATCTGAGAGGTGTCATGTACATGGGTGGCTGAGTTGGCATGGAATGACCCCAATGTTATTTTTTGAGAACTAACCAACAGTTATTTTATTATTGTTATTTATTCAAATCCATTGAGTACCAAAAATTGGCAGATCAGATATTGATCACATATTGCTTAATTGCTTAAGTCATAATTTGAGTATTTTATTTGTGCAATGTTATTGATATGTGTTGAGGTAGGTTCAAACACAATTTTGAAATGTTTTCTGGTATCTGTTTTTTGTGAATAAAATTCATATTCAGATCTTTCGTTTTAAGTATGTAGTTTGAGAGCAGACTTTTAGAGTTTTCTCACTTTTAAAAGTTTAAGTTAATATTTCTCATCCCGGCCTCCACCTACAGATCAACGTCCGCCAGCCAGTAAAGAAGCCATGCTTAACTGGTCCCCTTATGGTCGGGCCAGTACGACCATCACCCTCCTCCGGTCCCAGCTGATGTTTGTTCTGGCCCTGGCTGTGCTTCTCTGCCCCTTGGGCCAAGTGACATGTCAGGGGGAAGGTCAGACACAGTCCCCTACCCAGGTGCTCCAGGACCTGCTGTCCCGCTATGGAGACAACAGCACCATCTCGGTGCCCCAACTGCGTTCGCTGCTGGCCCTCCTCAGCCAGGGTCAGGGTGAAGGTGAAGGTGTAAGCGACAGCAGCAATGTGGCTACGACACCTGTGATAAACACACCTCCGAAATCCAACAAATCCAAGGTAAGAACAAAAGCATTCTCTTTGTGTTGTGTTGTGTTAGTGTTCGAGTTGAAGTGCCAAATTAATGTAATAAGGAACCACATTTCGGTATTACATTTTTATAATGCAATGTTTTTGTGTAATTCAAGTGTAATTCAGAAACATGATTTAAAAATAATAATTGGTACACTGCAACTGTTTGAAACGCTTAAAGGATGAAATCAAATTGGCTTTTAACATCTGAGGACCACAGGAAATTCAATGTAAAGGCATCAACACTTTTGCAGCCAACACTATTGTAAATTATGTGCTTGTTATGTTATATTTTATCTGTCCTTTCTTCCATGCCGTTCCTTATCTCTCTATCTATCAATACATTTTTTTAATCTAAAATATGTCAGAAAATAGTAGAACTGGACTGGACCGGACTGCTTGGTGTGAAAGTGGCAAACCTTTCTTCAAAAACTGATTTTTAAAGAGACTTGGGTGTATGCAGTCAGTTATATGTGAGCTGTCGAGTGCCGGAACTATGAAAACTGTGTGCTAAAAAAGTGTCACTATTGTACAAACCAAACCAACAAAACAAGCATGTGGCTCTTTCATACCAACCCTGCTTCCTGTTTTTAAGGAGGTGCAGGTTAGCTCTCAGAACCCTTAGAACAGCCGAAGGTGTCAATCCAGCTTCAGTCCTGCCTGGAGCCGGTGCCAGATAGCTGGAATATTTAGCATATTTCCCATGCTTAGTGTCGCAGATGATCGACTTGCTTGCTGATATGATTTTGAATAGATTGACTCTTAGTTTGGTGGAAAGATGTAAACTCTTCTGAGCTTCAGAGCTTAGGGCCTCATGTAGATCAGGTGTTGGAATGGAGACGGTGAGTCTGTTCACTGAACACGTTACATTCCGATATCCTCATTATTCTGAGAACAGTTTCAGCAATCATTGGAGATAATATTGTCCTGTTGTTTTAGATTGTCTGCCTGAGTTTGATTCACTTTCACTTTTTGTCTCCAGGAGGGGAACTTGTAACATCCTCCCATTATAAGAGTACATTTTTGATAATGGATGCAGTTTCTGTGTGTGTATGGTTTGATATCTCTGATAGAAGTATTTCAGAAGTTGACGTCACTGTATGTGTCCTGTCAGCCTTTTAATTACTGGACTGAGACATCATGTCCAGTTTTATGTTGTTAGTAAACATCCATCCATCCATCGTCTACCGCTTATCCTGTATTCAGGGTCGCGGGGGGGCTGGAGCCGATCCCAGCTGTCATTGGGTGAAGGCAGGGTACACCCTGGACCGGTCGCCAGTCTATCACAGGGCCGACATGTAGAGACAGACAACCATTCACACTCACATTCACACCTATGGGTAATTTAGAGTTGTTGGTAAACATTTTAATGTTTTTTTTATTCAAATCTCAAGCAATGTTATGGCAAATTAAGCTGACCTGCAAAACAGTTTATTTAACGGAACCATCTGAGAAACCATCATTGGAAACTGTTTGATTAAATGATTTGTTCTGGCCAACCAGCAGTCCAAACCCAAATATTTTCAATTTACCATATATAAAACAGTGTTAAAGGGATAGTTTGGAATTTTGGGCAAAAGACCTATTTTCCAACTCAACCGGTGTGTTCGAGATGTTTTCAAGACATTTCATTCAGTTCTTCTAGTTGCCGAGTTCGCTTGTGCTATGGCTAGCGCAAGTCAATGGTTCTAGTTAGCATGGCTTTAAAAACAGTCTTGCCCACTCCACAGTGCACCGAGGCAAATCAATTAAAACACTAGACTGTCGATGTACATATCTGTGTTGATAGAATAATATTTGAAACAAAACTAACCTCGCATCGCATGAATCATCCATTTTTTGAGGGACTAGTTTCTCAGCAGCAGCGGAACTTTACTTTGCTCTGGTTAGTTGTGAAGTAACCACAATACGGCAACGGAGAAACGCGTGACAGAAGCCCGGCGGGACACAGTAG
Source organism: Chelidonichthys spinosus (assembly GCA_029853015.1). Taxonomy (NCBI): domain Eukaryota; kingdom Metazoa; phylum Chordata; class Actinopteri; order Perciformes; family Triglidae; genus Chelidonichthys; species Chelidonichthys spinosus. The sequence continues at coordinate 9,380,118 of CM056831.1, forward strand.
CCTAGAAGCCTAAAACGTGTACAGTTGGATTAAAAAAAATTAGTCGGACAGTTGCCGATTGTTTGGTCCCGGTTCTCAGCTCCAGCGGGGGCTATCTCGGTCTCCACAGACGCTCGTTCACGTTCTGCCCTTTGAGCATCCCTCTCGCGCAATTCTTCCTCTGTATATTCAGGCTCGTACAGGTACGGTTGGGTTTGGGTGGAAAAAAAACTCTTCAAAAGTCTTCAAAAGTTTCAGTATATTCTCCAAAAGTGTCCATTTCTGTGAGATTGAAAAACTAGCACTGCAGGCTACTCTGTGTCTGTAGCAATGACAGCAGGTAAACAAACTATTATAGAACCGGTAACTTATAAGTGCTAGGTATATCACTCCACAGCTGCCATAGCCTACTAGGAAGTATGACACGCTGCTGCTGCTGCTGCTGCTGCTGAGACATAAATCCTTAAAAATGCAAGGTTGGTTTTATGTCAAACATTCTATCAACACAGATATGTACATCGATAGTCTGCCGTTACGATGGATTTGCCTCGGGTGCACTGTGGAGTCGGTATGAGTGTTTTTAATGCCATGCTAACTAGATTCATTGACTTGCGCTAGCCATAGCACAGCAAACTCGGCAACTAGAAGAACTGAATTGAAAACGTCTCCAGACGTCTCGAACACACGGACTGAGTTGGAAAATAGGTCTTATGTGCAAAATTCCGAACTATCCCTTTAAACAGCAACTCATGTGCCTGTTTAAAATTGACCAGCACCCTGACCTCACAGAATACTTACCTGGCTAATTCAAATGTTGGTCAAGGTAAAATGGTAAGTGACTGGTATCTTTTCATTTCTAGTGCTTGCCGGTAGACACGCTGGCCATTTATAGCATCAGCGAGCAGTCACGGCTGGACGGGCAGGACTTACAGGTGTTGTGCCCCACCATGCTGCAGCAGTTGGATTCTGGCACCTGCAAGGCACATAAAGAAGAAGAGTTAAGCACTGACGTCTCGCCCAGGCCCACAGATGCTGAAGGTGAGCACCAACTTTTGACTCATTGATATAAAATGTTAAAATGTTAGCTATTTGTTTATCATGACAAGACTGAAGGTATTTGTTTTTATTTCCTGTAACGATCATCTGGTTGCCTTCTATTTATTTGAAGGAAAATGATGGTGTAGTTAAAGCTTGATGTAGCATATTCCCAATACTGTCCAAATCTATTGCAGCAAATCAATGAGCCACGCTGGTGCACTTTGCTTCGTGTCTGGCAATGAACTTGGCCACTATAGTTGATTTTATTTTTTTTATTTAATCTCACACAGTTTGTACTCATTAATGCACCGAATCTGGAGTATCTGTAGAAAACTGTTCCCGATAAATGTGGGCTTGACTCCTTTGTAACATTTGCAGAAGCATTAATTTTTTTAAATGAAAGATCACACTTTTAGAAAGGTTTAACGTCTCCAGTTGAAACTGTTGGGCCTCTGAGAAACACACACAGACTGCAGGGCTGAACAAATAGCAAAACCCACAAGTAGTGGTAGACCGATTAATGACATTTTGAGATAATTGGCATCAGGCATTATATATCAGCCATCGGCCACCCTGCGCTCTTAATATTGGCATCAGCATTTGGAAAAACCCATCGGTCAACTACTACCCACAAGCCCGGGGCAAGAATAAACACATTGGGGTGTTTTCTTGGACTGATGGTGGAAATGATGAGCCACCTTGCTTCTACAAACTAAAAGTAAAGACAAACTTTATCAGGTAAAGTGCAAGCAAGCATTTAAATTATCCTGTAAACAGGAGTTTAGTTGGGCGGTGTTGGAGAGGATAGTGAGCAAAACTCCAAATATGTATTGCACAGTTTGAGAGCAAGGTGGATAAAACATGACAATTAAAGTTTGTCTCTGTTTTTATTATATTAAACAATTATAAACTAAACCATATGTATAGGGGGAAGTTAAAATGTGCAATGGGGAAGTTGATTCCTGACCTCTTGACCACAAATTTTAAAGAATATTAATGTTGAACCCAGGGTTCGGGAAGTTAGAGAGGTGGATTAACCTACTCTTAGTTTTGGTCTTTTCATGGGATTTGTTGGTAATAACAAAAACATCAGCAGCCTCACCCTGTCCTTTAACTGTCCTTTAACACCTAGATTGTATGTTAGATGAATATGGATTGTGCATTTTTTAATATACTGGTAGCATTTATTGGTACAGTTTTGCTTTTGACTGATTTGCTTTTTACAGCTTCTTTATTTATCCAGTGTTTATTTGAACTCTTCTGTTCCTTTTAAAATGAGCACATCAACATTTCTGTCAATAAATAATTCATTAATTACAAGCTTTTCTTAATCAACTCATTTTTTTACATTTGTGTTTTCATCCAAATGCAAGACCTTGAAAACACATCTATTTCATGCGTTTTCAAGGTCTTATTTTGTCGCCTAGAGACAGTGATATCGTGATGTCCCCAAAGGAGATGAAAGCCAAAATAAGCATGCACAGTAAGCCAAGGCTCAGATTGCATTTTTCAATTTGGCTTAAAAACCAGCATATTATTTTAGACTCTCCAATCGTGCTTCAGTCAGCATATCCTTTTATGTCACAGAGGTCTCACCCAGGTAAAGACAGGCAGGAAAGCATCCCTGCAACAAAATGCTCTTCTTTCCTTGGCTGCTGACTCGCTGTAACTTCATACAGACTTTTGAATGTCCTTGAGAGCCCTGGAAGCCATTTTGGCATCTTCATCCAATTTAAAAAGCCTTTGAGTTCTTGTTGAGTGGAAGCTAAACTGGCATTGCAGTATGCAGCCGGTATAAGAGGCTAGCTAATGATAGACAAAGAATTTGGTCAACTTGTCGTGTGATGTTCTGCCCGTGAGGCTGCAGCAGAACTCCTGTCCGAAAGCAGCACTGCTTTTCACAGAACAAGAAAAACAACATCCATTATCCATGTGATTACTGTGGACATCAGTGGCCTCTCGTTCTTAGTAAGTACTTACATTGTGCTGCAGCCTTACGCATTTCAGGTCTTACTGTTAACCCAGTTGAACTCATCCTTTGGCAGGTAGAGGAGAAACAGTGTAATGGCCCAGAGCTCCGGCTCAATCTCTCTCTCTCTCTCTCTCTCTCTCTCTCTCTCTCTCTCTCTCTCTCTCTCTCTCTCTCTCTCTCTCTCTCTCTCTCTCTCTCTCTCTCTCTCTCTCTCTCTCTCTTCTCTCTCTCTCTCTCTCTCTCTCTTCTCTCTCTCTCTCTCTCTCTCTCTCTCTACACTGACAAAATTGTTTTCCCTTATCATCCACTCATGTGCCCTCAGCTCGCCTCACACTTGCCCTAGTAGACGGCTTATTTTGGCTTGAGAGCTGTTTTTCTTTGCAGATGCTGTGAAGATCTGCCAGCAGCAGGGAGGCGGATGTCATGGAAATCTCTATTGCAAATCTCACATACCTGATCTTGTCTCATTAGATTTACTGTCAAAAGACAGGTCACATTAAGGTCAAACCTATCTCTCCCCTAAGAGCACTTTGAAATGTTGTAACAATATTTAGTGCCACATTTATGCGATCACAACATCATTGTATTGAAAGAACTGTCTGATTGATGATGGCGTGCTTAAGTTGCATTAGCACGCATTATGCTGGGTTTGTTTTAACGTTTCGCCTTCCTCTTCCATCCAACCTTCCCTTCACTCAAACCTTCAGTGTGGGGCTTTTCTTTCCTGAGCGTCACAGTGATCAATCTCTTCTCCCTCACCGGAGTCTTCATCATGCCCCTGATGAAGACGCGCTATATGAAATACGTGCTCACGTTTTTCGTCGCTCTTGCCATTGGCACGCTGTACTCCAATGCCATCCTGCAGCTCCTGCCAGAGGTTTGCCTTCCATCCATCCATCCATATTTCTATCTAAACGTTTTATTTAGACATCTTTTCACGTCCCATGAACCCTTTTTCTGCTTTTCAATAACAAAAAGCCAACATTGAAAGTCTCTTTATTTCATTTTAGTGCCACATGTTTATAAAAATAGGGCACATACACTCTCCATTGTCTGTCTTATTTTCATATTCCTCTTCACCTTCCTCTCTTTCCTGCCTTTGTGTTCTCTTGGGCTGTAATAAGCACTGTGGAAGGCTGTTTGGTTTGGTTTCACTACCCTCACTGCATCACCGATCTGGCTTTTCTGTTTGTGTGCAATGTATGTTTGCATCTGTGTCTGTGGCTTTTCTGGCAATGAGTTCTAGGTCAGTTATGAGGTTTTTCTTGGAGATGGAGTTCGGCTCTCTCTTCTGCGACTGCAGCATGTAGAACAGCTAGACAGATTTGATAATAGTGTTTCACTCACTCTGTTTTTTATGGCTTTGGGATTCATACATTTCAGTTTGTGTAAAACAATCTTGAAGTGGGGTGCAGCACTCTTACGGCATCCTTCACATTTAAAAGTGACCCCAGCATCGCTCCTTCTGCTACTGATGGGCAAAACACTTTCAAAGTTAATTTGGCCATTTTTGTGTCTGCAGTGATAACTAGTGTCCACCTTGGCTAGGGCAGGACAGATGCAAACTAGGACAACAGTATGTCTGTACTGTAATTTTACCTGAATCACCTCCCCTCGTTATCAAATTGCATGGGTTTCAAGGACTGCTTCAGAGGAGAACAAATTATCATCTTCAAATGCAAATGAAAGGCTGTGTCATTTCTCTTATTGTGAATCAATGGGCAATGTTTTCTGTGGTGTCTTTTGAAATCACTTTTTTTTCTCAGGTGTATTTCATTCACTTGTTTCTTTTCATTTCAGGGAGATAACTGGTTGGTGTTCTTTTTCCCCTTAACCTGGTGACTAATCTGATAAAATCCGTTGTCTAATTTGACTACATCTTTGTCCTTTTTTTCCTCACCTTCCCCCCTTCTTTCCTCTGCCTCCTCTCCGTTGCTCAGTGTGGGGTTATGGGATCCTGTGTGTGACACTGATCTCTCTGTGTTCGCTGGTCGGGGCGAGCGTGGTGCCCTTCATGAAGAAAACCTTTTACAAGCGACTGCTGCTCTACTTCATAGCCCTGGCCATTGGCACGCTCTACTCCAACGCCCTGTTTCAGCTCATCCCAGAGGTAGTGTCGATGCTGCCGTGACTCACTTAGCTGCAGCTCCTTCACAGTCCAAGGTTGCTATGGCATTTCTAGGAAAAGGATGCGTTGTTGTTGTGAAGAACTCATCCTTTCAACAGCAATCATGCCCCCAGTGAATTGAGTGACAAGCAAAATATCCACCATAGTTTAAAAAAAGAAAAGAGGTTTCAATTTTTAAATAGTAAATGCATAGAAATGGTTGTGACTGCTAATTATATTAGTCCAATGCATGACGTGAGTGTTGCTGTTTAGCTGACTTTCAGTCTAGGCTGAATTTCAGACACAACCCACAAAGAAACTGTTTTATAAATGCTGTTTAGACGGTGCACACACCCATAATGCCAAGTTTGTGTAATCTGAAATTTGAGTCAGTTCACATGGGATGAACAGAACGGGAAAAACATTTGTATACCTCAGCTTGTGGCAGTTTGTGTCTCCTGGAGGGGACACGGTTACGTACATAATTCAACCTGTCTCAGGTTAGAATGTGAAATATCTCTGTAATCTTTAAAAGGACGTCAGCTCTAGTTGATATTTTTGTTCACTTGACAGCGAATCTAAATGTGGGAAAATGATTTCTTCACGCTTTGCCGGGATTGAAAGTTCACTCTTATCTTCATCTTCATCTACGCACCTCAGACACACTTAGAGTTCAAAACCGACCACTAACTGTGGACTTTCAAAAACCTTGCTAAATTATATTTGTCAGTTGTTTCAAATAACACCTAATTTAAGAAAATACCATATCAAGTGACGTCAGGCATTTATGTTGTGATAACCGCTACTATAAATACTCATCACAAGCTAACACCATCTTCTTTCTTGCAATCGTAGGCCTTTGGTTTTGACCCTAAGGTGGATTTCTATGTGTCCAAGTCTGCGGTGGTGTTCGGAGGCTTTTACCTTTTCTACTTCACTGAAAAGGTCCTCAGAGTGCTTCTCAAAAAGAAAAACAGGGTGAGTGCACGCATAGCAAGAATTTTGTGATATATTTATTGCATCATTGTTAGATACAGCTGGTGGGGAAAAAGGCACATTATCATGGCAACAATGAGCATATCCATTAGTTAAATACATAGTATTAAAATGTGCCAACTTTACAGAGCTTACATGATGATTATGATTACTTTTATATGGACGCTGTCAACGCAGGAGTCCTGAAGACAAAAAGTTGTTGTAAGCTGAATGTTATTCATCTTTACAATAATTGGTTATGCAAATAAAGCTGTATCACATTATTATTTGGTCAGAGCACCATCATGACATAAAGATAAATGAATTGTTCTGTGGCAAGTTTAACCAGTTTGACAGGGCGTTAACAAAGTCCTGCCCAAGGCAAGTATTGCTTTACGTTAACATAGTATGCTACTGTACGTACTGTAGTAGAAAAATGTGTTAAAAATGTTCGTCAAAGAGGAATTCAGCTTAACCTTTATTCGTCTTTTTATGGGCTAACATCACAAAGCTTTAACCATTCCATGGCGTCAGTGATAACCTCCAGCTATACCTATCCACCTAATAATTTTATATAAGTAGTCTATAGAGAAGGTTTACTGGCTACATCAATTGTTTGTGTTCTTTTTGATTTTTAAGGTCTAGTATTGAGTCCATGCTGAACCTAAACTTTGTTCGAGTTCATGGCTTTCCTTTACTGCTATTTTTCCTTTCCTCCCTATATATGGTGAGGTATTCTATTCATGAGTTTGATCTATAATGTGATTAGTTGGCGTGTGTGTGTGTGTGTGTGTGTGTGTGTGTGTGTGTGTGTGTGTGTGTGTGTGTGTGTGTGTGTGTGTGTGTGTGTGTGTGTGTTCTCTATACAAAATCGAGTGTGTTACTAGTGTGACTTTTACATATATTTTTTTTACTCTCTTGGGTGCGTGCCTTCCCTGTTTTGCCACGGTGCAGTAGTAGTGCATTTGGCTGTTTTAACACTCCTCCACAGCTAACACACTGATCACTGTATTCAGGGTACAGTACTGTTTAAACTTCACTTTAAATTTTATTCTAAAACCTTCTTTACTGAAATGATGAGCCTCAGCCTTTACTGGGAATCTCCATAGAGAGATTCCCAGTAAATCTGATTACATTCACAAAAAGCAGCCATGAATGTACAGTAAATGGGGTGATTGTGGGATATTTGCTCCACCTTGTGGTTATTGTGCTTTGAGCCACATGGTCCAGCCAATTAACAACTAACAAGTCGACCTGCTGATCCAATTACAGAAGCTCTTTGACCCTTATTTGCACCTACAATGCTGCTGTCAGAGCTTTCATTTTACTGCCAAAGATTTATCAAAAAAGCCAATTCAAAACAGTCAGTTAAAACATTTTTTGGAAGTGTAATTCTGTGAGTAGAAAAACACTGAATTTGTTCTGCTTCCTGGTTCTAATTTTTTAATTTGCTAGAATGTGTCATAATGACCTTTGTGTCTCAAGCTTTTAATCAGCATCCTTAAAGCAAACTTTAATAAAATGTCACTAATTAAAATGATCTCTAGAAGAGTGAGACAGGCAATGGTTTCATTTGTCTTCAATCGTATGTTTTTAAGCCATTGTGTAGTCAAACAAAACCAAATAGGAGTTAATGGTACGTTCCCAAGAGGAAACAGTCGCACAAGATGCTCCAATGAGACCAAAGAGGCAACGGACGCCTTGAGGAAGGTTCAAGGAAATAATGTGCCTAATTGCCCATCTGTTCTTCTCTTATGGATTTGAAGTTCAAGGTTATTTTGTTTTTGTCATGATCAAAATATCCAGTTATTGGATCCTTTAAAATCTATTCTGTATATTACTAATGCATAATTCATTATGTGTTAATCCTAATGTCAGTTTTCTCTCTGGCCCTCAGAGCCACGGTCACAGTCATTACCCCGGTGCAGATGTGGAGGAAGGCGAGAAGGAGAAGCTGCAGCAGAACGGAGAAGCCAGCAGTCTGGCTCTGGGCAAGGTGGATGCAGGGGAGGGCGAGCTCATGCTCAGTCCTGCACAGACCCCACAGGTGAGGGTGGAGGCCAGGAGGAGGAGAAGACCTCATTTATTTTAGATTGCTCTGTTATGGGACAATATTATGTTAATCACATTGTCTTATTGCTTATAACCAATGCGATGCTAGATTTAATGTTGTGACACTGTCGGCACATGTTGCGGATGTAGGCTTGTTTTAAGAATGTGTCATAATTACAAATGTTGGTTTGCAAAATCCAACCAAATCCAATTTCAAATTCTGTCTTTGTTTTAGCAAATGAATTAAGAAACACATCCGTTCAAAATGTGGTATTTGCATAATGCTGCACACTCCTTTCATCCCAGGACTCCCAGAGCCCAGATAGCGGCGGTCGGTCCACCACCGGTGGTGGTGGCTGCTATTGGCTAAAGGGGACTGCCTACTCTGATATCGGCACCCTGGCCTGGATGATCACGTTGAGCGACGGCCTGCACAACTTTATCGATGGCTTGGCCATCGGCGCCTCCTTCACCGCCTCCGTCTTCCAGGGCGTCAGCACGTCCGTGGCTATCCTGTGTGAGGAGTTCCCCCACGAGCTTGGTGAGTCAGGACAGGTATTTAGCCAGCAGATGTTTAATAACTGCTTCCTTGAGTGTCTACCAAGCTGCAAGTCTCACCTGATAACATTTTCTCCTCTTAATGTCAATCTCTTTCTGTTCCCAGGAGACTTTGTGATCTTGCTGAACGCTGGCATGAGCATACAGCAAGCTCTGTTCTTTAACTTCCTGTCAGCCTGTTGCTGTTATCTGGGCATGGGCTTTGGCATCCTGGCGGGCAACAGCTTCTCCCCCAACTGGATCTTCGCCCTGGCAGGAGGGATGTTCCTCTACATCGCTCTGGCAGATATGGTCAGTGTTCGGAGGAAAAAGAAAATGAGGTCACCACAGATGCATATGTTGTCATGAGGTTTTTCATTAAACATGCTACTAGAAGATCTTTAATTTTGATTCGACACACCAGAAGAGAGCATTAATAGTTGGGGAAAGTATGTCACATCCATATATCTATGGTCACATCATGGTTATGTCATGAAACTAAATCTATAACCAAACAACAAAAATGCATTCAGAAATGTGAGGATTTTTTTTTGCCAGCAGCCAAAAAAACCCTCACATTTACACATTTATCCAGTAAAAGCGAAAGGTGAAAAAAACGAAATAGCTAAATCTCCAGCAACACTTCATTGGGCCACTTTGAAATTCCTGCCCAGTTTCTAAAAAATAGATTTAATACAGGAAACATAATGATTATTTGACCACATAATTAGAGAGATTAATCAAAAGTACCCCAAAAATAAATGGGACCATTGTCTGTCCTGATCTCGACACTGATTGCCAGTAGATGTTTTGACAGCCTTCAGGATCATTTCTTCATTAGATATCTTGCTGCTGCAGTACAATTAAATGTGTCAGACTATTAACTTAAACACACAATCCATCAATTTAGTATTGATGGTGACTTTGTGACTACCAATATGTTAAAGGTCCCATATTATGGAAAACAGGTTTTCTCTGGTCTCTACATCTATAAACTGGTCCTCCCTGAGCCTGCCAACTCCCAGGATGAGGAAAACAAGCGACTCCTGCATGGTCTCTGCAGCCCACCCACTGGTACAACGATGCTCCTACGGGCTGTTCAGATTCAGCTCACATCGTTACGTAACGAAGGGAGTCATTTGCATAGACCGAACTCCTCTGCACATGTCCGACAGAGCGCCGTGCACAACGGTCGCGGTCTGGTCTCTTGCGGTTCATTTCGAATGACAATGTGCCGGCTACGGTTCATGTTAGCTTGTATGTGTGTGCTAAACACTTCACATCGGACTGCTTCAGTAACGAGGGTCAGTACAAAGCTGGCTTTGCCTCGACACTGACCCTCGTAATAGAATCTGTCCCAACCATACGGGACCCAGCAACTTCACCTGAGACACATAGGTGAGCCATAGCCATACATCCACCGTAAACATTGGCGCATGATGCCGCTAGCGTAAGCGGCATCCTCTCCGTCTCTCTCCAAGTAAGCGATGACGGACGGAGCTCATTAGCATTTAAAGGCGCAGACACAGAAACAGCCTGTTCTCAGCAGAGCTCATTTGAACCACATTTGAAAAACAGTGTTGTTGGACCTCTGACAGCTGTGTGCACTTGATGGAAAACAGTATAATATGGGATCTTTAATGTTGTACCCTAGGTGCTTGGTAAATGCCCACATCTTTTAACTCTAATACAGGCTCTCTGTTCAAAATGTGTAGCTGAGATCCCCCGATGATGTCACTGGAGTCATTTGACAAAGCTTCTTAAGACTTGTAAGCCTGATTTAACAGGCGGTGCATAATCCAGATGTCATGTGTATGGCTTTAAATACATTTGAAGAAATTCTTTCTCTCTGTTTTTTTTTTTTTAATTTGCATCTCAGTTTCCAGAGATGAATGAGGTGAGTCGTGAGGAAGAGGACGCCGGCGGCAGCAGCTTCCTCCTCACCTTTGCCATCCAGAACGCCGGCCTGCTGACGGGCTTCTCCATCATGCTCCTCCTCACCATCTACTCTGGACAGATACAGCTGGGCTAGCCCCGGACTGTCGGCAGGCCTTTGGCCTCTGGAGTTTTGGTAGTTTGGCTGCTGTGCGGCAGGTACGCACATCTCCTCTATCGAAGATGTTTGAGTAGCCATTCAAGCAGAGTTCCCACATGCAGTAGATCCCGGGCGGTGAGGGGTGGCAGCCATCTTTTTCATGATTTTTCAGCATTTTCCGGACAACTGCTCCCTCCAACAGTCTAGAAATATAACAGAATCAGCACTCAGCCTGCAGAGACGGGTTAAAGACTTCCGAACTGATGTGCAATACCCACCCAGTCACTCAAACTTCTCTCTGCTCCCCAGACTACTGATCAGCCATTTTGGCTTTGTTTGTTTCTCTCAGATGTGATTGAGCCACAACTGTTGGGTTTCGGTAGATCCAGACAGAGTATTCTTATCACTAATCCTCTGTGCACGCAACACTTCCTCAGGAGGTGGGAGAAGCACAATCAGGTAACAGCAGCTGTATTATTGACGTCCTTGAGTGTTTACCCGTCTGCTCCAGACTTCAACCCCCCTCGCCTCTCCCTCTCATTCATTACATACCAAAAACAAATAAGGACCTGAGCTGGAATTTAATTTCAGACTTTCCACTGGACTTTGTTATGTGTGTGTTGATGTTATATTTTTTCTACACGATAAACATGACATTGGACTTTTGAAGACCAAATATGGGCAGACCATTGGGTGAAGGGCTACACAATTACGTTTGGAAGGCAAACTTTACTTGTCTCCATCTTCAGCTTGCAGTTAGAAATCCCTAATGAAGCCCAGATCAGATTTGTAAAGAAAATAAAGTCTGGAGTTTGATATTAGTGGCTTTATCTAGATCAGACACAAACACACTCAACATTTCAACATATAGTTTACCATCTGTGCCCTTCAATATTATAGCATTTAATTGTTTTTAATATTCCTTGTATAAATCTTAAAATCTTCACACATCCCACTGACTATTTTTCCCAGAATGATCCATCTTTGGCAGTCCAGCAATAGTCTGAACTTTCCGCTTATCCATATTAATCACATATAATAATGATATAAAAATGAAGTTGTATACTGTATCTAGTCCTCTGATTCTCTCTGAGTTACACCATATGGCCAAAAGTATGTGGATATGCGGATACTTGTTTGTTGTTGGGTTGTTTATCATGGTCTGCTTTAACTTTCAGAGCTACTGTAAGCATCCGTGTTTCAAAAAATACCTTGAACCGCTGTTCTGAAGATGCAAACTGAATCCTTAAGAATATGGATCAGGCAATTAATCGATTAGTCAAGAAAACAATCGATAAAAGTTTAGACGGACAACTTTTTAACTTTTTTTTTAACCACAGCATTTGCTTGTGGTATTAGTTTGAAATGTGCTTGTATGCTACTACATACAATGAATGATATTTTAGAAAATTAGTTTCCAACTTTGTGTTTCAGTTTCCTGTTTCAACGTGCCGGGAAGCCTGGAACTATAAGACCAATTCATGGTTTTATGGTGAATCTAATGTTTGACTGTCCACATACTTTTGGCCAGTGAAAATACGGTTTATTGTCATTAATGTTGCTTTGTTATTGGAGAGTTCAGGGGACCTGAAAATAACTGTAACAGTATTGTTTAGGATGAAACAGCCATTCACACAATAGCAACATAGTGTTACTGTTCGAATTTGTTGATCCTTATTCATATTTTCTCCGTTCAATATTTAAAATTAAACAGAATAAATGATCCAAATCTTACTTTTCTGTAGATCCAATTTTAGCATAGAATAGAGCTGTAGATTCATAATTTTAAGAGATAGAAACTGGAAGCCATGATTGGCCTCACATTAAGACTTAAATGTTGTTGTTTTTCCTGGATGGAGAAGGAAAACTATTAAAGCGGGTACCAGAAGGTACTGTTTTACCGCTGCTTGATATTTAAGAGGAATGGGAGATTGTGTATTATTTAAGCCATACAATATTTATTTTGTGCTTTACACCCAAAATAAAATATTCAGTTTCGGTTTACATAAAAAAAAATCAGTCTTTTTGTTTGTTGTTTATCTTTGTTTTAGTGTTTTATTTTGAAGAAATGGGACGTCTTATTTCATTAGCACCTTTTTAAAAAACTGGAGTCAGATCATAGACACGCATAGATACAGAATTTGTAGCCATTCATAATAGTATAAGCTCATAAGGTTTTAGGTCAGACACAAACCAGTAAGTACTGTAAGTTAAGATAATAAATCCAGGAGCACACAGATAATAAGACATTATTGGTGGAAAAACACAAACCTTTCAACAGAAGTCTCTCTGTTTCAGCATTCAACAACCAACCAATGTCTGGCTTTCTGGGTGTTTTGATAATTTGATAGAAGCGCTTTTCATATTGTACCTAATGTAATTTATGGGAATCCTCATTAGCCTTCTCTGTGAGTCATGGAAATCTTTTTTATAAACATCCTTTTCCAAGAAAAAAAAAATGTGTCAATTGTCATTATTACCTTGTTCTGTCATCTTAACAGTCTATTTATGTTCCTAATGAACTGTCACCCTGCTTCGTTTAGGGTATTGGTGTAATATTCTATATTCTGTTTTTTAGAGTCACTAAAGTTAGCAGATGAGTTTAGTTTAGCCCAATACTAAACTGAAGATAAAAAAAGCATGTTCATTAGCAAGGGCTGGTGGATCTAATGTGACCACATTATCAGCGAATCACATAAAACTGTCGTGGAAGAAGAACTTCTGCTTAAGTAAAAGATGCATTTTTTTTTTACTGTATATTCTTCTATTTATCTTGTTCAGTTTCTCACCAAGGGGTCAGTGAAGTCTTATTTTAATATTTTTATTTAACATCATAATGTATTTGTTGTATATACAGTATTTTGTATTAAACTGAATCTGCAAAGAAATTAAAGTTATCAGAAAAAGTGGAGTAAAAAGTACCATATTTCCATCTAGTAATCTATGTCAAGTAGCAGTAATACTCAAAAATACTTGAGTAAAGTATTTATTACTCAAGTTATGAACTGAGGTCAATTTTGAGATATTTTAATGTTCTATGTATAAAAAGTGTTTAAACTATATAATATATGATGTACAGGTACAGTTTATAGTGTATGTTATTGTTACAGGACTATTGCAGGGATTCTTCCTGACTCTGTCACTTGAGACTCATGTACGTAATTGCTTTCAACATCTGGATAATGCAGGGGATTGATGGATGCAACAGAAAAAAAACGTTTTATGACAGACAAACTCAAAGTTAGGCTTTACATTTGTTTGTTTTTGTTACAGTTCATGGCTGTACTGTAATTCATCCATAGACCCTAAACCACACTAATGCTTCGCCCTGGTGTCCACCAGGGGGCAGTAAAGACATTCAAATGTAGAAAAAAAAACAAAACAAATGCGCGTCACTTCCGGGCCCAACACAGGTGATCAGAAAACGTTCTGGATAGAAACGAAACTGCTGAAAGCTGCGACGACTTTAATGAGATGGCTTGAACGAGTCACAGACAGTCACGTTAACAGGTGAACAGATTTATTAAACTTATTAATAGCCTGTAATGTTAGTTATCCTACATACGTGTCATAAGAGGACGGTTACATAGTCACCGGCTGGATAGCCACGTTACGTTAACGCTAGCATCTCTCCATTCATCGACGTACCGTCAGTTCGGTTGAACTTGGTAATTAGCAGATAGCTAGCAAGCTACCTTGTTGTACTGTTTCAAGTCAAAGGTCGGCTAATTAAATACAAAGCTATTATTAGCATATTCCTATGGATCCGTGACGGTAGTGGTTAACAGGTGGCTACATGTCTTTTCAATAGCAGTGATAACTTCGTTGATTTAACTAGCTAGCGGATAGTTAACTTGGCTAACTGACTGACTGTAGCCTATAAACTGCTACCGTTAGCTAGCTAACGAGGGCTCCCTTTGGCTCAGCAGTGTAGACACGTATTAGCCGCTAGTATTAAGGACGTGTACAGGACGTATTAATCTAAAGCCGGAGAATTGTTCCCACAGATGTTGATTTGCAGTTATGTCACTGTGGTACCGTTAGAGGCTACGGGTTTGTTGTACAATGACAATAAACCTTAGACTATTATATTATAAAGAACCATTAGACTAGATTAGATTCAACTTTGTTGTTGTCATGGATAATAAAGGACAGTGTACGTAATGTGCCTCCATGTCAGTTTTTGACTAATATTTATAGAATCTTAAGCTTTTAGGGGAATCTGATTCGAATAAAATCTACCTGTGTTTGTGTTTGTATTTCTTATCAGATTATTGTATAATAATCCCCCCCCCCTAAGACTAATAAATACCTGAAACACTATACTCAATATTGCGATAAAGCCATCTCAAAAAGTATGATTTAATTTTTAAACACCTACAGTTACTCTGAAATGACCAACATAGAGAAGCTACATTGGTTTTTAATCTCTTTGTATTTGTGTGATGTTGGCAGATAAAACAAGAGAGGGAGAAGCCATGGCCAGTATCCGAGTGCCATTGGATGAGCAGCAGGTGACTGAGCCGGGCCCGCTGGGCAAAGACTGCACACTGCCTGCACTGGTGAGTTATATCTCCTCCCTTTTTGTTGTACAGAAATGCCCAGCAGGCTGTTGTCCTCCAGGAACAATCCGATTTACCTCAAAGTCCGGCTTTATCCAAGTCCAACCCTGTGGTTTCTGTTCCACCTCAGCACCCGACCAGGAAGGAGGAGCGCTGCTTTGTGCCTTACAAATCCCCACCAGAAGATGGCTCTCCTGCTGAGGTGGAGGAGTTTTTGGAACATGCCAAATTTATCCTGGAGGACCTTGAGTGGCTCCTTGCACTGCCCCACGACAAGTTCTGGTGTCAGGTGAGGGGCTGTTACTATGTAAACATCTCTGGAACGATGTATGTAAATGAAAATACACTGTGAATTCAGTTTCTTCTTTTGCCTTCTGGTAAATGTCCTCTCCCCCTCTGTTATTGTCTATTGCCTCCACCAGGTTGTGTTTGACGAGTCTTTGCAGAGATGCCTAGATTCATACCTGCATCACGCTCCTCGCAGCCTTGACCTCGCCACCCTGCCATCCTCCCCGGCAGTGGCTGACATGCAGCGCTCCATTCATAGGGCCGTCTTCTTGACTTTCCTCAGGATGGCCACACATAAAGAGTCGAAGGTAGGATCGGCACCCAAATACAAACTTTAAAGAGGGAATGATCTACTAATCACTGGGGGAAAAAAACATTTTGATTAGTAACCAGATATGACTGCACATCAAGTATACTATTCAGCTTAAAATGAAGTGGAGGTGGTTTCATCCTGAACATGTGCACACGTGTGCATGTGTATTGTCCTGGAGAGTGTATGGTAAACTGTGGCCAAATTGTTACAGGGATAGTCAATGGTGTCTAATGTGAGACTTATAATATGACCGCAAATACTGATATCCTGTAAAACGAGTTGATTCTACTGGCAAAATATTATTTACACACAGGTAGGTCTGCTGTTCGTTAAAGCATTTAAAAATGACAAAATAAAAAAAAAACTCCCAAGTACACACCCTTGACATACTGTTTAACCTCTTCCACAGGAGAACTTCCTCACCCCGGCTGTGTTTGGAGAAATTATCTATGAGAACTTCCTGTTTGACATTCCCAAAATCCTGGATCTATGTGTGCTCTTTGGAAAGGGCAACAACCAGCTCTTGAACAAGATGATAGGTAACTTTGTTAAGGTTAATCTTTAGTCATTAAAGTGTATTTTGATGACTTGAATTAAGTGTTTTCAGATAAATGGAAAAAAATAAATAAATACGTAGTGAAGATGTGTAGTTTTTTGTGTTCTCACTCTAACTGATGATCGTTTTAGAGAACATCTTTACCCAGCAGCCATCTTACTACGTTGACCTGGGTGAGACGGTTCCTACTGTGTTACAGGTAAGATCAAATTTAAAAATACAACTGTATCTGAATATGGAAACTGTAAAGCTGTAAAAAAATTGGTTTATTTAGGTTTTCCAAAAGGTAGTTACAAGACACAAAGATGACATACCGTTTATGGTAAATTGTAACTGTTTTTCTGTGAGATTCTAGATTAATTTCCTCCTCTTATTCCCTCCTTTTATTCTCTGTCACCTTCAGGTTTTCGACACCATCCTGGATCAGTGTGGTCTCCACTGTGAGGGAGCCGCCGCCATGGAGCCGATGAAGTTGAACGCACACAAACAGCCCACTGCCATGACCATGAGCCAGCAGGTCAGACAGACACACGTATCTCCAAATATATACGTCATGCAGGATTTAACAGGCTGTTCTGGCATGTAAATTTCTTCTCTGCAAAAGTGAATTCTGGTTATTCAGATTTGTGGTCTTATTTTTATCAAATGTAAATGTTAATACTAGGATGACTTTCTAGTATTAACTAGTATTGACTTCCTGCTTTAAGCCTAACTGTATAAATCAGGCCTTCCCTAGAAACTAGATTGCTTAGCATCATTAATAGTCCAACAATTGTTCATTCTGTATTAGAAATATAGCTTGTCTGCAAGTTTCTGAAGGGTCAGATGCTGAATCGATTGAATATTTAGCGTTTTATGTCTTGTATTGAATTTATATAAATATTGTTGTTTTGTGTATATACATTCTAAGTTTCTTTTTAACTGGTCCTTAAAAAGTCATAAATCATCGCTGATCAAAACTGGACCGTTATTGTTGTATAATCGGTTAGCTTCCTAACAGCGACAGAAAGGCTTGGCAACAAGCAGCCAGTGTTTCATGTCAAAGGTTTTACCTTGGGTAAGACTTTCACCTTGGTACAGGAGATTAGAACACTACTGCTTCAGGTCATTGATATACGTGTTTTCTTTTCTCAGGATCTTGTAGATCTTATTCTGTACCTGTGTGACTCAACCACCACCATTCATGCCTTCCTGGACATCTTTCCTGCCGCCTGCTCCAGCTTCCACTCCCATGGCTTCCTCAGCAGGTAGTCAGATGAAGTGAACAGGTGATATCGCAGCGGCGTCTTCTCAAACGCTTCTCATGGTCATTTTGTTCTGTCTCCTGGCAGACTGACCTCATTTTATGAGACCGCTGTGCCTGACCTCGAAAAGGCGGTGAAGAAGAGAAACTTTGAGGATAAAGGGTGAGATTCTGCTGCATTTAATACTTAAAAAAACACACCAAAATACTGAGATCTGCTTGCTGAATATGTCAATGAATGATGGTGAATAATCCCCTTTTAGTCTTCAGGAGGACTTGTGGAAAAGGTTGTCTCACTCTTGTCGTAAGATAGTGGAGATGGCTCACCTGCTGCTGCATCACACCTGCCTTCAGCCGATCCTGGAGGGGTGAGACGTCCAAACACTCAACATGCATCTTAGCAGAATTGGCATTACACGTATGCTGAGTTAATTCTGCTGGATATTGTTACCTTGCAGGGGAGAACACATGCAAACCTTTGCAGAGGAGCTTCTACAACACTTCACATCTTTTTTAACTGAGAAGAGGTAAAATAATTGGTTACGATCAGGGGACACCTCCGAGGCTCTGGGGGTTTTAGCCTCCATTAAATCTCAGAAGAAGTTTTTCTCTTCAAGTACACTGAAGCGGTTTGCCATTTGGATTCTTTGTCCTATCAGGTTCTTGTCGGACTATGACGAGCACTTCCCCATCACAGACGACATCAGCCTCCTACAACAGGCGCTCCCTCTCATGTATCCTTATCTGCTTAAACTTTTGTACACAGAAAAGACAAACCACTAGTGGTTTAATTTCCTTGACTGCCTGCTTCCCTCAGTGATGAGACGAGGACGTCCTACCTGCTGCAGGGGGTGGAAAGTGCCTGGGACAGTGTGGGTCGACGGAGACCACACAGCCAGATTCATCATCAGGGAGCAACAGGTGGAGCAGCTACTGCTGGCTTTAAACTTGAGGATCGAGAGCCAGAAGGGAAAGAGAGCCCGAGGGGAGCAGAGGCCATGTTGGATGTTCCCCGAAAAGGAAACAATGTGAGTTCTGTAATAATTTCAGCTAATATAATAAGGCCTTATGATTGCTCAGAATCCTTTATTCATCATTGGCTGAGGGAATTCTGGACAGATTATGACACACTGTTCAGGGTTAAGGTTAGGGTAGGATACGTTAAGGTCAAATGTAGGGCTGCAGTTGTTTTCTTATCGTTCATTCTTATCTTCTGGATTAATCATTTGGTCCATAAAATCTCCCAAAATTGCCATTATAATTTCTCATAGTCCATATCTGCTTCATGTTCATCTTCGACCAAAAGTCCAAAATATTCAGTTATGTTTAGTACTTTCATGTATGACAAAGAAAAGCATCTAATCCTCACATTTGAGAACCAATTTAGCTCAAATAGCTCAAACTATTGTTCAATTGTTTAAATAGTATCAAATAAGTTTCTGTTAACCTTCCAATCGGAAATGTTAATTTAAGCACCTGTCATTAATAAAGTACTTTACAACAACTGCATTAAACAAAACTAAATAAAAAATAAATATATTATAAATATATATCAATTAAATGGTGATTAAATCTAAGCCGTGAGACACTGACAGTGTTGTCTGTTTGCTAACAGGGTGCGGTGTGTGCGATTAGCGAGGCGGAGCTGGAGTCTCTGCTGTCGTGTATCAGGGACCTGCTGCCGGATCTGGGCGAAGGCTTCCTGCTCGCCTGCCTGCAGGAGTACAACTACAACTCTGAGCTGGTCATCAACAACATTCTGGAGGACCGCCTCGCCCCCAACCTGGACAAACTGGACCGAGACATGCCAAGGTGCCATTCCACACCTTCACCAATAATGAGAGATCGTGCTGCTGAGATTCTGCTGCTTGTTGTTCAAAATACGTATTTGTGTAATTTCAGTGTGTCATCAGAAGACACATTTCAAAATTCACCAAAACATTCAGACTTCATACAAGCACTAAATAAGTTATGATCACCCGTGATATAGAGGGAGTGTCTAATATTGATGTGAAGGGTGTATGAGCCATGTTTGACTCGGTTCTCCTTCTGTCCTTTCAGGCCGGTGAAGGAGGAGATCCCACAGGTTCTGAACCTTAGATCCAACGTGTTTGATGATGACGAGTTTGACGTTTTCCGCAGAGACCAAGTGGACATGTCTCGCATCTGGAAGGGCAGGAGGTGAGAAGACAAAAGAGCACTTCATAGCCCACGTCCACTTGCACATGTACCTGATTCATGTGCCTATGCAATCCTGTTCAAGTATGTAGTATATGGTACTAGTACAGCAGAGACTGTGTAATCTTGTCGTGCCTTCCTCCTCTTGCAGGAAAGGTGAGAACGTTCGAGAGATGCTAAACGACAAGCAGCACATAGCGGAGCAGAAAGCTCGTTATCAGTCGTACGAGACGGTGGTGGACGTGGTCGTCGTTGAGCCCGGTGAAAGTGCCGAAGCCTACGGCCTGGATGACTACGACGACGAGTACGATGACACGTACGACATGGGTCAAGTGGGAGCTAATGACCTGGATGGAGACAGTTTACTAAACAGAAGGTAAATCACAGATCCCCTCTTACACCTTTTAAAATGTATTTTATTATTGTGTAAAGGGAGTCGGAGTTTTACCTGTGATCATGACAGTCGAGTAGAATTTAATTGTAACAGGATACTTTCTAAAGTTGGAATGTGTTATTCTTGTGGTGGATGCTGATTATTCCCTTTGTGTTTCTCCAGGCCCTTCACAGTCCCACAGATACTGAGAAAAGGAAACAAACCAGAATTGGAGGAGGAGGGTGAGGATGAAGAGGAGGAAGAGGCACTACAGGTAATAAAAGCATTCCAAAACGGCAGAGCCGTCATTACAGAGGAAACCCAGTTGGCTAGTTTAAATCTCAGTGAGGATGTGGGATGGAAAATCTGATTTTATTTTATAAGCAGTTGCTGCCTGAATTGAGAACATTTTTCTTGGAGCCCACGCTGGTCAGAATTTGATAAGTTTTATAATAAGCTACACTTGGTAAAATTGAGAGCCAACACGCAACAAACCTTTCGTGTTCAATTATGTTAATATTGATCAGAAATGTTGATATTTTCCCCTTGTTTCTCAATCTTTTGTTTATGTTATCAATAGTGAAAGATTACATTGCCAATTTAGACCACCTTACAAGTTGTTAAATATGTTGTGACTTCAACAATTCGCCAGCTACATTTTTAATATTCAAGCATTTCGGGGGGGTCACCTTTTGAAATTAAATGCTTTAGCGATGGATGTGTGACCACTATAATGACATGCTTTGATAAGTGCTTTTTTAATGAATGAATGCATCCATTGTATTTCAGAACAATGTAAACCGGGACCAGTTTGTGCAGGACCCGGCTCTGCTGAGAGAGAGGGCTGAAGCTAGAAGAGCTGCCATGCATCAAAGGAAAGGGTAAGAAGTGTCCAGATTCACGTTGCAGAGTCTCACTCGGTCCAGCTGAATTTTCTCCATATCGTCTTTAAAAAATAAACAACTTTGTATAAATAGTGCCAGCTAGTATACTATGTATGCCATAAGCTCCATCCGCCCTCTGCTGTAGCTCATTGCATACTGGTTTGAATACTGGCTCTTCCTATGGTGGCTCCCTCTACACCTTTTTGTGGACTTACCATCCTTCTCTTCCAGTTTCAGACCAGAGCAGCGTCCCAATAATGTTGTGGGCCAACCTAAAGGCCAAGGACAAACTCAGGACACACTCCTGGACAGACGCAAGAAGGAGGCTAATAAGAGCCGTGGGGCAAATCACAACCGCCGCAACATGGCCGACCGCAAGAGGAACAAAGGCATGATCCCCTCGTGACCTGTGTGATGGCCTGCTGCTCGAACCGAAACAGATGGTGGCGGAGGCACTAGTCAGTGAGGGGAAGGAAAAACTGGGGCTTGGCTGTTGTTCTGGTTCAAATTGGAAGCCATATTTGTCCCCAAGTTCACATCTCAGTTCCAAAGTCACAGGAAAAGTCACTGAAGTTTTCAGTTGTTTTTGAAAAGTTGCTTTAGTTTTAGCCAATTTTCTTTGGCAGCGTGTTTATGATCGGAAGTGACTAAGCAGCTTGACATGTTTGAGACGCTGAACATCCGCTTCTACTGTTTGAGCCTAAAGGACATACAGCTGTTTGGCCCAAATCATTTTCATTAAAAACCAAAGTCCTGAGCATGAGCTTGAGACTGAGGACAAAGAAGACGACCTCTATTTTTTCCAAGTAACAAATCGATTTATTATCAAGATGTTTCTTTGACATCATCAAATAGACAACATAGGAATAATAGGAAGCAACGCCCAGGATTTTGGAGAGACTGGTTCCTTCTGTAGCTGGAAGAACAATTACTGACCTGGTGATCAAGTCTGGACATCAGTGGGGGACTGCGTTGCTCGTATTACGCATTCTGTATGAGGCGTTCAAGTGCATGTTACATCATCCAGCCAGTTCACACCACTGTTGTCCAGCCTTCGTAAAAGAAACTCATGACAATGCTGTTGTGTTTGGAAGCACGAGCTGTACAGAGGCGCCTCATGTCTTTCGGACTAGCTGTGGGGAAACCTCCAACATGTCGCCATGCACAGACTATTTTCTAAGAAGAGAACAGATCTATCAGAGCATTTTGTAACAAAAAAACATGTAATTGCTGTTGGAGTTGACATTGCAAAAAAACAAACCCAAACAAAATAAATACAATGTTTTTAAAATCCTTCTAGTTTGAGTCATCATTGAAACAACTCATTTTCCTTTTAACAGTACAAAATATTTGAGACTTTAGAAACACTTAAGATGCTTCTGGGTACGACTGCACAGAAATTATCAGTTTAAATTACCTCAAATTTACACTTTTGAGTTTTTTTAACTGTATGATTTAAAAAAAAAAGTTAAATCCAAAAGTAACCTTTGTCATTTAGAGGAACAAGCTAATTTGTCTTCTTGCCAAATGTTAAGTGAGAAGATTGATGCAACTCTCATGTCTTAAGTATGTCGGTTAGCTTAGCATAAAAGAAACCTCCCAGCACCTCTAAAGAGTAGAAGATCTCTTGTGGTTTTCGGGGAATGCAACAACTAGCAGAGACTCAAGGACATAGCTGCTCCTGGCCATCAAATAATCCAGTCTTACACTTTTTAAAAAGCTTTAGAGGTGCTAGTAGACAACTTTTGTGACCTTGAGCTACCTGTTCCCAGTCTTGATGCTAAACGTTGCTAATCCACAGCTGGCTGTAGCTACATACTTACCTGTAAAGCTTCCCAAAACTATTCTTTTAAAAAAGGAAAGCACTGAAAAAGGGTGATCCAACGTGTGTGTTTAGGTAAATAGTTTTAATTAATTAGGTTACTACCTGTGCAGCCATACTTAGGAGTTTTTTCACATGTATGAGATGACCTTCTGTTGGGACAGTTCTTATCCGTTTGACCATTAGAACCGAACTGTGTTTGACTCCTTCACGTAGACTTTCTAAAAAGGAAGGAAGCAGATAAATAATCAAAGAAGGGTATAATATCCAACTAAGCAGGGGGCTCCAAGTCTACGAAATGATTACTACCCGTTTGACATATCTATCAATTCAATTGTTAAAAACTGTAACTAAATTAGCTACTGTAACATACACAACTTAACTATAGAATGAAAGGAACTACAAACACACGTCCCAAATTATACTTAAGTCATATAAGGCATGTTAAGGACAAGTGCAAACACTTTTTCCACATCTGCTACCGACACAGAACCTCAACAACTAACATTTCAAAGCTAACGATGAGTTTTGGATACTAGATAAAATCAGTAACCATTAAACTGTTTATATGTTGGTTATTGACATCATTTGGACCTAAAGTGACCAGTCGAACAATACAACCCTCCATACAAACATAAAGCATTCAATGTCCATGCAGACAAGAGAATTGGAGTACTTGCTCAGGTTATCGGTGTTTACCGATAAAAAGCTGAACGTCTTGTTGCTCTGCTGTTTGCAGCAACACAGAGCAGAAGGTGTTCTTGTCACATGGAGCACAAACACCCTCATGAGTCACATCTTCACTGCTGTAGATCACACATACAAATATTTCCACAAGTGTACAGTAACATGATCCCAGGAAGAAGTACTGTTTACACACAACAGTACCAGTACAGTACATAATAGTATTGTTTACACCAACACTGTAGGTCTGTGAGACTTGCTGCACCCGCCTGAAGGTCATATGTCAAAGTCTGACCCGTCCATAGTCCAGACGGCCAGCCAGCTGCTGTCATGAGTTTATATTTGCTTCCCCGATCCATTGCTGGAGGGAGGAAGTGGCGAGGTAAGACAAAAAAACGGCGACTGGAGTGTCACTGAGGAAGAGACTAGATTTCCAGAACTGCTGAGTCAACGGAATTGAGGACGACGTTAACTGTCTCTGCAGACGCTGCCTGTAGAAGTTTAGAGGAGAGAGACCTTTGTCAGGTTTTGTGACATTTTATGGCATAATTTACTAACTTTGTTTTTAAACATACTATAGTATGACTTTAGGACATACTGTACTATAACATATAACTATAACTATACTTTATATTACACATGAAACTGACTGTCACATTTTTATTAATTTTGTCTACCCTACTATGCACCTTTTTATGACATACTATAATACTATGACTTTTTTATTTGAATATACTATGCTTTTCTGTGACATACTATACTTTGTACAGTGTCATAAACAATGGGGGGGGAAATGGTCAATCACTTTTCATGACATACTATGACCTTTGTTGACATACTATTCTATGACTTTTTACTATGCTTTCTGATTTTTCTTTGCATAAACTATGCCGTTTTTTGACATACTATTATTGACTTGTTGTGATTTTTTTAATGTCATACTATACAACCACCTTTCATGACATACTTACTATACTGTGACTTTTATTGAAATAAAGGATTATTTTATGGACAGCCAGGTCACAAATATTATTTAATATTATTTCAGTCACAAGAGTTTACATGATAAATTAAGTTCTTCATTGTTTGAGATGTAGAGAAGGTGTATGATCGATTTAATAATAATAATAATAATAATACATTTGATTTCACTCCTTTTTGGAGATGTAATAGGCTATTTCTTTACGTTGTTTATGAATTTTGTTTATAAGATTAGTTTTTTGACAGCTTACTGTATTAACATTTAATTTTATTTGTTATTTTTGTTTTGTTTTATAACTTATTTGTAACAGGATTGAAATAAATGAATACAAATGAACCGATATTTAAATGTGTTTCATTGTCCTCTAAAATCAAATCAACACAATTGCAATATGTATATTCCAATAAATACTATATTATGACTTTTTGTGACATACCAGACTATGTGACATTATTTATGACATACTTCACTATGACATTTTTATGACTATCATTTTTTTATGACATACTACAGTATGACTTTATCCCATTTTGTTTGACATACTACAAGGATTTTTCATGATTGTTTTTGATAAACTATACTATGGCTTTTCTATGACATACTATACTATGACAATGAAAACAATTCCAATATGTCTGCATGAAAGTGGCTATACAATGACGTTTTTTTTTTTCCATTTTTTCGCCATACAATACTATAACGTTTTTATGAATTTTTGTACTTTGACTTTTTATGATTTTTTTGGCATACTACACTATGACCTTTAATGACATATTATACTATGACTTTTTTTTATCGGCAAACTATACTATGACATTTTCATGACTACCATCCAATATCATATACCATACAATGTTTTTTTTACATTAACATTTTGACGCTTTTATGAATTTTTTGCGATACTATTTCATGACTTTTTGACTACTATACTATGACTGTTTCATGATTTTTTTCCCACACTATACTATGACGTTTTTAGGAATTATTGCTACATACTATTTTATGACTTTTCGACATACTATACTATGACTTTTTCATTCATTTTTTCAACACATTATACTATGACATTTTTCATGACTATTTTCAACATGCTATACAATGACGTTTTTGTGACATTTTTTACAATGTACTTTACAATGACTTTTTAAAATTTTTATGACATATGGTACTTTGACTTTTTCTGAATTTTTTTGGCATACTAGACTACCGGTATGACCTTTAATGACACACCATACTATGACTTTATGACATAGTATATTATGACTTTACTTTTTGTGACGGATAAACAATTCATTAAAATTAATAGAATGTCTGTATAGTATGTAGTAAAAATATACGCCATTCAATGTCATAAAAAGTAATATGTCATAAAATGTCATGAAAGATTCATAGTATACTATATCATTACTGTCCAAGTATAGTGGCCAATGTCATAAGGTCACAAAAAAGTAATTGTATAGTCTGTCATAAAAAGTCGTAGTATTGCATAACAAAAGTAAATCTTTTTTTGAGAAGTTAATAGCAACATGTGATGAATTCATGGAATGGACACTTAAACTAGCCACAGCGGTGCGTAGCAGCCAGCTGTAATGACGACTGTTGTCGATGACTGCTGTTGGAGTGATGCGACTAAGGTAAAGGTCGGTATAAATAGCACTTCTTCAGCTCTAACGTGTGGATGGATGCTTGTGTGCATGGGACAATCATCAACAGATAGTGCTGTGTAACTGAACTCACCAAGGATGCTGCGTTTGCACAGAGGACAGGTGTGATGCAGCAGCAGCCAGGGGTCGACACAATCTCTGTGGTACTCATGAAGACACGGCAGCACCCGTAGACACTGAGACAACAACACAAGAGACCACTTCTCCACTTGGCTGCCTGAACTCAACCAGGGAATTGATCCACCCGAGTCTAAATCAGAGCGTGTAGGTACGTATGAGGGCGTGTTGTCTGACCTGGTTGTTGTTGAACGGTTCCAGACAGACTGCACAGTTGTCCGTCTCCACCGCTTGGGAGGGGTCACACCATCGTTTGGGCTGACGATATGTTTTGGTCTTCAGGGACAACATTCTCTTCAGGACATCCTTTTTCGGAAAGAGCTGAAGAAAGACAGCAGAATATCACGTGCCATCTAAATAGGGTGTGATGTCACCAGAGGCTGCTACAACTTTCCTTATGTAAAGGAAGGTCCGTTGTATGCTAAAGGAGATCTGAAAGGAACATTGGAGAACTTTCCAATTTAGATTTAGATTTGCATTTCAAACAGCTCTCATCATGGCGGCCACTTGTTTACTTCCGGGTCACTTCTATAGATAGGAACCTTTCTAAGCAAAAAAAGACTATTCGACCGCAGCCCAAGCCTCTTGTGACATCACAAGGGTCAGGACAAGTTACTTTGTACTCCCCTTGACAAGCTTGTGAATGAATAAAGTCCTATCATATAAATAACACATCATTATGTATTTGACAATATTATTGAATTATTAATTGGAATCTGCAAAGTATTTATTCAATGAATTGGAGTAAAAAGTCTAATAGTTGCCTCTGAAAAAAGTATTAAGTAGCAGAAAATTTTAATATTCAAGTAAAGTACAGTTATTAAGTAAATGTGCCCAGTAACTTGTAATGTTTAACCTGTGATATATGACAGTCGGTAAAGACCAAGTTTACCTCCAAGTCGTCGTTCAGCTCATGGTACTGATACTGCCAGCGAGCCTGAACAATGACTCCGGTGCTGAGGATCAGCGCCACCAGGAGGACAGTGTCCCACAGTTGCTGCAGGTACTTCTACACATAAACAGAGAAGAACAGCAAATCCAATATGAAGCGCGATCACGATTTTGGCTTCCCACGATTCAAATATGACCCTCAATCCTACAGCAACTTTAAGAAAACGTGTACACAAGGCAGTTGACGCGTTTGTTCGGCTCCCCCACCTGGACCTGAGAGTTGGTCTCTCCCGTGCAGATGACCCCCTGCCACTCTCCGTAGCGACCTCCTCTCGATCGCCCGCAGCTGGACCACAGTGTGAGCGTGGCTCCCTGCCCAACACACAGCAGCATGCGCTCAGTGTCAGCTCAGCCTGTCATCTGTTCACTCACCACCAGACGGCGCTAACAACTGAGAGAAACACTGTGGAGCTCACCAAATTGTCCTGCAGTATCGTCTTGTATGTGATTTTAGCTGTCGCTTGAAGACCCCTGTACGGAGAGATCTGACATTTAGTGCAAATAAAGATTGTGTTTTGGTACCAATAATTTACCAATCCCAGAACAATACTACTTATATTTTTTTTTGCTAAAAAACAAACAAAACAAAAAAAAAAAACATTTTTTAATAGAATGATACCTCCATTTCATCACCGGTGATAATAGCTACGCTAACAAAAAAAGCTACATAACTTATCTGACAAACAACATAAAATGACCAAAAGAGTCGTGAGGTTCAATTCATGGGTGGAGCTGAAATATTGCCTTAAAAAAGTTATAATATGCAACAGCAGCACTAAACACTGTATGAACTGTTTGAATTGAGAAAGCATGCGACATAATGTTATATAACTTGATGCACGTGAAAGTAACCTTTTCACTGTTGGCAGTAATGAATAATAAAGCGTTCTATACCTGAGCAGAGCTCCAATCAGCTTGGTGACATTTTCAGACGTCTGGATCACAATGATGGGCTTGGAAAGCACCTGAGACAGATCCATCTACAACAGAAACTGATGTTTAGGTTCTAAATATGACCTGGAAAAATTGATTATAATAATTATAATGATAACAACAACAACTTTATTTGTTTAGCACCTTTCGTACATAAAATGCAGCTCAAAATGCTTTATAGTATGGCCAGACAATAAAGAAGTTCTTGAAAATAGAATAACAGAACCAAAAACATTTAGCAAAATAAAGTAGTAAAAATGTATGTAGGAAAAGACTTACGAATTAAAAACTTTCTACATAAACTATATTTCTGTCTAAATAAGAAGGTTGATCCAGAGTCTAGGAGCTTAATAGTTAAAAAGTCTGAATTGTATGAAGTGCTTTATCATCAAGAGACGTCTATGTGAGTAAAAGAACCTTAAAATCAATTCTAAAAGCAATGGGGAGTTCAGGGCAGCTAAGACAGGTAGTTAAGTGATCTCATTTCCTGGTCTTTTTTCATCTCGTGGCATTGGTGTCTGTTAAGCTTATATTTCAATCAGGTTTTCTTTCAGAAATCAATATAATCCACACTCTCTTCTCAATAGAGACCTGAAGTGCAACTTCCCAACATTGGACACACATAGTCACACAAAATAACTGCAGATGCCCTCAAAGCATGTGACAAAAGCAGGGTTTTAGTAAACTATGATGAAAGAGTTGGTGATTGAGTTTGTGGAGATTTACCTCACTGACAGTGTTTTGGTTGAGAGCCAGAATGATCAGAGCAGATGCTCCCAGGACCAACGCTCGCTTCATCTTTAATAGAGAGAGAGAGGATGCATGTTAAGTTTGTTGTATAAATGAATACCAATGTGAAGTGCATGTGTAGAGTATATGGAACTTCTTACTTTATTGACCATAGCATCAGTGAAGGACTCCTGGTTTCCGGTGGAGGCTTTGTTGTCGTCCATCTCCACCGGCACCAACCCAATCCACGGCTCCTGCTCTTTGGTGTCCTCCTTGCCGTTTCCTCGGCTCATCTCTGTCTCCTCGTCCTCCTGAATCTGAGCACAGAAAACAAGCTGAACGTTTATACAGAACAGGTAGAGTTATTTGCCATTTGTGACTTTAATTTCAAACAAAACCACTCCATCAAATCTAATGTTCGATGTTCGGTCCATGTAAAAACGACATATTATTCTACTGAAAAATCACTGTATTTTATAAATCTATATCTCACATTCCCGTTTACTGCCTACTGTAAATCACATGCAGTGATGTAAATGTACTGTGATATTTGTACAGTTGATTTACACTTTGGGCAAATACACTATTGTTCATGAAGATTAGATGATATTACTCTGGGCTCTAGTGTCTAGTGTTTATATTACTCTCTTGTAGTCTCACACATTTCACCCAAGACTGACATTTTATTAACGGTCCAAAAACAACAGCACCTCTGACCGACCCACCAGGAACAGGTCTCCCTCCAGCTTTTCTTGGTTCCCCGAGCTCCTGCTGCCCCTGCCGGACTGCACCACCTCCCCTTGGAACAGAGCGCTGACAACGGGCCGCTGCTCCAGGAAAACCTCCACCTGAGCGACCTGCCCCGCCGCGACCAGCAGCCCCGGCCACCGCAGCAGGACGACAGGTAACGTTACCCAGAGACAGCACCAGCAGTGAGCTAAAGCCATGGCCCGGACAACAACAACAGAGATATACAGAAAACGGTGATACACGCTTAAACCCGATCAACGCTTAGTCGTCATTTTTAAAAAGCTGCTAGAATTTCTGTTCGCTAGTTAGCTAGCTGGACCCCTGGAAGAATGTAAACAACGAAGGCCGCTTCCGGCTCCGACCGGAAGAAGCGGGATGATCATCGTCTCGTCTACAAACCGGTAGAAACGCATTATTAGAAACAAACTCCAATCATTTATCTAAACATTTATGTATATGTTTATATGCTTTAGTATACTTGCGGTGCTTCGTTAACAAATTAACAGTTTGTTTGACCGCTGAGATCTACAACCAGAGAAGAATAGCATTTTGAGAGGATACAGTCCCATACTTCATTCTTCGCTTTATAGCCACGATTCAGACCAACCCCCAGACAGAGTGGCGGGGTTGGTTACAATTTCCGGGTCCGAAAATACACTTCTCAGTACGAACACTTGTTTTTTAATCATATTTTAGTAAAATAAATTGATTGTCAGAGCACTGTTTCAAATAAAATGTCAATGAACTTTATAAAATCAGTTGACAATATAACTTTTTAAAATCACATTCATTTTCATCACATCCATTATTAATTACTGTGCATTTTCATCAGTTCCCACTTTTCCAGTTATTAATTTGTTACTCCTTGAGGCCACGTAAATTTATTAAATAATAAATGATGAATGTAAGGCAATGAAAATAAAACACGGCCCCGTTTTTAATCATTACTTAAAAAAAAAAAATTTACATCAATGAAATCAGTTGATAATGTATCACTACATTTTCATTTAAAATCCATTTTTATCACTTATTCCCCCCCAATTCTATTTACATGCATTTTCACCACCTCAATTTTGTAAATGTTTCTTACTGCCACCCCTCAGTGTTTTGCCGCCAAAGCTTCATTTCAACAGGAGTACTTTTTCCATGCTACAATTAAAAAAAAATCTCAATGTAGTTTATATATCCTGTTTTTTTTTTTTAACTACTATAGGTTAAAGAAACTAAGGACTAAGGACTTTCTTGACGGAGGTAATGCTCTTGTGAGTGTTCTCCTATCTTTGGCCGAGTCAGCCGGGTTGGTTGCGTCTCGCGAGTGTTGTGTTTACATTTTTTTCCCTTCCATCTCCATGACCGTTTTTAAATCACCTGCAGGCAGCTGACAGCGAGGATAACAGGACTCTGCAGCCGCGGATGAGTGTCAAAGCGCTGCAGACAGAAGCCCGCCTGTCACGGTGACGGTGCCGTTTCTCTCTCAGTCCGGGATTTGGACTTTGAAGGAGCTCCGTGTTTATCTGTCGAGCATCTTCTGTTCGCCGACATGAGCGGAAGAGTCGGAGACCTCAGTCCTAAACAGGCTGACGCACTGGAGCAGGTAGGTGTTGCTATAATAACAACAACAATAATAATAACAATAACAATAATAATAATAATAATAATAATAATAATAATAATAATCATCATCATCATATAGCGCTTTATGTAATATATTTTATTATATAATAGTGTAACATGCATACATACATATTTATATTATGTCTGGCAACTCTTTCTAATAAATCACACTTCATAACGGGTTTACAAGCTGTAATTAATATAATTTTTGAAATTTTGAATGAGTAATTTACTCATGCTTTATAAGTCCGTTTTATGCTAACAACTTTTGGTTGAGACGTTTTGTGTGCAGGACTTTGCAAGCTTTATTTATTACATTTGTTGGTTTGGATTTTACAGCCTCATTGCAAAATCAGTTTTTCTATAAATGAAACTGATTCGTCAGCATCACAACACAGAAATGTAGACCATTTTCTATTCCGACCGGTATAGCCAGTGCTTGGACCTTTTATACCCCTTAGGAAAGGCTGTCCTTTTAGAAAATGTCTTGCTTTGTAGTTTCCGTGTTATCAGTGTACTTCCACATCACTGTGATTCATCGTAATACTAAATTTAGTTTGACGTAAGGGGAAGTCTGTTAGTTTGTTGCTGTATGTTTCCTCTCATGTTAGTATAACTTTGTGGATGCACTCGAGGCCTTGTGGTTAAATCTTCATCCTACAGCATGCAATGATGTTCTGTTTGGCCTCTTCCTGTTTGCACATAACAGTGACTCTGTGCAATTGACCAAACTCGACAGGTCTGCACAGTCAACCTCATCCACAACCTTTGGGAAGAACTGAAATGTTGACTGAGACTCTGAGGCTTTGCTGCCCAACATCTCACTCGTGCTCTTGTGTCTGAATGGGAGCAAATCACTGCGAACATGTTGAACATCTAATGGGAAGTCTTAGTGTCGGCTGTCATTGCATCACATTAAAATATAGTTTGAGTCGGTACTTTTTCAGCAAACATGACAAAAATTCCCTGCTTGCAGCTTTTCTGGTTTTCTTCATCTTCTATGATAGTAAACTGAATATCAGTGACTTCGTGACTATCGTTCCATCCAAACAAGCATTGTAAATATGTCAATTGACGGGTAAATCAACAAAAAACATGGTGTCCACATACATCAGTTAGTGTTGGTGAAACTCAAGTGGCTCATCTTGACGGTTTTTCTACTGATGCAAAAAAGTTTCCAGCCATCCGTTGTCTAATTCAACTGTGTAAAACAATTAGTCAAAGTCACAAGACCCAGCAGCTTTAGGTAATAAAAAAACAACACATTTGTGTAAAGCATTAAACAAGAAAAGTGCTGTATAATAAAAAAAATAAAATAAATATATACCAAGTCGATCATATCTGTCCTTCCTCCGGCTACAGTTTCGAGAGCGGATACAAGATATTCTTCCTCAACTTCCTGCACAGCACGACCACTTCCTGTTACGCTGGCTCAGAGGTGAGTTGAGAAATGTTCCCTAACCACATCATGCACCTTTCCCTACCCATAATCCCTTTCCTTTTACTAGAATGTGTGATTATTTGCCTGTCACCATTTGCATGCATTGCATGCAGGGAAAACCGGTTGGTGGTTTGCAAAAAGAAGCTGCTGCTGTGGTTTATTACGTGAAGGGACTCAGGGATGCAACACATGTAATCACTCTGTTTACAGGAGTTGAGAGAGAGACTCACATGGTTTTCACGCCTAATCGCGATGCTCAAACCACAGCTAAAAGAAGCGAGCATGCTATCTGACTGGTTATTCAGCTAAATGGGATTCCCAGATTCTGATTTACCTCGGGTTAGCGTTAATGTTGACGCATCGTCTGCAGGTCATTTAAGGTCTGAGAAAGCACTGACTTCAGTTTTTTAAAAGTATTTCATCTCGCCTGCTGAAGGCAGTAATGTTATAGTCAGAAATGTTTTTGTAGTTGTTGTGACAGTGGATTGTTGCTGCAGGAGGCAGTTCAATGCTTTTCTCCCAGTCGGCATGATCAGACTGGGGGAAACAGTGTCACCAACAGTGTCACAACTGCTATAGTTAGGAAGCATTTTTTTTTAATTCTAATACATTTATTTTCTGATCATCTGGGTGCAGGTCATATTCATTGAATTAATTATATCAATAAAAATGATTGACATAAACTGCTCGGAAGTGAAAAAAAATGTGGCCAGATTGTCCCTACTATAAACCGTAAAACAGGCAGTACATTGCATTCTATGTGGTATTAAAAACTAAAAAGGTGTTACATTTAAACTGGTTAAAGGAGCTGAAGCCCCAGTTGAGGCTCTGGAGGAAATGGGAGGCGAGTGATTAAAGGAGGCCTTGTTCTGATTGGTTCTGCAGCCGAGGTCTAGCACTCTGTGTTTCAGGCTAATCCTGAGCTAATCGCATTAAAGACGCACTACGACGGACGGCAGCCCGTCTGCCAGGAGACACTCTGCTGCCGGGCTCAAGCTCCCTCAAAGTTTCCCCCAAAATCCTTTCACAGAAATTCGGCGAGGCAGTGAAGGCGTGAATCCTTATGAAATGACCTCAGAGTCACGGCTCCAAACACGGACAATGAGGCGTCTGTCTAGCTACTGTACTCGCTGAATGATTCAAGTTATTTCCCTTTCACCGATGTAAAGATGACTCTCATTCAAGCTGTGGGAATCTGTGTGAGGGCAGCTCAGTGCGGTTAATTGATTTGAAGTTAATGATTTGTAGCCCGAGGGGGGGGCAGTCAGTGAGCACTCATGTTTGAGCTCCAATCATGAAGATCAGAACAAACTTTTTGGTAATAGCAACTGCAAAGTTACACTGATGCTCTCTGGTAAATGGGGATGGCTGGCGGGGAAAACAAAAGTGCTATCCTCTTGCTGTTTTTGCACAATGATTGACAAAGCCCTTACTTTGTGCTATGAATGGAGCCTTCATTTTCCTGGGAGATCGTACCCAGTGGCACAGAATCACAGAGAGAAAGGCTCATAGGGAACCAATCTAAACTCAATTCTTCTACAACCATTACATTGTGAAATCTACACTTACTTCATCATTATAGTTTAAAGCAAAACACTTTACAGTTCACCAGGTAAAACACAGGTACTTGAACTCAGTGGGAGTTCTTGATCCTCCTCTTCTTAATGGATTCAACTAAACAAATATTTTCCAAATCTGCCCACTCTAACCGGATGTACAGTATTTATCTCTGAGGAGCTCCACCTTCACTCAAAGTGCACACACCCTTAATTATGGCAAACTTAATATAATTTAAATGGAAGAGTTAAATACAGTTACAGTCATGAATGGGAATATTAAAACAGTTTTTTCTACCAGGCGATAAACGTGTTTATTTCTGCTGTAAATTTCAGCATTTTAACAAGGGGGTCGATGATGAACTTTTGGAGCCGGCCTCCGGGGGCCTTTTGAGGAACTGCACTCTTTTATATTTTCAGGTTAGCTTAATTTTTCAACACTAAACAGATCTCGCGTGGAGCCTCGACACTGTGATGATGAAATATTTCCTTCCTTTGGCTTCAGGTCGTATTCTCTCCTGTTAGCCGTTTCCACTTCTTTAACTACCTGTGAAGCATAAACTAAACAATTTGTACGACCTTTTTTCATCCACGACATGGTCACAAAGTGCCCTGATCTGGACTGTCAGTATCACTGAATGTTATCAGATAACATGCTGACTTGGTTTGTCCTCGTATGCTGGCTACATTATGAAGCCTTATCGCAGCTTAAGATAGCGTTATCCAGATAATAATGTCTACGTGAGTTCAGTCCTCAGAGAGGGAACACGGCACTATGAAATAACTGACTGTAGGTTTGGCTACTCGCTGCATTACTTTCAAAGCAAGTGCCATTTTTACAGTAAGTCATTGTAAAATGCTGCATACTGTAACGTCACAGTCAGTTATTGCATCAAATTACTGTGATAAAGCAGTAAGTGACTGCATCAAACTGTAATTTTACATTACATACATATCCACCACAGTATTATAGCAGTAGGTTGCTGTAGAATTACAGTATTGTTATCTTACATACTTTGCACAGTTCAAACTCAAACTTTCTGTTTAACAGCCCCCCCATTCATTACACAATGCAATTCTAAGCACAGAAATATGTGATAGTGATAATGGTTTATTTATTCTGAAATATTACAGATAAATCTTGTCAAATTCGTGTGAGAAACAAAGACAAAGTCACACACAACCTTATTATATAGGAAGCATTTCTATGGTGAACAGCATGGCAGATAGCAACTTATTTATATTATTTGGCCTATTGCTACAAAATCACAACATAATGCACAGCCTGGTCCTCTGCTTTTGTAATTGTAAGTCACTATGTCCTAGTTATGGTGCCAGACTGGAGCATTAGGTGCAGTATAATCCAGTGCTGGAGTAAGTTGTGAGTCTCACCTCACAACAACAGTGCTGTTGTGCTTTTCCACCAGACTGTCGGCTGCAGAGCTAATCACCTTAAATGGAGTATTAAGACAGTGATCTGTGTGTCCACTCTGTTCTGGATCAGTGGTTTTAATGAGAGGAGGAGGTCTTTTGGATGCGTATTCCAAGAGGGTTTCAATTACTTTCATACACTTTAAGATATTCTTTTATGGAATAAACGTAGTCTCATTTGTACTTGGAAAAGGCATACATTTGTCTCGCTTTGCAAAATCTGCTATTAAAATACTCACATTTTCGTTTTACATCCCTTATATTTTTTGTATTTCCCCCTGTGACATGTGTGAAGAGGAGACACCTTATAGGGAATGTCTTTGAAAGGTATCTAGACCATCACAGTCTAAGGTTTTATTATAATAAATACTGTAGAATATACCATAATCATATGTGTAGTGCCCCACTCCAAGTATCCCTCGCTAAGACCATTTAATATTTATGGATCATGGTTGTCTGTATTTATCATTTCAACTTCCTTATCAATTTCCTTTCTGCTTTTCAGCCAGAAACTTCAATATCCAGAAGTCAGAGGCCATGCTGTTAAAGGTAACATGTTAGGACAGGACATTTCTGAAGTACCTGCAGGTGCGTCACTCTCTTAGGAAGGAAGTACAACTCGTGTACTGAATTGAAAGCCGAGGTGACGAATGTGCGTTGTGAGGGAAAGGGCAGTTGGACGGATCATCTGCTCGGGAGTGGCTGCAGATTAGAGAGGAGCAGCGTGGTAATTGTTCGCTGTGGGGAAGCTGAGTCATCACAGCAGAGAGATAAGATATACATAAAAAAAGGGATTAAATGAGTGATTTAAAGCCACATAACTTGATGCTGAATTAACTAATTTGTGTCCACTAGGTGGCAGAAGAACTTTACACAAAACTAACAGACACATAACCGGACATATTCGGGTATTTGAAACCGCTTTGTTGGTGCCTTTGAGGTTGTAGGCATGTGTTGGCATGTATGAGTGTAATGTAGTGTTTATACAGCGGTACATAAGTGATCCCCTTCCTGCTGACGGGGCAGGTTTCACAGCTGAAAACTCCTAAGCCACATTGTGCAGATGTACAGCTGAACAAGCAGAGTCACGTCGATAATCAACGAAGCAAAAACAATAAATACTATGTTTTAAAGCAGTCATTCCCAAAGAGGAGGTCACAGGAGATTTTATTAGGAATGGAAAATACTGCAGTTCACCTTTGAGCCACATGAGGGAGCTTGAATGTTCGTATTGTTCTGATAATCGTAGCCTGTTTATAACATTGAATCTAATATGAAAGACTCGTTCTGTTTGTTTTTTACTGATGAGAGGAAATTAAAAGATTGAGTTTAGCCTGTTAATTAACCTAAATGTGTTATTTGGTCTCATTCATAAAGTATTTAACACATTTTCATTAACATGCAGCAACATGTAGTGACTTATCAAACATATCTCTTCTATATGGCTGCTTTACTATTCAAGAGACTGTTTTAAAATGTTTTAAAATGAGACAGAAAAAAAGTTTGGGAAACAGTGTATTAATGTACTTAAGATATATTATTAATACTATGTTCAATCATTTTGCTGAACTTAACAAACTCGTCTTTCCTTCCAGCATTTGGAGTTCAGGAAACAGATGAAAGTCGACACAATACTCACTGACTGGCGACCACCGGAGGTAAAAACCCCTCAACATTATAAACCACGACCTGCTCTCGGTTCAGGCTACTCAACGGCCATTTGTTTTTTTCCCTTAAATAAACGCATCAAATATTCCATTAAGCGACTGATGACACCATTTAAAATGGCCGCTGCTTGCAGGTGATAGAGAAGTATTTGTCGGGAGGGATGTGTGGTTACGACCGTGAGGGCAGTCCCATCTGGTATGATGTCATCGGACCCGTGGATCCTAAAGGCCTCTTCCTGTCTGCCTCCAAGCAAGACTTCATCAAGTCCAAGATCAGAGACTGTGAGGCCCTGCAGAAGGAATGTAGCCTCCAGTCGCAGAGGGTAAGAGACCCCAGACCAGAGATCCAGTGGCCCTGATCACTGGTACTAACATGTGTATTGGGCTGAGGTGTAAATAATGTTAACAGACGTGGAGGTAGAATGTCCACATTGTCCGCATTCCCAAAATGATGGTCAGACGATTATTGGGTCGGGAATTCAGTTTTTAAAATATATTTCTTGTGAAATGATGTATCACGTTGCCTCTAAATGCCTCCAAGCAACAGGGGCATTTTTTTGTGTGACAGTAATTTATACATCAATATACTTTTATAAACTGTTGATTCTACTTTTTCAAACTGTTGAACTACTTTAAAAACAGAAGGTGAATATCACGATGAGAAAACGCAATGTAGCAAAACGGATAAAGACACGGACACATTGAAAACGTAACGCGAAGGTTCTGTAGTCCGAAACAAGACGTCAAACTCTATCACTCCTTTTAACCTCGACGAAAGCAGCCGAGACCAGATCCAGTTCCTGAGACATTATACTGTGTTCCTGTTTACCAGGGGAGACTAAAATTCACTCTGAGCATTAAACTCAATAACATAACTGCCAGTAAGTGAGGCTATATAACAATTTCACGCAGGCAGACTGCCAGACGCCACAAAAGTGTTGTTACTGTGGCAAATTTGATGCAAACATTTAGAGATCATGCCTCTGGTGCCTTAAGGCCTTTAATGCTGTTGAAAATCAAATGGACCAACGTGAGAAGGTCGCACCACACTTTAATTTAATTACTCATCAGTTATAGTCATGAGTGTTACCAGTAATATAATTAAACATTATATTAATAGGTACGATGTCCATGGATCAATCAGAAACCGTTTTTTGTTGTCAGGAGGGGCAAAAATCAAATCCAGTTTGGGTTCATGAGTTACAATTTTCAAATTGCTGCAGTTGTGATTTGAACACCGGAATTTATTTATGTTTATTTATTTGATTTTGCCTGGATTATCAGTTTCACAATTACTGCTTAAATTTCAAAAGGGGAAATTACCGTCTATAGGTTACAATTTGTATGTTCTTTGCAAAGAACAAACACCAATTAAAACCACCCTACAATTAACTGTCAGCCTGCCCAAACTGTCCCTGTTTTCCTGTCATCAGCTTGGGAAGAATGTGGAGGCCATCACCATGATCTACGACGTAGAGGGTCTGGGACTGAAGCACTTATGGAAGCCTGCTATCGAAACATATGGAGAGGTACACACACACACACACACACACACACACACACACACACACACACACACACACACACACACACACACACACACACACACACACACACACACACACACACACACACACACACACACACGTTGTTTGATCATCTACAGACACAGTATACATGTCCCTCTATGTCACCAGATCCTCCAGATGTTTGAAGACAACTACCCAGAAGGCCTGAAAAGGCTGTTTGTCATTAAAGGTAAATCACTGATCCCTTCTGCTTTTGAACAGCCCCGGACTCGATCGATGTTCAGATAACCTTCTTTCTCTCCTGCAGCACCCAAACTCTTTCCTGTGGCCTACAACCTCGTCAAGCACTTTCTGTGTGAGAACACGAGACAGAAGATCTATATCCTCGGGGGTGAGATGCTACACTTCTTATTTTAGAGACCCGGTCGAAGCGATTTAACGTCCCGACGTTCTGATGAAACGCCTCTTTGTTGTTCCTGCAGCGAACTGGCAGGAGGTTTTACTGAAGCACATCGATGCAGAGGAGCTGCCGGTGATATACGGTGGCAAACTGACGGATCCTGATGGAGATCCTCGCTGTCGGACCAAGGTGAGTCAGTCAATCAGACAACAACCCAAGCTGCACACCCGTGGGTGCTGGTTGTTTTAGTACTTAAAAGGTGGGCTGATGATGAGCTGGAGGAGACAAAGTATCCGTTGCATATCCAAGTAGATCTATAATACTTGGATATGTGCTTATTGACACATTCATGAGGAGATATATATCCCCTCAGATTTATTATAAGTGAGCTGAAAGGACTTGTTTAGCAAGTTAGATATTATAAACTCTTATCTGCAACTAAATTATTGACATATATTGAAATCTTGTATTTGTGATTTTTTATAATGCTGACATTTTTCAGCATGTAGTCAACAGAATATTTAAATTCCCTCTTCATACAGGCTGGAATTACATTTTTAAGAAGTATTAATTTCGGAATATACAAAAGGTTTATTATATCTTTAGCAAATCCAACCGTTTATTTCTTGGTGTTCCTGCGCTGATGTGATTTTCCCATTTCTATATTTATTCAAATTATTGATTATTTATTGCAAATTGACAACCACCTTCAGGATATCATGGGTAAAATAAACAGAATGGCAGGATGGCAAACAATGACGATATGTCGCTATGGTGATGTTTAATTATTGCTTTCAAATAATTATTTTTTTATGGAATTACTTTATCAATGGATGCAGCCATAACATGCAGTTTTCTCTTATTGCAAACTTCAATTACTTACTTCATTCTCGTCCACTAAAATGTTATCCATTTTGCAGTCTTCCATTTAATTCCATGTCATTGCGGCATAAACTTTTACATAAAATCATTGTCACGTTGAATTACATTTGTAAATCAACATTTTGTTGTCTCAATGCAATTACAGTCCTGCACTGGGTACAAGTCTGATTCCAACAGCAGCTGATCAGCCCTCCTGTAACTCAAACAGGCGGTTTCAAATATATAATGGATTCTGTTTGACTTTTCTGTCACTGCTTGGCATCCTGTGCTCATGTAGTTCAGCAGCTTTCAGCTTCAGACCGACTCGCTATACTATGCATGCTGTGCACATGAACTGGGTTAAATGGGAAGCTCCCATCCCCACCAGCTTTGTCAAAAAATACAAATCAATAATTTGCCTGAACAGGAACAACACAGCGTCACACTTACTGCAAAACTGAACAGAGTGGACGAGTTGTTCTCTATAAAACGTCAACACTGGCTGTGAAAACTGTTACACGTGATCACTGTGCAGGTCAATGGTAAACCGAGGACTATTCTAGACCAGCACAATAAATGAATACAGCTGCAGACATGCTGAATGCAGTTTCTCTCTGCCAGATTATACAACTATAAAACTGATGCAAAAAGGATGCAATTTGTGGGACGCCTGCTTGAACAGATTCTTTGCTTTGTGTGTAGCGATGATGGATGAAATGTTCCTGTATCAGCAGGCACTCCACAGGAAATGACAGAGGAGAAATTACTTAAACTAATCAAGACCCCCGCTGCATCCCGCCTCACTGCGTAGAAATGGTCAAAGTGCTGTGCACGAGCAGCACAGTCTCACCACAGTTGTGAAAGAGCGGCAAAATTTAAATCCACTGGTTTCGTTCTGAGCATTTCTTCAGTCAGGACAACGTTACGCTTAAAAGCGTTAATTGGGTTTAGGAAAGACATCATCTTTGTTCTGAAATAACTACATACATTTAGGTTTAGGCGATTAAACCACTTAGGGTTAGGAAAACAGTCACTTCACAACACTTCGGGACACGTGGTCTCAAACACTGGTGTCATGGTTGAAAGTCTAGCGACTCCCCCCCATAAGGAGTCTTACTAAATATCTAATATGACGTCACAAAGACGTTGCATAGTCACATGGATGCGTTTAACTCTAGTGTCCACCATGATAAAGGACCCTAATTAACTTTCCCTCGGCATCGTTTTCATGCTGAGCGACATGAAAAAACCCAATGTTTTTACATTTCACCACTATTTCACGACCTGCCATGAGACTGTGTTGGCTTGAGAGATGCTGTCAAACAGCATGGCAGCGTAGCAGCAGGTGCAGAGAGCAGCAGCTTCAGTAGTCACACTTATAGATAATACTCAAACTGACCATGCGTTTGTTTCTGTAGATAAGTAATTGGGCCCTGGAGAGATGAGGAACAGGAAGAGAGAAACTCCATTCAAGATTCAAGGAATTGAGATGTTCAGCCTCAAAGTGTTTTCTTTTTTTTTTCTTTTGTTTTTTAAAGTGTAGCTACCTGTGTGTCTTTGACATTGTACTGTATTATTTCGGTTAGGTTGTAGGGATGGAGTCATCTTCCTGAAGGAAACTAACATTTTAATATTAATACTAGTTTAGCTTAGCATAAAGACTGGACGCAGGGATAAAAACAGCTAGCCTGGGAATTTCCTCCAGTCTTTGTACTGTAGAGGAACATTATGTTTTTCCTTAACTTATGCATCTTATTACGTTGCATATCTTATAAATCAAATATGCACAATTTAAGTAAAAAAAACACTAACAACAATAATCAGCCTGAGAGATGCCTGATGAAGTTTTGCTCTCTTGTGGCCATTATAACTTTGTTTTTGTTATTTTAGTGCTGCCTTTCTTTCTGCAGGTTTGTTGTGTGAACAGTTTCCCAATAACGGTTCTGTTAAATCTGACATTTCTACACAACGTTTAGGGAAGTGGTTTCACAGGAATCTGACCTTCCTCATAATAATGCTGAAGACCGGTGTGAAACATCTAAACTGTGTTTGTCATCTAAACTCAGTGTTCCTCATCACCTGCTGGATTTAACTGACATTAAGTGAAATCACTGCCCTCTGTTGGTTGGTTCCTATACTGCGCTGTGCAGTACTGGGAACACAGTTGATTGGTTTGATTTTTATGTGAATAAACAGTGGAAAAGAGAAACACTCTTGTGCAAAAGCTATACAATTACAAGCATTCAGAAAATGTCACATGTTCACAGTAAGTGACGCTTTCTCTTTTTCCTATTCCTCCTTCCCCAGACTATCACTATTTCTTATAATTCACTTTTTGACAATGAAATCTATAACTCTGTTTATGCACGGTCTCGGCTGCAGATAAACCATGTGGGCCCTGTTCCCCCCTCCTACTACGTGCGGGACCACGTTAAGGTGGACTACGAGCAGTGTATGACCATCAGACGGGGTTCCTCCCAGCAGCTGGACTACGAGATCCTGATCCCCGGCTGCGTTCTCAGGTCAGCTATGCTGCTTTTCTGTTATATAATTGTCACTTGAGTTAATTGCCCGATTAATTAACAGCATCATGGGAGTTGTTACTTACAATTATGAAAAACAAGCAAAGCCATCACATGCCACAATTTCAGTTTCATGAATTTAGCAGGCACGCCTGCAGAGAATGATAAAGCAGTAATAAAGCGGAATTTGTGATGAAAAAATAATGCTTCTTCTTTGTAATAAAATCAGTTTTAGTTGGTGAACAAGTCTGTTTAATTTCAGTTATTAAGAGAGTAAGAAGTACATGCAATATTTAAGCCAAATCAGTTGTTTTGCTCTCTTCTCTTTTTAATAAGAGAAATTTACAGACTCAAACATTCAGCCTTATTCATGTACATATTTGTCCGATCTCCGTAGGTGGCAGTTTGCCACTGAGAGTGCAGACATCGGTTTTGGGGTGTTTATGAAAGCTAAGAAGGGCGAGTGGAAGAAGGCGGCTCAGATGCATGAAGTCGTGATCAGCCAGCGCTACAATGCCCACTTAGTACCCGAGGACGGATCACTGACCTGCGAACAGCCGGGCGTCTGTGAGTAACCCGACGCTCAGCACACGCTGGTGCTACCAACATTTTAACCGTCAGTAAATAGTAAAGTTCTGCTTGCCTTTTCCAGATGTTCTGAGGTTTGACAACACTTACAGCATCTTCCAGGCCAAAAGAGTCAGCTTTAGCGTTGAGGTCCTGCTCCCAGATCAACTCAAGTCTCCACAGACCAACGGGGCGGCCAAAAGCCACGTGCAACCTGAGGGCACCAGCCAATCATAACCAAGAAGATGACACGATGTGCCACTTCCACGTTGTCGGATCAGTAACGTTTAGCCGCCACTTGTAAGCACAGCCTGAGAGACTTGAACAGGAACTGCAACATGCTGCCAAAACACAAAACTGTCAAAATCTCACCCTTTCATCTTCTTTATTATGACCTAATTCATGTACTGTCCAATTGGAAACATTGATGAAACAAAAAAGGGAGGACACATAATATGGCCAAAGTATGTGGACGCCCTTTATGGTCTGGTTTTGAATATTTCCTTATAGTGTTGCAGCTTGTGGAACGTTCAAACCTTGAATATGTGAGCTATAAATGATGAGTGAATCAAAGCAGGGACACATAATCTAAGTATGTGTATATTTTCTAAAGAAAGGACACAAAGTGTTTTTACACACAATGATGGAGCCAGCTCCCATGAACTAATGGTGTTCCCAGTTTGGTGTAGAAGGACTGGCCTGGCCTGCAGAGATGCTCTACCCTCAGCCCCATCCTACACCTTTGAGATGAACTGGAACGGTGACCTCATCCCCCAACGCAGTGGTGGTCTCGCTAAAGCCTGGAGCCAGAGTAGAGGCTGTAGAAGGGTTATAGCAGTGGATCAATGCTCATCAATGGAATGACAAATCAAATCTGGGTGTCCACATACTTCTGGCCATGTGGTGTAGCTTCACGTTTAACATTTCCATTTCTCTCAAACATTTTATCGTTGCTAAGAGACAATCCTTAAAAACAGATACAGCTACACTCTATAAATAACTACAAGAAGTAAAGTTAGCCTAAAATATTGAGTAAATGGAGAACAAGGTATTGTTTTCACCTTCCATGTGGGGGGACTTGATTGCACTGTGTTTATATTCTAATTTATTTATCTCAACAACAACAAGAGGCTAGCATATCAGAACTAAACTGTTGGTGGCCGAGTTGCATTGTGGGTAACATAGGCACCAAGTTGTCA
The DNA here is from genome assembly GCA_029853015.1 of Chelidonichthys spinosus. Classification (NCBI taxonomy): domain Eukaryota; kingdom Metazoa; phylum Chordata; class Actinopteri; order Perciformes; family Triglidae; genus Chelidonichthys; species Chelidonichthys spinosus. The sequence goes on from CM056831.1 coordinate 9,424,629, forward strand.
ATGTTATAGGACGGCAATGCTTAATCTTTCAAATCCTCACTTATGTTTTTTCCAGTTTGACGTGTTTCAAAGAGGCCACCGAGTATAACCGGTATTTTCTTTACACACAGATAACCACTGTCTGTGGATGGGTGGTTTTTTTCCCAGGTATATGGCGTAAATATTTTCCATGGCAGTCAGGAGCATTATAACCAATTCAGGTAAATAATACTTTTGGTGCCGTTTTGAGACTTGCACACAACCGAAATGTAGAAAATGTATTGCTTTCTGTCCTCCTATGTTTGTATTAGAGACGATGGAAATTCAAGGTCATGCACTGAACATTCCTTCAAGTCATAATGTGGAAGCTTGTGGAATAATCTGTTCCTTGATTACGTGTTATTATTCTTTTGAAAGCCGTTTACATTCATTCCACATATATTTATGTTTAAGTCGTTTTCAGTATGGAAATACATCACTCTCACCAGACAAGTTAAATGTAGATTGTGCAGATAGACTAGAGGATTATTCACATTATTTTCATATTTATATTTGTAATAACACTGAGAGACTTTTGCAACAACCTGGTAAAGGAAAGAAAGAAGGCTTACCGTTATGTCCAAAATGTCAAGACTGTCCAAACTCTGTTGACAAATATCTTTTTCATATAATAAAGATATTATGTACTTAAAATAATTGTAAGATAACTAAATAAAGATGTTGTCAATTTGCTGGATGTTTTTTTGTTGTTGTTACATTAAATGTCTTTATGAAAGTGACACATCTCTCTGATTTAAACTGTTTCCTATCAAGATACAATATGTGGCAGTGAGGTAAAAATATGAAACTGTAATATTTCAGGCTCCTCTACCAAGTGCTGATGGATTATTTCACCATTTTAACAGTGTAGCCAACGATCAGTGCTGTCTGTGATGTGAACACAGGAGGGAGCTCTCTGCCCACAGCATTGAAATCCCTTCTTTAGAAAGTAGTCAGGCTTCAAGTAGAAGAAGCACACACACTCAGGTGTTTCCACTTACTGCTAATTAGCTCCAATTTACTTGAAACAAAGTAGACTGGGGGTAAAACTCTATTAAAAAACAGACAACACTGAGTAAAATAAACCAAGTATTCCTCCACTAAAATTAACCAGAGAAGAGGACAAAACATCCTCACACTGACATGTAACACACCTAAAAACAACATTAACTGCACGACATGAAAGCAGAAAGAGAGACTTGTGTGTTGAGATACATTCAGCAATGAGAACTCACCTGTCTGAAGCCTCTCTGCTCCCAGTGAAACCAGCCACTGAGGTCCTGGTCCCAGGTCATCCTGTTCCTGCCTTGCTGTTTTCAGCTCCGTCTCTTCACAGATCCGGGTCCAGACGGTTGCTTCTGTTCCTGTGGTAGAGATGGTGTTACATTCCTGTCTTCTCCTACCAACATGAGCCTATTTCTCCCATAAATTCCAAAGAGAGCCAGTTTAAAAGTGGAGCATGTAAAATGCCTCGCCCTTGTGGTTACATCCTGGAACTGCAAGTCATGAGAACATGACGTCACATCTACTGTCAGACTTAAAGTTTTATATCTGTGGGTGTTAAGAGAGAAAATAGCTTATCAGCGTTTATCTTCCCTTCTCTTTGTTTGTGTCACGTTGCTGTCTTTTCTTCCACTCGTGTTTCTTCTTGAGTTTCACATTTTAAACTGAGGTCTGGAAATGAATAAATAACAAAGTTTATAAACCACCAGCTGATACTTTAACTACCGTTAGATAGCACGAAAGAGCTAAATAACAATAATAAGCTAACTAAAGCTTAACCGTTACGGTAACAACCTTTTTAATTGAACAGGTCGGAGATTTGATTTTCCGTTAGAAATTACAGCTGTGGTCCATCATCAATTAAAACCGAAGAAACGTTGTCACCGCACAATGGTTCCGCCACGAAGAACAAACAAATATCTACAAACTAGCATCTGATGTTTGATACACGTTGTGTTATTTGTTTAAATAAGTGAGGACAAATATGTTTCTGAAGCGGTTTAAAAAAAGAACAATATAACCAATAAAGTGAGTCTGTTTTAATGAATGGGTTGATTTAGGGATAAATATATTCTTTTCCATCAATTTTCATTTGTTTCATCCATATGCAAGATTTTTAACAATTGTATATACGTGGGACTAACTATGACATTTTAACACAGGGACACACATCGCTTTGCATGAAGGACTTCATTCATTACCATTTATTATTTTATTGCTCACGTGTACTAATAAAGCAACTCTAGGTGCTAAAAACATATTTTTACTGGTCAGTCTTTCCTCCACATAAGTCTTTTAAAATAGAAAAAAAGATTTGGCAGAAAGATGGGAAACTGGTATTTGTTGTTCATGTGATCATTATAATCATGTCAATGAAAACACTTTATTGTGAGCGTGTAACAAAGTGTACCGAGTGCTGCAGACTGCAGCCCAACCAACTGGCAATACTCATAGTAGTTAGTGCTCCAGCACACGGTACTGGCAGGTTAATTTTGTTTCCGCTGCAGCTTGTGTTCACCAGATCCACCCGTCGCTCCTCCGCAGTCCAAATATGGTCAATTCCATTCAATGGTATATAAACTTCTCTGGGTGACACCTGCAAAGCAACTGTGTTAATGTTTATATGATTAGTAACACTATTTAAAGAATGTCTATTTTTTACTTTTAATGTAGTGAAAGTCTGATTGGATGTCTGTTCTGACGTAGATGACAGATGGATGCATGCAGATCAGAGTCAAGTGGACAGAAAAAGGACAGGACCCACGGCATTGATTCATAAATATTTTAGATATAAAATATTGTTACAAGTGTATTCAACATATGTCACATTAGAATAATGATAACTACATTACATACATTTGATCAATCTTCATATTTCACAGTACATACATGAAAAAGATCACAATTCTAGTTGACTTTGTATACAATAAATACATGCTCTGGTCATAGGCTTAGTACAAACCCACAGTTAGTTTTGGACGGAGTGCAAGAGTTCAGTTGTCACTACAGCTGTGGCCATTGTAAACTCACTTACACTGCAGGCAAATGTTTGTTGGGTTTAATACAGCAGAACCAAAGACAAAACACTAATCTAGTTCCCAGACTATCTCCTGTCATTTCTACCAAGAACCTCTAGAGTTTGGAGCCAAAGTGCAGCTAGTTTTTGGCAAACGTGCAGTAAGAATTGGGACTTCTACAATAGCCACATCTGTCCGCAAACAACCTCGCTGAACACTCGCGTTCCTTGGCACGTAGTAAACATACAAGAAAGTGGATCGAACAACCTGCCCTGCATGTTTTATTCTCCATCCAGGTCCGAGTTTGTGGTGCGCCTAATGCAGAAACACCAGTCAGATATTCATAAGCATGTGATTGGTACAGTATGTGACTGTGCATGCATGGCAAGGCTGAAGGACTCGTGTTCTCATCCAATTCATTAGTGTAACACACAAAATCCAGTTCTGTTCCTCCATGAAGGTGTTCACACTATTTAACCCATGAAAACAGGTATTTTCTTCCATAACACAGGCATGTCGACATGTAAACAGAGTCCACAGTCACAGTTTGACACTTGGCAAAAAAAAAGAAAAAAAAGAAAAGAAAGAAGGGCTAAATTAAAAAAACTCTGACATGGCATTTCTTCTCAATGCATCTTCTCTGCACTTGGACCAGAGGTCTGTCGGATACTTTAAACTACTATACCCATAATTCTCTGCTTCTGAATGAATTAAAAAAAAAAGTCAAGTCAATGTAGTTAAACCTATTGTACATTTTTAAGTGTCTCTGAATCTCACTGAGGACGGTGAGCTAGCCACATTAGCTAGCTGCCTTATATTTTTGTTAAGGCAATGTAATTAATAAGAGTTGACTCATGATTTAAATTAAAATTCATATCTCAGTGTGACTTTCTTTGCAGATTTTTATATAGTCAGTCTGGACACACCTCAATGGCATCCCCACTTCCTCAAAATGTGCCCGTCCTTCAGTATTTCCTGTCATCATCTCAACTTTATAACATTCACTCTTTAGATAAGACTTCTTCTTTCTGCGAGATGCATCTGGTGCTGAGTGTCAAAAGGCGTGAATCAAAGGATGTGACATGTGATGCAGCTGATCTGTGCTGCATTTAATTATATCATGTTTAATTAAAAAAAAAAACAACAAGCAGCACACGAGCCTTTTAAAAAATAACCACAAGCTGTTTCATTTTGCTCGTTTGCTCATTTAGCTCCAGCTGTTTGTTGAAAACTAAGAACTCATGCTAAGTGTGACATTTATTTGAAGGTGTCTTTTTGTGACACTAATTCGCTGGTTCATGACTTGTATCCAGTGTGATGTTTTGGGGAAACAGTGTTGGGACACCAACAGTGGTTTCGATGTCTGTTTGCAGTCAAAAGGCCTCAAAGGCTCAAATGGTACAAGAATGTGAGATCACTTCCTCCACCTCACTCTCAACTCACACTCAGTCACGATCTTTCACATAGTCAGAATTAACTGCTCAGGTCCAGTCGGTTTGAAGAGCTAACGCCTCGTTCACGTCTTCTCATAGTGTCACAGACACGAGTCCATTCATTGCAGTGAATGGATGTTTGGTAAAAAGCTGTGGATTAGCAGCTCTGATGCCAACAGATGACACACTAAGTTTGCTACAGAATAAAAAATAGTTGAGTCTTTTGTGACCTCTGAGTTTATGATTTAAACCCTTATGCAGTATGTTGCTTGATAGTTATGATATTGGTGCTGATTGATTCCTGTTCAGCATGAATCACCACAACTGGGACCATTAGTCATTTTGCTCGTGTCTTCTGAAAGATCTCCTCCATGTCAGAGGCTCTAATGGTCTGTGTTTATTGAGGATGAAGATGACAGCGCTCATAAACAACGGACAACCCGGACCCTGATCCACGCTAGCTTCATACTTAAATCAAATCTCTGACATTGAGTCAGCGCCGCTGCTCATCTGCCCTCCTCCGCAGGACGAGTTTCAGATTTCAGCTTGACAAACTCCTTGGCCACCTCGTCGGCCGGCCGCTGGGATAGGATGCGCATCACCGTCAGGCCCGTCTCGTCGGTCTGAACGCGGGGCCCGAGTGGACACCAGCACACACAGCTCTTCCGGTCAGTGACGTCACGCAGCTGAATGACGGCCACGCCGACCACCCGGTCCGCCCGGCCGAAGCAGTAATCCTTGGCTGTCACCTGGAGCTCGTAGCAGTCTGGGGACTCCTTACCCAGGACACTATGGAGCAGGAGAGGGAGTTACAACACAGCCTCCAATTGCACAGAACACATTTCAGCTGTCAGGGTTCACGTTTCAAACTCACAACTGGAAAGCCTCGTTGAACTTCGCCGACCAGCTGTTGTTCTTGGATTTGGTGGTGAACTTGCGCTTCTTGTCGGTGAGGAAGGGACCGACCATGGAGACGTCGACGAAAGGCCGGAACATCCCTGATGTCTGCCACTTCATGTCGTTCACTGCGATGACTGGAAGGAGAGACGTGGGGAAACAAGAAAATACAGGGAGCTGTGAGTGTCACAGTTTGTGAGTGATATATATATTATATATATATATATAATATATATATATATATATATATATAATATATATATATATATATATATATATATATATATAAATTTTTTTTGTTTTTTTTGTCATTTACTTGAACGTTCCGAGGGCCTCACAATGATAAAGTGGAAATGTTTATTTTATTTCATTTTCTGCATATCATCCCATCACTCTCTTTCTCTGACTTTCTTCAACTTTACCAATAAAGGCAAAAAAACAAAAAAAACAAACAAACAAACCTAAATCTTTAAAAAAAAGGAGCTTATGGTGAAAATAACCTAAATAGTAAAAAAATATAGTAAAATAATAGTAAAATAAAGGTATAAACAACGAGAAGTGAATGGGCTAAAACATGCAAAGCCGGTACTTTAAGAGCTTTATGATCACAGTAAAAACTTTAGGATGTAAATGTAAATGTTTTGAATATTTTAAACTGAAGAGTCTCACCTCTGACACTGACTTTGCGTTCCTTCCCGAGCAACATGTCGATCTGCAGAATGGCCTCTCCAATGGGCTTCTCTATCCCCGAGCCTTCACAACACAACCACCACGTTAGCAAGTAAACAAGATTAACAACAGCTTTCCTTCTTATCTTCATCGCATTTCTGCTGCAGTAACCCACTACTTTACTGCTCAGCTCTGGACGAACTAAAGAAAATCCTTTTGTTACATTAAAGACACACGTCTTGTCTTTTTGGGTTGATTAGAAACACTGATTTTTTTCTAATTTACAACATAATTTAAGAACCACACCAACAGAATGACGCATGTGGTTTGATGCACAAGGAAATGATTCAAAAAGTTTTGGTCAAAAAGTTTTCTTTTTTCTCCACAGGCAAATTTGATATTATTGGGTGAAAATGGTTGGTACAAGTTGATGTAGGAATGCTTCATATTTTGTTTTCCAGGCAGATAAATATATTGTATTTGATTTTAAAATGTGATCTGAAAGTGTGAAAAGGGCATTTTTATTTTCATCTTGACTTTAACCAACTCTACAATTTAATCTCAATGCAATTTCACACCTGTTTTCTTTAACATGGAAACCATAATACACTGCAACTCTGTGCCTTGAGAGTTAATAGAGTAAAGCTGAGGTCCAAAAACGGCTTGGAAAGATATTCAGATTAGATTATTCAGATTTCACTGAGGTGCTTTTATCTCACATGAACCCGACCAAGAAGCTCAATGTTTCCCTGTGGAACCCCCGACACTTTCGGAGCATGGTGGTCTTACCCCTATCAGGTCGAATCTTCTCATTGCCGGTGATTCTGATGCCCATCCCATCATGCACTGAGAGGACAGGAAAGAGCAGAAGGGTTAAGTTTGTTTCACCAACTCCAGAAGGCCAGCCTTTACACCGTACATGTGTCTGTAGTTACCTTGGGAGTGTTGTGTGGTGACAAAGGTCTTGATGAGAGCATCGGTGCTCTGGGAGTAGAGGGAGAGGGCGTAACGCAGTGAAGCCAGCTCAGGACTTTTCTCCACAAATGCCTTCTTCAGCCCATTTCCTCCAGCGTGGAAGTATTGCTGAGAGAAAAGAGAGGAAACATGGAGCAGGTGAGAGACGAACCATTTAAAGGGTCAGTGTTCATTACTCAACTTTTAATTATCATCTTGCATGTATAATAATGCCAACGGATCGTATAAATGTCTCAAAAACGACCATTGCAGCTGAAAGTTTCCGTGTTGTTTGTGTGCAGGGTCTCCACCTACCTTGATCGTCTCCAGCCCGGCATCCATAATTATACACTGCTTTGGCATCAAGGTTTTGGCTTCACCACCTCCCTGCAGCAACCAGAGTTCACAGACTGACATCAGACAAACCTTCCTCATGAAAACATCACTCAAAATACAGAACACAACAGAAAAAAGAATTCAGGGTTGAGGGTTGTTAAGCTGAATGTTCGTCTAGTCTGAATTGATCCTTATTCTGAGTTTGTGCCAGTGAGAATCTATGGCCCCGACCGCGGTTTTGAAATATAGCTCTTTGTGTGCTGGGTATTGATAAATCCATGGCGCTGTCCGCGGTGCTGAAGTAGCAGACAGATGCTTATTATTATGACTATAAAAAAAAGAACCAACAGAGTCCTTCATGGGGAAGGTCGCAGGTCACGAGGTGAACTATGCAAATCAT